>JACGTP010000002.1:2346017-2951628 GCA_023678845.1 Mischocyttarus mexicanus
CAGAGGTAAGCAAACAAAGATTATGCTCTCTCGGTAGAATATAAAATTGAAATGACGATCTATATACATATGTAGATTATCGTGAATTACGCGTTCGACGTGTAGGATTAACGTCAACGTTTATGAAATGTTCTTTGTGAATTATTCCAGACAAGAAATCAGTCATTCGTAGGTTTCATACATATAAAAGATAAGTTTTGTGCGATATCAACAACGCCTTCGAGAAATGCTTGACAAATATGTCAAGGCGTTTAACGGATTGGCTTTATTTTCATTATAGCGAAAGATCACTTTTGACAGTGATAAAAAATATAACGTATGCAGGAATACATGTATTATCCTAGTGCATAGTTTTTCGAGTTTTTATACTTCCAAAAACAAAAGGCGGAAGTTTAACATTGATTTACAGAAGTTATAAAGGAACACATGTTTTCTTTCTAATCTTTCTAAAGTTATTTCATAGGATATATTGCAGCGTTAATATTGATCCAAACACGTGATAGATTCAATTATACTTGTATATTTATTTATAAACTTATTATTATTAAGTAATAATAACATCATAATAATATTATTAGAATAATTATCTTATTTTTGTTCTTATTTTTAGCGTAGTTTCAATAAAAGTGGATGTAAAAATATTTTTATAATCCCTTTTTACGGATTTGAGTTACTTATCTACGAAAGCCTTCTTACACGTAATTTCTCTTTTCTTCAAAGAGATTATCTTTTACCTCCTCTCTGGAGTAAATAGCACACGTTTTTCCGAAATGGTCACCCATCCATGTACTAACTGTGTCCAACGTTGCTTGAATTAAGTGATCATACGGGAACTAGTTTTTTCAACGTGGTTAAGTCGTTGACTAAGTGGATGTTAAAATAAAGGGTCTTGAATGAATTAATAATAAAATGTTGGATTTAGTAAAATTAGAAAAATAAGAAGTTCGTGTTTAAAAAACAATTATTCGTAAATGTAGATAATAACGAGAAGATCCCTACGGCAATGCGACGGAAACTCGGAATTAGCGATCTGGCATTAGATGCGATAGGCGGTAAAGCTAGAGCACCACCCCGAGCGCAGTACCGGGCGCGGTGCCACCGGTATTACACGGGGCGATGACTCACGCGATAATTAATCCAACCAACCTCTCGTTTTGTTAGTATATGTTGGTATGTATACTACGAGTGAATCCAAAGGAATCCCGTATATCCGATGATTAGCAAAAGTACCGGATCGCAAATCGATACTTACATTAGAGACCGATATTGTACCGAGTATAAAATTATCTTACTAATTCATATCGCTTTTATTTCTTTTATCTATTTATTTATTTATTTATTTTAACATTTTGTTCACTATTATCGTATATATTCGAATATTAAATATATACAGTTGCACAGTCACAATATATTAATGTTTAATGTGTTATAATGTGCAAGGTAAAGCCTGGGCGACAATTTAATTTTTTATTAAACTTCGTAAAGAAAATTAGGATATATATTTTTTTAATTATTCCTCCGGTAATATTCCTCGTATAATAGCTGCGTGTATTATATGAGTTTTTGTTTCTTCTCGAAATTTCTACTAGAATATATTATGAACTAAATGGGACAAAAAATAATTAATTTTACTCGTCAAAATTGATACGAGTAATGAGTTTGGATAAAAGATGAGATAAAAAAATATGTTTCTCGTATAAAAAAGAAGGATTGTATAATTTAATCGTAATTGGCATATGACTTTAATTGTAATTGGCACAGTATTTTATACCGACATCTGTCTATCAGATGTTCACAAAATTCGTTTAAAATTACTTTAAAAATCTATTTAAATATATATATATATATATATATCCTTTTTGTCCGAACGTAGAGAATGAATTTCGACTGATCGGTGAAATTTCAATACAGACGTTTCAACCTGTCGGCACTCTCACTCTGTCAGTAAATATTATTTAAATGTTTCAATCTTATCAATGGCGCTCGACCAATTCGACATAGCGAAACCAATATTTCAATCTCAACTACTGGTGATCCCAAAGGTTAGGCACGTTTTTGTACGGTCGTGAAGTAAAAGAGGAAGCGAGATGGAAAGATGAAAAATACAGATAGATAGATAGATAAATAGACAGGTAGATACAGAAAAAGAGAGAAGTAGGACAATAGAAGCGACATTAATCCCATTTAAATAGCAATATCGATTTTAAATATCGATTTATAGTCATGAACTTGTTTCTGTTTGATTGGAAAAGACTGAGAGGAGGAAAGTGATACGAAAAATAAAATGTAAGAGATTAAAAGAGAGAGAGAGAGAGAGAGAGAAAGAGAGAAGAATAGTAGCAACGATATGATGAGGGACGAAGGTCGAATCTCTCAAGTATGTAGGTACGTAGAAGGCAGAAGCTTACGCAGATAAAATCGTTGAAGGAAAAAGAATAAGAAAAAGAATAAAAGGAAGAGGATGAAGAGGAGGAGAAGGAATAGAAGGAAGGATAAGGGAGAAAAAAAAAGGTTATCGCTTCCGAAGAGGACAGTGAGAAATACTCGAAACTCGTTACGCGAGGGTGGAGATTCGAGTCGAGTTAATTTCTAGTCCCCAGCTTTGGCTTCTCTCTCCTCTCTCTCTTTCTCTTTTTCTCGTCGTGATCTTCCTCGGTATTCCACGCCATTCTATCGATCAGGCTACTCCGCAGGCTGCTCCCATGCAAACACACACGACACGGGGCGAATGCGGTGAAACTGCTGGTATCTGCGATCGTTGCAGGCAGTAACAACGGCAGTTAATGTCCGAGGGCCCGTGCCTGGGTACTTCGTAACCCAATGAACAGATACAATCAGAACATAGATTAACCGCAATATAGACCTCGCGGTTTCTACCTTCTCTGCTGGCACGCTCGAGGGGTAGGAGAGGGAAAACAACAGAGATAGAAAGAGAGAGAGAGAGAGAGAGTGAGAGAGAGAGAGGGAGAAGGACGAATCTTCGACAGGAGCGTGTGTCTTTTGGTGACCGAGGACAGATGCAGTGTCTTATCTCTTTTTATTATTTTTATATTTTTGACTAAATTTTTGTTTCTTTTCTTTTCTTTTCTTGCAAGGTAACACGTGGGAAGGAAAGAACTTAGTATAACTCGATTTTTGTTGTTATTCTTCTTCTTCTTCGTGCTTTTCTTTTCTCCATTGAGTTCGTGCGAAGTTGCGCGAAGTCGACGAGAAAAGACTAAATCCAATTAAATGAAATAGCAGTAGATAGAGGAAGAAGGAAAAGAAGAAGAAAGTGAGGGAAATGAAAGGACGCCTCTCGTCGATAAGCAGCACGCTTATCTACTAACGTCGTTAAAGAAAGAAACCGGCTTTCAGATGGGAAAAACGGGAGGAAAGAAGGATACCGGATGGCGCCTAGTCATCCGTCTACGAAGGACGAGTTATTATCTCGAGTCGAATGCCCGACTCTCCAGTCTTCTTTCCGAGTCTCCACACCGTTAAATAGGCTCTTGAAGAGGATCGGATGAGGAAGATGAGAAGTTGTAGGAGGAAAAGGGGAGAAGAGGGAAAAGAGGGAAAAGAGGACGAATCATGAATTCGTGCGAGCGCATACAGAGTCTGCTTCGTACTGCCTCCCTGGATGCTGCGTTCGAGGATAAATAATCTTATGGATTTAAACGTGCACCGCTTTAAGAATGTAATCCGATTGATCGAGATTTTGAATTCGCAAGAAATAGAAAGAAAGAAAGAAAGAAAGAAAGAAAGAAAGAGAGAGAGAGAGCAAAAAATAAATTAATTGACTTTTTTTTTATTTTGATAATAATTTAAAAGTTAAAGTTTAGTTTGTTTTCATAAACAAGCTTGTCTAATATTCACGATTTAAAATATTCAATTTTGAAGCGAGTAGAGTAGTTATGTTTTTTTCTGGTGTTTTTTTTTCTTTTTCTTCTCATAACCTAGAAACTCAATTTCCGAACGAATTGAGAAAATATATATATGTATATATATACCAAAAAAATCATAGAAAAATAATAAGTCAAAGTAAATGTTTTTCTTGGAGAAAAGAAATTGCGAGAACAGTGAATACTTTTGATATCAGTATTTCAGATAATACTCGAATAATTGTTCGGGCATTGGCTTTTTGTATTCTAACAACGATTTTTATTCGCGTTAAAGGAGAAACCGTTGTCGATTCCACGGTTGAAGTAACGTAGATCGATAAGAAGTAGCAGGTAGGACAGAAAGGCCGAAGGAAAGGAGGAGTAGTCTTCCTGCTGCCGATGTCGCTCTTTAAATTCTCAAGTTAGATACGTCTCGAAAAGTTTCAACCTTGTCGAGAGTATTTCCCTTGACGTTCTTCGACTCTTCTCCACTCCTCTCCTCTCTTTTCTTTTCCTTCACCCTTCTCCACACTCCCTTCCTCTGCTCCTCTGTCCCTTTCCACACCCTTTCTCCTTCTCTCGCTCATTCTCAACGCAAGGCCGTGCAAACGGCAGGTGGCCACCACGCTGCTCTTTCAGATAGCTTCGACTTTCCGATACTTTCCTTAGGACGTGCCGTAGCGGAATCGAAAAGTCTGACCTTCCTTTTTTTCCCTTTTTTTCTCCTTCTCTTTCTACTATGCGTCTCAAGAGGCATTCATAGTTACTCTTTCCTCTATTTCTCTCTCTGATTTCAAGATATACGATGAGATCTATCGAGATCTACGAGCAGCCATGTAACTCGTTGTTTATCGTTTTCTTCCCCCGATATACATGTTACTTCCTCTAGTCGAAGCGAAACCAGGGACATTGAAATATTTTGATCGAGTGTCTCCCCACGAAAAGTAACATTCTTCCTTTTTCTTAATATTTTTCTCTCTGTCAAACAAACATTTCTATACCCGTCCTTTTTCGTTCTTTATTCGATCATTCGTTGATGTATGGGATATAGTAAATATTTTTAATCGATGACTTCACGTTTTTTTTTTTACAGTTCGAAAGGTTATACTTTGTCTCAGTCGTGTTTTTAGTTGATATAAATTTACATAATGAGCTGTCTGTCCAATTTAACTATTGTCGTTATATCGAATACACGAATTTGTTTAGATGTAAGTTAGGTAGAAAACAATTTTCGAATCGTTTTCGAAGTATCTTTCCATTTCGAAATATATTATCGATGTTATGTATGATGACCGTTTAAAAGGCGATGTCGCCAAGACGGAGATGTAAGTTACAACGGAGGAGAATCGTACTGTTTCCTCTTAGCGATTCCTATTGAACGACGGTGGCGAAACTTTCGACCGAAAACGGAGACTTCTTCGTATTTAGGAAAAATTTATGAGAAAGGAAATACAAGGAACTCTATATCTTAACGTAAAAGATCAATGGTGAACTGAAACCGTTGTAAAAGTAATGTTGAAAAAAAAAAAAGAAAGTTATTACTCGTACTTGCTTATTCTACTCCTTCATTTTCTTCTGCCGAGTCGTACAATATTTTTTCTTTATTTTTTACTTTTTATAGATTAGTTGAAAAGTTTGTAAGTAGGATTAAACAAGAAGGACGTTTTCGCGGCAGCACTCTAATTTTCGCGTTCCTCGTCGTCGTCGTACTAATTTGCTTGGGTAAAACGTGTTACTAGCACGCGCGTGATCGTAAAAGTACGAAGCTTAATTACGCGTTCGTATAAACCCATCGATCGTTTCTCGGCCAGGACGGCGCGTCACCGTAAATGCGAACTTTAAGAGCTCCGACGGTCGTTAAGTTCTCACAGAGTTTCCTACTCGACCGTTCGTTCTTGCTGTTTACTCCGGCCGTGAGAAACGATCGGCCGAGAATTACGGCGAACGCCCTGAAAGAAGAAAATACCGCTCTTGGTATAGGTACGGTGGGTGGAAAGGAAAGGGAAAGGGAGGGGAGGGGGGTTGGTTTTCTCTCTTCGAAACCTCTGAGCTCCAACTACGATCTTTACCTCGATGAACACAGCTGTTTCCAGAATTGCGTCTCCGAAACTTCCAAAAACAACTCTACCGAATGTATGTACGTGTGCACATAAGAGAGGGAGGGAGAGAAAGAAAAAGAGAAAGATTTAGCTCGGCTTGACGTCGATCGGCCCGTTAGGAGTGATAAATTTTTTCCCCGAAAAAACTATCGGACTTTATCTTTTTATTCTTTTCGTACACTTCTTTGCAGGTATTTTTCTATCTCGAGCAAATCCTCCCTTGTTCCTTTTATATGTATTCATATGTATACAGAGATAAACATAAATATATTCGAACACAATATAACTCATAGAATTATTACTATATATATCTATATTATTTGTAGAAATAATGAGTTTTTGTTTTATTATTTTTATTAACATAAGTTAGAAAATTTGTTTTACATTCTATAAATTTGTCTTTACTCAATAATAAATAGTAAGTGATAAAATATCTGATTTTGGTGCCGTATTAAAGTTTATTGTACGTATTTATAGTACTTACAAAAAGTATTTTAGGTTAGTAAAAACAAAAAATACAGATAGCTATAATTCCTCGAGTTACATGCTGTTCAAATATTAATACTGGTCAGTATACATAAGTACGATACACGTTGGAAATAATTCCATTATAAATATAAACATAAATTTGAACCGCTTAGGATAGCGTATATATGATTTATACTTTGATCTTTTGCTAAAAGTTAAAACGAGTTATAAGAAGGTACTCCACGAATAGGATCGTGCAACACAGGGTAACTTTTCGTAGTTTCTAATATCTCTCTGTAGAAAACGTAGCAAACATACAAATTTTCAATTACTAAATTGATCTTGCGCTAACTAAACGATTCCGGTGCTAACTACGCTATTTCCTTGCTAATCACGCTACTTCTGTGCTAAAAAGGGCGACCTCGCGATCCAATTAACGTTCGCTGCCAAGCTTCTCCCCAACGATACTTTCTCTTTCTATTTCGCGTTACCATCACGTTCCTTTGCTTTCATCGACCTTTGCCCTTCTCCTTTATTATCTATCTCTCTTTTCCTTCCTTTTTTTCTTTCTTTCTATACTTTTTCTTTTTTCTTTTACACCTTCGTGCAAAGAAGAAGAAGAAGCTTGAGTTAAAAATTTAATTGAGCTTAATCGATTTTTAGCGCAGTACTACAAATTTAATCGTAAATTTAAAGGAGGAAAAAGAGATTGACCTTGTTCACATGCTCGAACGGGCGAAACACGATTTCGTTAGAGAGAAACGAAGAAGGGGGCTTTCGTTGTATATCTTATTGTCAGCTCCATTTTCGTAGTGTCTTAATGGTCGAGCGACTTTACATTTTGCTCGTACCCTTAAAACGGAGAAGAAACGAGCCGAGAGAGAGAAGGTATCGCGAGATGGTACCTGCTGGTTTCCTTTCCGAGACTGTGAAAGTAACGAGACATCTCGCGGAACTTACGGCGAGCAAGTATGCGGAACGAAAAACGCACGTGGGACAAGAGCTGACGTTACTTTCCAGACGCGAGAGAGTTTTAATATTTTAACGCGAACGGCGTTGTGTTTGAGAAAGAAAGAAAAAGAGTAAAAAAAAGAGAGGGAGAGAGAGAGAGAGAGAGAGAGTACTTTAATTAAAGAGAACGATTCATTTAGTTACAGAGCTTTTTTACAGTTTCATATTTCGCGTTCAGTTCTAAGCCGTAAAAGAGTTTTCTTCATTTCACTATATAGATAAGCATCAGGTAAATTTTATCACAAAGTAATGTTTGTTAAGTTTAATTATTATTGTAAGCAATAGGTTAATTTATTATATTTCAAAATACCGATGTATAAAGATATGTATTATACGGATGATTCTGGGAACTGGGACGGCTTATTGCTTTTTTTTTTTAAGTACAAATAGAAAAAAATGATAAAGGAAAAAATCATATGGCGTGATACTTTATCACCTTCTATTATCTTATTTTTTGTGTGGATGCACCAAACAAAAATCTAACCAAGATTATCGAAATGTCAATACTTTACGAGATATTTGACATTTTATATTATTACTCCGCGTACTTGGCAGGTGCATCGGTGCTCCCACACGGAAGATAAGATAATAGAAAGTTAAAACGTATTATGCCATATGATTATTTTGTCTAACATTTTGTTTTATTTTTACTTAAAAAAAAAACAATAACGCGCTCCAGTTCCAAGAATCCCGTATATGTATAAATACGTATCTCATATAATAAATAATGTTTTCAAATTCCATCATTTGTTCTAGGTGCTTGGGTTGTTCCAAAACAAATTTCTCAGTTTTGTAGTACTTTCAATGTTCTATGTGTATTCATTTTATCGTGAAAATTTCATGAAACATATGATGGTCCGGATTTACCAGCGTGAAACCTCGCGTTGCTATTAAATGTTTTCTATTAAATACACGTGGAAATTGTTGGAGGTTTCATTGTTTTGGATGGAATTTGAGTAGCTGGCCGTTTGTAATTAGCAATACGGTCGATCGATCGTATTTGTTACCTCGAGCTCACGCATTTTCCGTGAAGCCACAATTTTGATAAGTAGATGGTTTGATTTAGCCACGCTTGGGTAACTTTAACCTTTTCGAAAGCATTTCTGTGTTATAGAGTATAAAATATTTGCAGTGCATCTAAAATCTCTGATAAAGCATACCGTCGCTGTTATAAATGATTATAATTGCAGAACCGAGAATGATCATAATTGTGGCTAGTGGGTATGTTAATAATCGTTCCTTCATTCCACGGTGTCGGTTACATCTTGCTAGCGATAATAACGTTGTATCATTTCTACGTTATATGCGAGACTCATCTCGGTTTACAGCATCGCGAAATACCAATCGTAATTTCTTGGAATAGAAGAGAAAAAGAGAGAGAGAAAATGGATTTGTTGAATGTCAGCTTTTGGTGCTTTTAAACGAGTCAGTTTAAATTTAGCTGTGCATCTATAAAATTTTTACATTTAATTTATTCTTCACTGAATTATATCTACGTCAATTGTTTTTGTGTAAAAAAAAAAAAAATTTAATTTTATATATACTTATATGAAACTTCGTACATATACAAGCGGGGAAAAAACAACCAGGAAAATTATGTCAATCGAATTAAGAACAAAAAGCAATACTCCATTAAAGTAAATAACAATACAAACTTTCGCGTTTAACTTTGACTCTTGAACTTTCGTCGATTAATTCCAGTCTTCGGTCAAAGTTTCTTTTTGAATTTGCCTACCCCGAGAACTTGAAATGGGTCGAGAGCAATCGATGGATTTGGCTTACCTGTAAAAGAAAGATAAACGAATACGTTAGTTGGTCGCATATATACATACATGCAATATCCTCTTCTTCGAGGCAATGAAATACGAACATATCTTACTCGCTAGCCTAAATATTTGGTCAGATGTCATCTCTAGGCTTTCCCGAGGGAGTTAGCTTACATTGATATACGCATACCGGGTGGCCCACTTGACGTTACCGCCTAAGGGAACTTTATCTATCTTTCCCTCTCATTCTCTCTCTCTCTCTCTCTCTCTCTCTCCCTCTTTCTCCCTTTCTAACTATGTCTCTTTGTATCTTATTTTATGACGAAAATGTTTGTATTGAAAGTATGAACCTTATGAGATGTCAACTTCGTACCTATATAAACTTTCCTATCGATCTAGGTATCAATATTTGTTTAAGTTTTTAAATTTTTAGTCGATGTTATCACAGTCAAGGAAAAGTATAATAATTTATTATTAAAGGAAGAAACTTACAAATATTTAGCTGAACAAACAAGTTTTATTTTACTTTATTCATTTTCTTTTTACATACACAAGAAAATATTAAGAAACCTGTTTTTCTTGACGGAGGACAGTAATTTACAAGGGATCTATATCTTTTTCCTTTTTTTTACTTTCTTTTTTCTTTTTGTTTTTTTTTATTATTATTTTATTTTATTTTTATTCTTACAGGTAACAAAATACATTTCTTATTTCGAAATGAGATCTTGCAAATGGAGCCATGCACAGCAAATGCTTTAATACAGCAATTTCGTTTCAACGAACGTACATCCTTCAACGTGCCCGTTACTCAAAAGTCGCGGAAAGCGAGAATTTTTCAACGTTATTACAACTATAACACGAATTCTTCGTAATAACTCGTTAACCTATTCGGTCTCAACGGTACGATAAGTTTAGTTGAAGTTTCTTAAAGACTCTCACGTAACGTGTAATATTTTAACGGATCACTTAACGTAATATTGCACGTAAGTTGCACGGTTTCATTTACTTATCTAATATATACATACATATAATATATATTAAAAGATATATAAATATATCAAACTATAGTTTACGTATATTAAATATTACTATTAAAAGATATCTTTTAGTATCATCGTTTTCCCTTCAAAAATGAAAGCACATTTGTGAAATTTGATAAAATAGAATTTCGACGAATCCAAATATCTTTATTCGAATGAATATTTCATGGCATATGCTTTTAGGCCAAACCTATTTTCCTTCCATGGCAAGTGTGCTCTCTTAGTAGGGTAAACTATCGTGCCACGAATGCATTGCTTTGAAATATTCCATTGGGAAGATTTCGAAAGTTCCCGGATTTATTTTACTTTGAAGTTGCTAAAGTCCTACGTTCTAGTACTTCTAGTTAAAAGAAAAACATTCGGGATGACCAGTGCATACCGAAACATCAACAAGATACCGAAAGGTAAAGATAACAAACTCTTCCTTTTCGTTCAAATAAAGCGAGATTGAATAAACCAAGGAGGAGACACCAAGGCAAGACTTTATGTATTTTTTCCCTTTTTCCACCCTCCTTCCCTCCGCCCCCCTTTTCTTTCTTCGTCAATTTGGACGCGTGAATAATGTTTTTAAATTTTTCTAACATTCTTTTTTTCTTTTTTAAAATCATCCATCCATCCTTTATTCCCTTTATTTTTTATCAGTGACAGAAACATCGGCATCGGTATTCTTTCCGTCACGTTCTAAAGCATCCCAAGTGTCAACGGTAAAGGCGTGAGAATGAGAAAGAGGAATAGAGAGACAGACGCGTAACGAAAATGGATTTTCCTCGCAATATTAATGGGGAAACCAAGAAGGCGACGGCTTGAGGGGAGAGTTCGAAGAATGGGAGAGAAAAAGAACCAAAGAAGGAGGAGGAGGCCGAGGAGGAAAAGGAGGAAACGGAGGTGGAACAGAGAACATTTTAGCTGGACGATAAATAGTGTCGGTTCTCCCAACCTGATTTTATTTATATCGTTTATATCCGCCGTTTCTACCCGCGAATTGATATATGTTTCGCTCTCTCGTCTCTTTTTTTCGGGTATTCTCGCATTAAGTATTGCCCGTTGAAACCTCATTTTTTTCCCTTCCGTCTCTGTTATCGTTTCGGCATTGCCTCTGCCTCTGCACGTTTTTCGTGCCACTTATTTAGTAAGATTTCATTGGGGTAAAAGAGAAAGAGAGAGAGAGAGAGAGAGAGAGAGGGAGAGAACGAATAAAACTGTTTTGGCTGTGTCGATATTACTTCAACCGTAGCATAATTCTTTCGAATTTATTATCTGTCTTATTTATCTTCCTCTCAACCTTTCCTTTTATCGAGAGAGATACGAATCTGTCTATTTCAACTTGTTGAATAAATTTTCTTCCCTTTAAGAAAGATTGACGGTTATTACGACGCGATGATGATAATGGCATACGCGACCACGTTATCTGAATTCTGATTTTTCATTAATGATAAAACTCTACGAGAGCTGGAAATAATAGGATTAGATTATACACACCGATTTTAATAAGCTTCGTTATATTTTACCTCTTACACGGTTTCTAACGAATGACTTTTGTTATCGAACTTGGATGTGAGATAAGAGAAGGATCGATTTCGACGATGCACAAAGTCAAACGACCGAGCGGTAACGAGATACCCTGCATCAAAGGCGTTCGGAAGCATGTTACATTTACATTCACCTTTTGGATAAGTTCTCTGCTCGTTCGAACATGTAACCATTTCACTCGAATCAATGCTACACTGATTTAAACTTGTTAAGAAGAGTCAAAATACCTTGTGAAAAACGGCTGAACAAACATATCATCTCACTCTCTCTCTCTCTTTTTCTATTCTCCTCTTTCCCTTTCCTTGCATAAAAATTTTACCAATTGGATACAATCTAGAGTGTACATTTATGTATTTATTTTATTTGTTTTTCATTTTCGTCGTCTATATTTATTTTCAATTACCTTTTTCTGATAGTTTGTGACAGTTCGAGGAATTAAATGAGATCGATCCTTTCAACCGACGATGTATTTTTCATGTTTTCAAATGTTTTTTTTTTGGGGGTATCTATCTATTTTAACCATCAATCTAAATATCTAGCTGTGGATATACAAAGAAGAAGGGAACTATTCGTAGGTATTTATGGTCGTAAAAGGAATGGAGAATCGTTCTGGAAAAATATTGTCCTTCTCTAGAAACAGGGTTAATCGAATTCGATTTCGAAAACAGGATGCCTTCTTCGATGTGCTCTTTTGTTCGGGAAAGAGAAGATTCGGCCGTAACGGACCAGTGCGTCGACATGAATAATTTGCGAGCCGATATCGAATCTTTCATTCTTCCTTTTTGCTTTGTTTTTCCTCCCCGTTTTATATTGCTTTACTCGTTTCGATGGTAAGAAACCCTTTAAAACGGGTAAAGGATAGTATTTGAGAGAGAGAAAGAGAGTGAGAGACGACATATAAATTCGGCGAAAAGAGGGTATAAAAGGAAAATATATAGATAAAAATGATTTGAGATATTTTTTCTTTGAAAACTTTAAAACGATTTCGATGTTATGAATATTATTTAATTTAAATATTAGATAAAATATTTATATTAAAGATGTCTTGTTCTACACTCACAAGACAATTTAACATTTTTGACACACTTCCTCCATTATTTACATATACCTAAAATATCTTGGTTCTGGATCAAAATTGAAGGTTTAGAAAATGATTCAAAAATGTCGTATGGAAATTTTCGTAATGAGTGAAAAATATAATCGTAGTTTCGAGCAAATGATCAAAGTGCTTTTTTATAAAATACATTTAATCTTTGCTTTCTACAAGTATACTATGCTGATACCAGAAGCAACATACACAGTTGCTGATTCTTTCAGTCTAGCAAAGGAAATGAATAGAAAGAATCTTGGTTGAAAGTCCAAAGTTAACCTTTTAACGTATGCCTTTCTCCTGGTCTTCCAGGTTTCTTTCCGACATCGCCTTTCATTGGACACGTCCATTTTTATTCGGACTTTTATACACTGTGGAGGAGTTCGATTACTTGAAAAGAAAGTAGAAAGAAAGATAGATCCGAGGAATTCTTTTTATTTTCTTTATGGGTTTAGCAGTGGTTTATATTTAAGACCTAGGTACAATCTAGCTATACTATAGACGATACATCGTTCTAGAATGAAGGAGGAACAAGGAACGAGAGAAAAAGATAAAATACTACTACTACTACTACTACTACTACTACTACCACTACTACTACTACTACCACTACTACTACTACTACTAGATCGTAAGGGCTGTGAAATTAAACAGACCACCCGAGAAACGTCGGGCATGTACTCGTTACTCTCGCCTTGTTACTTGCTTAAGAAAACTCGAGAGAAGTCGAGAGGGATTACGAATGTACGAATGTACGTACAACCTCCTCTTGCACACTCTTCTCTCCTCCCACACAAATACGCACTGTCTCTCTCTCTCTCTCTCTCTCTCTCTTTTTCTTTCTCTGTATCTTTATTTCATTATATATGTTTTTATATCCCTTCTATCTTTTTTCCATTTTCATTTACTTAATCTGTACTATACGTTACTTGGTATACGCGTAAGTACCTGTTCGTGTGGAACCGTTGTTGATAACTATGAATGCACGTTTGGAGAAGCCACTGAAGATACGAATAATGCTGCGGTATTTTGATGATACTATGGAAAAAATTGTGAGTCAATAGATATTTGAATATGAGTTTCTTTCATATCTTTTTAACATGTTCTTCTTACTTTCTCTTTTATTTCCGTAAATTCTTTCGAACTATTCAATGTTACCCGTACCGCTCGTGTTACACGAAGAACATGTAATATATCTGTACGAATGTTAATATTGTTGTTGCAATTATCACGAGAATTGCATACCAATTATGATTTATAATCTCTTTCACGGAAAAGAAAGAAAAAGTTTTTTATTATTTGAGGGCGGGTTAGGATATAACTGGTGAAACAAAAAACACTTCTTTAACGAATTTTTTTCAGAGATATGGTTAAAATAAATTTATTTAAATTTTTTGCATGTTATAAAGCATCAATCGAAAAACATTCTGTAATTTTTTTCTAAAAATATATCGAGAAATATGCCGGTGACAAAGTATTTTCGAGGACGCTTTTTAAAAAAGGTGATTTGCCATTCCAATTATGATATCTCAGTGCAGAATTATCAGATATCAAAGGATCAAAAATTTTTTATTAGAAAACAAGTTTTTCCTTCCCCCTACCTTCTTTTCTTGTTTTTTTTTTCGTTTTTAAATTTTTGGTGGTCTTTTGAAATAAAACACGTGATTTTGCACGAAAAATTTCGCCATTTTGTAGATGTAAAACAACCTTAATATAAAAAAAAGAAAAAACAAGAACGTTGGGGTAGGTTTTTGTTTATGTAGAAAGTGTGTATAAAATTTTAAAAGAATCGGAACAGTGGTTTTTGCATAGTGCTTAGAGAGAAAGAGAGAGAGAGAGAGAGAGAGAGAGAGAGAGAGAGAGAGAGAGAGACAGAATAGACTTTTAAAAAGTGATTTCGAGAAAAACGCGTTTCAAGTTTTAAACTTTGATAAAGTGTAGAAAAAAGAGAAGAGCTTAGAGGTCAGTAACTTTGAGAGTTTTGCTCTGACTTGAAATTTTGATACAACATTCTTGAAATTTTTGACTATAAGAAAATACAAAAAAAAAATCGATTTTCCGAAAGTGCTTATCACCTACCTCCCCCTCCCCATCCTCCTAAGAAAAGAAAAGAGTCAATATTTATTATCTTTTATGATCTAATTAGAATTAATTATGTTTTTGTTATTATAGATAAAAATTGTATTTCTTCATTATTTAATGAAGAAAGGATGACAGTACCAATCTTTGTATTGCGACTTATCATTTAAATACTTTCCTTTACGAGTTTGTTTTCTATTTAGATTTCTTCCTTTTCAATAATATGGTTGACTAGAAGAGATAAAACAAGAAGTAGATAGAAAATAGATAAAACAAAAAAATAGTAAAGAGATTGTCAGGATGGGTGGAGGAGGAGGAGGAGGAGGAAGAGAAGAAGGAAAAGAAGGTGTATGGAAGAAGAGGAAAACGGTATGAGAAGCTTCTTTTGTCTACTAAGCGCCATAGATTCTATGAAAGCTCAGCAAAGAAGACGGAAAGCAAGTACAAAGGGCTTCTGGTTAAAATCATCTTAAGGGCGACGAGTGTCGGACCTCTGGGGGAATCTCCCAACGTGGTCTTCAAGTGGAAAGCTTCCTCATTTTCGTTGTGTCGACGAAAGAAAGAAAGAAAAAGATTTTTGAGTGGTCATCGAAAGAGAATGACGAAAAGCAATCCTTGCCCGTAGGATACTTAATTACGTGGAAAAAGCCTGCTTTTTTTATCCCATTTCTTGTTCATATAGTCGTCACGTTTACGTTCTGGACGTTTATCCTCGAATTCGTAACATTCCATGTAATCATTAATACATGGTGGTCCATAAGTCAGTTGATAAAAATAATTTACAGACGTTTACCTGTATAGATTATTTTTCGATGAGTTTCCTTTTTTTTATTTTTAAATCAGACTATACATAAGATTTTAAATAGCTATCATTCACTAATGGCAATGTAATTTGAAAATTTAGTTAGTCAATTTGGTCAATAGTTATTCATTTATAAACTATATCATCAATAAAGTTATTCTTCGAGATCTAATATTCATATATATTAAAATATATACCTCGATATAGAACATAATCGATAACAGTCGAATTTCGATTATGCCAAAATTTGGGAACAGTACACGAGGCGGATAAATAAATGATCTTTTTATAATTAATATCGTGAGTTGTTAAATGATGCGTTTTATAAATATTTCTCTAATATCTTCGATTGAGAATTGTTGTTTTTTTTTTATATTATATTAATGACCGATGTTTTGTTTAAAGCTTTCTTTATAAAAGATTTGTGTATCTAGGAAAATAATTTTTTACAAAATTATTAGCAGATATTAACGATAAATATTTAAAAAAAAATTTTCGCGTGTTAAAGAAAAGGAAATTCAAAGATCAAAAGAGAAAGAGAGTGGAGGAAAGTGAGTTACAAGGCGGTTGAAAGTTTCCCTTATGAACGAAGCGGAGTCGATTGGGCGCAACGAGACGAAGAGAGGATGACGGTTCGGTGCGCTGCGACGGAAAATCGAATTTTCAACTCGAACGCCGAACGGAAAAATTTAAAAGCGGACTTTGTAATTTGCCATTCAGTTTGACTTTGAATCAGCGAAGAGTCGTGTAGAGTCGTCGTTCTCGAACCCTTTCCTTTTTTCCTCGTGTTCGGTAACTCGTTCTCTGCTCAACTACTATGCTCGCTGAGATATTCCACACGATTTTCTTCGTTTGGTTCGTTTCTCGTAAAAAAGGAAGCGCGAACAAGATCTCATCGTATTACACGAAAGATCATATGTAAAATATCATCAATAATAGTAATAATAATAATAATAATAATAATAATAATAATAATAATAATAATAATAATAAAAATGCAAGATCAGATATTACAAATATTAAAAATTATTTTGGATAATTAATAATAAAACACAACAAGGTCGTAACCAGATGAATAAAAAACAATTATTAATTATAGACCATGAAATTATAGATCATATGAAAGTAGGATGTTCCATAATAACACCAACATATCATATATATATTTACAAAAGGTGTAACTAAATATATATATATATATACTATAAACTAGTACTTATGCATATACTTTAATATACAAACTCACATTTAGCAGGGATTGGAAAATGAACATACTAAGCTTTATTAATTATACAATCAATGACGAAATTGTAAAGTACAATAGATCAAATATCACAATTATACGCAATTAATACAGATGCATATAATTCATAGAAATATTGATACCAAATTCATTAAGATAGATACCGATAATTCTTTTAAATATTAGAATTATATTACTATTATTGCATCGGAGCCTGACACTAATAATTCACTAATGGATTTAAATACACAAGAACCATTAGGAAAAGCAGTAATAATAGAAATCTAAAAATGATATTACATACTTTTAACTATAAATAACAATTGAAAAGCATAGCTTCAGTAGAAAAGTCCGCTGTATACTTTTAAAATATCTATCCGAACTTGTGATAAAACTTATAACAATCATGAGTATTGTATTAAGGGACAAAAATAGATTAGAGAGGAAACATTTTGAAAAGATATTTAAAAAAGAATGGAAAAAGAGTGGGATATGCAAAACAACGAGAGGTGAATTTTGGTCATCGTTTATAAAAGCGCCTAATTGAAGAGGCGCGAATGTAGAGAGATGTACAACTAACGCAAACAAACTTTCTACCTCGTTGACACGCATCAAATGATAATTAATAACCTCCCGACTCGTTCGTGTAAAAGGTAAATAGACGGTGATGGTGATGATGGTGTTGACAGGTTACGCTCCGTATCACGACCAAAAGCGAATATTTTATTTAAATTACAAGTAATACACTTCCATGCAGCAATTGAAAATGTTAAAGAAACGGTGGGAAAAGGACCGAACGAATAGTTATTTAAATTGTTGTTATTTGTTTGAAATGTTTCATTTAAAACATTGTCGATTTTATCCAAAACTTTTAACTCAATTTCATAAAGTGTTTTATTTTACATATACGGTAGCCCACAAATTAATTGATACCTAGCAATTATTCGTCACTTTATTAAACTAGCATAATAATTAATATTCGAGGTGACAGCCGTACAAAAATTTAACGAGCAATTATTTTCTATTAAATATATTATCCGTATATAACTTAAAATTTGTAAATTAAACTTATTGACAATATTATTACTTTTTCTTTTTAATTGTCATAACACTTAGCCAACTGATCGGAGAAATCTCTCATTCTGACCTAACCAACGTTATTCTCTCTTTTTTTTACTATTATTATTAATATAAATAATATGTTTTTATTTTACAATATGTGGATAATTTATTAAACAAAATTGTTGTCGCCAAATATATTTGACAATTTCTAAAATAATTTTTTTTTTTATTTCAAGTAGTGAATATTAGTCCACGTTATTTGTGAGAAATGCTCGGTTAGCTAAGTGTTAATTTAACATTCTGTAAAAAACATTTTATGAATTAGCAAAAGTGTTCATAAACGATCAAAGAAGATTATTTCAACTACGTTTTCTTTACCTTTCTACCCCTTTTCTCATCTTCGCACTTGGCGCATGCGAATAAATAGAAAGAGCCACGCGACCAAGCAACACGCAAAAGAGAAAGAGAACGTAAAAGGATCTCTTGCTGGTGGGAGTGGTTGCTTTGACATAGCCGATAGAAGAGAAGATCGTGATAGAAGAGCTTGTGGGTATGGAATAGCGAAAAAGATAAAGACAGAAAGAGAGAGATAAAACGATGCATCTTTTTGCGAAGTTAACTTTCATCATTGCCCTTCATTCGTGCTCTTGACCTTCCAACGGACTTTCTCTTCTTCGACTTTACGGACTCCGCCTCTTGGAGAGGGCCAGCATCATCGGTTCTCGTCCTTTTCTGCTTTATTCCCTCCTCCTCCCGACCCTTTCCACCACTTCTCCTTTCCTTACCTCTTCGTACTTTGAGGCTTTTTTGTCGCGCGTTCTCGCTCGCGCGCCACGTTTTCTTTCCTTTTTTTCTTTCTCTTTCTTTCTTTCTTTCTTTCTCTCTCTCTCTCTTTTTTTCTTTCCATTCTGGACTCTATCTATCTTCGTCTCTCCTTCGTCTCCTTCGTTTCTCTCGTTTCTCTCCTTTTTCTTCCTTAAGGCGGTTAATCAAACCGGTAGATCTACCTCGTCGTTTGTTAGTACGACTTGCGCACGTATGTATGTACTTTTGTATATATGTTTGTATGTTTATATGTATTTAGGTATGTGTATATAAGTACGTTATGTACTTACGTATATATATACCAGGTTCGTTCAAGTCGGTACGTTCTCTGTTCATCAGGTTAACGTTTCACAAGCTAGCTAAATTAACCAGATTCTATACTAAATACCACGTAAATTACATTCGATATAGATATATACGTTGTTTTCGCGAATATTATTTATTATTGAGATATATTATTGGTATTAGAATGAACATTTGTATTATTCACAGTTAATAATGAGCTTAAGAATTTTTATCCGAGTTGTATATTTAAATATATATATATATATAAATCATTTTAATATTTCATCCGCGTTTTAATCAAATTATGTAATTTAATAGGATTAGCGTAAAAGTTAGTAGTTGTAAAAAGTATCAATCGCATTGAAAATGAATTTCTCGTTTTTATCTAGTTACTCGTACTTTTTTTTTTAATAGCTTTATGGAACGTAAAAAATTATTGAGACCTTCCATATGTATCTCGAAAAAGAAATAAAAAAAAGAAACAAATAAAAATACGTAACTGCAACGCTTCGAGTCGATAACATCAAAAAAATAAATGGAGCTTGGAAATTAGAATATCGGATTACTCGTCGATGTGAGTTCGAACTGCTCTCATCGTAGAAACTTGCGTTTAGCATATGCTTTCTCAAAGGATCGTTTTTCTGAGATATATATGTAACATTCGAACGAATTTTATACCAGCAAGAAAGAACCATTCATCGTAGAATGTGTATACACGTTTTTTCAAATATTTACTTATTTGACTTTGTCATCGTTATCCTAAACGAGTTCTTTTTAATTAATTGAAAATTTTAATCGAATATTTTTTGATTAAAACAGTCTGTCAAAATATTACTATTTTAATAGACGAAGGTTCGTATTTCTTGTCGAACAAAAGTACTTTGGGGTGAAGCTTGTAATGAAAAGAAGAGGAAAAAAAAACTAGACAAAATGAACTGACAAGATAGAAAATGTAGTGATTTAAGAAATCGTTTTATTGTTGTAAAATTCAAAGACGAAACGATGGTTTTTTTCTATAGTATTCGTCACGTTTAGTTTTTTTTTCTCTATTTCATGACCTTCGTGTTTTTACTTTCTCTCTACTTCAACTTTTTCTAATGCTTTTATCCCACTCTCTTTTGGTTAATTTCCTTTATTCTTCTTTCATTATATGCAAAAAGATACGACGAAACTCTTCTTCTATATCATTTTCATGAAAAAAAAAAGGACTAAAAGGAAATAAATCGAATATGCAATAAAATTTGATTGGAGAATTTCGTAGCTCGATAACACCTCGTTTGTGATTCCATGAAAATCTGACCGAAGACAAAAAAATGATAGCAAATGAGAAATCTTTTGGAAGCAACGAGCCGAGACTCTGAAAACGGAATAACTCCTCTCTTTCATTTCTTTTTCTCTTTCTTTCGAATCGTGTTACATGAATCCGAAAGAGAAAGAGAGAGGATCAGAAGAGTTGGGGTAGAACGGAAGAGAGGCCGCAGAAACCGGCCAACCGGCAAGAACGCGAGACGATCGCCATTAGCGCCTCCGTGGCTGTGCTGTACAATGGAGAGAAGAAACGTGCGAACGTGCGCTGGCAGCCATCGTGCTGAAGGGCGCGCACGCGAGAATGCGTAAAACGCATCAGACTTCGTCAAGAAAAGGGATTCTTCTTTCTAGGACATGTGACAAGCTCTTATCCGAATCCCAAGGACTTCTCTTGGAAAAAATTTTCTCCCTTTTCAATATATGTCATTAATAAAACATTAATCCATCATAATGTCGAATAAAATTTTTTATACAAAATTATCATCAGATCTTATAGTTATTCTTTGTTTACAGCATAAAACTACCGATTGTTTATTTTATATCGTAATCGGTTCGATGACCGGTATTTAACATGTTCATTGCTAACTACGGGATAACGGTAGCTTGCGTTATTGCTTAGGACGCTAAGAGTTATCCAGTAGTTTGTTTACTTGCTATATTTGTGCAGTTACGATTAAATTCGTAGTATATCAGTGTAAATATGAATAGATAGTCTTGGAGAGGAAAAGAAAATATCAAGATTGGTTTGAAAAAAAAATAAAAAGTTTATTAATAATATAATATGATTAAATTAAATTAGCTTTTTATACCGAAATCCTGATAAGTATTGTGGTTGTAATCACGTATTAATAAAATTTATATTTTCTTACAATTGAATTTAAGTTATAATGAATTTGGTACTGGATTAAATATTAATCCATAATTTTTGTTATGTACTTCTAACATAATCTTGATTATTAAGAAATGTAATAATGTCGAATAAAAGAATTTTAATTAAAAATTAAATACTGGTCCTTATGGTAGGAGCTTTAATGTGTTAATGATTATTTTGATCAATTTTAGTTGAAATTTTTGTTAAATAATTTTGACGAACATCTATTAACATTTTTTTTTTCTCTAGTATTAGTGCTTTTATTGGCTTGTTAGGAAAATAAAAGAGTATTAATCAACGAGAAGATTTGATCGGATGCATTTCGAAATAGCGGAGATAACAATTTCTACGCGCAAGGCTTATAAAATTTTGCAGAAAATTTATTCCAGAACCGTTGGGGGTGTTGGCTTTGCGTTTACAGAACTTTTATCCGAAGCGATGGGAAAGTTTTGAAAAGCTGTGAATGTGAAAAGCTAGAAGCGAGAGACTCGAACACAAGGGAGAGAAAAAGCAACGGTTTGGCCGATTCTCTCGTCCCCAATGCCTTTCCGTTTAATGTAGAACTGCAAAAGAGTTAGGGCATAAACGGAATGCGCAAAGTGTTACGTCCAACTTCAAAAAGTATTTTTCGAGTATGTGTAACGTTGGTAAAAATATCGATACGTATTTTCGTAAAACGAATTACTACTATTTGGTTAGAAAATACAACAAACAAACATATAACTAATCTTAATTGTCGATCTTGATATATTACTTATCTCTTATTTCATTAGAAGAATATATATATATATATATAAAAGCATAAGAATTTACTATAGGAAAAAAGAAATAAAAATTCTTTCTTAATTATTAACAAAGTGGTATAGATAATTACGTAAGTTCGTTATTCGAATTCTAATTAGACACATAGCACGACAAACTATGTCCCCAATTTTCAATCAACGATTTTATCAAGATAATTGAGTTAAATAACGTTAGGCAATTATATAGAAAATTTCTGTAGTTTTTCGTATGTCACCATAAGTCTCGTACATTGCCACCTGGTGCGACGGCTGTTCAATCTAATTAAGAGGCATGCTCGTACGCGACTCGGTATGAATTACAATGAAAAGCAAGACGTTTCATCGTTGGTTTTATTGGCCGACAGACCGGTAGCTTTACCGAGGTGGCACGTTAGCCGGCCACAGGTAACCGAAGTAGCGACTCGATGTTGACGCGATATTTTTCAAACGGGCTTCTCTACTAGACCCAACTACTACTGCTGCTGCCATCGATAGCTCTCTTTCCTTCCGTGTAGAAAGTTGAGATATGGCCTTAGATTACGTTGTCTACTTCGACTACCTTTCCTATCGTTAACGTTGCTACGCGTTAGTACATCCCGTTAAAACATCCTTGTATAGTACATACAATGTATCTTTAATACTATTAACACGTTCGAACATTTTCACGCTACTGTCTTATTTTTTAAATCGTCTTTAACTTTCATCGAGGAATGATCAAAAAATAATGAAGATGTAGATATTAAGAAATTAATCTAAATTATTATTATATTTTTTATTATATATATATATATATATATTAGGTATATATATTAATAGATAAAAATAAGGATATATTATATTTAAATAGCATGATTTTAATAATTAAAAATATTTCTCAATCGAATAAGTAGGCTGGGACAAAGTTGTACCAATTCGCCAGGGAGAAGGTATTTTTATTAATGGCGACACGTAACCTCGGACTTGATACTTCACTGATGGTAAACCTCAAGCGGTACTATCTGGCGAGTAAACTGCCGATATTTGACTGTAAATTCCTGTTAAATCGTTCCTAACCAATACACCTCTATATTCACGCGTTAGAAAAAAGAAACGTTTATGGCTTTTGAGTAAAAGACTTTTTAAAATAATCTCCCGTTAAAGATATATCCGAGTGATATTTTTACTGAAACATCAAATATTCCTTCTTTAATTAAAAAAAAAAGAAAAAAAATGAAAATCGATGACTTTTTCCCTCGTTTTATTCAATTTATTTTTCATACTTTTCTTATTTACTTTCGTTTTATTTTTTCATAATACATTTTTATATTCAATTAATTTCTATATGTAGAATTATACTCCATTCAGTTGTATTGAACACAATTTTTGATTTGAGCAAGGACAAAAGAAATTGTCATATTTTAATTTTATTTATAGTAAATGAAGAAAATAAAAATTTAAAACAATTGAGATTTTTTTTTATTAGAAAATTTAGTAAAAATATATTTTGTCAACGGCCTAGCTTTGTTGAAAAAATTAGTTCCGGTAAGATCACTAAAATTAATCAACGATGGTCATGGTTAGTACGTGGATGAACGATTATTTTTTTTTTTTGGATGAACGATAGGTTTCGTTCTTGTGATAGCAGGATGAATCGATTGGGAGCCGCTAGTACTCTATACACTCACAAAGTTATGTGAATTCTCGAGTAGGAAGGAAGAAGAGATACGTGTTGGATGAGTAAAAGAAGAAGGGATGGGAAGAGAAGGGGGTATCGAGTCGAGCAAACCGAACGAACGGGGCACACAACCTCGCTGAGGCTGCATCGCTGGAGGAATGTGAGGAGGCCATCTTGGTGTGGGGGACTGCCCTCTTCTTCCTCCCTCCACATTTCTTTTTATCTTTCTCTTTCCTTCACTTTGGCCACTCTTCCTCGCTTTAGAAAGTAAAGTTTGAGAGAGAAAGAAGACTTCGGCGGTATATAACGTTCATCAGTTCTCTCTCTCTCTTTCTCTTTCTCTCTTTTTCTTTCTCTTATTCGTGTTCCGAAGAGAAGCACGAAGAGAAGAGGAGCCATGCAGTGCATTCTCTCGCACGTAACGCACCTGCACACCGATTGGTCCTTCGCACGCGAGCATCGATGTCACAATAATTATTAATACATAAATCATCGAGAGTAAAGACGGATAACGCGTAACGTGCCGCAGCCACTCTCTCTCTCCTCTCTCTTTCTCAATCTCTTTCTTTTCTCTTTATTTCAGCTGCTTTATATTCCCCCTTCGACTTTGTCCATATTCGTTAAGAGATCATTAACGAGTAGCTCGAGAGACAGGAAGAAGAACAAAATGGATTTTTCGCTCTGCTCAACCAAACAGTCATTTGTATCTCTTCAGTTGACATTCTTATTTCCGTGTTTCCTCTCTTTCCTTTTATTTATTTATTTATTTATTTCATTGTTTTCCTTTTTTTCATATTATTAGATAAAATTTGCATCCCGAGATGATATTCGTGATCGAGATTTAATCATTGAACATATTATTCTTACGCGTTTAATATTTCAAGATTTTTTGTATAGATTTTTTATGGAAAGGACAAAATTTGTGTAAATTATTCGTTGAAATTGAATCCATCGAGTTATATATCTATAAATCGTTGATCTTTCGATAGGAGTGGAGTAGTACTTTGCGTTCCATTTTACGTCACATAATCATCAATGAAAGGAGAAACGATACGAAGCGCGTGTTTTTTCGTGGTTCAAATGTCTTTCGGCATGGTATTAAAAGCGACTGTTCGATGGTCGCACGATGCACTCTCATTCTCGTATATAGCCTACAAAATGTATATCCGAAGTATCGTGCCGCACGACGAAACCCGTTCTACCGGCTTGTGTGTTAAAGTTAGCGTATAGCGCAGGACTAAAAGTCTCTTTGGTAACTTTGTCGGTCTGTCTGTCTGAAAAAGACTCTCTTTAATCTTTTTGATTTTTTTCTTTTTTCAATTCCTGTTCTTAATTTCATAGAATTTTAGAAATCAACGATCACCGACACTTTCGAGAAAAAGAGAGAGAGAGAAAGAGAATAAGGTTGCCAATTATTTATCTTTGAATTGAATCATAGAAATTATCATAGAAATTATTGTTGAAATTGTCTTTTATTCTTACCCTATTGGGAAATATAATAATCTATCTATTTAGGTAAGTAAACGTATCTATTTAGATTTTCATAAGGTAGATATGTGGTAAATTAGCTCTGATTAAACCGTAATTTAGGATTCACATTCCAGTTTCCCATCTAACCATTTAATCGTTTAAGTGGATCGATAAATGCCGTGAAAGCATTATTATCCGAATCTCTCGAATCTACTAGAAACGTGTATACATTTGAAGACTGGACTTGTGCTTGGACTATCGAAGGATTAGGCATCCTGATACGGGCTTCTAGTTTGATATCCAGCGTGACGGGTTCTATTGAATATTCGAGGGTACGCAAGCCACAAGGATTCCCCACGTGGAAACACGGGCAAGGCAATGCGATGCGACCCCTTGTCGTAGGCAGGTCCGTTTTAAATGTTTGGAGGGTGACTAATTCTTTCTCTCTCTTTTTCTTTCTGTCTCCTACTTTCATACAATATCATGGAAGGGAGAGACAAGTATTTTCAGGGCGAAGTTAGTCGAACCGTTTCGTAGGATTATCGTTTATCGGCGTAATTCTCTACTTTCTCCCCCTATACCTATACCTTTACTCTTAGTTCTATCTCTCTTACTCACTTTAGTTTACCCCAGGTCCTATGTTCTTCTTCTATCGCACGCGCCTATATACATATATAAGTTCTACGTGGTTAAGCACACGTGCTCGTTGATATCCGAAGCACCCTCTTCGCTAGTTTCGACAACGACGTGTGCGTCGGGGCAAACAGTCTAACGCGAAATTGCTTCTTGAAAATATCGAATGGTTCTTGAGAAAGGTTTCGAAGCTTTGTTGGAAGCGATCGTCCGTGCGTGCTGCTATCGGTAGGTATTCTTATTAAAGGGACCATCATATCGCAAGCCCACCCATTCTTGTTACTCGAACGATCAGAAAGAGAAGCCTCATCTTATAAAAAAAAGTGTCTCGTATTCACGCATGATCGATAGAATTTTTCGAAAGAGTGTATGCTCTATCGCGTTTTCGGTTTACAAGAAAAACGTTTATATGTAGATACTATTATGCATGCGTGTAAATATAGGGAGACTAAAATTCATTGGTAAAATACGACGACTGGTTACGAAGATGGGTTACGATGATGGTAACGTGAGAAAAAAAACACGTTCACCTTGGAATTTTATCGTCGATATTTTTTTTACCGATTATTTCTATGGAACATTTATCGCATGATGTTCGCGCTAAATCCGGAACTCTCCAGATTAGAATTATAATATTATATGGTAAGCGTAATTCAGTGATATGCTTTCCTCTCAGATCTTCATATCGTCTTGTCACTTATCGAATTCAAGATCGCGACCAGTCTCTTCTAAGATACTGTCAAGGAAGAACGCACGTAGCCATCTTGATAAACTCTCGAAAGTTTAACAGTATACATGTCTCGTGTGACTCCGACGATGATTATCTCTTTCTTTTGTATTCGAGGTAAGGATAGTGTCCTGCGGAATATGATATCTTCGATACGACCGAGGAGAACGGAAAAGATAAAGATCCTGTACCTTATAGTTTCACATGGTTCGTTATTCCGTTGGTAGACGATAGCTAATATAGTAACGAAATAGAAAAAAAAAACTAAAATAACAAAAAGGAAGTCTCATAAGATTAAAATGACGACGTCAAAAAATCAATGATAGAAATAAAACGTACATACGTTATCGTCCTTAAGTCAATAAACGACTTCGTTCTGAGTCGAAGAGTTCTCTATCCAATTATGATGATGATTTTTGTTCATGGAAAATCTCGAAATAAAATAGAAAAAGAAAGAAAAAGAGGGATAAGAAGGAATGGAAAAAAAAAATAAATAAAAATAGTAAACATAGGAGGGGAAAAAAACAAAAGGCAAAACCTTTCTCCTCGTGAAGCCGGTTAAGGATTTGAGATAGGATTTTTTGCACCAGCGAAGGGGCCTAAGCACAATTCTGATCTTGGAAAGGTAAAGGAAAAGCGGAGGTCGTAGCGAATAAGGAGTAGTCGTTGGGACGATGCCGAGACAATGGGTGAACCGCATCGAATGGGAAGGACCTCTCATGTTCCTTTCCTCCGTCTTGTGGGTTTAATCGGGTATGGCCAACGATACGAAAATTTTTACCTCTAAGCGAATCGGATAAATGAGGGAAAATCTCTCTCTTTCCTTTTTAGTGAGAAAAAAAGGGTTGACGATATCGCGTTAATTATGAGGTCTCAATCCTTTCATTTTTCTTTTCTTTTCGTTTCTTTCATTCCTTCTTCTTCTTCTTCTTTTTCTTCTTTTATACCTCCTTCTACGGCCGGTTTCAAGCTGACTGAGATCAAGAAAAGCCATAGAGCAATGAGAATTAAGCGATCTAAGAGAAGTTTCACGGGCTGTTTGAAATTCCATCGAGGAATCTCAAGACGCCGTTTCGTTTGGTTTCGTATCCCTTTGTCTTTGGCGAGGGTGAGAATTTGAGGTAAGAAAAGGGCGTGGAAGTACGGAGAAAGTGAGAAAGCCTCTTTCTTTCTTTTATTCTTTCTTTTATTTCCTCTATACTCTTTTGTCGGTTCTTTTGCTCTGAGAAGATACCGCACTACCACCACCATCATCATCATTATCACGAGAGTTGGATAAAAATATTGAAAATAGGAGTGAAAAGGAAAATTTGGGGGTAATAGAATGAATGAAAGAAAAAAAGAAAGAAAGAAAGTAGAATCCAGATAATTGAAAATTGAAAATAATTTCAATTTTATACGACACTGTTACACGGGTAATTTTTATATACTACTTTTTCTCTTTAGAATATAAAAAAGAAATAAAATATATTTTCATCATGTTACTGGTTGAATTCGATTCAACACTGATCGAAAAAGACACAAGGTAGATTGAAAGGTAGGATGAAGGGCGGGCGAACCTAAAGCTTGGCCTTCCAGAAGGCATCTCGGTAACGTAGAAGTCCGGCATATGCGAGATCGTCCGGCAGATGGAACCCAGTCTGTAATCTTACTCTCCGAACCAGACACGTTGCACCTAGCATCACGGTGCAGAGCCAAAGGGATCGGGTAATCCACAACTCTGCTGTTACAAAAAAAATCCTTCTTTTATTTTTTGTGGTTTTTTCCGAATCACCGATGAACACATCAAGAGAAGGAAAAGAAAAATAACAAAAGAAACATGATTATTTTCCAAACGCGTTAGGTAAAAATTGTTTTGCGTAAAAAGAAATTCGACAATTTAATTAATTGCGAATTTTTATAATACGATTGTCGATAAAGGAAGATGAAAATTGATGTCGTTAAAAGCGATAAAATATGCCAATACTAGAGGGTAACGTAAATACGTATGTTACATATGTACGTGTACATATATGTATTTGCAAGTAAAGATAGAGTCGATTTCCTCGAAGAGATCAACGAGCCTTACGACAGTGAAATGCCAAGCGTGGAGAATCGAAAGAGAACTGAGTAGATTTGTTTCGAATAGTGTATGTAACGTACTTTAAAGAGAGAGAGAGAGAGAGAGAGAAAGATGTAGAGAAAACTTACAGTAGCACGAAATAACAGGGTAGATGCGTAGGGAGAGCAAAGTGATCTGAGTAAAGGAAGAAGGTGAGAGAGCGGAGAACGAACAAATAGAGAGACGAAAAGAGATCGACGTGGAAAGAGACAGAGATAGAGTGAAAGAGAGTGATAGAGAAAGAGAAAGAGAGGGAGAGAGAGAGAGAGTTCGGTTTAGGCGATGGCCTGTAGTAACCTCGACGGTCGAGCATAGTCCGATCGAGCGAGGCTCGGGAGGAGGAAAGGGGACAAGGAGCTTATACTCGAGGAACCGGTTCTCTTCTCTCTGCAACCACCGCCTGTACTTGCTTTGGATGCTGTGCCTCTTGGCTATACTCCCCCCCTCCTTCTCCTCCCTCTTCTTCCGTCTCTTTCTCTCTGTCTTTCTCTAGCTCGAAGACACGAGGAGAAGACTCCGAGGGCACGCGAAGATTCTCGAGTATATCTTTGGAAACCAGGACTCTTCAGTCGTATCAATTCTATCGATTTAGATCATTTTTCGAATATACGTAGTTGTCCTTTTTATTTTATTTCTTCACCCAAATCCTTCTCTATTCATCATCTTTCTCTTTTTATGCACGAAAATGAATAAGAATAAGAATAAGAGAAAGAGAGAGAGCTCGTATCAAAAGTCGATACCATATGCGGTATATTCTTGAACAGTACCCTACCACGGTTGTGAAAACCATGACGATGCGCGTCCGACAACTAGTAAACCTGTTTCTAGTCTTTCAAGTTATTTTTTTTCTTCTTCTTCTTTTCTTTCCTAGGTAACATCGTAACGTTGCACGCATTTAAGGGTTAAGGTCGTTCTTGGTAACGACCACGAACGACAAAGATCAGATCTGTTTTCTAGCGAGTAGACACTACTAGATAAACATAAGATACTCTTAATGCTCTTTTGATGTTTAATTTAAATATCGTGCTGGATGTTTTATTTACACAAAAATATAACAATATACTTGTAAAGGAGTGGATCAAACGAAAGTATGCACATTAATATGAATCTCTGAAAAATGGTCTAATTATACGCTGACGATGAGTTTGAAGTATAACGCCTCGTCACCGGGTTTTAAACTTCGAAGAAGAAACGGATGCGATATACATATATCTATCTTATAAAACGTAAGCATCGTCTTGACTTGAGTATTATCATTAATCAAGTAGAAAAACGTTGACGATTTAATGGTGGATATACTTCTGTAGGAGATAGATTTTTCGCGTGTCGAGTTTAACTCATAATTGCGACGATTTTTCAAAAATCATCATGCGTAAGTTACAGAGTATTGTCGTTGAGTTGGGCTAGGTCTGCAAAAGAGTGTGTGGCCAAAGGAGTCAAAGAGAGAAAGTTAGGGTGGAGGAGAATGAGAGGGAGGTGGGTGGGGGCGAGAAGGAAGATCGTTTCAAGACGTCGACCGCTATCGGATAACTATGGGCGTCATAAATTCAGTCGCGTATCCGGGCATTCCTCGCGTTTCGTCCCCATTCTCCGTATAATTAACGCCGGATGAGTCGGCTCGCACGAGTGGCAGGGTGAGAGGTGAAAATCCATCAGCGTGGAACGTCATGCGGGAAGGCCGGAGTGAAATTAACCCGCTATACGTTCGCTCGGAGAGCTTTTTTATCGAACACTTACTCACTTACTCACTCATTTACTCACTCATTTACTCACTCACTCATTCACTCACTCACTCACTCACTCACTCACTCACTCACTCACTCACTCACTTTCTTACTTTTCTTCTTTCTCATTTCTCGTCGTACATAGGTGAAGAAAAAGAATGGTTGGGACGAGTTGAAGAGAAGCAGTTTAAGCGAAACAGCACGGAAAACGACCGAGAAAGAATAGATTCGTGATCATCTCGAGGGAGAAAGAGGAAGAGATAAAATGACGTCTTTATTTAGCGTCTTGCTATTTCACTACAATAGTAGTGTATGAAGTTGAATGAGAAATGAAAATGAAAAATGTAAGATATAGAATAAATAATGTTGCGCTTGCAACGCGAATGAAGAAGATATAAATAATTGTAGAGAGGGAGAGAGAGAGAGAGAGAGAGAGAAAAAGTGAAGCTATTGCTATTGCAAAAGCTCATTTTAAAAGAATAAGAAGGTTGAAGTTAGTATGAGGATAAGGTCAGAGAAATGTGAGAGGGTAAAGAGAAGAAAGGGGGGTAGAGGAAGAAAAAGAGAGTAGCGCGTACCAATGGCGAGCTTAACATAAGCGCTCTTTCCTACAGTCGGGCTCATTAGGAGTGCACGCAGATTACCAAGAAGACAACCTCGAGACGGTAGACTCCTCTTTCTCCCTTTTACCCCTTTGGGTCGTATTGGTTTTATAAACGTACCTACCTTCCTTCTTCGTGGCAGCCGCTGCCGGTGCTGTTACTCCTGCCGCAAGAGCAACAGGAGTATCCACCGTGTGTCCCGTAAGCTAATTAAGACGACAAAAGTCCACCTTAATCTGAGAAACTTTTGGCTCGATAGGAAGAAGAGGCTTGCAAGCCTTGTAAGAGAGGGTACGCAGGTAAAGATCGTGGAAACCTTCTATGCAAAGTGTATTCAAGGCTGTTACTGTTATTATCGTAGTACCTGCTATTGCTGTTATTATAATCATTTCTGTAGCTTTTATTTTTATGAATCAAATCTTCGTAATAAAAAAAAAAAGAAAAAAAAATAAGATTAATTTAATTGAACATTATTCGACATGAGATGAAATTTGCCGATTCATTTGTTGTGTGTGAAATAAACGCAAGATAGATACAATTGCTATTAATATTGTAGGCCTAGCTGCAGTTGTAATTTTAGTTATTGTTATAACTATTATTGTTGTTTTTATTTTTAGGAAGAAAAGTGAGAAAATTAATTTGAACGAAGATTATTCGACATAAGACAAAATTCGACGATTTTGTTGGCATCTGTGAAACCAAGAGTAGTAGTACGTGGATAACAAAACGCTATTGCAACGTAAGTTACATTCAAGAGGCGTGTTTCAAAGCTTTGGGAAGTGTCACGTTCTCGAGAACGTGCACTCCTTTGAGGACAAACTTTGGTCGACTCGTGATGGAAGACTTGCAACTATGTTCGTTGTCCGAAGCGCCCTAAGACGTGCAACTTACGTTTATCCAACTACTATAACGTATTCTCCAGAAGCTATCTTTTGAGATTATCGGGGCACGTAGAACGCATCTGGTAGTCAACACTGAACGTTAGATTTGATTGGTCCGAAGACTCGATCATCGTTCATTCACAAGTTCTATACTCGATTTTTAACTCTATATCAAATGTGTTAGAAGATTGAACGAAGATTAAAAGCATTTCTTTTAAAATGATATTGCAAAAACAAACCAATATTTTTTATTTATTTATCGAGACATAAATCTGATGGTTCGATTTCATAATTAAATCCTTTTGTATCACTTTTACTGAATAATTATATTGAAAAACGAGTAGCACCGTTGTTTGAATAGTTTCATGTTTTTCGTCACAGAATTAATGAACGATATACTGGAATAGTTTTAGTATTATTATTAATGCTAAAAAGGAAGGTATGGTTTGAGTCGATAAGGGTCTTACGACGACTTTCAGAACACTAGGACAAGGGACGAAGTATCATGAAAAAACGCGAGAAGGGTGAGGCTATATAGAAGATGAAAAGCTATGAGGAGCACGCGTGTGTATAAAAGAGATGCTACTTAATGACACGAGGGAGAGAACCCTTCGATAATAAAAAAACAAGATTTACTATGAGTGACCTTTCTTGAAGACTCGCGTGCGTATAAGCGGGGATAAATTTAAACGAGTGTGTGTGTGTGTGTGTGTGTGTGTGTTTTGTTTTCATTAGCACTTTTGTGATATTTTTTTCATCATTTATGATTCCTTTATAAATTCTTTTTATTAATACGATTATCTTCTTCAAAAGTATCTGTAAAATATTTGTTAGAAAAAATATTAATGACCAATATTATGTCAATTTATCGCGTTAATTTGGTTTAACTTTTTACTCGTAAAAACATTAACATATAAGCACATAAAAATGTGCTTCCTCGTACTCAAGAGAGGGTTTCCACCAATTCCCAAGGAGAAATCGAATCTAGTGCGATATATAACACGTCGTGAATCTTGCCAGGGCGCTTTTCGGTACGTCGTCGTCCCGCTGGCTTTAACGCCTCACCGTTAGTTTTAATACACTAATCACGCTGTAACGTATTTCCCGTAGCCGGCGAAATTCGCCCCGGGGTGAAATTTCACGTCGGGGAGTAATTTCCCCGTGCGCCGATATTTTACGCGCGTGCTTCGGCCCAAGATTGGCTCGATTTTCTTCTCTCTTTCTTTCTCCCTCTCTCTCTCTCTCTCTCTCTCGTTCTCCCATTCTCACTCTTTCTCTGCTTTTCTCTTCTTCTTCTACCTTTTTCTTTTTTATTTTTCATCACTATCTTTCGCAAGTTTCTTCTCCTCTCATTTCTTCTTTCTCTCTCTTTCATTCTTTCAGCACATTTCTCTTTTTACTTGGCCGTTCCCTACCCTTTCTGGATAGGGGCGAACGTCTTTATGGTTTTACTGTCTTAAGTAGCCGTAAAAGAGACGCTCGCCGATGGAATTCGTAAGAACGGATCTTCTCCTTTTCTGTTTCTCTCTCTCTCCTTTTCTTTCTTTCTCACTCTGTTTCTTGTTCTCTTTCTGCTTCTAATCCTTTTTTTTTCGTCAACATTGGTCCACATTCTATTTCTAGTTTGAAAACGTCAGAGCGGCCACGAAGTCGCAAAGAATATCTGTTTTGTTTCTTTCCTTCTAGCATATAAATGTCACCTCTTTCGCGATTTTCCGTTATTCTAGATAGGTGAACGAGAGAGAGAAAGAAAGAGCAAGCGAGAAAGAGAGAAATAGAGAGGAAGAATCGAATAGCACTTTCGAAACGCAATTAATCGTCTTGTTATCGTGCTTTTTACGACAAGAACACGACTCTAACTCAAGATTCTTTCTATCTTTTCTTTTTTCCTTACGTTCCCTTTCTTTTTTCGAATTACTTTTATACGAGGAATGAAAGTACCTTTCTTATAGCGCGTATTTTAACTCTTTTCTTCGAAAGACTATCTATCACTGGAATCTTTTAAAGACACGCTTGTCTTATTTTTCTCATCTTGTTTCTCTATCACTTTTACTCTTTCATTCTTTCTATTTTACTTCATCTTTTTTCATACTTTTGCAACTCGATAAAGTCGAAGTAACGATATCAACGTAAGAGATGGCGGGAGGGGGTAGGAGCTAGTAGTTCAGTTTTTTTCTCGCCAGGCAAAGATGAAGTAACAGAAAAGAGAAAAACACAAGCTTTGAGAAAGGTAAGAAAGAAAACATATAGAATAGAAAAGGACGGTATGTTACCAAAGTGGCTAGAAAGAAAAAGGGAGGATGAAATTGAGAAAGAAAAAAAGAAAAAAGAAGAGAGAGAAAGAGAGAGAGAGATGGTAAGAATGAGTACGTACTACACCAAGGCCCCATCTCTTTTCCTTGGTAGTTGAAAACTTTGTACGGTTTACCTTCGAAAAATATCCCGAGGAGACGGAGGATTAATTTTTCGTCATCTAAAGTTTTTGACATCTCGAAGGTTCGAGATTTTGAGTTTAAAGTATTAGCTTGAAAAAGCGCTTTGCATTAGGTAACTTAGATTGTTTCATCTTTTAGATCTAAAACAATTCGATTAAATTGCTATTAAAGGATCAAATTAATGAACATGTCTTATTTTATCTTGTAATTGATAGAAGGAACTTATATTTCTTATAATTATTTCTAAATATTTATGTCATATTGAACAGGTTCCAACTGTGATGCCAAATAGATTATGTTAATTATATGTTACGCGAGGATTAACTCGCCTCTATGTTTGAAAAGATAAATAAATCCTTGTCAAAACGTTACAACCTTTGTCATTATTTTGATAAAACGGTAAAGATATCGAAATTTCCGCAGTGTGGTAGGTTCGAGAAGAAGAAACCCATGCAAGGAAGAAAATCCACTTAGACTTAAATACGATTTAATCTTGTAACCGAAGCGCACACGACAATTTATCGAGAAAAGATTTTCTTTCTTTCTTTCTCTCTCTCTCTCTTTTTAGAGAAGAAGGATCGACGAGATTTATTGCGATCAGCAGCGTCGCCATTCCATCGTTCTTCCGAGCTCTTACGAAAGAGGAACGAACGTCTTGTGGAAAGAAGAAAAAGAAAAAGGAATAAGAAAGAAGGAAGGAAAAGAGGAAAAGGCACGTCAATCTCGCACGGCCGACAATAAGTTTTCCAGGAATCCAAAACTTTAGCTTTCTTGGCTTAAAGTGGCGGACGAGCAAGTGGAGCGAGTATACGTGTGCGCGTGCGAGCGCGTACACACACACACACACACACACACAAGCACACGCTTTCGCATGATCGTCTTGAAACTGACTCCCTTTTCTTCTTCTACTCTTTCTTCCGTGTGTCCGCTCGCGGAGCCGTGAGTTATCGTGAACATTCTCATGGCACTGTGGAAAGAGAAGAAGAAGAAGAAAAAGGAGCTGGAAAAGAAGAAAAAGTAAAAGGTAACGTTGGAATGGTCGGAAAAAGGAGCGATTGTAGAAATGTACCTTTCTCTCTAACTTTTATTTTCTCTTTCCTTTCTTCCTTTTCTTAAACCGAGAAGATCTAACGTCAAGAGGTCCATATCCGGGCAAGCAAGAGAAGCTGCGAATTCCGCGACACCTGTACGATGTTAACGTTTAAACGTTCACTCGCTCGGTTGTACGCTCTTTCCACGTATTTTCACACTCCTCGACCTGCCACGATTCCTCTTTGATCGTCCGTAATCGTTCTTTCTGAGAGAGCGAAGACAGAGGGGAGAGTGTGTAGGGAGAGAGAGAGAAAGAGAGACAGAGACGATTTACGGACGTACTACTCTTGGCTGTGAAAATATCTCGCGAACGAGTAAACGTTTAGAGAAAAGAAGAACATAGAAGAGAAGGTATCGTCGTCGAGATCGGAGAATTCTCGAAACCCAACTCGGGAAGGATCTTTTCTAATTGCCGAGAGCTCAGTTGCTTGCTCTTGCAAGCGCCTTCCATGCGTACCGTTTAAAGGGAGCACTAAAGAAAATCGTAGGGTGGTAGTAAAGAGGAAAAGTAACATCATAAATCCCTTGGTAGAAGTTTTCAGAGGAATGAGGATCGTACAATAACGATCTTCTTTCTTTTATAAAGAAATTCTTCGTATTTTCTTATTCATTGATTTCTAAGATCGATGAAGATGAGACTGGTTCAAGATTATTAAGAGTCTATGTCTGTCAAAAAAAAATTCAGATATCATTTTTTTTGTTATAGGCGGACAACGGGGAATCGTCGAATATCGGAGAAGAAATGTTTCCCGTTTTTATAAGTCGAAAAGATTGACTAGAATTTATTTTTTCATTTTCTTTTCTATATTTCTTTCTCTAATTCTTTCTACCTAACAGTTTTCTGTTATTTCTTCGACTCTCGATAGGGTCGCTAGCGGATGGCCCGGAATGAGAGCCAAATTAAAAACTATAAATCAAGAGGCAGCGAGCTTGCGTGGTCGAGACCAAAGAAAAAAAGGATAAACCTCGTGGCGGTGGCATCGTAACGGCGACGAATTAAAAGGGCCAAAAGAGAAAATGTGCACGTGCACAACACGCGTAGGTACGCGACGACGACGACGACGACGACTGGTAGCGTAAATATTCTCAAGTAGGAAAGCAACCGAGCCAAACTTTCTTTCTCATTCTCTTTATCTTTTTCGCTTTAACGTGCACACCACCGTCTCGATGCTATACCTTTCGTCTTTTATTTTACTCTTTAGGGCAGTTTACATACGCGACTGCTAGCGGAACATCGAGAAAAAAAGGGCTGGAGAGTAAGAGGAGGGTGGTAAGGAGAAAAAGGGTGAGTCACTTGCTTGTATTGTTATAGCTTTTGCGAGACTCGCGAACTTGCAGCCGGTCTCTCTACTTCGTTACAACGTATACGAGTGTTTCCCCAAAGTTTTCTCGAGTCGCATCCGCGGCGGTTTTGTGTTTTATCTTTTTTTACTCTTTTACAACCCTTTACTCCTACACGCCCTCTCTCGATTTCTTTTTATGTTTTTATTTTTTTGATTCGCTCCGGCGAATACGACAGAGTCATCGTCGACCATTTTACTCCTTTGTTTCTTCTTTCGTATGCACATTGAATTTATATATATTTCTTTTTTGGTACGAGTAATATATGATTAAAATGATTGTCAAATAAATTTCTGCACCAACAAATAAAATCTCTGTTAAATATATATTAATACATTGTATGTATATGTATGTGATCATTTAATTTATATATATATATATTATATGTTTATTAATAATAATTTATTATAATGAATGTTCGCGTAAAATACGTTTTTTGCCAAAAGAGTTATTTGAAAAAAAAATTAAAAATATTTAAAAAAAAGGAATGTATATTAATTGTTTTAATATTGTATTCTATTATCATTACCGATCCAAGTATTTGTAGGACCCTAGAAACGATATGTAACGAAATGTTTTTTGTTTTGTTTATTAGATTAGAAAATTAAACTTACGGAGGAGAGGAAAGCTTTCCATTAGCTATTATTGATGCTCTGATACAGCTTCAGAGTTTAGCTGTGCTAACTAATTAATTTCCGTTGGTATGTTTTGAAACTGTAAGTATCATAATCACATGGAATGGTGAAACTCTGAATTTCGCATAGTTTTATAAATTATAACAGTATTTACGTAATAAGTAGAGTAATTTTAAATCGTTCATTTTCCGAGCAACGAACCAACAAAATTTTGTAAGTAGTGGAAACATATGTTCGAATTATTTCAACGATTTCTCGAATACTTTGTTTAAATATGTTATTATTCTTTTAAAATATCATTTATAGTAATGAAATCATCGATTATAACATACATACGTATACATATACATATTATAATATATTCATATATGTTACATAATCAGTTAATCTAATTCTGTATATTTATTTAATCTGTTTCGGTTAATCAAACTTCATTATTATTTTAATAAATTGACTTTTACATTAATCGTGAATTTAATGTTTAACTATAAAATGATCATTCTTAGAAGAACTTTTTTCCTAGAACATTCTAGTCCGTTTATGGAAGGGAACGTTAACAGGGATGGTTGAGGAGGAGGAGAGGGGATAGTTCGGCACCATGCGCGTCGATCGAAACGCGAACGATTTCCGGTCTCGCAGCTCGAAAAAAAAACTGTTGAGTTTTTCTCTTTGGCGCTGGGAGGTACGAAGACGTGCGCAACTCGCATCGGAAAGCGATCGTAACAGAAAAAGAAATAGAGAGAGAGAGAAGCCTTGCTTCTCTCAGCTTCAGCAGACATGGCGAATGGATACGGCGATAAAGGCATTCGTCGGATTCGCCTCGGAAGTCTTCTTCTAGTGTACAAGACACGACGATCACCCTCTGCGATGCGGTATCGATCGAAGGAGGAGAGTCGTGGCAAACCGGTTTAGAACGTGCGTTGCCTCTTCCTTCGAGACTATTCTTCCCGATGTCTTTGTGATGTCACGCTTACGAGAGATCGAGTCTTATGCAAACTACAAACTCTACTTCTTTCTCTTTCATTCGTTCTTTTTTATCTTCATTTGTGATACTCATAATTTTGATCTAACTTACAAAATAAGCCCTCCTATCTATTCGTCTATGAATTATTATTAATGCGAAACAATAATTCGTTATTCGAAGTGTTTCTTTCCGATTTCATATAAGCCGATAAAAATACAAACGTAATTTGAAATAAAGAATTACAAGTTGATCTAATATCTCTGAAGAATGATTAGAATGGGTGAGGATATACGTAAGTTCATCTTCTTATGGCTCCTAAATAAGCCCTTCAATAGGTTCTCAGCTTATTCGTTGAAAATAGCGTTTCTGAAGAGAACATTAAGGAACAGGAAAAAGGAGAACGAGAGTAAAGTAATTTATTGCACGGTTTACCTTTAAATCTTAATGGGATTCGATTAAAGACGATTTTTCTGAAGCGACACAACGAGAAAAACCCTCGCTTATCTTAAAAACGTATAAGAACAACCCTCCGTTTTTGTAATAGTTGCCATTGCGTCGTTGAAATTTTACTATATTTTACTTTTATTTAACGCGTCGATGTATAGGATATTATTAAATATCTATATACCATTAATTCCATTAAATAAATAATTAGAAAAACTTACCGTTATATTGATATTAAAGAATCTACAAATTGAGTTAAATATTTGAAAAGATTTGATTTACTTTATAAATTTAATCAAGATATCACATATATTCAAATAAAATGTGATCGAGCGAATCTAGGAGTGATTACTGAAAGCTTTAAAATTTCTTTATAGTTGAGAGATGAAATTCTGTTGGTAGAAATTAACGTTCCCACGTTATGAATAACATCTATCGTAATAAATCTAAAAGTAAACTTGCGTTTTTCCTCCGTTTCTAACCTTTCACGGCAATCTTTTATTTAAATCCTCGACGAACTTTCGCATGCATTTCTTCTTTCTCTCTATTCCGCTACAGTGATGTACTATGAACAGTATTTTCAACTAAAACGACGACCACGGACCACCTCTTTATCTATCTCTCTTATTCTCTCTCTGTATATTCTCCGTTGGAATACAGACCGGACGAGAAACTCTAGGAAACGATCCTGCCCCAAATTCCCACCCCTCTCTCTTTCTTTCTATCTATTTATCTATCTATCTATTTCTCTATCTATCTATCTATCTACCTATCTACCTATCTATCTATCTATATATCTGTCTCTCTCTCTGTCTCTCTTTCTCTTTCGTTCTTCCCTCCTTATCACGAATTTATATGCCTGGCAGCAAATCGCTCTAGCAATCCATGTATGAGATATACGAAATACGTACATTTTAGACGGCTAGATATGTACACATTTCAGACTGCCGACCAAGCCTGTCCTACCAATGTAGAACGAAATTTACGTAGCAAGGTGGTTACCTAGCGAACTATAATAAGCGGTTCCCTAGACGAGCTTGAATTGTCGATTGCCATCACGAACGTTTTGGCCAAGCTCTAGCTTGTTATTGGTGTTTCTATGTATACAGAGTAAGTACGTATATATATACTTATACATAGATTTAATAAGTATAATTTTAGTAGTGGATTCAGGAAAATATAAATGATTAAAAAATGGTATATTTGAAACGTGTAAAAAAGATCACGATATGAAATATTTCAAAGATTTTTAAAAGACGGATTCACTTAAAGAATTATAAAACCCGTATTCTGAAAAATTAATATTCTGGGAATACCCTTTTCACTGTTCTTTTTCTGTAATTAAAAGCGATCCAATCCAGCTGGTAAGGGAAGAAGAAGCTGACTATCGCGAAAAATCGGTTAAATCAGTTTCATCGAGATACCCTCCAAATAGTAGTAGTAGTAGTAGTAGCAGTAGTAGTAATGGTGGTATTAGTAGTAGTAGAAGAGAGAATAAGAGAGAAAAATAGATGAGAGAAAGATAGAAAAGTATCTCTACATAGCTTGAAGCTACCGTGCGATTTCATTCTCCGGAAGAAAAAACTCGCTGACGAAGGTGCTCGGGACATCGTCCGGCATTACGTATTACCAACACATTCGAGTATCTTTTTGCGTTAGGAAGGCAAGTGAAAAGCAGCTAGCTGAAGAATACGTAGGGTTAGAGTAAAGCGGAGGAAAACGGATGGCTTCGCTGGTCGTGGTAGACGGACAAGTGAACGGGACAAGAATCGAGAGGTAAGCTTGAGCATATTCATTGATTGGATAGCCAATCCTGCGGATTGGAGAGAAACAAGTGAAATGGTCGAAATGAAGGTAGCACTTTCGTAGCTCTCCTTGTTGTTGCATCTTTCTTCTCTCTCTCAAGCTATTTCTCTTTCTCCTTCATCGGCTATCTATCCTTTTCATAGATGGTTAGCCGAGGGTGAGAGAGACCTGGCTGCCCAGCACTACCCTCTTTTCCTTTTCTTCTCTGTCTTTGTCCCTATCTCTTGACGGCGATATACTACGTACCGTTTGTATGCCTCTTCTCGAAAGCTTGTGGAAGGTACGATGGTGCCTTCCAAATAAGACACGTACAAGGCGCTCCAATTTCAGCTGACACCTGCGCTTCACGCTCCCTATGAAACCTTCCCAGAGACCTTCTATCTCTTTCTATTTCATTCACTCTCTCTCTCTCTTTCATATTCCTTCTCTCTAACTCGTTCGTTCTTTCGTTCTCTATCTATCTATATCTCTTATCAAATGCCTTTAGCAGACCCTAGACTAGCAGCTAGCACCACCATCAGTGAAACTCGGTACCTTTTCGACCAAGCCACGAACCAAGCCACGTACTTCCATCTCTTCTCTCTTTACTCTTTGCCAACGTAGTTCTCGGCGATTTAACTTAGCGTCTAGATGAATATATGTTTCTAAAAGTACGTTTAAAAAGCAACATACTTCCTTTCTATCTGTTATAACGTGTGTGGTGGTTTATGTGTTGACGTTTGAAAATTTATTTTGCGATTTTTTGGCATTGTGAAAACTTATTGCTAGATCATAGTACGGTAAGAATGAGAGAGGGAGAGAGTGAAATAGAGAGAGAGACGTACATACACTTATTATAAACTGTATTCATTTTTAACTCGAATGACGTACCTACCCGACAAACTGTCAAAGTTCTTCTATGCCAGTTATGAAACACCTCTCCCGTGTATGTATTATAAAGCATTATTCTTGATATTTCATCGTGGAAGAAGTTGAACGAGTTTGGATTGGTGCAGAACAGGTGAATTTACATGAAGAACTCTGGAGTACATCTTCTGGTCATATCGCTTGTGTGTTTCAGTTTAGTTAGGCGATAAAGCGCGAAAGATGAAACATGCGTCATGGTTTTCTCTTTCTCTCTTTTCTTTTTATTTTGTGCATGTATTGTAGATTCATACATACATACGTACGACCGTTAGACTTTCGTGTTACTTACATTTATATTGCCCTGAGGTGTACCGTGACGCGCACGTATAGTCACGTCCGTGCAAAACGCGCGTATTCAATGAATTTTATACGGTACTGTGAAATTGCTCTTTCAAAAAGCGTAGATCGTGGCTGTCAGTGTAAAATCTATACGATATTACGTATTCATGGAACAGGTACTATATATACAGCTTTCGCTGTAGTCACTACGATAGTCGGCACAAAATGCTTATGACTTTCTTTTGCTCAAAACGTCATACGAAATAAAAAAAAGAAATTGATTTTTGAGAAATTAATTAATTAATTCATCGCTAAAAGGTATACGAGGTATATAAATTTTACTATTATTTGAAATTTGTTTCGCAGTATTTAATGCTAGTCTTTTATATGCCGTCTTGCGCATTTCTATGCAAAAGTATAAAGTAAAAGTAAAAGTTAAAAATAAAAAAAAGAAATAATAAAGAGGGAAAAAACGGAAAAAGAAAGATAGAAAAGTAAAAGTATGTAACTTCTACGAGGGTCTACGAGATTTCTGCCGGTAGGTAAGTAAACAAGTAAACGTCAGCAAAGTGTCTACTCGACGAGTATAGTTTCCGCTCGAAAAACTACGCAAGTATGGTAGGGGATCCTTATTCAAACGTAGCATATATATATATATACATGAAATTCAAATGAATTTTCGAAACGCGTTAGTAGAGTGCCCGTCAACGCTACTATATATTATTTATTCTCATATATCGATTCTCAAAATTCCACAATTTATCGTTCTTTACGATCGATCCTAACAAATTTATCTATTTTCCTTACACGCGGTTGCACATGCAATGATATATAGTGCCTATAGATATATCTGTTTTCAATGTATCTATACAGATATAGGTGTGCAACATACAAGGATAGAGTTAATCATACTAGAATTTAACGATCGTCGGCGGTTCGGAGACCTTTAATTTCGACGATCACGCCAACGCGTCTCTATCTAACTGCCAGACTGGCTGAAAAGATTCTCTCCTCAGCTTGAAATACCTGAAATCCAAGGATAGAAGAGGGAGAAAGTAACGGAGAGGACTCGACTAGAAAAGCTGAGAAGTTAATCCTTCCCAGATAGGTGAATCGAGTAAGAATGATGTGTATGCCACTTCAATGATCACATAGATTCGTATAAAGTTAATCTCTCTTTTCTTATTTTATAAATTTTAAAACTTTCATCGTGCGGCGCGGAAGTTACAAAATTCACATTTATAGTTTTAATACCTCTGGCATAAGAAATTATCGAATAGTAAGAATTATTTATTAAGTTATTTCTAAAAAGAAAAAAGAAAAAAATACTATCCATAACTTCTATCAAAATTCTTTTCACACGCGTACACTAATCCGAGTCGTTTAAAATTCCTCGTTCATCTTTATCCTCTTTCTTTTTTTTGCCTTTGGAGAAACGAAATCCACGCTGGAGATTCGCTTCTCTGATATTTTTCATCTTTCTCGTTCACGTCGTCGTTGTCATCGTAGAGAACGACGTAAAACGCTTCTTGCTTCTGCATATTTCTACGTACATTACATTGCAATATACATTTACAGCTCGCGGCTAGGAAATGTTACTTAAACGACACTAGGCACAACATGGTATACTAGCTGATTTCTTCTCTGAAAATGATAACGTATCATGGAAATATGTTACTAATTTGTTTTTTTTGTCTACATACGTGCATTCCTTGTCGTCGTCGAGACGTAATATGCACATGAAGCGAATTAATTTTAATCGAGATTCGTTGCATGGAGAATACATTCATGTTATTCACAAACCGTCATTTTGGTACTGTAGTTTTAACGATGCTCTTCTATCCGATCTCGGTTATTTAACGAATACGAAAAAAAAAGGGAAAGAGGGAGTGAGGAAAGTTAATATTTGCTCGCGCGTTTATATGCGTCAAATTCACCGACCCCACTAGCTCGATTCCTAAATGACTAAAATACACGTTATACGTACGATTTTCCTTTTTTCATTAGATTTTTAATATAAAGAATAATATACTTTATTTTTATTTTTATTTTTGCAAAAATTCTAATGCTTTGGTTTAATTATAATTTTTCCACGATTGTGCGATAAATTTAATATTAATCGAGAAACTTTGGAAGAAAGGCTTAGTTTTTATTCCATTAAATATTATGAGATTTTACCAATGCATTTAAATAAAGAAATTTTTTTTTAAACAATAACGCAGAAATAGTAGATTACAATCATTGACATTATTATGTTGCTAAAAAAAAATTTCATATATATTTTGTATGCGCGTTTATTTTCTATATTATTTTAACGATTTTATTTCATACAATACATACGTTTTGTATGTATGTATATATGTATGTATGTATATAGGGGATAATGTACATTTTTCGTGCTTACCCATTGGTAGGCTGCTCTCTCCAAAATGTTTTATCGAAGTTTTCAACGAGGGTGAATGCTAGAACGCAGATGGAAGAGAGGAGACTGCGAAAGACATAGAGAAAGACGAGAGAGAACAATTCACGACGAGATACGTGAATACTCGTCTGGATTCTTGATATCTTCATGTTAATGCTATCATTGGAAATGTCAGTATCAGTAGTATACATACCTGAAACAGATAAAAAAAGCGTATGTTTCGTATGAATAATTTCGGGAAAGGTTTGATATTAATAAACGATTTATAGCACAAGTTCGATTATGAGAATTTATTTAGTCGATGGGATTTGAAACATGGGATGAAACAGACATGGCGAAAAATTTTTTATACGAGATAAATATATTTATACAAATTAACTCATTCAAGTAAATTCGAGAAAATGAAATAAACTGAACCAAGTCAATGAATCAAGTTAATTCACTCCAGCCACATTTACTATTTATACATAAAACGTATATAAAAATATCGAAGATTTATTTTACGATATAAAATTTAGCAAAAAATTGTTTTCATAAAAAAAATGGTTTACTATGTAACGTGAAATCCTTAAATCTTTCCCTAGATAATGTTATTATGTAGCTCCAGTATAAATTTCAAGTGAATTTATAATGGACTGTTCAAGTTTTGCGGAACTTTTCTCGACGTAAAATTTACATTGCTTAAACTGTGGTGCTGTTATTTTGTGACGACTTGGAATGGAAGCATTGGTGAATGTTGTTGAAAGTGTGTAAAATAAAAGCCTGTAAACAAATATTGCCCTACATTTACCATATTCCTAAAAAAAAATCTCAACAATAGGCTATTTTTTTAATTTTTGACTGATAGTATATTATATTCGATATGATTACCTTTATTTTGAAGAGAGTTCAATGATTTTTGCGTTTGGTACTGTTTCGTATTTTTATTTTTCTGACTATAAGGATCATCGAAGTCCTACCTTATTGTTAGTTGAGGATGGTCTATGACTCTTTGAGTTATCGCAATTAGTTTATGCAGGTTCGGTGTAACACGCCTCCGAAGACACGCGGAAAAGGTCTTTTAGATTAGTAGGCCAGTTTAAGTAAGAATAAGAGCTTCCCTTGCGATACACGCATATCTCCATAGGAAATTCTTAACGAGCATGGCTCACGAAGTTCATCCCGACCGGTTTACATACGTACTTACTCATGTATGCATTTACGTTGTACATACTTAGAAACTGCTTTCTTTGAAGTCTACTATTGCGAAGACGCCATAAACGTTGAAGAAATATGTAGCTTCGTTCGTTGCCTCTTAATGTTATAATTCTTACTACTAAACCGGATATTCTAATAATATATATGATATTTAAACTCGAAAGGAAATTGACAAGGGCATTTGTCAGAGAATTTTTTTTAACATTCTCATCGAATTTATTAAACCTAACGAACATACGTAAATTTCAATATAAATAATTTCTTGTTAGATATTGCGAAATTTTTATTTTCACATTATACTTTACTGGTGATCATGAAATGTTATTAAACGAACATTTCCCACGGTTAGTTATAGCAAAACGTTAATATTTTATTATCGTACAGTTAAATAGAGAAATGAATGAAAAATATGAATATTAAATCGAGATATGTTTGAATTGAAATGAAAAATGTGAAGAGATCTATTGCCATTGTACCTGCTGCACATGAGTTTCATAAGTTTATGAAGTTCATGGCCGATTAGCTGACGAGTTTACGAGTGTTCTCTGTTAGTTCTAGTTACAGTCGGTAGTTAAACAAAGACTCTTTGTAGATACGATCCAACTACTACTGTGTGTAGGGCAAAGCTAGACAGAAATTCGAGCGAGTTGTGATGTTTCGAATAAATGAGATCGAACTTTGAGTTAATCTCTCAATGGACACGTTCATTCGTGTGATCACCATTTCGAATCTTAATCATTCTCTGTTTACCACATCATACCTGATATACGTATTACGTCCTTATAATCGCTTATGGTTGAATTATTTAGTGTATTGTTAATATCAAACGATTCATTTCATTTTTTTGATTGTTTCTATCCATCGAAATAATGCCTATTTCATTCGTTTATATATTAAAAAGAGAAAAAGAAGGAATGACTGGATAAATCAGATGTTTGTATAAATCGATACATTTTTTGCATGAAGCCATTTGATTTGTTAATTAATTTTAGGTATGTTTTATATGATTTAAAATGGTACGTTCTTATTTATTTTCTTATATTTGCAATAAAAATAAATAAAGAAACTTTGCCGGTGGTCTTATTGAAATAACTAAGAAATTTTAACTTTTATATGATCACATTTGGCGAATACTCTTTTATTAAATAATAAATAATTTTAATCTACATAAGTGGATGATCCCGAAATATGAGCATATAAAAAACTATATACATATTCGTTATTAACAAACACAGTTTCAATCGCTATTAATCACTGGTATGAAAATGATCAGTCACCCAGTCTAAAATTAATTAATTCCTCATCAGTCATAAAACTATATCCTCTCAGGTCTTGAATTACATGCCCCAATCCATATGTATATGCATATACATAATATTTCGATCGCAATATTTATTTATTGTTAATAACAAAACATCCGGCCTGCTTTTAAGTATACAGATATCGGCGTATCACATGTATCTTCATCAGTATCACTACGTGGCGTCATGATTTCGCTGAATTTTCACTGTTATTGATATTCTCTTATTTATAAACAATTAAATTTCGATCACCGCACATCATCATTTTTACGTGGACTCTCAGAGTATATGTATATGTATATATGTATAATATATTTATAAAGTCAACGACGAAAAATTATGTCTTTTTAATAAATGCCATGTAAAATTATCAGCGGCTTATATAAATTTTTCAAATTTGGTATGATTAAATAATATAACAGAGATGAATTTTTAATACTACTTGCCATAGATAAAAAGGTATTTCTGATTTACATATATAGTTCATGAAATGTTACCTGATTTTCATTAGAATAACTCCAGAAAGTACTAACCAAAGTTATTCACCTCTCACTGGATTTCGATTTTTAATATTTACAGATTGCTCCGGTTTTTTGACACAAATCTTTAAACTCAATAATAATCTATTGGAAACTTTATTAAATCTTCTCATACGAGCGTGGTATTATTTTACAATAAATGAAGACAAAAATGGAAAAGATAATTGTTAAATGGAAATTATTTAAAAAAAAAATGATTTTATGTAAAACCTGAAGTAATCGATTTTTATTTTCATTGCTGTACGAGTTTATAGGGTTGTATGTGTTTATGTACGTGTACAAGCGATAGGAGTATAAGAAAATATTTCGAGTCGAACAGCTGTGAACGACACCAGGGTTGTGTTCAGGTAAAGGACAAACAGATTTGGATGATTTTTCTTTGAAAAGCGATTCTGGGCCAGAAATAGTATAGAAATCGAACGTTCTCGAAATATACATAATAGTGGGGAGAATAGTAGTACGAAGAAAGAAAGGACAGGGAATAAGCAATAAGATTTAGTAAGATGAAAATCGGAAAAAAATTTTCATTATAGAATGAATTTGAGATCATACTTTGTAATATTAGTTAGTTTAATTATGTAATTATTTTGCTATGTTCTTTTTTTTTAAAACTCTTTCCTGACAATTATTAGAAAAAAGATATTGTTAATTTTGTTGTCAGCCCCTTACATTGAAATGATTAATGTACTATTTCTAAATTAAAAACACACAGTTAAAGTGAAATTGAAAATTAAGATAAAATTGTATAAAAGAAATTTTATTTACAAGGCCCTAAAATATTAATTTTCCTCAAAAAAAAAAAAAAATTAAACTACATCTTCATATTTATCCTGCATATTCGAGATTTGGCATCACTGTGTGACGTTGGTAATAATTTGAGTGAGTTTGACGAAGCCGAAAGAAGATTTACGAGCAAATCGATTCGTCGATGCGAGAAGAACATGAAGTGGTGAGGAAGCGTAGAAATGGAAACGGCCGATTGGAACGGAAACGGCCGGAAGAAGCGCGCCGATTTCGAATACGAGGAATATCTCGTTCCCACGTGACGCATCGATAACGAGAGTTAACGCACCGAGAACTAACAACGGTAGCGTCGTTTCGAGGAAAACAAGTTGCCATTGCGATTCAAAGCAGAGGCCGATTCTCTGTTGGCAGATCGGATAATATCGCATTGATCCGATCAACAAACTGAATCATGACAATACTTGCTACACTATGCGAACTATAACTAGTTATTCTTTGATGTATAGTCATACGCAAATAGGAACTATTATACTATTTCAAAATAATACGTTTCGACTTCCTTTTCAATTCTTTACGAAGCGGTCTTGTTTCAAGCAACACCAGCTGCCACTGCTGCATATTGTTTCTATTTACTGTTAGAAATTTCAATAATGAAGAAATGTCACGGAGCTGAAGTTTGAGGTTTGAAGCTTTTATACATGATGGTTTTATTTATATCTATTTTCATCTACGACTAGTATAGTTAAACGTTTTACAATTATCTTATTTTCTCAGTATTTTGATAAATTCGTTGGAAAAATCTATTCGAAAATATCTTCTTGTATGATGATTCTCTACACACCGACATCGTCATACGGATTTCTTTTTATGACAAAACCGTTCGAAGAGTTTTACTCGAAAACACAGCGACCATTCGTGTCATCCGTTCGTCGTCCTTTTTTCGTAAAAGGATACGTTAAGTTATATCTCACATACGACCGATCAGTTTACTTTAAATCCGTATATATTGGTCGATCGTGCGTAGAAAAGTAATCGAAAATATTGGTCATTTCTACAATCAAGTTACGTGGAAAAAGAAAACTCATACGGAACGGAGGGAGGAAGGGAGGGAGGGAGGGAGGTAGTGAGAGAGATATAGAGATTGAGCGATAGAAAAACGTTTTCTTTTTATTATCGGCTTTAAATCGCCTTCAGCGGATGCTACGAGATATACGTAAAGATAGATAGCTAGATAGATAGATAGATGGGTCTGTCTTTAATGCAATTTGCGATAAGTTCGAGCACAGATATATCACGTATCTTAAATTGTATAGGTACGTTAGAATCCAATCGAACGAATGGCACTTGGCTCGATGCCTAAAACAAAGTTCGAAGATGGAACGGAAGAGAAAAAAAAAGCAAGAAAAGGACAAAGGAAGGAAGGAAGAAAAGAGAAGAAGAAATCGATCGACATTTTTATCAGAGACTTTTAGCGCTATTGAGATTTGATAAAAATCATTGGAAGAACAACCGTAGGTATATCGTAGCTGTTTCGCTGTAACGTATTTTTCAAGTGGATACGATTAACAGTAACCTAAAGGAATGTATAAGAGAAAAGAGATAAGAGAAATAGAAATAGAAATAGAAATAGAAAACGAAGAAGAAGAAGAAGAAGAAGACAACGACGAGACACGATCCTTCTTGGTCGGCATTCATGTAGCTAGTAAAAGGACAAGGAAAGTTCCGCGACAACAACCACTACGAGTAGAACGACGGGTATGAACGAGCTTGGAAAGAGTGGGAGTGGTGGTGAGAAGGAGGGAAAGAGGGAGAGTTAAGAAAGAAAGCATGGAATCAACGTAGCTAGAAATTCTGTGAAGAGGACCATTCGGTAAGGGAATAAGGAGGGAGAAAACGTGTACGAGCCATTGCACTCGCTGTGGACCCGGGTGTGTCCTTTAAATAGCGTCTATTCATAGGTAGCTCCGACGAGACGGAATGAATGAACTCGCTAGACGGTAGAGAAACGCGTTTGCTTTCTGGCAACTAGTGCGAATTCTCAAGCGGATTCTCGAGCCACGCGAGTGCGTCGTACGTGTATATATGTATGTAAGTAGTACGTGTCTGTGTCGCGAAAGCATAAATACGTCCAGGCCACCTGTCTCTTTAATCCTGCTTCCTGAACCACCCTTTTAGCATGTGTGCGAGTTAGTGTAAGAGTGAGAGTTAGAATGAGAGTGAGATTGAGGGAATGAGAGGAACGGACAGGGCCAAGACTAATGGTCGGAAACTAATGTGCAAGACTCCAAAAAATTCAGCAATAAGAGCGTACCGAGAACGGCGCGGCACGTCGGGCCACACCGTGAAAGAAAAAGGAGATAAGTAAAGGAAGAGAAGAGTAGGAACGTGAAAAGTCCCTTTTGTACCAGGAACTCTCGAATAGACACGTAGTGTGTTACCGCCTGGCACATGTCCATGGATATACTACATGATAATAACCCTCATGCAGTCTTTCATAAACAGAGAAAGAAAGAGAAACTTTCAGGCTTATTTCTCTCGATTTTTCTTGAATAGTAATTTATATACGATATTAGGATGTAAAGATGATGAGCTTACTTAAGCGATATCCGTTAATTACTTACATTCTAAAAATCACCTTCAATCGATTTTATTATTACATCATTTTTACGATCACGATTCTTCTTCCTTTTTTTTTGTTTCTGTTGAAAAAAAGCAAATCCGTTACGCGTTAGGAAAGTACTATCTCGAAACGAAGTGAGCCGAGAAGCACGTATACTCAATACGTGGCAAGAATGTACACGAACGATCGTGTTCCCGTCTGGTACCTAGGGTCTCTCGCGATATTGACATTATCTTTGTAACGAAGCGAGCAAAGCGTGAAAGAGTGCGAGTGAGAAATAAGAAGAAGTGAAATAGATAGATGGGTAACCAAATATGCGGATAGAAAGAAACAAAGAGAGACAGAGAGATAGTCTAGCAACGAAAAGCAGAGAAACATGGGAGAAAGGGGAAGCGAGAGAACCGTCATATTGACGTACACGTATTTTGCTCGGTGCATATTTGTAATGCAAATCTTCGCGAAGGTCGAGTACGAAGGGTGAGTTACTGCTGTGCGGTGTGGTGTGGTATGGTACGGTGTGGTGTGGTATGTTGTAGTATGGTATGGTATGGCATGGTGTAGCGTAGTAGAGGTGAGTGGGTGACTGGGTGGCAGATAGAAAGGGCTGTCCATGATATACACGCCGATGACAAATAGCCAGGGAGAGTCGGTTCTGTGTGGTTCGCGCACGATATTACAGAGAGGGTTACGCCCATACATTTCGAGGCGCTACCAGTGCGACGCCCGTCGCGGCGCCTACTACCACCACCGACCATTGGATTTCCTTCCGTTTTCCGTGGAAATTCTATCTCGTTCCTCGTTCCTCGCCTTTCTTTCTCTCAATCCCTCTCGTTTACGCTTATATGCTCGCTCTTCCGAATAGAGAGTTTGTGGATGGAGGAGAGAAACGAGGAATCTACCAATGCCAATGCTGTCTCGCTTTCGCTAGGACATCGACCATTGTCGAGGTTCTAATTGAACTCTGCGCACCGGCTGCGAGAAGATACTGGATCACGTTTATAGGACACAAGTTCACCAATGTATTTTAGGATCGTCCCTTTCCGATATCTTTCTTTGATATAATTTAGGATTATTCATGAATAAGTATTATGAGAAATTTATCATACATTATCTAATATCTGTAACTTTGATATAGTTTTTACTTTTTATCGTAAAATAATATTATGAATGTTTAAAATTAAATTGATTATCCCGACCAAAATCGTAAACGTATGCGCACACGACCATTTATCTACATATAGACACACATACACGTACACATACACATACATATATAATGAACTCACAGCGGGAGAAGGAAAAAAGATAAGGGAACACGCGTGTAGGGTCATCCAGTGACGCATCGGTGAACCTCATGCCGGCATCTTTGTAGCACGATGGCCCGTGACCGCGTTATGTTGCAGCTTCGTAGCCAAGAACAGAGAGAGCTCTCTTTCTCTCTCTCTCCCTCTCTCTTTGTCCTCATCTTCCGCGCTCGTTACAGCCTCTTGCCTCGGTGATTTTAGTCAAGCAGGAGAAGGAAGATCCGAGAAAGATGAAGAGGTATATATATGAAGAGAAGAGAGAGAAAAAGAGATGTGGCGTAGGAGGATAGCGGGTCCAGCGAACAGTAACGTTACTGCGAACGGGAAAACGAGTGAGACTACACGGCGGGACGAACAAACGAGCATGGAAAGGGTGAAAGATAAAAGAGAGAGAGAAGAGGATCCATCCTTTCCTGGTGGAGTCGCGCGAAACGCGATCCAGTCTGCCGAGAAGCTGGCTTCCTTCTTTCGAAGGGGTTGAACGAAAGAGAAAGAGAGAGAAAGCGAGAATGAAAGAGAGAAAGAGATAGAAAAGCTTCGAAGTCTTTGACGATCAGCGAGTCTCCCTTTGACAATACACGCGTAGTGGTGCATTTAACGTACTCACTAATCCTCCTCACTCCTTCCTTTCCACCCCATCCTATTCCTCCCCGTTACTTCGATCTTTCTACGCCCTTTACCCGTTTTTTAGAAGCTACGAGACTAGATAATTTTCCGCCACACGGTGCGCATACGGAAAGTCGTGCGAGCTGATAAACGAAGCTAGCTTCTAGAAGCCGTTTACGCGATGGATTTAGTCAATAAATTATACGGGATGGCTTCAACACACGAAGACTTTTTCGCGTTGAAGACTCAAAGCTCTACTTCTTTGGGGATACGCGTTAAAAGGAAATAACAAGGAAAAGAACGATTAACGGGTTATTCTCGAGACAGGTAGTAGGTTCGATCGGTTGTGATACACAAAAGGTGTGGTCACCGTATTAACATTGTTCAATGAGAAATGAGGGTGGTTGTGTGTTAAAATATTATAAAAACCGTGAACTAAAACGCAGTGAAATGAAATTCTTCTGGTTAAATAATAATCGAACGCGTATTCCTGAAATAGCTAAAAAGATATTATCTACAATTAATTTACTGAATAATTGAATTGCTTTTTGTTTTGTTTTATTTTCTTTAAATTAGCAACGTTATAAATTAAATAGTAATGGCAATAAAAGATGCTGATTTCTCAATTTATAAAAAAAAAATTCTTAAATATTGGAGGCATGGAAATGCTTGCGATAAAATGCTAGGTCAGAGAGTTTCGTTCATATTCGTTTGCCTTGAATAAAATCAAATATACGTATCGAGAAACAAGGAATGAGAATCGAGTTGGAAGAGACTTCCAACGTCAATAATAAATTGCTAACGAGACGTGCTTGAAAACTATCGACCAAACAACGAGCCCGCGTAGCATCCTTATTATGCTTTCTCTCGTTTGTAGAAAACAAGGAAACAAGGAAGGAAGGAAGGAAGGAATAAAAGAGGAAAGCAAGTTCAGTTGGTAGATATATAGCGTGCTCTCTCGCAGTCCGATTCAAAGTCGAATTTGAAGTTACTCGTTCACAGGCTTAACCGGCAGTACGGTAGTTTTATTCTAGTGAGAAAGAGAAAGAAAATAAAAGAGAGAAAGAAAGGGAGAAAGGGAAACTTGAACGACACGAAATTGAGAAACTTTTTTCGAAACTTTCATTATACTACGCGCCAACTATCTAATAATGACGCTGATTAAAAGACACTCGTCTTCCTTTCCTTTTTCTTTTTTCTTTCTTTTTTCTTAGAGTTTGTGCGCGTTTTCGTAGCGACGTCTTTAAAGTCTAATATCAGAATACCATGGCTACTCTTGAGAGTTTTAAAATAATGTTGAGCAAAAATAGTTAAAAAAAATTAGAAGAAAAAAAAAAAGAAAAAGAAAAAGATAAAGAATAATAATAAGATACAATTCTTTTATCGTACAAATATTTGTTGTACGATGCATCGTTAAACAATGTAATGAAAAATATAGGAATATCCATTTCTTTTTTTTCTTTTTTCTTTTTTCTGACTGCCTTAAGCCATTGGGGAAAAAGATAACAATTTATTTCCTTTTTATATGATGTAATTCAGCTCGAGAGCCACACCCTACACTTGAACTGTCTACCTCACGACGCACGGCTACAACTTACTCCTCCTTCACGCTATGGTCCGAAATACTATTCACATGTAAGTAACTACAATCGCGTAAGTACATAAATAAATACGGTAAAGTAAAGTAAAACGTAAAAAGTAAAGAAAGGTAAGAAGAAGATGAAGAAAAAAGGTAATATGACGTAAATTTCTGCTATCGGTGATGTTTGGTATTATTGCGAGCTACTACTTTAAAATGTAAAACAAACTGAAAAAGTAAGATGATAAGATACGAACAGATTCGAAAGAAGAAGAAGAAAAAAGTTGTCGAAAAGAAGAAAGAATGAGAAAGAGAGATAGAGAGTGAGAGAGGGAAAGACTTCCTTTAATCGATCTTCCTCCAGGCATCTGCGTGTACGCGGTTCGGGGGCCAAGTCAATTACCTTACAGACATCCTCGGATATAGAATATCAAGGAACCGGTGGCGTTAGCGAGTTCCAAGTTTTAACTACTTCCGAGATCGAGGCTACAATAATCTCAAGTACGACCCTCTCTCGGTCTCTTTCCCTCTTACTTTCCCGTTTCCTTTCAGCTTCCGTCTCCGCCTCTGTATACTCGGTTTAACGACTCGAAAGAGACGAGTACGGTATGGTATGGTTGGTGTACAGTAGGAAGGAACGAAAACGTTCTGGACGAAGATGGCAACGAAATAACGAAGAAATTGCTGTTGCCGTTGTTGTTGCTCGCCACGTAATAGAAGATCCTCCTCCGTGTTAGCAGCAGCGAGAGGAACGTTCTTCGAGAATTCTGTAATGAAGAATTCCGGAATAACGGCTCTTAAAGCAGCTTCTCTCTTTACTTTTCTCTTTCTATGTTCCGATGTTACTTTAATAGATATTTCTTTACTAACATAAGCAAATAGCTGCTTGTTAAACACCGCCCGAATCAAATCTGCAATAATAATTAAATTTAAGATACCTTCAAATCCACTCCCCCTTCAAGCTCTATACTTTTTATTATTTTATATATCGTCAATAACTAAATAGAATAATTAAACAAACATTTATAGTAGCATTTACATTGTACTAGTCTATTCGTATCCAATGATTTTGATGCGATACATTTCTTTTTAATCGAGAGAAATAAATATTCTCTACCTTCTCTTGCGCTTAATGCGCGTTTTATCATTACGTCGCTTATCGGAATGTGATACGCGACACGACGTACACGATGTACAATTAAAAATAGATTAGCTTGAGTTCACTAATACACGTTTGCATACGAGGAACACTATGAAAGAGAAAATGTATAAGAGAGAAAAAGAGTGAGATGGAGGGGGTCTAGCTCAGGCTGTTTTAACTTCCCACGAGCGGGTCGTTCGCTTTTCAGAAAATCGAACAAGAAAAGATGTGACTGAATGAGAGAGAGAGAGAGAGAGAGAGTGTGAGAGAGATAAGAGGTTTGACTCTCTCGTTAAGTAAAAAGCCACCTTGCCGTTGGGTTCGCCTGTTACTTTGCAAAATTACCATTTCATGATGTACGGATTAGCGTAAATACACTTGAGAGTTCGTTTTGGAGAGGTTTACAAAAATATAAACAGAAACAAAGAGACAGAGACAAAGATAGGAATAGCTCAAAGTAGAGATAGATGAGACAAAACACGTATTGCAAACGTGAAACTATTGATATTCTTTTTAAGGTACGATAAAATTTACTTCAACATTATTTTTTTCGATTATACGATAGCTCGAGATACGCAAGAAAGGAAGAGGAAGAGGGAAAGGTGAAAAAGGGAAAAGAGAGAAAGATTTTCTTTCTTATTTCCTCTCGCTACGTGGGTAGACGAGAACGAGGAAGCGAGGTTCGCTTTTATCTTCCGAAAGTGTAGCATTGGAGGATAAAAAAAACAAAAAGTGGAGATGCTTTTAAAACGCGACGATACGAGGGCGTAGTATTCGATAAACTTGCGTGTTGCTGGTATCTTTGCGAGCTATGAAAATTGCCTTTTAATCGTACCTTTTTATAAGAGCAAAAAAATGAAAATGCCTTTGATGTATTTATGATGAAGTTTATACAACGAGAACATGTGAACGGGGAAAAAAAATCACTTTGTATATATTTTTATTTCACGCTAAATTACAACAACATTGGCATGAAAAATGATTGAAAGAAAAACTTAAATAAAATATTACAAATTTAACACGTAGGTATTACTTCCAGGCAAGAGATCTCGAAAATAGATACGTCAGATGAAAAAAAAATCTGAAAGGATGAAAGGGAAGAAAAGAAAGATATACAACGTAGAACGATTATTGTCATCGTTTGAACCTATTTTTCACCAGCTATAAATCGATCCACCTTTGGAAAAGGCATTTCTTTAAGCCTAACACCCGGCTATTCCTCAAACTCGCAGCAGCGCACTTAGTAACCTAGCTACCTAGACTACAAGGCTTTCTTCAGTAGAAGCAAAATTAAAAGGTCTTCTTTCTCGTTCTATACTTCTCCCCTATTTTGCCCCAGCTTTTCGTTCCGTTTCATAAAGGTTAAGAGCAGCAGCGCGTGCATTTGGAATCGGGCCTCCCGTTGCGTGATCGAAAACCTATCGTTCTCGATGCATTACTTACTTCCGAAAATGTTACTCTGCTAACGATCGAATTGCTCTAGTCTCGCTTTTGTTATATTTCGTAAGCTCGTTCTTGTCATTGTGTCATTTGCAGGACACACGTTATTTAAAGATTCTATGAACGACGTAGGGGAATATGTATGTAAGAGTTCGTTTGGGATATTTGTCAATCGTATAAATTTGATCACTCATGAGAACATTGAATTCACGTGTTTTTGTCGAAATAGCGTAAGAAAATGCAGATTTTATTGTTGTTTGCGAGATCGTCGATACCCGTAGGGGAAAAAAAATTGTAAACTCACGGAAGCGCGAAACTCAAGCTCTAAAGCCTACAGTTTTTTCTTTTTCCCAGCAGATTTTACGGTCAGCTGAATTTGGTCGTGTTCAGTGATGGGAACGTAAACGGCGTGTACAAATTTTCAACTATTCGACTATTTCCCTCTCTCTAAAAGCATTTACCTCTACTTTTGACAAAATCTAATTATCGGTGCGAACTAGTTGAACTAAATGGAAAATAACAATTTCTTTTCCATTGTTTTAACGTTTTCCTCCATTTCTTTTACTCGATGTGAATACATATATATATATATATATATATATATATATATATAAACGTCAGAGATAGATTTGCAATAAATCAAAATAGATGATTTATTGTTAAATGCATTATGAAAATCAAAGAAGAAAAATATTGTAATTTTTTAAATGAAAACAAATGAGAATGAAAGATTGAACTGTTAACTTTGAGAAATAAAGGTAGCACTAAGGTAGCATTGTAAAAAAATAAAGAGAAGAATAAAAAACCCAATTTGGAATCAGCAAATATTTGTTCGCAGGAAAAAAGGGGCAGCAGTGTCAGCGGATTTATGTGATTACGAGCTAGTAGAGCTAGATTAAAGAAGCTTCCTCTTTCTCTTTTTCACTGTTTCTCTTTCACTCTTTCCTTCTCTTTCTTTTCTCTCAATCTTGAGAAACAGGGTAAAAAGCAACTGGCCATCAAATTCTGTCCAACTGTCCCCATGAGTGCGATAAATATGCTTGTGTTCTCGTTTAATTCGTCTCACGACGTTGCCACAATTCAAGCGAAGTCGAAATTCAGGCATTCAAAGTCGACATCATAGATGGCAAATAGAAAAGGCGTGAAGAGGGAGGAAGAGAGAGAGAGAGAGAGAGAGAGAGAGAGAGAGAGAGAAAGGGAGGTAATGTTAGGAATGAACTTCCGGCATCGAAATCGTCGAATGGAGGAGTCTAGGCAACGTCTTCGAAGAAGGAGTTTTCTCGCACTCTTCCTTCTCTTCCTCCTCCTCCCTCTTTCTTTCTTTCTCTTCTCGATGGACTACGAATCGTCCTCTTCCTCTTTCTCCTTCTCAAAGTCGTCCTCGCGTAATGGGTAATCGTAAACCATCCAAGATTTCCAGTCACGTAGAGAAAGTCCATTCGAACTGCTACACCATCGCGAGAAGCGTCCATTCTCGTCGATTGAAGAAGAGAACTGAACTAAAGGAAGGAAAGAAGAAAAGAAGGAAGGAAGGTAGGAAGGAAGGAAAGAAAGAAAAAAAGTGGAGAGCCTGATGAAAGGAAACAAAAGACTAGGAGGAAAGAGGAAAGGATGCGAAAGAGAAGAGAAAGAAAAGATCGATCGGCCTGAGGACGCGTAAAACGTGATCCGGTAATGCGATAGACGAAAGATCGATCGCGTTTTCATCCCCTTCGACTGTATCTATCTATTTATCTATCTATCTATCTATCTATCTATCTATCTATCTATCTATCTATCTATCTATCTATCTATCTATCTATCTAGCGATATATCTATCTCTTTCTTTCTATTCTCTTATTCTTCTGTATATCTCTTTCTCTCTAGACTTTTCGTTCGATTTTCCATCAAAGCTTTTTCTTCATCTCTATCTCTATCATTCTGAATCTTTCCGTCTTCTTCTTGTTCTTCTTCTCGCACTCTTCCTTCTTTTCCATATTTATTCTCTTATTTTTCTTACTTTACTACGTGACTGCTCGTTAACGTCTAGTCTATCCAGGTAGGAATACGTGCATCCTGTTACGTAACTATCCAAATAGAGTATCAATTTTCAGTAACCTCCTTGAACGTAAGGATCGAAGGTATCGTGAAAAAACACGAAAAAGAATAGTTACCTTCTATCCTCCGTCGAATTATTTATTTTATTTTTTTTTTTAGTCAAGCTAGAGAGATCTTTTTTCTAGTTTTATTATTCTAACAAATTAGATAATGTTTTTCTTCTTATCAAATCTAATATAACTACAAGATGGTTGCAAGAGAAGGAAAAAGAAAGAAAAAGTGAGACAGGAAATCGAAGTTACGGTCGATTAAACGTACGACATTTGATCGAGGAGTAAAACGGCCGATAGGATTCCCTTATTGAATTCTAATACTCTTTTATTTGTAATATATTTTCTGTATTATACTTTGATGTTAAAAACAATTAAGTAAATTACACATTTAATCATATTATTATTTATTCATTTATTTATCCAGATAAATAATGTCAGAATAAACAAGATTTATCATTATTATTTCGCAAAAGTCGCTCCACAAAATTATTAACAATTTTCTCTCTTTCTTTATTTTTTTTTAGTCATTTATCTTATCTTTTAATATCGTGAGCATATATGTTAGCCGTAAGCATATATATACTCTTGTAGAAGAACAAAAGGAACTAATATCACGTGCATCTAATGGCCTCGATCCGGTCTCGGTCCGGCCTCGTCCGGCATCGCTACCTCGAAAGAGTCGATATCTTGGCGAGGATCTCTTATTGAAGTTCGCAGAGTGTCAAAAACTGTGTCATGCGAGGGGACACGCAGCGGTAGTAGCGCACGGAAACGATAATTATTCTTCGTCCTTCTTTCTCTTTTTCTCTCCCCTTTTTTGCACTAGTCACCACATTTACACTCGCTCACGTAATGACCGAATTCTTCCCTCGGTCGTTCGTCGAACGCGTTGAAAGCTCTCTTCAATCGCCCTCTTCCAACCCACCTACTTCCCAGCCTTCCACCTATCCCCCTTTTGATCTATTTTAAAAAGAACGCATCAATCGTTATCCCTGCATTATAATCTTGTATTTCTCACGCTTATGCAATCAAAATGAATATTTCCGTTCGGAAGGTTCCTCCGATGCCCTCGTTACGACATTGTTCCGAATAATCTTATGTTCGTTATAAATTTATTCGATTTCTTTGCAAGTTCTTTTAATTCATCTTTTACGATTCGTTATTTTTACATTTTTTACTATGCATTTTCTAATGCGCAAGAAAAAAGATAGAATAGAAAACTTTTCAAAGTAAGTTCGGAACTCCGAGCTGAAACAACGTAACATATAATTATAAGATGACATATATACAAGTGTATATATAAATAAACTCATACATGTGAAAAAGTTAAATTCTTGGGTTTGTTCGTTTTTTTTCATTTTCCTCGTTGCTGCACCATAAGGGTAAACGTTGGTAACGCGAGAGGACAAATGGTTACGACTTTCTAACGTGTGTTGCATGAAAACTGAAAAGGAAAGGGTAGATTTAGGCCGTAAGGGGTGGGTCATGGTTACATCCCTTCTCTCTTGGTCTTAGCCTCGTTTAGACGTTGCCGCGGGACAACGGTGTGCTACCAGCTTACCGTATGCATTTTAATTACGACATTAAGCCCGTTGTTTGTTTCGTGCTAGCCACGAGTCATAATGTAGAGTGAATCTGAAAAAAATAGACTCGTATGTGTAAGCAAAAAGAAAAATGGTAGGTGTTGTCGTAGATAGAGAAGACCCTTCAAGATAAGAATTGATGAATATGATAAATCCAAAAGCTTAAGGTTATATAATCTTAATCCTGTTACATTAATTCAAATATAATAAAATATTGAAAATAAAAATTATGTTAAGGACATAAAAAATGACAGACAATTATCATACTGGGTGTTTTTTTTTTGTATAACGATGCAATCAGCAGATTTTATTAAAAATAAGAGAAAAATGTCGAATAAAAAGATTCAAAAATTATTTGCTAAAATGCTCTAACAATGGACTGGTTTTATCTAATATTTTGAACCTACTGCATATATATATTTACATGAAATTTTTCTCTTATTTCTACTCGTAGAATATACTGACGTATTCGAAGAGAAAATAGACAGATGATCAATACGATAATCATGAGATATGAAATAAAAACAAATAACGATTTAAAAAGAAGTAGACTTCAGATTTTGACGTAATATGTATAATATGTTTAAAGTCTATATTTGATCTCTTAATAAATAACAAGTCGCAGTTGAAAACACATCTCGTATTTATATTGAGTAAACAGCATTGCGACATTTTATGAGAATGCTTGCCGAAAAAATTCTCTTTCTATCTTTGGTATCTCGAGTTTCATTCAACGTTTCTCGTCGACTGAGTACGCCGAGAAATAGAAAGACGTCGAAATCGGTTAGCCGGAGGGCCACTACCCCTATTGGTTTCGAAACGAGCAAGGAAAAGCGCGATTCAGAGATACACACGACTTCGGACATAGTTCGGTAAAAGTGCCTCCGAGATTTATTTACTCGCCCATCGGAATACAGATCGGTGATCGAAGAGAGCCTGCTTCTATCTAGCTCACTCGAGAAAAATAGGGAGAGAGAGTAGAGGAAAGGGGAGGAAAGAATCTTCATAGGTTCATTCGTAAATCGCTACGACGACGGTTTCCTCCAACGCGTTTCTCGCTCGAGGAAATACGAGAGAAAAAGTCTCTTGTAGATATCTCTCCTTTCTCCGACGAATCCTTCCGCTGGAAAGTCTACAAACCTATATACAATGAAAGGATAACCTTCCTTCTCGGTGATTCTAAAATCGCGTTTTCTTTCTCTTTCTTCTTTTTCATAAATCACGTCACGCGCGTAAAAAAAAAGAATTTAAAAACATCTGCCATTACTGAGGTGGTGCCAAGAATTTAGAAAGAGAGATAGTTAGAAAGGAAAGGAGGGATAACAAAAAAAGGATAGTTAGTCAGATCGAATCGAATAGAATCAAATTGATATTTTTTATTTAAAGCTTTATCGTCATTAAATAATATAACGTAGAATAGATAAATTAAGATTCTATTTGATTATTTAGCTATTTATTATTTTTTTAATAGATGCCTTTAACGTCATTGAGAATGACACTTAGACGATGGGTATTTTAGATAGTGTGCACTGGTTGCACCAAACGAAGATGAATAACCGAACGTAACAAGGGACAATAAGGATAAGGGGAAAAAATATATCCCGAATTAAAGTCTTATAAAAAAAATAATGATTCTTTCTGAAGAATGATAACTGTGCAAAATGTGAATATATATTATATAGATAGTTAAATAGAGTTAATTATAAAAGTAAGTATAGTTTATTCGCTAATAAAATTATAAAATCGTAATTATATGTAAGTATAATTAAGTATTGAACAGTAAGTAAAAAGTGAAGAAAAAAGAAATACCCGTTACCGTTACTTTAATTTTAAATGAAAGAAAAAGAAGTTAACGAGAACTCAAATTAATTAAAAGTATTCTTTCTGTTTATAGCTCGATTTACGTTTACCTTTTAAGTTTATCCTTCTTATTTACTTTTTTCTCTTGTTTTTTCTTTCCTTTATTTCTTTCTTTTTCTTCCTGTCTTTCTCTGACAGCGACACGTACAATGCATCGTCAAGCAGCCGTCCACGTCGTTCGAAGACAGATCGACACGTTTTGCATTTTTAAACATGTATAAATTAAAGTGGCCACGTCAAGTGGGCATCCACGTAGCACGTGCCGAAAAACTTTAGACAGAACGGATTGCACGGGAAATGTGTCTCCTGTAGAATGTCGTCCTTGTCCATATCGGACAACCAGCGAGACTATTATTGAAGTTCGATTCTCTTGAAGGTTTTAGATCAACCCTATTGAGACGTGTTTATTTTGCTGGACAGGTGAAGATTTTACGAATTTCGCTTGTAGGAAGAAAGAGTTTATTCGACTGATCGAAATAACATCAAAAGGCTTAATAATAGAGCATTATATTTTTACGATAATTAATTTTTGAAGAATATAATTCAATACGTGACGATTTAAAATGACATTTCCTACAATTCTAAATTCTATGCTACTATTTTTGATTCTTCTATGCAGTTTCTCGATACGGTCAGATAGACAGTAACAAAGAGAGAAAGAGAGGACTGGTTTCGATTTGAAATTGGAACCACACGCGGTTACTTGGCAGCTACGTACCCCGAAGCTCCCTGAGGTGAACGGTAGTACTCTCGGAGGAAATGGACAGATGGTCTAGAAGCTGCTCGATTCTACCACGTTCGGAATGAGAATCTTCTGTTATATTATGTACGTCTATACATATTACGTATGTATATGTCTGTATGTACTTAGATATATATATGTATGTATGTACGCATGCATGTGTGTATGTACTTATGTATGTATGTATGTATGCATGTATGTATGTATCTATGTATATATATATATATATATATATATATATATATATATATATATACGCATGTACATATGTAAGTAGGTATGTACAAGAAGTCTGATACGCGACGATTCCCTCGTGCTTTCACGAGTAAGTAGTGGAATTCTACGTTCAATCCGTAGACTGACAATCTTTCCTTCAGAGATGAGGTTACGACTTGTGTTCGATCTAAAAAAAAAAAAGAAAAAAAGAAAGAGAAAAGAAAGAAAGAAGAACAAAAAGAAGAGACCTTAATAGCTTTGTTTGATTTATAAAAAAATTCATAGGAAATAAATATATGTTATAAACCATGATATTGCCTAGCTGTTATTAATTTCCTTATTGTTATAAAAAGATGGGACATTAATATGAAATAATATTATATCCACCTATTTTTAATATTTGTTTTTGAGATCGAAATTGTGGCACGTGTGAAACAGACTGCAACATGTTTCAGACTTTAGTTCCTCTAGTAATTAATATTACTCATAAGTTGGTTGCATGCTCGAATCTCTCTTTCAGAGTTTTTACACAGTGCATCGTAAAGATTAAAAGTGAAAATGTATCGATGACAGTAAAGTGAGTGAGTTAATAAGTGAGAAGGAGAAGGAAGATACCGTCATCGAGATAATTACTCACTTGATTGCACTCATCTCATCGACATGTACCTTCGACATATTTTGCACAATGGAGATATATGAGGTACTCTTTTTTAATAAACGAATAATCCATTTCGATAAAACGTTTTACCATTAAAAAAATAAAATCCATCCTCTTCGTTATCGTTTACAAAATTGTTTCGTTATTTCCATTTATTTATTTGCTTATTTATCAGATTAGGATACGGTACCACAAGCTTGAAAATTGAAACTATTTATTTTTCATGTTTACTGTTAAACTCGAAATACTTTGTCGAAAACTTTCATAAATTCGTTGATTTTTTGTCGATTGGAATCGTAACTTTTTCGGAAAGCACCTAAGTATGTACTTCTCGAGAGTTTGGCGAGCTTCCAAAGACGCCTACATTTCGGGGTAAATCGTTTTTCCAATCTCGGAAATGGTGAGTTGGAAGAAAATTAGGCTCCATCAGGAAGGAGAAACAGAGAGACAGAGAGACAGAGACAGAGAGAGAGAGAGAGAGAGAAATCGATGAACAGTGGAGTCTAGGATGAGGAAGGCAGAAGGAGAATGTTATTTCGAGGCGTGAAACGTTCTGAGACCTCGCGGAGTGAAAGCAAACAAGGAATAAAAGTAAAAAGAGAAATAGAATGAGAAAGAATGAGAAAGAATGAGGAAGAAAGAGGAAGAAAGAAAGAAAGAAAGAAAGGAACGAGCGCAATTTTTACGAGCGAACTCTCGCCTTCGTAGTGGAAGCCTCGGTAAAGAAGAAGGAAATCCCGAGAGATAGAAAGAAAGAGGGTGAGTAGAAGGGGGTGAAAAGGGGGTAGGAATACAGAGAAAAAGATAGAGGATGTTAGAGACTCTGTCCCCCTTACAAATGCGACCTAATGACGCGCGAGCTTATCTCCGAAGGAACGGACGTACCAGAAGGATGAGAAAAAATAAAGGAAAAAAGACGGATATAGATAGGTAAAAAAAGAAAAATAAAGAGAGAGAGTGAGAGAGATAAAGAGAAAGAGATAGAGAGGGTGTAAGTTTGGTTACCGTTCGAATAGAGGGGAGACAAGTTTCGGCGCAATCCCGGATACGGAAAGGTCTTCCCAATTCCAGGAGTCAATACACGCGGATATTGCAACCATTTGAAGTCTTTTTTGGAGTGAGTGGAATAAGGATAAAGAGAGGAACGTAGAAAAAAAAGAGGAAGAAAATTCAGAGAGGAAAAGAGGGAGAAAGAGAGAGAGAGAGAGAGAGTATACGGATACGAGAGGGATCGATGCTTTCACGAAGAGGGACGAGAGCGTTAGTGTCACGTCCAATAAAATTGTCTGTGCACCCTCCGAACGAGTCATCCTCTAAGAGAAAATGCAGTATCGGCCTGCACTGGGTGGTACCGATTGTAAAACGAAAATCGGACTGGTCTGAGAAATAAAAGAATAAGACAAATAAGAGATCAAGGGACGGTAGACGAATTTCTATTTCTTTATTTCTTGACTTTTTTCCTTTACGAGAACTTATTCCTTTGATTCCTTCGAAACGTGCATTTGCGACAGGGATGAGTAACAACGCGACCAGCCAATTTTCATAATACCAACTTGTCTTTCTCTTTTGTAAAGCGAAATATATTTACGGCGATTGAGATAAACGGAAATTACTGTGGCGCTTGTCATCGTTCCCCCTTTACTATCGTTTTATTTTCAAGTACCGGCTGTCGACTAGTTGACGGAGAATTCGTCACGATGCCACGACACTTTGAATCTACGTACTTTGACTTCCTTTTCCTTTTTGTGGTGATCTAGTCATTTTTTCTTTAATTATAATAAAATTTAATTTGATCATTTTTAAAATACGAATAATATAACACTAAAAAACAAATATCATAAATCAGAATAATTCTATAGATATTTTTTTTTGTTCATTTATTTGCCTATACATATTTAATCTGACAATGAATAAAAATTTATTTATTTCTATTTCAACTCTTTGAATTATAAGAAATAACGAAAGACTTTACATATTGGTGTATGTATTTACATATGTAAATACATAGCTACGCTCGTTTGTAAAATACACGAGTACTCTTGTCGACGAGTCGTGTATTTTTGAGATTCAAACCGAAAGTCGTTCGTGTGCATTTGCAAGAAGTATCGGCGGGACACGAAGTAGGACGCAAGGCCGTTCGTGGAGTCAGAAGTTCTTCTCCTATGTTGTAGGAAATATATCTTCTATTCGGTTGAAAGAACAGCGAGACAAGAGGCTATGTTGGGGGAGGGGGGGGGGAAGGATTAAGAACTCGGAGCGTACTTCGAGCGGACGATTCTGTTTCGATGAAACGTAGAAACGAAAAAAGAGAAATGAAAGAAAAAAGGTAGGAAGAAAAAGGGAGAGAAAAAAAAATAAAAAAAAGAGGAAGAAGAGAAAGAGAAAGAGAAAGAGAGAGAGGGAGAGAGAATCTCCCCTTTTCAACTTGCGACACTGCGATGGGTACGACTTGGCTCACAGCGGTATTATAATTTACGAAGGGAGGCATTTTGAGTTGGGAGCTGCTTTTTCTTCGGCACGCTGGCGTCTTCGGGTAGAAAGAAGGAAAAAGAAAGAGAGAGAGAGAGAGAGAAAAAGAGAGAGGCGATGGTCCTCTTCCTCCACTTTCCCCTTCTTCATACACTCTACTCGTCGATGTCACCGGTAAACAAGTTGAAAGAGGATGGGAGAGAAGAGAAGGGACCAAGGAAGGAAGAGGATGTCGCGCAGAAATGATTTGTGGTACGATGAGAGTTACGAGAACTCCTTTTCGATTCCCAACAGGTTTGTGGTAACCTTGGGCAGGCGTGTGTCTTGAAATCGATGCTGTGCCGACAACATCCTAGGGATCATTTAATAGGATGGTGATCGGTTAAAAATGAGAACATCGGCATTGAGAAGACTCGTAGATGATGATGCTCCTGAAATGGAGGACTCTATACTCAACACTTTCTCGCCATTTCTATATTTTCCTCTATATTTATCTATCTCTTTCTCTTTGCCATCGTATGAAGTATCTAGACACCGAGGTATCTCGTCGGCTTTGAGGACTTCCTCTCTTTCTATTTTGTTCCCTCTTTCTCTTTTGATATATATATATATATCCATCCATCCATCCATCCATCCATCCATCCATCCATCCATCCATCTCTTCTTCTTCTCTCTATCCTCCTAGCGTACGCGTTGTTCCTGAGTGGCTTTGCGATCGGAGTACTTAAACGGGACACGACCGAAGCGTTAATGAATCTCCGTCGGGACTCATTCGCACCGTGGGGTCAATACTCTTTTATGTCTAGGGGAGAGCACTTTGCTTCTCTCTTTTGAACAGGAAAGATGCACGTTATGTATTATATTATATTTTACTACAGCTGGAATTTTTATTATTAGATGTGTGACAATATAACCATTCATAGATATATACATTGATTAGAAGATTAATGTAGAAAAATCATTGACTGCGTTGAGTTAAGAGACTCCATTATCTTTGTATGTGTGTGTGTTTGTGTGTGTGTACAACTCACGAAGAGGAGATGCGATCGGCCATGTAAAACGGGCCGTTCGGTTAATGTACACGTCCGTCTCTTCTCCTCTCGTTACCTCTCTCGCGGTCACGAATGGTCACGAAAGTGCAAAGAAAGATAGAGATAGGACTCTCTCTCGTTTCTCCTTAATTAATCTCCAACGTAGCCACCTAACGATATAGCTATCGCAACAACCGTTTTCCTTCTTCTTCTTATTCTTTTTCCTTTTCTACTCTATCTCTATCTATCTTTCTCTCCCTCTCTCTTTCTCTCTCTGTATCTTGCAAATATCTTACATAATATCTTATCTTATATCTGTTATTTCCCTGAATTCTCTTCTCTTGCTCTTTGCACTTTGCAAATTTCTTCTTAATAATTTCTTAACATGCCATAAAAGTTTAAATAAACCATTTTATATATAATTCTCTTTTTCCTTTACCTCGAACTTAGAATTTTTACAATCAAAAGATTCTACCAAAGATCTTCGAAATCTAGGCAATTTCACGTAATAGATAAAAGAGAAAAGAACGAAAGGAAGAGAGAAAGAGAGAGAGAGAGAGAGAGAGAGAGAGAGAGAGAGAGAGAAGAAGAGAAAAAGAAAGAGGAGAAAATGCGTTCTTCGAGTGAAACGAAGCGTAGAAGATCGTTCCGTAATGTACGAAGAATTTTCAACGTTTAACCATACGACAGTGCTCTTTCTAGCTCTTATCGACCACTTTCAAGACACCTCCCGCGTTCTTTTCACAAAGTACGCTCCTAACACCCACTTCCGGTTCTTTCTCATTTTTCACCTTCGCGAAGAGAAGGCTTATCGTTTTCAGTCGTGCGGCTCAAAATTTTACGAGGAATTTATTTATCTACGGAAAAGATCCTTTTAATGGGAACTTGTAACTCGTATATATAATTTAAGCACAATAATCCTGATATAATCTACCTTCACAAAAGAGGGACGTTTAAGTATTTCTAATTAACTACCGAAGAGGACCTATTTCTTTCGTGTATATTCATTAGTTAGAAAATAAGATTAATGGGTTAATTAGGAATTCCCGGTAAGTTACGGGTGGGGAATTAGGAGAGGAAAGAAAAAAAGAAAAGAAATTAACCACAGGAGAGAAATCTTAAGCAAAAATGTCACAAAAATATTGAAATTCATAGTTACTTAAATCCAAGCATAAATGTCCCTTCGCGTTATTCGGTGTTGCAAACAGACATGAATAATGGTTAAGAACAATGGAATTTTCTCATGTAATATTACTGGACGACGATTGTTGACGGTTAACCGATATAACGTATATATTACTACTGCTGACAGACAATGCCGAGTAATTAATTATCAACAAAGTACAAGGCGGGAGCAAGAGAAGAGCTCGCATTGTAGTCTCTATCTGGTATTTATCTTCAAACATTAACAATGCAGAGAGCCTGGCTCTCGCGAGATGCGGGAAGAGGTAAAAGAGAACGACTAGAATCTCGGTGAAGCACAAAGGGATTAACAGTGTAACTATCGCCTGTCTCAACGCTACCGAAGTATCAGTTGCAAATGAAAGAACGAATCAATGGAGAAAAAATCGAAGTATTTGCATTATTATTCTTTGAATCTATTTCATTGTTATGTTATTTTCTCAGTTTTATCGTGATATTTTTAATTAATTTCAAAGTGGAAATTAATATAATAATATAATTTTTATAAATTAATTTTTCCAACTATTTCTTTAAATTTAATAAATAATCCTTATGAATATATTGGTAAATGTAATAAATACATCTGTGCAAGTATGTATCTTTAGTTTTAAAATAAAACGAGATAATTGTAAATATTCTCTTTTTTAACTGATAGAAGTACAATATATAATTTAAAGAAAAAACTCATGTCTTTTTTAAAATTCAAATAATAATCTTATTTTTGAAAATGTTAAAGTTTTTTGATCGAATACGAATCAACTTAAGCCGTCGAATTCGTGATGGAAATTAATTAAACGTAGACCGAAGCGAAATGAATGTCCAGCATAGTATAGCATAATACAGTGTAGCACAGCACAGCACAGCATAACACAGCATAGGATAGCACAGCATAGCAGGACTACGAGTAATTAGTCGCTAATAGAAATGGAGCGAAGTGATTAAAAACAAAAAGAACAAAGTGCACTATCCGTTACCGGCCACACCTAGATAGATTACACGGTACTCGGTATCAATGCATATATACATGATAACAAAAATTACTATCACCGTTATCGCAAGTCTTTTTTTTTTTTTTTTTAATCTAAAAGGAAGAACGATTCACGAGGAAAGTGAAAAAATAGAGAAGAAAATTACGAATAGGTCGCGAATTCGCGGCGTGTGATTCGTTTTTTTCTTTTTCTAGAACGAGGAGCAACCAGACGAATAGCACTGTCCGGTTTGATAACCAGTCCTATAAATTGTCCGTAGTTCGTCGATGCGAAGCGTAGATAGCAAGCAGTTCGCTTGCGCTTGCTGCCGTTTCTGCTGCTCTTACGAGTCGGCCATAAATTTCAACGATTCGCGGACCTTCTTCTCACTCTCTTTCTCTCTCTGTGTATCGCATTTCCTTTCTGCCCGTGCGTAGCCGCTAATAGAGTCGAGCGAGTAATCGAAAAAGATGCTGGAAGCCATTAAAACGTGCCTATCGACGACACGATAGCGTTACTTTTCTATCTATGAGACATACCCCGGTGTGAAAACTTACACCTTTTTCTCTTATCTTGTTCTCTATTTCTCAAGAAAAAGATTTAACAAGATATCTCGTGATTAAATGTGAACATTTTAATGAAACAATAATAAGATCTTGGTATACTAACTAACTTCGATTGATTAACTATCTTATTCTTATCACCGATGCACGTTTATATTTATTTGCTAATTTATTCTAAAATATTAATCAATATTTTAACACAGTTAAGATCTACTCTTTCTTATTTAAAAACGAAAAGACGATATTTCTGTTTCCCAAGAAAATAATTTTCCGTAATATCTTCGTGATTATGTGAGAATATTGATGAAACGGTAGGAACTTTGTATACTAACATCAATTGATTTACTATCGTCATATTATCGATACACGTAGAAATGTATTTTTCATTTATCTTTTAGTATTCCCTGTCGATAAATATTTTGACGTCCATTTTTATATTTGAAAACGAATAGCCTATAAAATTTAGACGATATATCTCGTATTTCGCGTAAGGATGATAGAAACTTGGCACGTAACTCGAAGAAGAAGTTCGTATCATCGAAAAGCATTTTCCGTTTCGGTTTCGTGTTTACAAAGAAAAAGTTTACCGATTACTTTTCTCTTTTTCTTTCTTTCCATCACCGACTCCCTCTCACCACACACCCACTCGTTCTGTTTCCGAAGCATACTTGCCTATTTTCGTCTCTATAAATCATTCGTCGCCCGAGAAAGTATGTTTGGCCGACTCGAAAGAGTGAAAAATAAATAAAGAAAGAGAGATACGATGTTGCGGTGAATTTGTCGCCGGAGTTGGCACGTTTGTACAGCCATTAACGGATTTAAGAGGACTGGACTGAACTCACACAGTCATCGAGGGCCCTCAACACTCGATTCTCATATTCCTTAATGCCTTTTTTCTCTTCTGTTCTCTTCTGTTAAATTCCCGTTCCCTCTTCTACCTTCTCATTTTCTCGCACGTCGAAAGGAAGATTTACAGGGTACTAAACGATTCCAAAGAATTTAATTGCCACGCTGTTCGTTATTATCGCCTCGACTTCGTTATAGTCGAATACTTTTGGATTAGACACGGACTCTTTCGTGACCGCGTTTGATGTCCTATGGGATTACGTATTAACGTGGTATGGTGATAAGTGATAAGTGTTACTAAAAGATTGTGACAACAATAAAGGAAAACACTACAAATTGTACGTGAATTTTACTTCAATTTTTTTTTTTTTTTTTAAAGAAATAACATCAAATTTATAAGTTATGATTAAAGATAGTGATTTTTTAAATCGAATTAATATGATATGATATGTCTGCTAGGTTTAATAATGTAAAGCAGAGTAAATATGAGGCTGGTTACTACGATCATCTATTTTTGTCGGGATCGATTCTATCATGTTATACCTTTCTTCTCTCCGTAATAGTCAAGAGAATCCTCGTGAACAGGAAGGATATGAATTAAAGGGCGAGCTGTGGTTAGACGTTTAATTTCGAACTGTCGAGTAGAGAAATCGTACGATTTGCATATATTTCACCGAACTTTCGACATAAAATCGTTCGAACGCGTCCATCGAGTCGAAATACGTTGGGGTGATGTTAAAGTTGTGTAAGTGGTTACGTGTCATCTCTGTGAATATAACTAACTTGAAAGCGGGATCACATAATACCTATTTTATTAAATTTACTAAAATTTAATAAGACTATTTTAAGAAAGCCGAAAGCCAAAAGCCCCGAAAGAACTCACGATGTTAACAGTGATTAAAAGAGGGAAAAGGATATAATTAATCCCGGTATTAAAGAGCGACCGCTTGGAAAATATCGATGTAACCGTGATCGTAAATAGAGAAAAGAAAGAAAATAGGAAAAGGGAAAACAAAAGGAGAGAGAAAGAGAAAGAGAAAGAGAAAGAAAGTGATTATTTTTAAATAGGCGGTACACGTAACGCGAAGATTACAGGCAAAGGCTATTTTCTAAAACACCGTCGTATTTTTCTTACGATCTCTCGTACTTTTTATCCCTTGTCGTGGGACATAGCTCATAGGGAGAGGGCAGCAGGAAAAAGAGAAGGAGTAGTAGCCGGGTCGAGCGTGCCTCGTAAACAACCAAGCTTTCCATCTCTTTTTCCAACGTGGAAAACGGCACGAAGCTCGGCTTACAGCGTTTTAAACTCCACTCGGACGAGATCGTGGGCGTACGTAAACGGTCTTCGAGCCAAGAAACGTCTCTCCTCTTTTTCCTTTTTTATTTTTTTTTTACCCTCTCTTGCTTCCTACTCTTCTGCCGAGATTGAACCCTTCGTTGTCTCGCGAAGAGACAACGCTAAGATTGCTTCCATAAACCCTACTACCGCGTCTTTTCGTCTTACTACGAATTAATTCATCTCTCGAAAGAAGCTCGCGTCTACGTTGGCTTGAATTCGCTTGTCAATTCAATAACCATTTTTCTTATGTTAGACTATGTCGGTTTCAGAATAGTAAAAAGAATTATTTAGATAAGAGATCGATTTTTAATTGGATTTATCTTTTTTTTTATTTATCGTCGTTTATTTCTTGTTTTATTTTATATCTATAATCGTTTCTGCATTACACATATTTCATATACGTATCTTCGTTTTTTTGTAAAACGATCCATGTAATATAATAAATTTTATTCTTGTTTCTCTCTCCCTATCCCTCTTCCTTTCTTTCCATTTTCTTCTTTTTCAACCCACCAACGAGAAAAATAAATATTGCAAACGATTGAAGAGAAAACGAGACCGCGAGAAAAATATCGAACGGTAGAAAATATAACCGTGCACTGTACAGACTACATCTTTACTACCGCTGGAGGTTAAATAATTTAGTATTTTTAAACGATACTATATATAGAGAGAGAGAGAAAGAGAGTTTGGCGTGGCCCCGTGAAAATATTTCGTTTCGCTTACTCGCATGTAAATACGCAAACTAGATGCATACAAGTGGAAGTTACACGGTCGGTACCTACACCGCTTGAAACACGAACTTGTGATCCCGTATCGCGTGTAACGTCGTAATATGCGACATTATTACTTCCATTGCCTTTCCTGCTTCCAAAGATAAATTCTTAAAAGCGTCGCGCAAGCCAATAGGGGGTTTATACGCATCGAGAACTCGTACACACGATTGCATTAACTGTTTTCGCGACATTTTACGTAGGCGTTTCCAAACGAACCGACTCTTTTTTTAGAGACTTTCTTCGATCTTTGTTATTCTTCCTTTTGCACGAGATAATACCAAGATAAGAACAGGAATATGCTCGCAGAGACTCGTATGAAATATACAAGCTGATTTGAAAATTATAGTCGATGCTTCGCAAGGGACTAGGCATATATATGTCACTCATTTTCTCATTTCATTCTTTAATAATGAGAAAAAGGGAGAAAATATATCAAATTCTATACATTGCTGTATAATTTATTACTTAACGGTCATATTAATTTTCATCATTTAGTGACGAATTAAAATTAATTATTAAGGAAATTTTTGTAGAATATAAAATGTTTAAAAATATTTTTTAAGTAGTGTTAGCCGTTTTGACTGGAAAAAAGATTAAAACATGTAAAAAAGATTAAAACATTTTAAGTTTATCCTAATTTTGCCAAAACACATTCAAAGTAAAATTCATATAAATACAATATTAGACGCTTTAAAAAAAAAAAATAAATAAATAATGATTTTGTTATTTTCATAATTAATTCCCGTTTATGAATCAATTTGAATAATAACAGTTGTCAATTTTTTGGAGAGCGTTTTCTTTTTCATATTCATGGAATACCATATACGCTTGGTAAGCGAGAAACGTCGGATAAGCTTGTACCGAATGCATCGAAAGAGATGGCAGGTCTTCTCGTAGATAGAAGCAAGCTAGCTCATGGTTTTCCAGGTCAAAGAAGACAAAACCGGATTGTATTTTATCCGGAGAAACCGACGGCATTGTCTACAAAGCGAATGTAGAGAACGAACTTACAGGATTGCGTTAAGAGATAAGCTCTGCTCGTAAAGTCCCGATTCCGAGGAAGGAGAAGGAGAAAGAGAGAGAGAGAGAGAGAAGAAGAAGATGCATTCTGGACCCGCGGATTCTCTTTGCTACCATCGCGATTCGATCGTGATAATCTTGAGATTGTTTTCTCCTCGGAGGTATATCCCGACGAAATTTATCCTTTTCATGTTGAAACTTCTGATATAAATTATTAACGATATCATAGTAGGTATGCACGATTAAATATATAGTTACAGCACCGTATAAAATTGTAATATTCATATTTTTAATTAATAAGTATAGTAATATGTATATGGATAAGAGTGAAATAAGTACTTAGCAATGATCTGTTAAGAAAATTGACAATAAGAATCATTGACGTCAATATTCATGAATTACCATGTATATTTAACAAATTTATTATTCTTTATTACAAGAGAAATAAAAAAAGGAAGAAAAAAAATAGAAAAAAATAATATTTTTTTCAAAGAAAGAGAACATTTGTTTGAAGTAAGTTCAGTAGTACCGCGGATTAAGAAAGGAAACATGGACCAAAGAACGTGCCTAGGGCGTAGTTTAAAATACGTGCCATGAGGATCGCGCGCGAATCCGAAGAAATTATTTAATTTAAAAGAAAAACTTAAAAGCCCTCGGGTGCGAAGTCGGGTAGTTACATTGCAAGATTATCGTCGCTTATATAACCAGAAAAAGGTGGAGTAATAATAAAATAAAATAGAAAAAAGAAGTAAGAAGAAGAAAAGAAAGTAGTACCGGTCTTGGTCAAGCGAAGTTATCGTTTTCCCAACGTTTCATAATTCGATGCACTAGTTTCTTTTTCTATCCTTCTTACTACTTGCCCCCTACCCTTATCCACTTTCGTTGTAGCAGCCCACTCGTGGAGCATAACGAGGGTTTAGCCGACGACAGCGTAGCAAACTCCTCTCTTTTTCAACGGGTCCTTATGAGAAAACTTTGTCGATTCTCTTCCATTGAGTCTTCTCAGAGTCTCTCGAGACCAATAGATACTACCGTACGTACTTACAGAACCAGTTAGCATGCATACTAAAGTATCAAACGACCTAGATGTTGAAAATTGTTGGTCGATTTTCAAGAGATTCTATGAAACGACTAACAAGTTTTTTTTTTATTCAATAAATATATATATATAAGATATGGTTTAAATATAACAACGGCTATATCTACACTATTCATTTAGCACATTGATTTAGAATTTTCATCACTTTTCTTATCGATCTTGAAAGAATGATACTAAAAGTGCGAAATGGTATCCGCTCTTTAGACTATTCTGTATATCTTCTGTATATCTTTTTTTTAATTTTCATTATATTACATACTTACACGTTAGGAAAAAGGAACATAGAGAGAGAGAGAGAGAGAGAGAGAGAGAGAGAGAGAGAGGGGGGTAGCAATTTAACATTGTCTTTAGAAATGTTCATTGTCTGATTAAAATGGTTTATTAAAAAAATCTTTTCATTTCATCAAGTAATTTTCTTTTCAGAGAAGGATAAAGAAATTCTTTCGAGAAATCTTTTGATAGAGACCGTTGAATTCAATCAATTCTAAGAGAAAATTGGTGCTACTTAAAGTAGACCGAAAGCTACTTAACATATGTACCTACCCTGATAGAAAAATAGAGAAAATGAATGTATATAAGACGAAAAGAAGATTTTTACCCATCTTTTTTCTCTTCTTCTGTGTCTCTTTCTTTTTCTTTTTCGATCTGATGAGCTTACTTCGATTCGATCATATGGAACGTTTCTGCTTCCCATCATTCAAAGTTAATGTTTGTATATAGAAAAAGGAAAGGAAAAGTGAGTGAGAAAAAATGAAAGGAGATCGAATGGAAAAGAGAGAGAAAGTAAAAAGAAGAAAGATCGAACAAGAATAAAAAAGAAAAATAGGGGCGGAATGAGTTAGTGAGAAAGAGAGAAGTTGGGAGGTAGACGGAAAGTGGTGATCGAAAAAGAAAGAGCTTGGTCTTGATCGATCTCACCGATTCCGAACGATAGAGTTACGTCCTCGAGCGATCTCGGATCCATTCGAGAACGATTCCTCTCATGTTGGCAAAAAACAGCGAAACCGTCTCTTTCGCGAGCCACTCGTAATTCGTCGAAGGATCCTAAGAAGAGATCCCTGAATCAGCCGGACATCTACGTTTCCACCGGTGGAATATACGTGGCCTCGATAGTGTTTTCGCCGATCCAAATTCTTTTTCTATTTTACGACTTCTGTTACTTCATGCCCCGAAAAAAAAGAAAAAAAAGAAAAAAAAGAAAAAAAAGAAAAATGGAGTAGGGGGAAGGAGAGACAAAATTCTATCCAGTTTAGCAACTAGATCGAAAACTTCAGAAGAAGAATTAAAAGAACAAGTAGTATATCTATCTCCATATACGTTTTTGGGGATTCCCAAAAATAGGGTACTAACTTTATACAAGCTTATTAAAGGTAAAGTCGGTAGGCACGCTCGTTTATACGTTCTACTTTTAGTAAATGGGCTCACCTCGTGGCTTCGACTCCCAAGAGCAACATCGTCTGGATTATGTTTGTCGGAAAGAGAAAGAGAGAGAGAGAGAGAGAGAGAGAGAGAGAGAGAGAGAGAGAGAGTGAGAAAGAAAGAAGTGTATGTAGAGACTCCCCGAACAGACGCGAAAAGACATCGCGATTATGTATTCCGGTTGCTCACGTTTTGTGACGACCCCCGAGCAAGGCAAGTTTCTCGACTTCCCTCTTCTACCCTCGTCTTTTCACCTACTCTACATTCGCCCTTCTACTTCTTATCGCTATCTCTTCACCTCCTTCCTTATCGCCCCGCTCACCTCTCCCCCATCCATTTCGAATTCCATCGTTTTTCTAACCTCTTGTAATTTAATTCAAGTCCCTTCCCCTTCTCATCGAGGATTTTATCCCAAAAGCATGGATGACGACAAAGAGGATTATAGAAGGGTGGATTGTTCGTTCACGTTCTCCGATCACGCCTCGTCGTTCTTCTTGGAAAATTGTTCGTAAAATAAATGAACTAAATGATTAATAATTTCATTTTCTTTTATTTTCTTTTTCTTTTCTTTTCCTTTTCTTTCTTTCGTTTCTAGTTTTCTTTTTTTATTAAATGTTAAGTCATTCTCGAACATTGTACCTATACGTTTTTCTAGAAGAAATAAAGTGGAGTTCCTTTCGAAGATCAAGGATTTTCCACGATCTCGCCCGTTTATCTTACGACTCTTAAACTCGAGCTCTTCATTCACGTAAGAGAGCAAAACGTGAGAGAGAAAAACGAGAGGAAAGAAATGAAAAGAAAAGAAAATAAAAGAAAAGAAAGAAAGGAAGAAAGAAAGAAAGGAATGAGCGGACGAGTTGGTCGGGAATAACTCGTTCGCTCATTCTCTGCCGATAAAACTCGACGTATTCTTGGTGGCGATGTTTCCCCCTACCCCTCATCTCATTTCATCTCATCTCATCTCATCCCATCCCATTTCTCTACAGCTCACCCTGACTCCTCTTCCTCCTCCACCCCAATTAAGTCGATAACGAACGTCGTTCTCCCGCATTCGTCGAAACTAAAATGAAGAAGAAAATAAAAAGGGAAAGAAATGTGAAGCAGGCGAGGAAGAGAGACAGAGAGAAAGGGGGGTAGAGCATACTCGCTGAAGCGGAATATAATAATATACTGTCGGGAGAAACGTGCCGACGACGTCGATGGAGTGAGAGAACCTCGTCGTCTCTCGTTCGATCGATCCGCTTCGTTCCGCGTCGACGTCAACGAGCAACCGACGAGCGACCGTCGAGCGCTTAGGAAGCGAAAGAAGGTGGATGTCTTCGTGTGCATTGCTGAAAGTAGTAGACTTGAAGTTGAAGAAGGTGGTGGTGATGAAGATGGTGGAGGTGGTAAGGTGATGCTGATGGTGGTAGTGGTAGTGGTGATGGTGGTGGTCGACGAAGGGAGGAAACAAGTATCGCCTCGTAAAACGGGGTTTATCCGCAAAATTCTAATATTTATTCATACCCATCTCGCTGCGGGGCGACGGTGGCTTCGGCAGGCACCACCGTCGGTGATCGACCGGGTGGAAAAGCGTTCTCGAAATCCCCGAGGGACGAAAAGTGGATGGCAGGATTACCCTTTTCTATAAGGCGCAGCCACCAGGCAGAGAAGGGAGAACACTTTTCTCTATATATCTATCTATATACTTTAACTATGTATTGCAATATTTATATATGGATAGGTGTATAAGGGTTACCCATAAAACAATCTACATCTAATATACATATATATGTGGATATATATTTTCTTTTTTAATAATTACTGCCCTTATTTATCTCTCTCTCTCTCTCTCTCTCTCTCTCAACTTAGTTTTATGATTTATTTATAACCCAGAGTAGATTAACAATCGTGCAATTAATTATAAATGTAGATAAATCAATATATTGCTTAATAATAAATTTAAATAATGTAACGATTTTAATATTTACAAATATCCTTACTAACTGATTGAGTAAAATAGATATATCAACTTTTTATCCATATAAAAAAATAAGTAAATATATATTTCCTTTTTTTGGATACCCCAGAAATAAGGAAGATAAGGTAACGATTTTCGTGGTTGGTCAAGCGAAATTCAGTCACGGTAAATGCACGTAGACAAAAGGGATGATGGACTGAGAGGACACAGAATGAATAAGAGTTCGTTAAATGCATCTATTAAATCGTTGATGATCGCGCGAGCGAATCTTCGAAGGTCGTTGCTGCAGTCAAGCTAGTAGCGTTTCTATCTTCACTGCCCCTACTGGGACGAGCAAAGTGCTTCTTTACGAACCCAACCACGATGAGATCGTTAGAGGCCCGATTACTCGCAGTAGGGTTACCCCATGAATCGCCCTCGATGTAGCGGCCCGTGATACAATGCGGATAAACGTAATTCTTCCGCACCGACCGGATGACTAACTCTGCATTTCTTCGGCCACTCTTTTTCTAACTCTTCTTCTCCTCCTTTTCCTTCTCCATCTCCTTTGTTTCCAGACTTACGTAGATTTATTCTTTTTATTTTATTTTTTAATTTGTAGATCTTTTCTTTTTACCTTATTTCTTCTGTTTTCTTTTTGTTATTTGTTTAATATAAAGAAAAAAAATAGTTCCTCAAAGTTTATTATCAGTGTTGTTATTTGTTCCGTTTGTGTTTTTAGTATTAATTTATATTGTAGTTGTTTGTTCAACATTTAAGATAGATATTATATTTACATTCGACAATTTTAAACGTAAAAGAAAATAGAAATTGTCGAGAGCATATTTACGTCGAACTCATCGTTATCGTTCCTCGGCGTCACTTCATTATCTTAAAGAAAAATTCGATGAACTTTTGACACTGTTTACTTGTTACGTGGCCCACTCGAACATAAGCGCGTTGTATCGAAAAAGACGTGAAGGAAAAAGCACTTATCAATTTTTTAGTTATCGTTTGACTTCGTTAATGAGAATTCAACGTTATTCGACGACTCCGATCGTCGTGACGAATAAATAAACAAACGAATAGACAGAACGAAGGCGGTCATGAGTTATTTAAAATGTTATTTATCTACCATTAAGTTTATTTAGATCAAATAATTTTTTACTTTTTACCTATATCTTTCATATTTCTTTACTTGTTATATATTTATTAATAAACTTTTATGAATTTTTGATTTATTAACACCTTGAGGGCCGCGTCAGTCACCGGTGACCAACACTAACTTTACAAACAGCTTCTAAGCAGCGTGCGTGGTCTGAAAGGGATTTCCTTCAAAATTCACGTTGCGCTCAACGTGTTAATTATCTATTATAATTATTATTACAGATGGTAATACAATAATATCGTAATAATCAGGATATTTTTGTCATAAAAATAAACTTAGATTCTTATTTCGTTCTTCATTTTATATCTCGACTTATAAATTTTTGTTTTTTATAGGGAAGGAAGACAAAAAAATATCATTCGATTATAAATCGAAACCCCTCGTACGATTTTCTTTACTCGAACGTCCATGACGATGACATCGTTGTCGTCGATGTGTCGTGAAGCGTTCGGGAGGAGCGAAAGGGAAAATCGAAAGGAAGTCTCGTGCGTGTCAAAAGCTCTCCAGAGACCGTTTCGAACGAGACGAGTCTAAATTGCCGAGCAGCCGGTTTATCGTTTTCATGAATTTCGAGGACGCGCGATCGGAATCCTAATCAGTTTGAGCCCCTATGCGCCGATATCGAGAGACGTTCCTTCCGAGGACGAGCAAGGATGCGTAATCCGTGAACGCATACCAAATATCGAATGATCGTGACCGGTTATATCAGCATAGCGATGTTATTTCATTTTTTATTTGATTTAACTTTACTTGTTGTATTATCTTCTTAACACCATTGTTTTCTTTTTAAAGCTAAATACTTAACAATATGAAACTGACAATCTAAAGTTAAATGTTTGAATAGAATTTGTATTATTAAATACTTTATCTATATACTGTTTAAACTTATTTAGCCTTTTAGTAATTATCATAAAATACTAAAACTGACGACCTGGATAATAAAATAGATGAATTAACTATTTTATGTAAGTATTCCATTGAAGAATAATATATTTGTCTACGTTAAAGTTGTTTTTGCTATTTTCTTTCGATTACAGTTATATTACAATAATACTGAAACAGTGATTAAAAGTCTTCGATAGATCTTGGTAGAACAAAAACCATAAAATACTATTGTATAAGTATTTAAAAATAAATACATGCCATTTCATAGCAAAATGATTGATTCACATTATTAATTAAAAACATTGATAATATCCAATTTATATGTAACATATTATTTTATTCTAAAATATAGGTTTTAGATCATTTTGTAGACACGTGTTCTTGAACTTCTTATTGTATTACAAAGAAACTACAAATAAATGTTAAAAGATTGGTGTAAGGAGAATATACGTGAGTGAGATAATGCAATTGGATAAAGAAGTGTTAGTGGTTCAAAAATAGAAAAGACAAACTATCGAGTAACGAGAACGCTGTCGTACGTCCTCGCTAGCAACGGGTTTCGATGTTTTTCCTTCGTACGGTGAAGCAACGTGTGCACTCGGTATGTTATTTCATACCGCGTGTCCAGTCACCTCCAGGCAACTTTTCGTCTTCAAAGTTAGGTTTCGTCGTTGGTTTCCTTTTCTTGGCTTCCTTCAAGACTTTTCTTTACCTTTTAAGATCGAACTTTTCTATTTCGATGTGTCGTCGTTCCTTACTCGACGTATATTGTACGTTTTTCCCGTTCCCAACATTTCTTTTTTTCAAAAACAGGAAAAGAGAGAATGAACAATATAATGCGCATGTTGGTAGTGAACATTATATTGTAGATCATATTCTAGGAACTTCTTCTCTACTGCGTAGTGCGCGTTCCCCACAATTAATCAATCGTTCCCCTTACTACTTAACTCCAATAGCCATCACTCCATATATGACCCATTTACATCCGCAAGCAGAATAATTTCCGCACGATAACTGTCACTTATCACATGAAATAATTAGTGCTCCCCTTTATGAGTAGCAGTAGATAACAAATTTGAAACTGTTAGTGCGGTAATAGAAAATTTTATTCCTTTAATAATAGCTTAAACGCTTCTAAAAATCAATCACTCCTCTTTAGTATTTATAATTTAAATAAAAATTTTAAAGAACGATTTAATTTTATACTTTTAAATAAAATAAATTTCAGTTTCTCTGAATTATGAAATAAGTCGCGTATTTATAGCTATAATTTCATTAGGTTAAAAAAAGAAATCGTATAGCTCATGACTTCGCGAGACACGACGGTGTCAGATTATTCTTCTTACCAAGTTTAAAAAGTCAGTAAGTAGTGACAAGGTTAGCTAGTTGTACGCGTATGTTATACATAATGAAGATGCATAAATAGCATATAAAAATAGAGACCAAACAATGAGTGACGAATACAACTTGAATGGACACAAGTTTCTCGAAAGAAACGAAGCACCCTCTCTGAAATCACTCAGATCTCTTTCCAAACCATTACGCGAGGTATCCCTTTCTTCATTGAAGGGCGTGTCTTTTAATTGGGTGGAAAGAGTCGATAAGACGGTAACTTTTCTCTCCAGCTTTGGTAAACGGAAACAATCGAAACTCGGTGTCTTGAAGCATCCAGAATGCCCTTATTTTCAGAGATAAAACGTAGTGAGGAAACGAAGGACCACAGCTGGTGTTGTAAAAAGGAACAATGTCGTCTATTTATCTCTCTTTTCTTTCCATCTCTCCATATTTATCTTTCTTACTCGTAAAGAAAACGTTATGGTCGGCATGATTTTTTCTCTCTCTCTTCTTCTCATACTAGCCACAACTTTTAATTAAACGACGTTACGAATAAAAAAAAAAAATATTCTTGGCATGGTTAATACATTTCGTTTTAACTCTCTTTCTTTTTTTCTTTGGTTTCAATGAGGTTTACGTTACTGATCGAAACGAGGTGCAAGAGAGAAAGAAGACTGTCATTATCGGTGCAAAAATGTTCCATTTTGACGGTACCCTAGGGAATCATTAAAGTCACTTTACATCGGTGAATGAGATACGAAGAAAGGATGGCCTTATGAAAGAAGAGTAGCTAGCTATAGGAGACCGCCTGCGAACCATCGTTACGTTACTTCGGCTCATGATAAATTAGAAATCGATCCCTCTCGAGTCGTGGACGATTAATCGGCAGGATAATCGTGTGGAATCTTTCATAAATCATCTAACGTGAAAAGAGTAGATAATAAGGGTAAAAATTCCTCCGTCGAATTTATTTAAAAAAAATCAAAAATTCTTTTTGTTGTTTCCAATGGGACTATTAATTGGGACTAAAAATTACGTTGATATAAGTAAATTATAATTTAAATCGATATATATATAATCTAAATAATCATTTAACATAGTTCGCTCTTTTCTTTTAAATTAATTATTTTCGTGACAGAATGAAAACAATAAAAAGTCCATTGATTTCATTATTTCACAATGAAAAAACCTTATCAAAATGTAACTTTGTGCAATCCTATTCTAATTGTAAACGTGTAATTAGATTTAATTTAATTTGAAAATAAAAATTTGTTGTTGTTTAAAAGCGTCATAAATTTCCCTTCGTTTCGAAGTTAATATTCGCACGAACACGTTTTTTCTCGTCTGATACTTGTATATGCGTTCACTTCGAATTATTAATCTCTCGTTTCTGCGAGCGCAAAGAAATGGTAAACAATATGCGCGCACAATTAATTTACTGCAGTAGCATTTTGCCTTTTAATTAAAAAACGCTTGCCGCGAAGCGAAAGACGGTTCGGCGTACGAGAGCGAAATTCTAATTAAAAATAAAAAAAATATAAAAATATAAAATAATGGTAGGGATAGTAAAAAAAAAATAGAAGGAAAGAGAGAACAAGCGCGAGAAAGCGAGAGAGCGAGGGGGGAGAGAGAAAAAATTGTGTGTGGATAGTACTTATACAAATATTTAAATATTATTACAATATTAGTGACCTTATATAAAAGTTTTTATATTCTTTTTATCGATAAAATTACATACCATTTTGTTCAAAGAACAATAAATTGTATGTTTTCTCCAAATTATATTTGTATTTATTATTTTCTATTTATTACTTTTCTTAAAAAATTACCTTTTATTAAATATTTTATTTGGGATATAATATATTTAAGAAAAATCAATATGTATTTTCCTTTTCATTGATTTTCAAATACCTCGAATAGAAAGAATTGGGGAAAAAAGGAGAAAAAACAAAAAATTGTAGATTTAAAAGCAAAAAATCGGCCAGCATGAACTTAATAATCGTGGCGAATGTAATTCGAGCGGATAAACTAATCGAATTAGACGGTAAGCCGAGCGTGTACGTTATCGATACTGAACGGTTCCAGGTTCTCGATAGCATCGAGACGATCAAATAAAGCTGCTGCTCAAAAAAGTGAAGTGAGAGACGAAAAAGAAAGAAAATGTACTTTTTTATCGTTATAGTTTTATTTTCTGATCTGAAAAGAAAGATGAAAGGAAATAAATAGAGAGATAGCTTGTAATATTAAATTCTTTCTTTCTCTTTCTCGTTTAATTTTTCTCGATATGTTTCTTCTTTTAAGTTTTCTTTATCATGAAATATATTCATTTAATTTATTTACTTTGTTACCTGTTTCTTATTATTACTAATTATTATCGTATATCTAATTTTATTTTATATTATGTTTCATATTGTTTTCTCTTCTAATACAGCAGTCTTAGCAGTAATAAATATTATTTTCTCTCTTTTCTAGTCATAGCAAAACGGAGAAGCTCGTTAATGTTTAAAGCGACTTCCAACCCTTAACTTGTGCACATATATGTCGGAGTAGAGGTTGGTGTTAATAAATCAAACGACGATACCACCAACGGGGTCGAAAATTTGTGTTCGTAGAGCGGCCACGTTACTGAAGTGCGCATGCACGATCTGGCTCCATAATAGGTCGCTTAATAATTTCGCGGTACGAAGTTGGAGGTAAACTAGCAAGCAGCAATTAATTGTCCATTTCGCGTGTGAGAGCTTGTGTACGCGAGAAAAGCACGAGAATCTAACCAATTCGTTGACGAATTTCAAAGCTTGTTTCTCTTTCTCTTTCTCTTTCTCTTTCTCCTTATCCTCTTTCCCTTTTCCTGTAATTCCGTTTTGTTTTTTTTCTCTTTCGTACATGGTTGACCTATTTTCTTCACAAATCTACCTAGTTTACTCATTTTATTCTTTTTATTTTTTCCTTTTTCTCCCCAGCACATTTCGATAAGAACAAAAGTGCTAGTTTGTGTAGACACAAATACTTCGGATGAACGCATCGTTTCTAGTTTTCAAACTAAAGTTTTTCGTCGCGTTTCAATTTCTATCAGTAACATTTCCGTAACTAACTAGAAGATCGATTGAACGGAATAAAATTAAATTTCATTTGAAAACTTTGATTTTGAATTCGAGAGGAAAAATGTTTGCGATAAATGAAAAAAGAAAAAAAACTCTTTAGGAGATATCAAATAAAAAAGAATCCATCGAGACGGGGTACTATTTATTTAATCGGTTATGCACTGAAACGAAGACGTTTATCGTGAATACCTACGAATGTTATTACTACCCGAAGTTGGTTTTACGTTACATCGTTCCTTGCGTGAATGATCCTTTCAACTTTTTTCTTGCATATATTGTAAATACGACGTAAAGAAGTTCGTAGATTCAGCAACTGATCGGTAGTAAGTGTATACTTATATATATATACCTATTTTCAGTACCTACGATTTTCCCAAGAGATTTAAATAAAAGATAGAGGGGATGGGAAACGTAAAAAGAGAACGTATCGATAAATCAATTTGTACTAACTTAAGTAAACATTTGATTACGTTTACTCACAAAAATTACACGTTGTTTTTTTTTTCACGTAAATACAATTATCCGAGAAAAGAATTTAATTATTATAACGTAGTATATAAAAAAGAATTGTAATATGAATTATAATGTTAAAGGATAATACGTTTAAGATATGTATACATTTGTATAATGAATAATCCATGCAAAAAGAAGGTTTACTCATACCTGTATCTTCCTCTTTCTGTGTGTGAACTGATTTTATTGTTAGTACGTATACGAAACGATTCATTTGTTAGAACATTATTTAGAGTGAAATAACGATCTGGGAAGTATTTGGAATCGATTTGCATTATCTTCCTTATATCCGAGAGAGAGAGAGAAAAAAAAAAGAAAGAAAGAAAGAAAGAAAGAGAGGCCTAACAATGCTAACATCGGAGTTTGACGATAACGGTTGTTATTCTCGATAACGAGTACCTCTCTTTTCTTATGAGCATTCCAATTGTGACACCTGTGCCTCGCCTCTACCATTTTACGATCGAAGACGACCAAGATTTTTGTTTTGAACAAAGCTTGTATTCGTATGGTTTATCAAGAATTAAGAACGTCCAAATCAATTTCATAATGGGGGTAACAAAAGAAAAAGAAGGAAAAAGAAAAATATAAAGGTGTTAGCCGAGCAGAAAGCTCGACCATTATGATCGATAAATACGATTATAGACATGTATGAACGTGTAAATAACACCCCGTTTATTATTTGTTTTCACCAACGTCGTTATTTTCTATAAAACAATCGATGAATTCTCGATCATTATCAGCCTACAATAATTAATGCAGTAAATGGAAATTTATTATTATTCTTCATTGGAAATTTACTTGTTTTAATGAAACCTATATTCTTTTGTTATTTAGTAAATCACGTACATACTTGTAAATACATTTTTACGATTATTGAAATCGTAAGAAAGAATCGATCATTGAAATAGTTAATTAATAGTGACAAATATTTTTAATTTTTGACAAAAAGGATAAATACGAAATATTTAATAAATCATCGAATATAATAAATCAAGCAAAATTTGTCCATGAGCAATGATATCACAATTTACAAATAAATAGACACGAGTAAAACAGACGAGCTATCTGCTCGTTATTAACGCGATCGAGATATAGTTGATAGTTCATAAATCACAATCCATATAATATCTACCTATAGAAAAACACACATATAGGTACACGTACAACATGCTATAAAATAATAAGAGAGCTTTTTTTATTTTGAACATTCTCAATGGAAACATTTTCGAAAATTTTTACACACACACACACACATGCAATATAAAAATATTTATAATTAAAAATTTACATTTAGAAAATATATAATCGAGGAAACAGTTTAAAATTTGAGGCAACAATTTTCTCGTTACGATATCAAATTGAATTAAATTTATTTAAGTCTATTTGCTATTGGGATTCAAAATAATTTACAAACAGATAAACGGATGGATACACGCACTCACATATAGGAAACTAAATTAAACCGTTCTATGATTAAAAAAGATTACTAAAATATTGTATATGCTGATGATTACATAAAAAGAATTAAGAAATTTGTTAAGTGAGGCGTTAGAAAGCCGGTAATCATTATTTTCAATTCATATCGAAGTTTATCCGAGAATTGAAGAATTACTCTTGTCATTAGAGTGCAAATAATCACGAAGAGATATCGTGGCCACGTATTATCTTTTTAATAAAGAACTTCCCTTATATTAGCATTTCCCGATGTCTAGATTAAAAATTTTGCTTCGAAAATATACAACGATCGAAGGGTATAGTCGCTCGGTCTACATTAACGGAAAGCAAAAAAAAAATGAGGAAAAGAGAGAAATAAAGGGAGCTTCGGGGGTAATATAAATGAAGGGTAGATCGAGATTAATGCCTCGGTGAACGACCGAAAGGAAAAAATGAGAAGAGAGGGAGAGAAAGTAATGACGATTTTGATCGCGATACGTCGTCGGAGACGCCATTGCTGCCATTTGCGGTTGCCGGTCGTGGTATCGGAGCTTCCTGTAATTTGTGCTATAATATTTTCCGAAACTCTTTACACTTTCTTGAGCAAGGCCTCTTTTTCCTCAGGCAAGAAGAAAGGGAAGAAAAAGAGAGAAAGAGAAAGAAAAAGGAAAAGAGAGAGGGAGAGGGAGAGAGAAAGAGAAAAAGAGAGACTTTACAAAGCGGTTTAAACTTTCGACCAACGAAGAAACTCGGGGGTTTAATTTGGCGCGCATTAATGCGCCCGGAAAACTTTGTGGAAAAGTTGAAGCGACTGGGCGAGGATACTTTCGCATTTCCATACCCCGTTTGATCTAAAAATAAAAGGAACCGTTAAAAAAAAATGAGCAAGTAGCGTGACTCGTGCGTGGGATATTTTACAGCTTTGCTCTGAGAAATATCATTTGAAACCGAAAAAAGAAAACAAATACTTCATTATGATAACAATCTATAGTACATATATATATATATATTTAAGAATATCACAATAATCTTTCTAAGACTTATCACAGTGAATTATCATGATGATATGAAATATAAATTTTCTGAAATAAAGATATGGATAAAAAAAGATCGAATATATGTATCTACAATGGGGAAGGGAAAAGGGAAAGTAGGTATGAAGCACGACTTTGTCGAGTGCTTTCACGCAGATTTTAAGAGCCGAAAGCGAAACTCGTGGAACATGATAGAAAAAAGAAAAAAAAAAAAAAAAAAAGAAAGAAAGAAAAAAATAGGCATGAGTGGCGATTACCCCTAGGACGAGCCAACCACCATTCGCCCTTTTTCCCTTTCCCTCGTTATCTTCTCTTCTCTTTTTCGAAGGGCAATCGCACGTGGCGAAAACGTACCGATTTCGCTCGTGCTCGCATTAACGAGTGCGTGATTTGAAAGTGGGAGAGGAAAAAAAAAGGAAAAAAAAAAAGACAAGATATGTTAAAAAGACGAAAATGCTTGCAGAAGGATTCGAGGTGACTAAAATAAAAAAAAAAGTTACTTGAGGATAAACGGGATAAAAAGAAGAGATGATTATTATTCGTTTATAAAATAATTTTGATCTCCTTTAACTACTTATATATTCCTAACTTATATTTTTCTTTCAACGATAATGTAATTTTCTTTATCGCATTTTCAGAAGTTTTCAAAAATACAGAGGAGGGGTAATACGGCCAAGAAAGTAAAGACTTTACGTAATCCATTAGACGCACGATTGCAACGTTCTTCCTGACCTTTACCTTCCTATCGTAGTTTCGCGTTCTTTTACTGTTTTCGGTCTGATCGCAGTCTGAAGAAAAAAGGAAGACGATAAAGGAGATAGGACGGTGCTTGCACCGCTGGAGGGTGGAAGAGGTCAAGCGCGATAAGTTCGGTTGCTTCTTCTCGTTCTTTTGCAAGGCTCAACGATAGAGAAAGAAAGATTGAAAGAAGTAAAGATAGAAAGAAAGAAAAAGGAAAAGTAAAATACGGGAAGGAAGAAAAGAAAAAAAAAGAACAGAAGAAAAGTGGTACGATGGTAGTGGTAGTGGTGGTAGTGGCGATCGGTCGAAAGCACGGCTTATTCCGAAGTTATTTTTCACGGGGAACTGAAAAATTGGCGCTTCTCCGAAATCGGAAATCCATTACGGTAACAGAGGGGCCCGCCTATAAGGAACGAAACTGATGGTCGTTTCTTGTTAGACTTTACGCTACTACTTTTTCGATCGAAGAAAAGAGAAAAACTCGTATGTTCGATCGATTTTATCCGACCGAGTCTCTCGCAGTTATTTCTTCTACACAAAAATATGTATTATTATTGTCATTTTGATTTTTTTCCTTATCACTTGTTTCCAAATTTCGTTAGGATTATTGATTTGTTCGTTAATAAATATTATTATAAAAATCGTTCGATCGATCAAATAAAAAAAAAGGTCTAATTTTGAGAGGATTTATTTTTTCATATTCATTATTACTTTTATTTTTTTTATTATTTCCTTCGAATAAGTCTCTTTGGCCATAAAGATTTGATCGGTTCTGGATTATCTCAAGGAAAAGCATTTCTATCGTTCGTTCTACGATCGCGATGAGAGAGAAACGATAATCCGCCGGAGTTTGCCGAGAAGTAGAAGAAGAAGTAGAAGAAGAAGTAGAAGAAGAAGAAGAAGAAGAAGAAGAAGAAGAAAAAGAATAAGAAGAAGAAAAAGAATAAGAAGAATAAGAAGAAGGGGATTCCTTAGGAAGGAAGAGTTCACCGTGAAGATTTTCAATTATGGTAAAAAGCTGAGAGAATCCTCTCGGAGTACCGAAGCATATAAGAGAGAAAAAGAGAACGAGCTAGGTAAAGATTTTTTTGGAAGCTCCGAGAATGAACCAAGATCACGTACGATGGAAGAGTAAACGTCGTGAAAATTAGAACCGTCCTCCCTTCTTTTCGCGTTTCCACTCAAGAGAAAAAAAGAGAGGCAGATGGTACGAGCGAAATATCTTCTCTCCTCCTCCTACTCGCCTATTTTCCTCCACTATTTCTTATCTCTATTTCTCTGGTGTCCCAAATTCTTTGAAGAGGAAGCGAAGCGACCGCGACAATGTCCGAGTAGATCGTGGCAATCTCTTATTTTCCGCGCGACCGATCCCCGTCCGGTGCGAATTGGAAAACGCGAGCAGAAAGAAAATCAAGTCGATAGGAAGAAGGGAGGAAGGAAGAAAGGAAGGAAGGAAGGAAAGACGGAAATAAAAAAAGAATAAAAATAGATGGTGAGAGAAGAGAAGGACTCTAGGAGGATTTTCGTTTGGCGACGTTCCACGCTTTCGTGAAATCCTCCGTACCACCACCATCACCCCATACAAGGAAAGATAATATAAGTTCACATTTATATAAGACCTTATGCGTGAAACGAAAAGATAGAGATAGATACAACGAAAGAAAGAGAGAGAAAGAGAGAGAAAGAGAAAGAAAGAAAGAACAAGTGAACGTACGATATCTTGGATTTGCGCGACACCCATACGAGGTGGAAAGGTCGATTTCGGGTTGAAAGCTTTCCTCCTTGGTTTGATATCGATTTAATTCTTCCAATACTTTTTCCCACCTTAAAAAATCTTACGCTTGGTCGAATTTATTATATTCTTCTTCTTTCTCTTTTTTAACCGATTGCGTAAAACTCATTGAACTCGTTGAAAATAGGATGAAAGTAAGGTGGTCGAGGGTGATCTAAGAAAAAAAGAGAAAATAAGACCGCGGTAAACCATCCCGTAATAATATCTACCGGCACGTTCGAATGAAATTATCTACGTTGCTTCGACTAGGAACACGGATCATTGCTATCACGAGAAAAGGGACAAAGAAAGAGGGAGTGGAATTTTTCTAAGAAAAGAAAAAGGAATGATTATTGCAGTATCGTTGGGTCGTTGCTTTTTTTTTTGTCTTTTCTTTTTTCTACGACAAAAGCAATCCGGAAAAAAGAAAGGGGAAAGGAAATTCTTATATATAAACAAAATGAAGTAACACACGTTATTGTTATAATTATTATAAATGTTATAGTAAATATTAATCGTTTAATATAATATAATAAAATAATCATTAAGTTATATTAAATATGAAACGTCAAATAGATTCAATTATTTTCAGTTATAAATCGAACATTTCATATTAAAAATGACCTTATATTTAGATAAAAATCAAGGAAGAATTTTTAACTGTACGAACTCGTTGAAAAGATCAAAGCTCAGTTCATTAAAAGATTCGAGATAATACGAATGAATGAATAGTAGATGATACAAATTTACTCGATCCTACGAGTAAATACAATTAAATTGTGGATTAATTTCGTGAGAAATGAATCTTGTTATCTTGTTGATACACGATAGGAATTATTTATAGAATTACAGACGTTGAAGAGAAAAAGTAGAGATATTTTTTCCAATAAAAATCCAATTTAAAATGTTTCGATAAAGATGGATTATCAATCTGGATGATTATCGCCTATGTTCCTATGTTCTTTGTTCGAGACATCGATCCCAATTGGAAATTGTATCAGGTCAGATAGGATTACCGATCTGTCCTATATAAATATTAATTGCTCGGAATGTAAGCATGCCACGGTAAGAGACTGCGGTAAATCGTTCGTCGGCTTTTGTTCCCCCATTCGCTCACGCCTATAAATCTCGTAGTAGAGAAAGGGTGAAGTAGGAGGGGAAAAGGGAGGAAAAGGATGCGTCGTGACCAGTGTCCCAGGTGGTCCGCATCTGCAGAGAATAGGTACTTTATACACTTTCTAAGATGTACGGCACGACCTACCCGAAATAAATGTTCCTTTTTCTCCCACTTCTCTATTTCTTTCTTTCTTTCTTTCTTTCTTTTTCCCTTTCTCTCTCTCTCTCTCTAACACTTTCTCACTCGACGTTCACGATTAAAATTCGATTAACGATGCATGACGTTACTAACAGACTATTTTTTAAAAAGATTTTAGTTACTTTAGATCAGTCATAATTTCGAAAGATTATCAAGAAGAGGTGTACTTTTAGGTAAGTTAAAAACAATGATAAAGGTGTAAAATGAAAATATTTTTCTATTGTATATAATACTTATTCATAAATAGAGAAAGAAATGTAAAGTTAAAATAAAATAAAATAAAATAAGAATTTTCACATATTAAAAATACGATTGAATCGATACAAGACGTTTCAACGTTTGTATCGTTTGGCTCTTCTTCCACCTATGTACGTAAAGCACGAACAGCACGTATATACGCGTGGGTGAGCTTACAAGAGGATACACGTATCAATAGGAAACGAGAATAAAGAAAGAAGAAGAGAAATCTAACGATACGTGGATTGGACTCGACGAAGTGTATAATAATCACGAAGAAATAGAAAGAGAGAGAAAGATTGGAATGATCTCTCTCACTCTACTACTTTGTCTTCTTTTTTTCTCTCGACACCCACGCAAGTCTCTTCCGTGACCCTCAACCCCGATGAACGCAATGAAATCGCCCTCGAGACTGAGCTCATTAATAATCGTTCGATGAGCACGCTCCTAAGTTTACGCTCTTGCGTTTTACATTAAGGTTCACCCTTTATCCTGAGAATCTATACTTTTCTTTCCTTTTATTAGCCACACCATTTTATAAGGATAATCAACGTATATTTGCAATGATAACAAATAACTATGGTAATAACGGATAAGGATCTATTCATTGTATTGATATCAAATATTTTCCATGATATAATTTTCTTTTTTTATCAAAGAAAATCTAAAATTTGGCGTAACAAACGAAAATACACACTCAATTTACACGGAAATGGTCATTGATAAAGAAAGAAGGTTTTATTCGCGATTTCACGTTTTAGCTGGTAACCCAAAATGATAAGGGTTTATGAAGCTCGATAAAAATTTCATCGGTAAGCTCTCGTTGGTGTATTAGCTATCACGCGCTACAGTTTTCGCCGAAAGTATTCGTGAAAATACGTCGAATTCGTATAATAGTTCACCGCTTTTGCTCTGTCTCTCTATCCCTCTCTCTATCGATGCGTTTTCAAAATTGGACACTCAATATGATTGCTATTGAATTCAGCGTTTCGTTCGTCAAGATGATTCCTACATCATACAGATAAATCGATACTATAATGGTTCTTTCATATCGATTATTTTCCGTTAATAATTCCAGTGTTATTACAAATATATCGTTTGCAGATATACATTTATTGATTCTATTCATTTTTCGATGAAATCAATATAATTGATGTTTAAATATCATTGGCTTTTTATAATAGAACGATATGATAATTGATTGAAACTAAATATCACTGAGAATAATATTTTTATCGTTGATATGATCCGTACCTAAATTAAGAAACGATAAGTTAGCCAATGAGATGAAAATAACTTATAGGAACGTATACGAACAAAAGTTATCGATATTTAATTATCCATATTTTCTATAGACTTGCTCGGTATCGTTTCCAGATTAAATCAATAAAAGTGTCGGTTGAATTACTTAAAATGATGAAAAATGTAATTATCGATACGGACGATAAAATTAATAATTTTGTAGTGTTTCAAAAACAACATATCACCAATATCCTATCCTCTTTATGTATTCTACTATATTGTCTCTCATTTTCTCTTGTTTCGGTTCGATATCATTATTACACGAATATCGATTGATTTAAAGGTTCATTAAAAGTTTTATGTAAACAACGATCGTGAATATTGAAAGAATATACTCGAGCGTATTCGATGAAATTATAAAAATATGAGTACGCTCGTTTATATTAATTCGGAAGAGAAGAAGAGCGTGCCGAATAATTAATATCAAAGAGTATAGGTGATGCGACTCTATATTATAATTAGCACTTTCATAAATGTGGTCGGAACGAGCATTGAATATGCGTTGCACCTGCAATCGAATAAACGAAAAATTTCTATTTCACAGTATTTATGATGAATGCAATCCTAATAACCGGATTGGTTCCAGCGCGCAACGCAGATGTTAAGTAATTGTAGGAAGTCTTCAAAAACTCATATATAACTGTTAAAGGCACTGAGAACACTTAGGTTTCCTAGGGCAGACAATTTATGACAAGGGCTGGTTATCATCAAAGCACTAAGATTAAAAGGACTTAAACCCGAAACAATTATTGTCAACGTTTCTATTCTTCGAAAGTATACACAGTTCTTAAAGAAGTAAATTATTAAAATCTTTTTGTACAATTTCGGATCTACTAGTCATTGCCTGAAGTATAGCTTGCTTTAAAACACATTGGTCCAGAGATCCATTCGGAAGGAATGAATTTTCTTAATTAACAAAATGAGTTTTACTTCTAAGCCGAAAATAAGGAGAAATTAATTCTATATTATCTCAAATATTACAATTTATTTTTGTTAGTTATTTACATTATCCATTTTTTTGCATATTGGAATATGGTTATTATCATTAACTATTGCAACTATTCAAGATTAATCAGACTTATTATTTTTCATTACCCATAATATATGATCAAGCATAAGCAGTTTAACCTTGTAAAGTCTAATTTTGTCACGAAAAGTGATAGTACCATGAGAGCGAAGTGCAATTTTCGTACAAACTGGTATCTCGTGTGAAAGTCGATCGAAAGGAACAACAATCGCGTTTCAAAAGGGTCTATAGAACAGTGTAACGACTTGGTAAATTCATGTACATGCATAGGTAGCGAAGATACGACGATTTCTATCTTTCGCGCACATAATTTCCTATACTCGTGCTACCCCTATTCGTATTTCCAGTTATCTATGTACAAGCATGGAGAAAATCTAGATCGCTTTTAAAGCGACGAGATTCTCACGCGAGCTAAGCTTTCTTATTATTCTTACCCATATTTCGCGCGACGACTGTACGACCGCTGCTGGTTAATAGCCATGCAAGGAGCAGCCCACCGAGCAGACCTTTCCGTCGACCCTTACGGCACTCCATGGCACTCAGATTTTGTGCTCCAACTACGCCTGCAAACAGATAACAAGAATATTTTTACTACTAGTTCATTCCTTCAAATTTTTTGAAGTGTAACTTTTTAAGCGACGATAACGATACAATTTTATGAAACAACATAAAAAGAGATAGAAAGAGAGAGAAAGGAAGAGAAAGGGAGAGAGTGAGATAGTACCCACAATCGATCGATAGTTGAACGAAATTATAAAAGGTTATAGTGTTAGTCGGTGTGTGTGTGTGTATCCGAATTAATTAATTACCTATTGAAGTAAGAATAATACAAAGTATATTTGTTTAAGAATTACATATCTTTTAATATACTTCGAATATTAAACATACATCATTATTAAACAGGAACGTTAAAAAAAATATATTTTAGTTTAAACAATCCTAAGTAATTGATAAAATATATTAAAGTAGTAAGCATACTTTAAATGATGATTAATTAATCGAAGGAACTGTATATTGTAGTCTAGAAGCACGAAGTATGAATTCGATGAACCGTTCTCTTTGAAATCCACCGTTAGACTGGCTCTTTGTCCTCTATGAAAGTCAGTTAAAATTCTAGTTGTTTATATATATGTCTCTAGAAAAATAAACTTTATTTACTTACACATATTACTTTTTTGTTATATATATTGTATCTAGCCTTAGGGAAGCCATGTAGACATGAATAACAATAAATTCCAAAAAGAAATTCTCTCTATTTTTACAGTTATATCAACACGTTCGATTTTAATCACGAGCATTTTTTGTACAGTATTTTCGTATTTGTTTAATTTACTTTGTTATTGATAAAACTTTCAAGTTTAACTTATATTCTTTTTTATTCTATTTTACTATTAATTCTTTATCTTTATTAATTAATTATTATAGGATGCTGAAAAGTAGATCTATGAAATGTAGTATATACAGTGATAATTTACATCAATTCAAAAGTTTAATAATCTTAAAATATGTTTTTGTGTATAAGAATTTTAAAATAAAATATTAATTGTTTTAAATTGAACACTACTGTGACTCACTGAATATTTAAAACACAATTCATCACTTACAGCAGAATCAATTGGTTACTGGTTGATCACTAAACTAGTTATAAGACTAAATAAATAAAGTAACAAACTGAGATTGGTTTTAGTTTCTCGGGACTTGGTTATTAATCCTAATCCATACGCATACGTGTAATACTTATGCATGCATTATTCAATCGTATACTTTAATGACAAAATACTCGGCACGTCCTAGAGATAAGATATCATTGTTCGTTGAATTGCTAATATTTATCTTTCAGATGCCGTATTGTGCGATTGATATGACCATTTCCCTTTATTGTTAGAAATAAAGAATAATTCTACTATAGTATTAGATTAAGTAAAAGGAAATCCATTATTTTTACGTTTATTTCAAGCTTAAAATAATGGATATATTTTTATAACTACTAATATAATAAAGATTTTAATAATTCTATATAAATATATGCTTTCTTTCATCTGGATTTCATTTTAAATATATCGTTAACACAATATATTCAACGAAAAACGAAAAATAAAAATCGAATAAACTATCATTCAATATATTATCTTAAAAGGAAAACTTTTCTTATCAATACGCAGCTGGTCTATCAAGAATGAATGCCATAAATCAGCTTAATCCACGAGCCGAATAAATAAAACAAGTAAAGAAATAGGGAATGAAGGTGCTTGCGTTTGTATATATGTGCGTGTCAAAAAAAGATCGGCTTGGGGTAGCTGAAAGGAGGAGGAAGGAGATGAGGGATGGGGGGGGGATGGAAAAAAGTTGTGGGTCGAATGTATACGTGAATGTGGGTTAACGAAGGCAAAAAGGAAAACAGTTTCGGCATCAGCATTTCGGCGTTTACCGAGCGCCGCACAATAGGATACCTTCGAATGAAAACATTCTCTCTCTATCCTGGTTTGCACGAGAGCGAAAAGATGAGAGAGAAAGAGAGGAGAGGATAAAAGAGAACGCCATACGCAGGGAGATAGAAATAGAGCGAAAGAGCGCCTCTGGCGTAGAATCCTCTTTTCCAACCCTTCCTCCTCTCGCCCATCCCTTCTCTCTACCACCTCTCATTCTCTCTTCGATCGTTGCACCCACGTTTCGCGCGTTACCACACGACGAATCGTGAAAATGCACGGGCCATCGCGCCGAAAACATCGTTTTTCGGTAAAATAACGCGCATAGTTGTTGAAAAAAAAAAAAGAAAAAAAAAGAGAGAAGAAAAAATGCGCGAGGAAGAAAATACATAAAGGTATGTATGTACATGTATATGCATACGTTGATATATATTTGTATATTTTATGTACATATTATATATGTATATTTTTTTTCATTCGTTGGCGCAAAACTAGATCTCGCAACGCGTACGTATATGGTATATTTTTATTTAGAAAAAATTTTGAAGTACACGAAAGATTGATCGACGAAGAACGAATGAACGTACGCATTAAAAATTTAGTCGTCTTTCATACGCGAAATTTCCTTTCGTATTTGTTTTTCCCTTTTTCTCCGACTGCCACTCGATGGCGTTCGCAAAAAATTAATGACGGGGCGCAACATACTTTCGTGAAAACTCACGAGCGAGCGAGCGAACGAGCAACCAAACAAACGAGCTTTCTTTTTTTTCTTTTTTTTTACATACTCAGCGCATTACGCTAATGTTTCTAAGAAGGATTGAAATAAAGGGGAATAGTAAGAAAGAGAATGAAAATGAAAGAGGAGAGAGAAAGAAAAACATCTCATCGTCCTTCTTGCATTTACTATGGAAAATTGTTTTAACATGTATTGTTTCATCACGCGTTGTTGTTTTAACAACGCGCATCTTTCTTTCTTTCTTTTTTTTTCTTTCTCTCTCGCACGCTTTAATCCCCGAGAAGTGCAACTGCAACTCTCGGTTATCATCACACTCATCGCAAACATATACATTAATACAAGAAACCTGGGTGAAAACTGTGAATTGTTATTTTACTGTTATTAAATATATGTACGTATCTAAATACTCATTCTCAATGCGAATGAAAATAATGAATATAAAATGTTCGGGGATTTAAACTGTTAGAAAATAGTGGCACAGTAATTTAATAATCGCTATGTTGCTGTAGCGTAATAACGTGGTCGAGATTGGTCATCGTAATTCGATTAGAAAAAATAACAATTCTAACCAAAAAAAACAGTTATCTGTTTGGTAAGATTAGATTCTACGGTAAGAGTTAACTAACCGTTCTAATCACTGAGATTAGAGGTGATCATCATATCGCGATTAAATCCATTTACAAACGAGTAATATGAGACGGAAAGAAAACCAGCAACTTAATAGACGTAGTCGTCTGCCCTCGTAAAGGCGAGTCGTTTGATCCTGTCTCTACAGATATTACGAGATACATACATACATACATATATCCGAACCATTGTAGTAGACTGAAATAACATTACTACTCTACCACTATTACTATAAGATAGATAAATAGATAGATAAATCCAATCGAACGACCATCGAGTGCGGCCATCCAATATTCCGAATTTTTTCAACAACTCTAATTAAGTCGTGCACTCCCATTCTCGAGTTTGTACCAAGAAACCGAGGTCTCCTCTCCTCGTTATTCTTTGGCATTCGAAGCTGGTTAATGCGCCCGGCAGGATTAACGTGATTATCGCGGAAACATCTGTAAACTGTACGAGTTAACAATGATAATTGAATGCACGGCTCGGTCTCGGTTTATACGAGTTACAGCGTGTGTGCAATCCATAGTACACCAACGGCGACGATGTTGTTAGGAGTTGCAATAGTGCATATGGTGGTCATATAGTGGGTATATGTAATGGTATACGTACCTATCATCGTACTAACCGATTCAGCATTTCGTAGCAAAATGCGTCTTCGTTTCCAAACGCGTGCTCGCTCTCTCGTTCACGCACTCCCTCAGCACTGACGCATTACGCATAATTAATCCGACGATGGTATCGTTTCCTAATCTTGTATCTCTGCGTCCATCGCGCGAATAGAATCGGCACTGCACGATTCCCCTTTCATCGATGTAACCGGACAGTTCTCTTTGGTTCTTCTCTTTTTTCTCTATCTATCTATTTATCTATCTATCTATCTACCTATCTATCCATCTATCTATCTATCTATCTATCTATCTATTTCTCTCTTTCTTTCTATCTCATTCGCTGCCTCTTTCATTTTGCCTTTCTCTTCGTTGGCAAGCAATGAGAGATAACGTTGGTAATCGCGTAGCATGTTTATACGCGCTGATAATCGCGATAAAAGACCGATGACAATGAGATTTTCATCTCGGAAGTTGGAGTCCCTTCGATGCTCGAAGAAAGAGACAAAGGTTCAGGCGTATGCATATACATCATACTCGAAACTCTTTGATTAAATGTAACGAATATGTGAATAACTCGTTCGTGTATTTTAAAAAGGAACATATGTACATTTAAACACTTATTGATAGAGATCATTAAATAATAAATTCGTTGAATAAAAGATACCACCTCCGAATTTTACCGAAAATAATTTGAAATTGTTTTTAAATAGAAAGCTGTTACATTCATATTCAATCCAAACATATCCAACTATTCTTGCATTATTGATCCAATATTAATACAGCGTTAATATACTAATGCGATGTTATACGTGTGGCTCATTTCAGTCTCATATCGATGGTAAATAAAGTAGTAATATTCGCTCATGACAATATCAGGCTACGCCATCGATATTGGAAATATGCGGCCGTGTTAAATAACTAGGTTTACGTTGATAGTATATATTAACGGTACGATATTATCAATATTATTATCGGTTCTATAATAAAAATGTATACAAAAGAAAGAGAATTGAAGGAAATTCCATACTTTATTATAGTTTGATTAGATTGAAGGAATTTACTTGTCTTTCGTTTTCTTTTGAATTAAAAAAAATAATCGATCGAGAGACGATCTCATGGACCAAGGATAATACCATGTCGAGCTTTCGAAGCATGCGAAGCTCTTCAAAAATTTCTTAGGTTCGCATGGTTTCGGTGCTCACATTTGAAGCATCCATTCTCTTCTCACCGAACGACGTAAATGGATCGAACGTCGTCGATGCCGAAGGGTTAAATGTGAACGACACGCACACCCAATACCAATTCTGTCTTAAAGGAGAAAAGTAAGGACGGTACGAGCTTTACTCTCTACCTTTCTTCCTCTCATTCTCTCTACATATATACACATACATACATAGGTAAAGGGTATATACCTATATACATATATACCTATACATGATACGTAACTTCACGCGCGTATTACTCACGAACGAGTAAGTAACCGTGGTCTAATCGGCTTTCGAAATTTCTTCCTCGTCTTCGGTCTTGTAGTATAGAATTCCGGAGGGCTCAAAAACAATGAAAAAGAAAAAAAAGTGTAAAACAATGCACTTGGAATGTCTAAATGATACAACGGAATTTCTGAAATTACGAACGACATTTTATCGCCAGAATATCAACGCCGATGATACATAACGTAAAATATAGGTAACCCTCCTATAACACGGTAGATAAGTTCCAAGAAAATTCTGTGTTGCGTGTAACTGTGTTATATGAGACCCAGAGTTAGTACAAAAAGGTTGGTTACGCTCCGAAATTTCATTAAAAACAAATATATTATTTATTAATTCCATATAAGCAGTTTAATTTTTATATAAAATATTATTTTCATTTGATGTAATCTTAATTTAATAAATTTCTTCCTCATAACTACTCTCAGTACGATCAAACGAGAACGTTTTTTCGGTTCAGCGATATTTAAAAATTCATTGTTGATTTTTTATTTAACCCAGATCAAAAAAAAAATTTAGTTCATTATTCCTTCTTGTATTATTTTAAAGTAATTTAATTTTGAAATATGTTAAAAAAAAATCATATTATCCAATGCTGCAGAAGTACATTATTGTACAAAGGTTTTCGTAATTTTTCTTATCATTTTATAAAGAAATCGTGTTGTAGGAAGCCATGTTGTAGAAGGGCTATCTGTATTTATAAAATCTATCATGTGTATACTATGTACGTATATACAGAGCCCAGACACAAAGTTATTAACATAATTTAAAAAACCAATTGAATTGATTTTTTCATATGAAAAAATACATATCTATAATTTAATAGTTACTAGAAAAATGATAGATTGATTTTGTAATATTTTATGTAGGTCACCCAGTGTATATACTCTTTTAGATGTATATAAAAGATATAAATATACATAACAGGTATACACATGTTCGTGTTCGTATCTGGAGTCTTTTATACTTTCGTCGAGTTTTCCCTTCAACCATCGTAGCTGTTCCTTTCCCGTTTTCTTTGAGATACGTTTGGGACGTTCGTCGAACATCGATAGATCGAAAGGAGCCACTCCTACACTTATATATATATCTTCTTCTCTAGTATCACTGGACACGCTTTACTATATACTATTTTTTCCTTGTCACTTTTATCTTTGCCAGTATCCTTCACATATCTTCCTTTCTTCTTTTTCTTGCGTTTACTTACTCGTTCTTGTCGTCGTTGTCGTCCACTACGTTATTTCACTTCGTTTGTTCGTTTTAATAAGACATAATCCAAAAAAAGAGAAACAGGATAAGAGAGAAGAAAAATAACACAAAGGAAAAAAGAATAACGTCGTAACGATTGTCCTATAGATATTATACGGACGACGTAGAAAAAAGAAAAGTAAAAAAGTAAAAAAGAATAAGGAAAAAAATTTTTATCCACAGCTTCGTACTCCTTTCTCAAGCAACTACGTGCGATGATCTTGGTTTAGGATCCTCCACGGAACGAGGGCTTGCTTTTCACTTAAGACCGAGAGAGACGAGAGGGTCTCTAACTGCTAGACATTATTCGTTATTACGGCGTGCGTACGGTAGGAACTGGAGGGAGGGTTGGGAGAGAAGGTAAAAAGAAAAAGAGAGAGTAGAATAGTACTAGCTACGGCCCGGGCAACGTCGATAAATCTCAAGGAAGAGAAAGATAAAGTCCGGTGGGTATACGGGGGCTCAAAAGTGAGGATCGTCTTCCGCCGTAGAATCCTTCTCTTTTCACAGAGAAGCTCGTTCTTCCTTTACCTTTTTTCTTTCTTTCTTTCTTTCTCTCTTTTCTCACACCTATGGCTTCCCTCGGTCTTTATCTTGGTGGCAGATTTCCATCGGATAACGGCGCCGGCTACTGTAGTGAGAAAGAGAAGGTGAATCAAAAGATAGATAGATAGATGTATGATGAGAGAGAGAGAGAAAGGAAAAAGCAAGATAAAAGAGAGGAAAAAAGGGAAAACAACACGAAGAGCCTCCAGTGACGCGAGCAGTCATCTGCTCTGCCAACAACGAGAGTACCGACGACGGTTTAAAGCCACCTCGAAAATCTTTCTTCATCCCAAAGAAGAAAATGTCTCTCGAGAAACGTCGAATTACTTTCCTAGATTGTTTTCTTCTTTCTTATTTACTCTAGTTCATCCTCTTGTAACCCTCCCTCCAACCCCAACTCGTTCGTTCTATTCTATCATCGTTCATTGTTTTACCCCAAGAGCTAAGCTTTTCGTCGAATCTTTTTAAGATTTTCTATCCATTTTTTCCTTTCTTTTCTTTCTTTCTTTTTTTCGATCTTTTTTTTCTCTTTAAATTTGAGAACATGATGCGATAAAAGATCGAAGCCGTGAAACAAAGTGTGTCTTTGTTCTTATTAGCATCGTTACCAGCATGATCTTCCGTTTTTAAAGGCAGCCCTTATTCTCTCGTGATCGTCGACGGGTACACGCACGCACTGGTGCCCATAAATTCGGTCGTTAATCGTCGAGCGATAACAATAATCGTCCAAAATAATCTTTCGGCATTAATATTAATGAAGCGTTCGTAATTGAAAATGTCGAAGTTCGATTGAGCTCGCTGTGTTATTCGATTGAACAAGGAGAGGAGGGGTCATAATGTAAATCGTAATCAGTGTTTTTCTTCGATAGACGTATCCTTCAAATATTATTACATATTAATCAAAACCCGAACAAAGCATGCTATTTATTTAGAAAATATTTTTTATCAAACGACAAAAGAGAAATTATAATCATTTTATTATATATGAATCATCATCGACGAGTTATAGAAAAATACCCTAGCGCCATAATTCAGAGTGATACTTAAATACTGCCTAAAGAAAATGATTTTTCTTTTTTTTTTTTTCATAATCCTTCCCTTTCCCCTTCTCTCTTTCACATTTTGAGATATGCCGAGTGTTAAAGTCCCCCTCATTCGGAATCCCTTCTTCTTTTGCGAGCCTACCAACACGAACCGTTTCTGTTACGTTTCTAATGAAAAGCATTTTCTCTTTCTCTCTCTCTCTCTCTCTCTCTTTCCCTTTATATTCCCTTTTTTCCACCCCATTCTACAATACTTCGCAACCTCTTTTTTCTTTTCCCCCGAATCTCATAATTCTTTTTTCCTCTCTTTTCTATCTAGTACTTTACAACAAACTACACAATCTGATCGACTGATAAGATAAGAACGGAAAGGCGCGTATCGAGTCACCTTTAATGACAAATAATTCGGTGAACTCGCTTACGCACGACGTGTGTTCACAAAGAGAAGAATGATATCAAAATCGAAAGTGGGAGCAAGAACGATATTTATATGAAAGATAGATAGATAGATAAAAAACGAAAAAAAGAGAGAGAGAAAGAGAGTGAAAGGGTGAGGAATGGAAGGACAAAGTCGAAGGGAGAACGCGATATACGTCGCGAGCGTGGGTAGGGTTATTAATTTTCAGACAGTACAACTAGCGTAACAAAGCCATCTGGTAATGGGCTTTTGCCCTGCCCGATTACATGGTCGGAAGAAAGATAAAAAGAGAATAAGAGGAAGGAAGTAGAGGGGTGGAGGGTTCGAGAAAAAGTACGAAACCTTTACATCGCGTAGATGGTTTGCCGAGGTTTTGAGAGCACTTCAACGAATTTTTCTTTTCCTTTTCTTCTCCCTCTCACTTTTTCTCTTTTTTCCTTTTTTTCTCTGTTCATATTCATCTTCATCTTTTTTTTTCCCAAAGAATGAACGAACGAACGAAAGCGAATACAAGGGAAACCCGATTAGCATGACATTTGCATTTTTTAAACGAATCGCGCGGCAAGAAAAAGTTCGTTATATAAAGAAAATCTCGTTTTTCCACTTTTCTCGCCATACATAAATATTATATATATATATATATATATATATATATGTATGTATGTATTTACTTCGTAGTGCTTGAGATTTACAGATTTACCGTACCACCCTTGCTTAGTGTCGTTTCATTCCTACTTACAACGTCATATATCCTAATCACTGCATTCCACTTCCTGAATTCACTGTAAGATCTTAAAAGAGAAGTTAAAGCAATATTTTTATTATCTTCTTATTTGTACTTACTGAGACTAGTTATTGCAAGCTATGAAACGAACATTAAAACGGATTAGAATGTATACTTTTACCTTGCGGCTTGTTGCTATTGACAATAGAGAAAGAGAGAGATAAAGAATGAGAAAAAGAGAGAGAAAGAGTGTTCACTTTTATGATATACCTACTACATACCTATTTACTTTGTCTATTTCTATCTGAATTATTTTATCCTTAAGTTACTACAATGATCTTTATCTGGCAGTATCAAAAAGAGAGAAAGAAAGATTTAAAAAGAGATTCGAAGAGGTGCGTGTTATTTTTCACTCGAATTTTAGGTAGAAAGAGAAAAGAATTTGGTCGTTCAGAACGAAAAACTTCTTCTATTTCTCGTTTAATATATTGGTCAACGATGACGTCGCATCGTTAAGGATAAAGAAAAACGTATAATGCAAAGAAAAACTATCTAATCGATAAATATAAATCATTCAAAAGTTAATCTAATCTAATCTAAACAGAAATAAAGATAATGTTGTCAAATAAAACGAAAGGAAGGAAAAAAAAAATAAGAGAAATTAAAAAGATAAATATAAGAAATAAAACAAAATTCGGAAAATTATCGTTTTACTTGTATGAGTGGTTATCGTCGATCATTAGAAAAATATTTTCGTTTAGTCATTGATAATGACATAAACGACATAGTATAACAGACGAAGAGGAGAGAAAAGAGAGAGAGGGAGAGAGAGAGGGAGAGAGAGAGAAATAGGAACGATTCCATTGCGTCGACGTCGATTTTAAAGTCCAAAAGATACGAGCCATATCACGGTGGTGTTTCGATCGATATAATATATACCTAACGCTGCGGTTAACATCGGCTTGTGGTTTTGATTTGCGATTGGCAAAATGGAATCGTGTGTTCTCCTCTGCATCATGGCGTCGACTCTCCAACGTAATGGATCGAACTCGCCTCGTATTCTCTCTCTCCCCCCCTTCTTTTTTTTTATTGCACTTTCTTTTCACGTTTTCTTCTTATTCCTGATGATTCAAATTTGACTGCAGTACATTCGAAGTTCCACCTATCTCTTCTTCTCTCTCTCTCTCTCTCTTTCTCTCTCTCTCCCTCTATTTCTATCTATCCCTTCACTTTTCTCTCTCACCTTCCCTCTTTCTCTTTCGTCTCAGAAAATAATTCAAAAGAAGGTAAAAAGTAACATCGAAACGATCGAAGAAGCCACGACCAATGATGGCCGATCGGACCGAGTCGACTTTGCATGTTGAGCTCGCAGTAGCAAGTAGTGCGAAAAACATTTCTTACGACTCGTATATATCCTTTTATTTATTTCTTTTTCTTATTCTTCTTCTTCGTTATCTTTTATTCCTCTGAAAAATTGTATACTCCTTTCGATAGATAGGGAGAAAGAGAAAGAAAGAAATATATCGTCGGTTGTAACAACAAAATGTCTTCAATCGTAGTTACAGTCTCTAAATAAGATTTTCTCAGCATACGTTTCTTGCATCAACTAACCGACAAATTTCAATCGTACATCATATTTCATTACATCTCTTTTATTTTTGTGGAAAAGCGACAAAATATTGAAATATTACGTTCATTTTCTCGACAAAATTTCATTAATCGTTAAGAAGACAATATTAATCAAGACTTTACGAGTAATTTTTGAAATAAGTAACATCGAGATTTGAAGAAGAAAAAGAAAAGAAAAAATGAAGAAATAAATAAACAAGAAAATATAGTGGCTAGCCTTTCACGCTTCCGTTAATATGGAAACCTCGGTAAAGAAAAGTATTAAGGAACATGGAGAAAGTAAAAATTTGTATCCTTATTTTCAAGGAAACGCGCTTGCATGCTTTCGAGCGAAAGAGAGACGAATCAGAGAAAGAGGGAGGTGGGGAAGCAGAACTTTTGCACTTTAGCCCGATTAAATAGTACGGTCCTGGTCGGGTAGCTGGTAATTACGCAAAGTGGTCGGTGGTCCCAGCTTGCTCCGCGTTTCCCAGCTTCTACTTCGGCTTTCTTTTCCTGCCTTCCTTCTCCCTCTTTCTCTCTCCCTCTTTATCTTTCTCTTCTCTTTCCTCTCTATCTTCCCATATGCGAGAACGTACTTTCTCATTCTTCCTCTCGGTTACGAACACATACACGTATGTGTACGTTCGTAAAATACGTCCGTTACGCACACTTCCTTCATCGATGCATTGTATAGGAATTGTAATCAGAGATGAAGAGATTTAACCAAAAAAAAGTCGACTTTTGTGGAAAAACAACATGAAAATAAACTGGCCTTCGACTCGGTCAAATATTTGACCAGGAAAATGATATTTTTTTGTTACCCCTATTGCATTCTCCTTTTGACGAAAGGATAAAAAAAGAAGAAAATAAATAACGAGGGATTGTATATAGGATGGGAAGTGAAAAAATTTAGTATCTGTATAAAATCGTTTTTAAACAATTCTGACAATGAAAAAGAAATGGACGGATTCCATGTTTGTGAAGTTTATGAATAAAATAGTACAATGAATTTTAAATATCTCAACCAATTTATTTCATTCCGTTTTTTAAGCGTTTGGAAAACAAAGTGTTCGGACTATATTTCGACTTTTTTCGAATAAATACAAAAGCAAGGTAAACTTTCTATCGATGGCAAAGTTAACATCGAAAGAGAGAGAGAGAGAGAGGCGGAGAGAAAGAGGAAAAGAGAGAAAGGATGAAAATTTTATTTTAAAATAAACGATAACAATGATTGAGAATAAAACTAGGAGAAAAAGAAAGGTCCCTTTAAACGATGTCACTCTCAGCTGCTTTTGAGATCAAAATTTACGTGTGGAGGGTGCAACTGATTTGTAACGTTCAACGATAGGGGGAAATTAGGGAGAATTTTATTCTACTAAATTTTTAGCGCAACGAAAAGAGATACTTGAAAATTTAGCCCTTAACGGATTTGAAAAATACCTTCGCAGTTGTTCCATCGATGCAACCAACTAAAAATTTCAGTAAGTATTTTTTCTTTCTTTCTTAATTGAAAGCTCAGTATTATAATAACTAAGTTATTAATGAATGAAAATACCGGTAAGAATGTTGTTTTTTTTTTTAAATATCTACGAGTCTATTACCGTGTTAAACTGAAAAATTATGCTAGTAATCGTGAGATGAGAAGTTTGAATAAGAAGATGACAAGAGTAAATAAGAGTCTGTTGGTAGTTACTGTCAAAGAAGAGGAGAATGATTAGCGAGCCAAATGTCTCGTGGTTGAATAAAAAATAAGTTTTTGAGGCCGGTGGACAGATTAAAACTGCAATTACGAAAAGAATGGTCCGCTAAGAAACGAGCATTGAATGCGACCACACGATGGTAGCCGTAAAATTAAACTAATTTAAAACACCGCACTCTGTGTGAGCCACTCGCCTCCATCGTCGCTCGCTGTTCGTCGAGACTCCTCTTTCTTCTTATTTCTTTTTTTATTTTCTTCTTTTTCGCTTTCTTTTAGCTCACATCACGCCTTTGCAATTTGCTCTTTTTCTCTCCCCTGTATGATTTGGGTCATAGCTCTGCATTTTTCTTCTCTCCATTTCTCTCCGGTCTTACTCTTTCGTCCGACACGTAGAAATCACACGGTCTTTCTTGAAAAAAAAATCCTTTTTGTTTTATATTAATGAAAGTAATTACTGTTAAATATATTATCTTAATTGTATATATTTTCACATGAAAGAAAAACCTTTTTAATCTACTGCAATTTTAAAATGAAATTGTATGTATGTATATGACTGACATACATAAATGTCACCCCTATCATAGGTCATTAAACTTCTTTCCACGATTCGTCGTTATTCTCCGTGGAAATTATACGGAATATCGAGATAAACTCAATGACCCGCGATAAAGCGATACACTCGTAAATCAACTGGCAAGAGATGTAACTTTTGAAGCGCGTAGAACTTTTATTTTGCCAAACATTCCCAATATATATATTTATGCTTATAAAATATTATTATTTTTTCTACCATTTTCTATAACATCAAATTTAAAAAGCTATTCAATATGATTGTATGTAATAAATATTAATCGATATATTTCGATCATTTTCCTTTTTCAAATAAAAAAACATTTAAATATCTAATTCAATATATAACAATGATTGCAGATTAAAGTATGGCTTTTTCGTGTCAAATGGTCGGAGAATAATTTTGATAACGATAAACGTTTCTCCAACATCCCCAGATCCATTTATCTCTTGCAGTTGGTCCACAAATTTAGCACGGACTTCGGTGACTTTTTTTCGCAGGTGCTTCGGTAATTCTCGCCTCTGGCCGTAACACAGAGGGCAAACGATTTGAGGGAAAGAGAAAGAGACAGGAAATTCGAGCTTACTCGGTCCACGGTCATTCGTCTTCCTCTTCGTTTTTCACCTTCTCTCTGTCATCGAGCTACCTTCATCGCATTTTCATGCCAGTGCGCGCGTGTGTTTCGTTTGTCGCCAACGTGGTTCCCTCATATTTATGCAACGATCGGATGCCACGGCTGGACACAGATCTCTTCGGAAAATGCTTTCTATCGTAAACGAAAAACGTTGACCGTCGGCATCTTTTTCTCACTCGCCCTGTTACCTTCTTTTTATATTACACTCCGTTTCTCTCTCTCTCTTTTTCTCTCAACGAAAGAGCCCTCATTCAAAGGTGGATTTCGCATTTACACGTACGGTCTTGCTTTAAAATTCAAGTATAAAAAAGGTCGGAAGACCGAGGGAAATGTTCACACCCGCATACACGAGCCAATGTATCTCGAGATTTTCATATCGTTTCTTTTGAGGATTATGGTATGTGCACACTCGTTCGGATCTATCGCGTTATCGACTAGAATACATACACATGAATTTTTCCTCGGTATTTATGTTCCTAAGAGAATCTACGTCGTTAGAAAGTCATACATTTTCTACCGAATGATGCTTAGATTTGAATATTTTAACCTCGCCTTTAAAAAATATTCTGAAGAAAATAAATAGATAAATAGATAGATAAATAGATAGATAAACGAATAATGGGAAGGAGGTTGGGAGAGAAAAGAGAGAGAGAGAGAGAGAGAGAGAGAGAGAGAGAAAGAAAGAAAAAGCAAAAAGAAAAATAATTCTAATTATAAGTATTATTGGAATAAAAATAAATCAAGCTCTATATCCTTTGGAATATTTGATTAAAAAAAATTTGTTTCGATGATTATAAATATGATTGAATTTAAATATTTAAATAGATTAAATAAGAAAAATAGATAGAAAATCCGGATTTGGTAGCGTAATCGTTTAGAATGGAAAGTCGAGGACGATCGATTTAATGCCATGGCATTAGCGATGCCACGTAAATTCTCAAAGCTCACATTGACAGGACGATTATCGCCTCTGGTTGCCGAATAGATTAAAAGGATACGATACATTGGTTAAGCCGGTCGGTTGGTAGGTAAGCGACTCGCATACATGGATTTCAGCGTGAATTTTAGCCGTGAAAATATGCTCGCGCTCTTTGTACGAAGTATACACCAACGTTGGAAGGTAGGATAATCCGCCGAAACGAACAAACTCGTTCCGAGGTTCCACCAAGCGCGGAGACCACTCGACGTAATGCTAGATTATGGTTAGAGCTTGGAACTCCTCCTCCTTCATTTTCTCTTTCTATCTCTTTTCCTCATTCTCCTCTCTTTCAAACTGTATTCCATAACATCTTGCCGTATCGTCCTTGAAACTCGGAAAGCATCGCCGTAAGAACGACGCCATGCTGTCAGACATGAACCGTCTTGGAATTTTCTGCCTTGCCGAGGAAGAAGAAAATACGACTACGCCACCGACGTTGACTTCGCCATTACTATTATCACCACTACCACCATCGGGATCATCATCATGTATCGTGATGAGCATAGCAAACAACGACAACGCCAGCAGCACCAGCATCGACGTACCGCGCGAGCCATGAAGAAATTTCTACCTCCTCTTTCTTCTTCGTTCTTTTTTTTACTAGAGTTTCGCAAGAAACTATGAGAAGACGAGAAAGAAAGACGAAAAGAGAAGAGAAGAAGAATGAGGAGACTAGTATTACTCGTGCCCTTCTTCGATATCAACGACAAGCGGCGAAACGTAGCGTGAACCGAGCGATTACGTGGATCAAAGGCTACAGACGAGTACAAAAATGAATACTCGAGTTAAAAAAAAATAGAACAAAAAATCAAACACTTCTCCGTGAGCATTTATTCTCGTCACTTTTTATTATACTATTTACTCACTTCTACTCCATTATTTTATTTTGCTTTACTACAACTCGGTATACAATTATTATTATTATTATTATTATTATTATTATTATTATTATTATTATTATCATTATTATTATTATCATCATAATCATCATAATCATCATAATCATCTTTATCAACGAGTGTCAATCATACTTTACATAACTAGCTACTATAATAATTTAATCATCGTACATATTATGTAACATTATTTTTTTTCTTTAAACATTTCAATTCTATCCATCAATGATGATGAATTATTACTATAGAAAAGAAGCAAGCATTTTTTTTTAAACAAATTTGAATCGATCGATTTACACACACACACAAATATATATATCCGTAAAAATAAAAAATATTAGCAGCTACGACTTGTCGTCATTGTCTTTCTAGTACTTAATTAAGCCCTTTATAAAATAATGCGCCTTGATTGATAAATTAACTTCGAAAAATAACTGGAAATAAGGATCGTCGAAATTATTGAAATGTTAATAATGATTCCTTAGTTGTTAGTCATTTCTGTGGATCTACGAAGGCGGTTTTTTTTTGAAGAGAAAATAACAAACTCTGCGAATCATGAAATAAGAGCAAGAATCCAAGGAGAGAGAGAAAGACTTGTTTTACTCGAGCCACGAAGATGAGACGAGACACGGAGAGAGTCCGGTTCCGAGAACATACGATCTCCTGCGTACGTGTATACGCATACCCAAACCATTAATTACAACTCATTAGGAGAGTAACCGCCATCTGTCCTGAGCTCGCTGTGAATCACTCTTAATCATTTCATCTAGAAGTCAAGTTGAGTCTCGGTGACTCGTATTCCTCTTCTTTCTTCTAATCTTCTTCCTTTCTCTTTCTTTTCTTTTTCTTTCTGTTTCTCTTTCTTTCTTCTTAACCAACAAGAGTCTTGTAGAAGATGAACTACAGGATATACAAGCAGATAAAACAAAATGTCTGTTCGATCGAGATGCCCGAACGTATCTTACGACTTGATGAAAATGCAATAGTATATTAATTATGTAGAAAGACATGATCTATAAATCCTACAATTGTCGCAACTGTCCTTGTTCGAAATGTGCCATTTAAGGAATTTATCATTTTTCCAATAATCTATACTATAATGGATTATAGTTTGAGAATTTCGATTAATATTATAATTCGTTTTAATTATATTAGATTGTAAAACATTTCCTGAAAACGATACGATCGATGACGAATGAAAAGAAAAACAAAGAGATTGATTGAAGCGTAGCATTTATCGTGAGTCCTTCGGAGACCCTTAACACGTTTCTTAGAAAAACATGAAAACGTGTGCTCGTAAATATATATACATATACGTGTGTGAGATGTAGTGAGAAAGAGAACGAGACGAGAATGATAGAAACTACCAAGCAGGAGATTGCCTTCTTCGCTTGTCAAGGTCGAATGTCTCTGCATGATCGACATAAATACAAAGAAAAACTCGAGTCTTTGGGTATTTTTTTCTAGAAAGAAATATTTCAAATAAAAAAAAGGAAAAAAAGGAGAAAAAAAGGAAAAGAAGAAAGGAAAAAATCGTTTATATTTTTTTGATGAGAAAATGTAAAACTAAACGGTAATGGTTTTGTTGCCGATCGACTGTTAAATTTTCTTAACAAATCGAACATATGGTTTTTCTTCTCTTTAAAGATAAAATTTAGTCAGGAATTAATAATATAATTTCTAGAATACGAGATTTTTTGAAAATCGTATATGTATAACCTAGATTTTCTTCCTTTTTCTCATTCGGCAACTTCTTGTTATCAATTTTAAATTCCATTATCGTACTTAGGATTTTCAAAAGCATCTTTGCGTATTCCATCTCGTCTATTAATGTTATTTTATAAAATACGTAAAGGTATTAGCATGTGAAATAAAATATCGGATTAACGTAGAAGAAGGATTATGTTGTATAACATAAAGAATAAATTCAAAGTTTTTTTTTATCTTTCTTTTTTTTTATCTATATAAATTTAATCACGAAATACAAAATAAAATTGAAACCTTTCGTCGGTTCTTAGAGTACAAAAGAAGATGAGAAACTTCGTCTTCGAATTTCGTAAAAACCAGGAAAGATAATAATAGAAAATCGTAAAAGATTTTTATTCAGGTTTTTTCTCTTTGTCGCAGCTCGACGCGTTGAAAGATTTTCTAAGAGATACTACGTCTTTCCTCTTTCCTCTCTCTTTCTCTCTCACGTTATTCTTGATTCTACTTTCCAACATTCTAAGAAAGACAAATTCGCTGCTCGAGGAAGATTTTTCGGCGTCGCTAGGCTAATCGCGTTTTACGAGAGTCGAGGTTAATAAAAGGAAAAGCCAAAAGAGTCATTAAAGTCGGTGAAAGAAGTTGGATTCTCTTCATACCCCGAGAGAGTAGAAAATAGAAAAGGAGAAAATAAAGGGAAGAGAAGTAGAGAGAGAGAGAGAGAGAGAGAAAAGAGGAAAAGAGGTAGAGAAGGAGGTGGGAGGAAAAGTCGTGGCTTCCGTACATAGAAGCCAGTTCCGAATATAGGCTATTGTCTTTGGTGAATAATATCGAGCAACTTTGCTTGGAGTTTGCGGGGCTCAAAAGGTCAAGAGGTCGACCTCCTCAATAGCCCACCCGTTGCCGTTGTCGACCTCTCCAAGATAAGTGGAACCGTTTTCTTTTTCCTATTTCGCTCATTGTACATCGTGTACAGTTCGTTAACTGCATCGATTTCTCGGTCTTGTGGGCCACCGGCGTTACTAACTTCTTTCGATGAAAATAAAGTTATGATCTTTTCTTTTTTTTTTCTTTATATCGCACTGGAGCATCTCTTTCCTTTTTACCTTTTATTTATTTTTTCTCAGTCCTTTTACGAGCTTTCTATGGTAGTTATATTTTCACGTGGTTGGGCTACCAGATAAACTAATTCACCGTGAAAGGAAAAAAAAAATTCCATCTAACATATTTCTGATCTTCTCTTCTTTGTTATTAACAAAAAAAAGTTTCTTTATTTTCTATTTTTCGATTTCATGTGGGCGTGGAGGTCCCGTAGTATCCTGTTTTAAAAGATATTCTAAAGTTTCTCAAATGTATATTCGATCTTTCATTCTGGCAATAATTCCGATAAGCATACACGTCATTTTATGAGTTTAGAAGTCGATATTTGAGAATGTTTCTATTAACAAACAGTCGTTTCTTTCTTTCGTTCTAACGCGTTTTAATTTTTTTTTTTGTATCCCTTTTCAGTGCTACATAAAAACTATACTCTGTATAGAACCTTCACCCACATGCGACCATAAAGGGACTTAATGGAGCTCTCTCCTTTTTTTCTCTCCCGCTTTCATACTCTATATTTCTTTTTCCCTTCGTATTTCCTTTGTTTCTCCTATCCCTTTTTTTTTTCTTCTTCTCAACGAAATCGTATCTTCAAGCAAATACAATTCTTCGACCCTTTGCAAGTAACAAGACTTTTCTTTTTATCTGCAAAGAGAGTAAAGGGAAACGTAGCTAATCGACGAATATATCTTTCGTACATCATTAACGTTTCCATTCGACGCGGACGATTCAAGATTTATTGTTCCCTCGACGAACACACTGGATTGGATATTCGACGCACCACCGAAGTTAAAGCCCGGAACCGAAACTCGAATATACACTAGAATTTTAATACGCTCCCACTATCACTGATGATGAAAATCTCTTCCTGTCTCTTTTTCCATAACTCAGAAACGAACCGATTCCAAGCAAACTAGCCAAAAAAAAAAAACAAAATAAAAGGGTGACGTATCATCGAACGGATCGAGCTCGAAGTCGACTATAAAAAAAATAAGACTAAACCGAATGAGGAAAGGATACAAAAAATAAAACCATTTAAAAATAAAAATTATAATATATAAATAAAATAAAAAATTATAATTTTCCCTTTTCATAAATATGAAAAAGGAAAAATATGAAAAAGAAAGAAAAGAAGATAGGTAGAAAGGATGGAAGAAAAGAAAGGAAAGAAAAGGAGAGGAGAAAAGAGGGAAAGGTTCGATGATTTAGAAGCTTTAGGAAGCAGAACTTAAGTATAATCTTCCAACTCTCGCATAATCTCTCGCCTACCTTCCACCCTCCTCTTTCAATCTCTTTTCCACCCCCTTAGCACCGTTTACTCCCAACGATTAACCCACTACCACCATCACCACCACTACCGCCATCCTCTTTCCTTCTAACCGCCTTTTTTTATCACGTCGGCTACCACACGACGTGGCATTTTTTTAATTAATCCCCGAGTATTTTTTATGAGCATTCCACGTCGTGATCGTGTCAGGGATCCGTCCGCTTCGCTAGGAAAAGCATACACGAACGCGTGCGAGAGTGCAGGTGGTGGATCACTACATACATACACACATACATATATACGAACATAAAGGGCAACCCTTCGAACGAAAGTCCGACCAACCGGGCCCTTACGATAGGTATGGTCCTTCTCTCGTCGCGTCGGTCCCCGAGGGGTTGGTAGGGGGCAGAAAGGAGGTAAATAATACGGAGAGAAGGGTCGAGGGTATGTCAGACTGCTATGATTAATATCGTTGCGGCATGCAATCAGATCGTATATATACCGGGATAATACATATGTATTTCTATGTATACGGTGTCCCAAGTTTTTTCGATCAAACTCTACTAAAGCGTTCTACAAAATGTGAAAGTGTTTTTCAATTAGTAAAAAAAAAAAAATCAAAAATGAAAAATAAAGAAAGGAAGGCAAAAAAAAATAATGAAAAGAAAATAGTAGCCGCTTCATAATTTGCATGTAACATCGATTTTTAAAATAATTCATAATCGACGATGGACTTTATCTATACTTTTTTTTTGTTTTAGTTCTTTTTAGACACGTTGAACGATAAATGTTAGCGCGCAATTTCAATGTATGTTTCACAAACACCTCGTAAATTGACATGGCTAAAGGATTTACTTCCTCATTAGCGAAATTTCATAAATCGTATATTAGTTACCTTGGAATTTCGTTGACGTTTTGGATGAATGATGATAGGTCATCCCTCCGTTTACCCGTAGAGATGTTTTAATTAAATGTTATTAAATGGAATTAGATGGAATTAGATGGAATTAGATGAAAGTAGATAGAATATAACACGTGAATCGTTATATACCAAAAAATATCATTGAAAATGATGAGCTATGCAATAAGAACATTTATAAATAACGATAATTTTATATGTAAATAAATAACTATCATTCGCAAATCTAAAATCACATTTATTATTTTTTAATTGAATTTTTAAATCTATCTATTTATTATCATTTGCGTTAAAACGCATGATTGGAATCAAATATACTGCTAATAAATATTCATAATACAATTAACTGTACAGTACTTGGTATTGATAGTAGTGAAACCATATTCCTATCAATGACTAGGAGGCTAACAATAAGACAAAACTAGGGAATCTAGAATTCCTGGAACATAACGTAAGTTTAACCTACGAGACACCCTCGAGGTATAGTTCTGCGTTGCTTACGAACACGAAACAACGTTAGAGATTTGCTTGGTAATGTTTGCATATACGGATTCTATGGAAGCAAGTACCATTGTTGTTGTTTGTTGCTGATATTCGTATTAGCGGAAGACGCAATAGCTCGTGTTAATTGAGTGAGCGACTACGTAGGAGATTCCCCGTCTGAGTTTATTTTTCACAAAGGAACTGTCATAAGCGTTCTCTCTCGCTTTCGAGAAATTCTCCATCCAAAATTAGCATAAGATTAACATAACACGCATATATATGTGAGTATATATATATATGTACGTTATATTCGTTTTATCGAAAGAAGCTAAAAGCAATATGCACGATTTGCGTATAGTAAAAAGAAATTATAGCGTCTCTGTTAAGAAGATAACGCTTTTAATATTTCTTTTTTTTTCTCATGCGAATTATCTTTACGACAGTATTTTATATTAATCTCTCATTCCTATTTTATAAGAATCTTTGCGCAACCATGTTAAAATACGATACTGTCGTACAAACACGTTTATGTACTCGTACGAAAGAACACTGTGATGTGTGGTAGATAAAGAACAATTAATTATCTTCTCGTCTGCCATTATCGCTTTGTATTATACTAATGTTATTTCGTATTCTTTGCTGACATAAAATAAAATATAGATAAAAAAGAAGATAAAGAATCGAACAAATCTTACTTTTCCTTCCAGGAATCGAACTTTATAATATATAATTCGGACGAAGTCGTAGAATGAGTAGGATTAACTAACTTCGTGAAGGACAAGGCCCTTTCTCTTTCGCAAGATTCCAACTTCGTTCGATACCTGACCGAATCGTAAACTTCCCTTTTTGTCAGTGTGTAAAGTCTACACGTACTCGCTGCTGCTTATCTTCGCGCTCTCTCAGTCGACAGATTTAATACGAGGATTTACGTCTCTCTCTCTCTCTCTCTCTTTCTTTCTTTAAAGGAAAATAAAAAAAAAGAAAGAAATGATTAGAGCGACGTTCCACGTAAACGTACGTTCGTTGAAAGTTACGATTCGTGGTTGAGGAGAAGGGACCCCATTAGACTTCCTATCGAAAGAAGAGATGAACAGAAAGAGAAAGGAAGGGAGAGAAAGAGAGAGAGAGAGAAAGAGAAAGAGAGAAGGTTGCGCGGGCACGGTTTTATTGCGGATCGCTTTTAGCAAGTATCTAAATGACGATTCCTCGAGAACGAACAACTCGTATATACTTGACGGGCTAAGTTTTTCGTCCCTGTGGATTCTTCTTAAGTAACGTCCACTCATCCTCTCTCTTTTCCTTTTTCTCCTTTCTCTTGATTGAAACCATGCCGGTGGTGCTTTTTCTTCTTTCTCTTTTATACCCAGCGGAATTTTTATCACGTTCGCCAGTACCGGCTTGAAAGAAAGATAAGAGTCACGTTACGAGAATCAACCTACGCTGTTATATCTGTACTTGTGATTTTATGAACAGAGTAATCATGGTATCTCATAATAAAAATATGTTTGAACTTATTATATATATACCATGAACTATAGAATTATGTTTAATGCAAAAATACTTTTTCCCTTTTTTCATTGAGATGTCATGGGGATTTTAGACGTTTTGTTCACAAAGATCGAAACTAATCGTATCCGATTTTATGTTGGTTACACGTGTTTCCTGACTTATTATACCACATCGATAAAAATCGGAAAGAAAGCGTAAAATAGAAAACATGTTCTGTCCCTCTTTTTTTTCTTCTCTCTCTCTTTGCGTAGAAACTGTCAGAAAAAGTAGGCGGCACGGAATCCGCTTATCCCGCGTGCTGGACGTCCGAGCAAACAAAGCTATGGATTTCCCATGGGACTTTAAACGTTGTTACTGATGTGCCGAGGAGAGAATTCTCAGGTAGATTTCAGGTAATCCAGCGCTTGCAACGGCAGCACATGGCTTTCGGGAATAGAGTAAAAGTGGGGGAGAGGAAGAAAGCAAGAAAAAGAAGGAAAGAAAGAAGAAAGAAAAGAAAAAAGGAAAAGAATGAGAAAGAAAGAAAAACGAAGCAACAGCCTTAGCAATGGATGTAGGGATCGTGTTTCTCTACGAAAAGGGACCGTCCCTGAAAGGAAAGAAAACGAAAAAAAAAATTCTACCGTTCTTTAGGCCAGCCACTACGAACTAATTGTAAATTTTCTTGATTCTTTGCGGGAACGAAAAGAATTTTGAAAAGTTAAAAAGCGTACCTATATACCTACTTCAGATTTTAGGGTAACAATGAAACAGATGTTACATCGGATTATATTAGTATTATTTTTGTAATATTATCTATAAAAATTTGTTAAACATTACTGTAACATATTTATAAAATTATTGAAGCCTTTTAAATTTTATTTTATTCTTTGTCGTCCTACGAGTCGGCAACAGTAAGACAGCTGCCTTTAATAAGACGCTTCCTTATTCTCCCAGTAATAAAGCAAACATAAATTACGAAGCGGCACGCCGAGGCCATACAAATGGAAAGAGCAGAAGTACGGTGTGGTACCGAGCGGAACACATAAACGCTTTAGCCCCACCCTGTACTTTTGGTCACTCGTATCCCTCTCACCTCACCCTTCCCATTCCTTCTCCTTTATCATCCCTTTCTTTCGCTTCCTCTATCCTTATTTTCTTCTGCTTCCACTTTCGTGCGCTTTGCGCGCCAAGGAAGACGGTAACGCGAGAATAGCGTGTCCTTTTTGCTAACGACGAGGGTGGCCCTCGTTAAAACAACGTCAATGTCCTGGAAAACCGGCGGAAGCGGTAGCCATGCTATCGACTAAATTTTTTATTTTTTGTCTATTTCTTTCTCTCTTTCCAAATACTATCATTTTAATAAGGAACATGTATTTTCTCTTTAAATAAATTTAAAAACAATAATATTTCCTTATTATCGACAAGAAATTCGAGCAAACGGTTCGAAGTTTCACCAAAAGTTTAGGTTACCAACATTCGTTATACATTTGTGCTACTGAGAAGGGCAAGTAAGCGAATATATACATATAGCCAAAAGGGAAAGGGAACGCCTTTAGGCATGGGCGAGTGAGCAACGATGAAGTCAGCAGTGTCGTTAGACTACGTTCACACTGAACACAATACAGCGTATAGAGAGAATTGACAGAGAGATAGAACGAGGGAGAAGGAAGATACGAGTAAGGGAGAGGGTGTAGGTAGTAGTTTCTAACCACTACGCAAACGCTTTCACAATGCGGTGCAGCACAACGTCGAATCTATTGAATAATACGCTTCTATTCCGCATCTATAGTCGTTCTTCGAAAGTACAAATAAGTCCGGGGTAAGGAGGGAAGAAGGAAGGGCGAGTGCGTGTTGGAACGGAGGAAGAGGGGGGACGAGAAATAAAGAAATGGATAGGCATTGCAATATAGGCATGTTTGTATATAAAATATGTCCGTACACATTGTTAAGTTCATATACCTACTTTCTCGCATTTGGTGTGTACGAAACGTAAGGCCCCGTGTTAAATGTACGCGTCACTTTAACAGCGTTAGGATTCCATTGACCTCGTAACCCGAACGGTACGCGTTCTTCCCGTTCTAGTCGAGCAGCCACAACACGATACGACATTTGATGCTCCGTTAAAATTACTAAGAAACAGAGCCTCGAATCTTCGTATTAGAAATTTAAAGCTTAAAGCTTTGGAAACACGTGTACCGACCTCTTTAATGTCCACCTTTTGTAAAACGACATTCTTATGTTACCTACTTCTAATAATTATTAAACGTGATACTAGAATTAAAAGTATATTTCTCAATTTAAGGGGATAGAAGGTCGTTAGAGTTCATTTGAATAAATCGAAAGTTTTCAGTAGGTTTATGCATGCTGCATCTATTTTAACTTGGTCTATACCTAAATCCACTATTACCACTAAAATAAAGGATCAGATTGAGATGCGGTTATTACAAAGATCGTACTGACCCTTGCTTAACAATGATTACATTATAGAGATAAGCCTGATCGCGTGACTGCGACATTACCTAGGTCCCAATCGTATTAATTAAATTCCATGCACAACTGACGCAATTAAACGTGTTGGCTGTGAGCCAGTGAGACAACGGTAATGCCGGCTTTTAAACACTTTCACTCTGTCTTTCATCGTAATACGTGTAAAATATGTAAAACAACGACGACACCCATTCGATTATACAACATAGTTTAATCAAAAAGTATTACATATTAATTTGAGAATTCCACCCGTTTAATTCAATGAAATTAGATATAAAAAAGGAAAAACACGATGTTTCGTTTCTCGCGTGTCATTAGTCATTTTGTTTCTGCTTGTTTTTCGTGTATCAATTTTTGATTTTATGAGTAATATTACATAGTCACGGTATTTTTATGAAAATTCTTATTACACGAGGAACTTACTATTCTTATCCAAACGTGACATTAATTAAATTTTATTCTCTCTCTTTGTGGTTATTAGTCGAAAATCGTGGTAATACAGTAATAGCATTTCCGCGTTGCGGTGAACGTTAGAAACGAGTATCGTTCGTCGCGCTTCGAAATCGTTCGTGAGAAGATGCGAAAGAATGGGAGAAAAGGAAGGTTAAAAGGTAGAAGAAGAAGCGAGAGATGAAAAAGGAAAGGAGAAGAGCAGACGACGAAGAAGTAGACGAAGAAGATGAAGAAAAGGGAAAAGAGAGAGAGAAAAGGAAATGCGCCAGCAATGCTGGGAGGTCATCGTAAATGCGCTTTATTACCTTGGAATAACGTTTTACGTCCCGCAAGAACGCTATTCGTGGAGAAGCTGGATATGGAGGAGAAGCTTTATTAGTCCGCGAAAAAGTCGACCCGTACCTTGATTTAGGATACGTCGCAACGTATAGGATTCATGACGTATCTCATCTTTTTTTAAAGAATATAAAATGACAACGAATATCTTTTCCTTTTCCTTTATATTGTATAAAAAAAAGAAAAAAAAAGAAAAAAAATCAAATCGAGGTATAAAAAGAAGGAATAATTTTTAAGATAAAGATGAAAACAAAAATTGATATTGATAAGTATAATAATAGAATTGCAATATCTTGGTTTTTCATTTTAAGATACGAATTTTCACTCAATTCCCTTTTTCGTATCCTTCTTCCACCATTGCTTCCTCGCTGGATACATAGTTATCTTGTCATGAATGCTTTTTGCACGAAACCTTCTTGACGAGTTAATTCAGCCTGAAATGAGAGCAAGGTCAAGAGGCTCGGATCTTTTTGTTCGCGTTGTAAAAAAAAACAAGAAGATACTTTTTATTAAAGTTTTGTCGGATAACAAAACGTTGATAACAATGAGATTTCGTTTTTATTTCCGACCATCGAAACATGCAATCAAAACAAACAAAATAAATAAATAAATATAACGTTGCTTTGTATCCGAATTAAAAAAAGGGACGATGAATGGGTACTGAACTTAGCGTTTCTTCGTAATAAAAAGATCGAAGCAAGGTGTGAAGAAACAACTTTTGCGAGTTGTAATCGACGTAGAAACGATCGGATAGGATTGCACGGTATAGCACAAATATAATTCAAAAAAAGGGCTCGCAAAATGTATCCGCGACATCTTAACCCGGAAGAAGAGAGGGATTGGAAAGGCGGCCACGGTGACATAACGGAGGGATTCGAGAGAATTGGGACGGATTGATCCTCGAGGGAGCTATTATCGATATAATCGTTCTAGCCGTGCGTGTCACCCCTCGTGCCTTTACCGTCCGTCCGACTAGAACTCTACCCTCCAACCATTTACCGTTTTACATCCCGTCGTGTTCCTTTACGTCCCGTTCTATCCCGTCGTGTCCTGTTCTATCCTGTACCGTTTTAAAACTTTCCATTACGTATAGTCCTAGCCCTACTCTTTTACTTATTTTAGAGTATAGTCAAAGCCCAAACTCGGTCTCATCGTTCAAGATTTTACATATAAATTGTAAGCATGAAACGATCTAGGATATATAATAAATTGTTGCAGGAAATGGTGGAAGTATCATTACACGATCAATATGGTTATTTATAAATAAAATTTATTTTTTTTTTAATTTTGATCACACGTATCATGATACTTACATCTGAATACTGACAACGACAAAAATAATATAAGCCATAAGGCACAAGAAAGAAGAAAATTTTACTATGTCGATATTTCTGTTTGCTATTGTACGTGGAAAAGCAAACTCAGCGAGAACAGATCGTGTCGACCACACTGTTGTAATGTATTCCCTAGGGTTACGTCTTCTACGTGACGTAATCTTTTTGATCGCAACATTGACGACGTGTCCGATTTCTCGCGTTTCTATGCCGCTTTTTCTCCAAACCGATAAATCCGATGTGAGCATGACCGATATCTCTATCGTAAAAGAACAAAATATAACGATATCCAAAGGCAAATAATCAGTAATCTAATGAATATAGAAAACGAAGCATGTATATCCATTTTTTCTAAGTTTTTTTTTTTTTTAAAGAAAAATTCTATTTCGTTTACTATTCTCAACGTCATGCTGCATAACGCTGGTGCATCGAATAATACGTTTTTCGTGTAAAATGCTCAACTACGGTAAATGGATTGAAACCGATCAATGCTATGAACGTAGAGAATAGCTATGGTTCCTATTTTCAAGCTAAAACCGATAAACAATAAAGGATACTAGTAAAAGTAGAAAATCATATTATACCATAAAACGTCAGATCTGAAAAATTTTGAATTTCACTTTAAAATTGTATTCTCTTTAATAAAATTAATATCATCATTCAAATTAAATTAGAAAAGTGAATATCACACCACAGAAATAATAATTCTTTGTTAATAAAAAGTCTCGATATTTAGTATGCAAAACAGTATAAATAAAATTATAGTTTCAATATATTCTATAAAAAAAACGATTGGTTATCTTTCCTTTAAATCGTCCAATTTCCTCTCGTATATTTTATAGAATAAATAAAATAAAAGAGTATATATTTATCTATAAACGTATTATCAATAAGAATAAATGGTCAGACCGATGAACTCGATAATTCGATACCGCAAGAAAAAAAATAAAGTATAAATTCGAGCTTATAATAAAATTAAAGATCGCCCCGACGTCCGCTCCTCTTTGATATCAATAAATTTGCGAATATAAAGTTGCGTGCCAATCGTCGGGTATTCATCTTTTCGTGAATAGCACGGTGATTGGCTGTTTTATATACGATTGGACACATCTAGAAGGATCGAACGATTAATAAATGCGAATATGAATACGATCGATAGTTGTACAAACACTTGGGACTCATATCCGTGCGGCAGTGTCGGTAATTTAATTTAATGTCCGGATTAAAGGAAGGGCTGGTTAATTTATATCGTCTGGTTTCGTCCGTAGTCGAATATCAATTCTTTACAGCTTTCTCACTTCCTATTATCCTGCCTAATTTGACGTCGGAAATGAAAAACAATTTATAAAGAATTTTAAGTTATATGAATATACATATATATTGCATAATGATACCTACTATATTTACTTATTAATTTTTTGTGTAGATATCTGAAGTTTATACCTTGGTATGACTCGACTTGATAGGCTATGTTTCTTCGAAACGTCAACGATGATGTCACTTTAATGATAACACGTCGGCAGATCAGGTACGATAGAGAAGACCGATACTCATTCGTTAGAAGCGTGCAAGAATAGTTGGCATCCCTGTGAGTCTCGAGGATAGCTACATCTTAAGCAAACCCATATTTATTCTTCACAAAGTAGGAAGAAGAAAAAAAGTTTAAAGAAGCTAAGAAAGCGAGATAATGGTGGAGAAAAGTAAGAAGATAAGCGAAGAAAAGAAAAAGAGAGATAGAAAGAAAGAATGTAACATGTTGATGAAAAAGATGAACGAATAAATTATAGATACGTTCGACATTAAAACAGAAATATCTTATTAACGTTTTATAATAATTATTATTATTTTCAGAAAAATGTTTTAATTACAACTAACATAGGAATTTAATATCGATATTTTTGAAATACTCGTATTTCGCTAACCGTTATTACATAAACTGAAATCATATAAAGGCAGATAAATATTAAAAATACACTACCGTACTGAATATGGATATTTTTTTTTTCTTTTATTGATATACTAGATGTTTTATATTCTCAATAATTCATAATAATAATTTGACCATAATCAGCTTATAAATTTACATTTTTGATGGTCATCCTTATATTAATATATCGATAAAGATATCATCAAATAAATTAAATCAAATATTAGCTAATGAATACAATTCTGAGAAATGATTTTCATTTTTATTTTAATATAATATTATAAAATATTCTCTTCGATTTTGGTATGTGTATATCAATATCATATTAATTTCAATGTAACTTGAATAAAAATAATATAAAAATAATATAAATATAATATATATATAATATCGATTTTAAATTTTAACTTATAAATATTTTGAAAATTGTTATAAAATAGAAAAATCAAAATAATGATAAGTACATATCGTTAAAAATAACAGTATTTTCGTATTTCGGTTTGAAGGTGTATGTGATTAAAAAAACCCTGGTTTTGTATTTTTATTTATTTATTTTTTTTTTGTAGACATCAATGATTACAAGAGATAGAATAGAACTAACTGCATCATATTTAGACAAAAATATATATATAGGAGCATAACATCCTATCTAAGAACTACCTTATAAATTAAACGCGCTTGAATGCGCAATGCACTAATTACCAAACGCATCATTGTTCGCTTTCTCCAAAAGCCCTCTTTGAGGATTCTGATCGTACACTTAGGTCCAGTTCAGAACAACCGCAAAGGAATCTCATTAAGTGCGAGCTCACTACCAGGAGAGAGTATCCTCTCGAGCGAGAAATTGTCTACCATAAGACTAATGTAAGAACGGACGATATACATTAAGCGTCTCCCTATTCACTCGTAAACAAAATTCTTCTCTTTATTTTGACTTTAAAGAATACACAAACAAATCTAATTGAGAAAATATTGTATACAATTCTTCTAAAATCCGACATTAATCTAAAACAAGAAATGGTAGTAGAGAAAAGGAAAATAAAAGAGAATAACAAAGTGTCGACGAATCTGCAACTAAAAGTCTCATCACTGGCCGTATATGGTAGATACATGTAGTACGTATAACTGTGTTTCGCGACAAGGAGAACAGAAGTTTGTATCGCTTATGTGTCACTCGTATATACGCGAGGTTGGCAATTAGAAGCAATGTTGGGGTATACACCTCGGCGAAATATCTAGAGCAATGGTGGCGCTATGTTCGCAAGGGAAGAACATAGGGTAACAGTAGTTACGTAAATAGTTGTATTTCAGAGGTAAATCTGGAACAAGTACGAGGAAACCGAATAAGCAGCAGAGGAGAACACACTAGAAATTCTATACTCGTACCACGGGAATATACATAACTCTGCTTTTGTCATAGTTTTTACTGCTAAAAGAGAGATTGGGATAAGAAAGATTTATTTAAATATACCCTAAACAAACAATCAAATTTCTATGACGAGTTTAATCACGTGAAATGATAGTTAAGAAATAATTAAACATTTTTTTCTATAGTGAATAAATAAGAAGTATGAAGAAGAAAATTAGCGTTAACAAAGCTAACTGCTCTATCGTAATATCGAGAATAAAACGTCGATCACATTGAAACTTGCTATGAAATTAGCTTTCCTCGCCACCCTCCATCAACCTATGAACCAACGTTCAAACCCTACCTACAACACCCTACACCACGTTAACTCTATCATTCGCGGTGTGTCTTGGCGAAGTTCTTCGTCGAAACTCGGCGAACCGCGACACCCTCCGTCGTACGACGCGTGTCATTAACACCTACTTCTCGTTTCCTTGCCTCGCTTCGTGCCCAAGATTGTTCGAAAATCGCAAAATCACTCAAGGTCGACTAGATTTAACCGACTCGCACTCGCAAAACCTGTCTTTAAGTTTTGCACCGATCATCTTTTATAAACGTGTAAAACATTTTTATACAAGATGTAGGATAATTTACGATTTTAATCGAAAGCTAAATTCACATTATATGAACATGATTTAAGAATACATATAAAATGAATCTAGGAATAAAATATTTTTGAATCAGATTATGCGATATATTGTTTTAACATATACAGGGAATATTCTATGTAAGTGTGTAAAATAAAAAAATTTATCTCTATGAAATTAGCTAAATGAAATTGAATACTATTAAATCGTTTATCTGCCATATATGATTTAATTAGAATTTACAATTTTTCACAATCAGCTGCGACTATTTTATTTTTTAATAAAATATATGTACATATAAATAATATATTATTACAACAATATCCTCCATATTTCATTACCTGCATTCTTTATATACAATAAAGAGGCGATAAATGATGGGACAAAGAGCAGGATTAAAAAAAGATAAAAAGAAAAGGATCAGGATTCGATCCTCATGGCTATAAAATCGTCCTTCATTTAGCAAGAAAACGTGGCTCCGGGCCCGATCTACCGCCGCGTAATCCTAGGATTTTTTAATATCATTGGCCAAGATACTCTCATCATTCCCCTTCTCTCCCACAGCCTTTCTCTCTCTTTTTTTTTTGCAAGTACGATCGTACGCGTAACGCATTTTTCGAATTACGTTTAATCGCATTTCGCTCGGAGGATCCGCTCGAGCTATTATTACTATTATCATTATTATGTTTCTTCTTTCTTTTTTTCTCTTATTCTTTCTCTCTCTCTTTCTCTCTCTTCCTCTCTCTTCACCTTCTCGCTTCTCATCCATCGTGCGTATACCGTTCCCCGTTTTTTCTTTCAGGCTTGGCAATGGCTGTAAAGCGGCTGGTTGGACCGAAACCTTTCGCCTTTGTGTTCGCGCGCACAGCTATAAAAGGGCGGCCTATTACTATTGTTATCGTTGTCGTTATTACCGTCATTATTAGTGGCACGACCGCGTTGAGAAATTTCGTGGTGGCTCTCCGCGTCTTGCATGATCGCTCTTTTGCTCTCTTTTTTTACGCTTATATTACATATACATGTCTTTTACTCACTCTTACACGGCACCTTTGTCGACGAGTATTTAACCCTTTTAAAACTTCAAGACATGGAAAAGATATTCAGAATGTTTTTTTTTTATTTTTTTTCGTTTTTCTATTTATGATTTTTTAAGGAGGAACAACGATAAAGTTTACGGCCCTTAGTTTGTGACGATAAAAGATTAACTTTCATCTTTTTAAAATAGATTTCGTGAAAAGTGTTTCGCGTTGAATAACGTCACAACGAACGACGAAAGGACGAGGATACGGAACACGAAACGGAACGTATCCTTGACGCGAAGACGGTACTCTCTTTTTCTCTCTCTTTTCCTTCTTCTTACGTTTCTCCTTCGGGAGACGGTAGTTTTCCGCTTTATGCCCGAGAGCCTGCACGATCACGAACTAAACTTGAGCTACGGGACGTGTAATTTTGGTCTTCTACTCGAACCTGGTTTTACGTTAGTTTCTCTCACTCGTTCTACTATTTTTCGTCTCTTGCTCTTTTCATCGCAAGTTAGTTAGAGAAAAAGAAGAAGAAGAAGAAGAAGAAAGAGAGAAATAGAGAAGAGGAAGTAAGAAGGGATGTTGAAAAAGAAAAATAAGAAGAAGGAAGAGAAGGAAGAAAAGGAAAGGAAGGAGAAGAAGCGGGGATTACTTATAGCTCCCTAGGTTCGTACGTATCATCGGACTTATTTTCCAAGGTATAAAAGGGAAGGGGTCGGGTACAGAAAACTCTAAAGTATAGAGTTTCGTTCACGATTTTGTGGATTTCCTTCCTCTCTCTTTTACCTTTCCTTTATGAAGACGATCAGTCGGTCGAAAAAAACTTTCCGCACGGCTAATCCTAACTTTCTTCTCAAACCTTTCGAACGTCAAAAAAGTACGTACATTGGAAATGCATATCGAGTTTAGTAACGTAACATACGCTCGAGTTCGATAATAATAATAATAATTTCTTATAAAATGTATACATAAGTTATAGTGAAGTTTTATATAATACAAAACTATCGCTAAATATTCACATAGATGATAATAATAAATAACTAAAGCAAAGGTATATGGAAAAATGATACTATGGTTTTACGATTTCGTTCTTTTTTTAACAGCTAAACCCTATTGAGTATAGAAACAACACACCAAGGACCTCAAACATAGTGATCCTTTAGTATTTCTCCCTGGTTTTCTTTCTGACGACTATAAATGAGTCTGTCCTCTACTAAGGGTTCTAGAAATTCCCTCAACGGCGATATCGAAAAGCTATGGCGTACAAGGGTTCAAGAAAATTTGTCTAACTTTCCATTGAGAGCGAGAATAGATGACGCTTTCTCGGGTCGTCATCGAATCGATTCGTCCGACAACCTATCGAGTTTGAATTCATTCGAGAATTGTATTAGGGGTTTGGAGAAATAAGGGTTACCTAGCTCTAGTAGTCGATGTGTAATATTTATATAGGAAAAGAAGAAGAAGCACGGTGGAATATATTTAAGAGTTGCTCGAATTTGAAATTATGGATAATAAATAGATGAAATATAAAATTGTCTATCTCTCTATAAATGTCCTTCTACCTAGAAATATCAAACTGTCGATAGAGCTTTATTTTATTTTCCTTTGAATCCTGAGTAATATGAATACATGAGTAATCCATGTAACATGACATGGATTATATTTCCTCTCCAATCGTTATAATGATCACGATGATCGTACGTTTAAATCGAGACAAGAAAATAAGAAAAAAAGAAAAGGGAAGTAAAAGACTAAAGGTTAATGTCCTTTTAGGTTGTTTCAAGGGCTGAAGCATGTTTGTGAACGCCTAGGTAGTAGTAGGAAGAAGTATGCTGGTTGGTTGGTAGGTTGGTAGGTAGTTAGGTAGGTATATAGGAAGATAGATAGATAGATAGACAGATAGACAGATAAATATACAGGGTGACCTACTCAAAGTATTACGAACTATTTTTATTGGAATAATTACAACCATCGATTTGATTTCTAATTAGAAAATTAAATGGCAGAATAAATATTGTTAAGTTAAGTATTCTTGAAGTGTGACATAATAAATATCTCTTTTAATTCGAGGATATCTAACAATTTCATTTTATATCTTTCCATTTTTTCTTTATTACGAAATACTAATTTATGATCTTGTTTCTCATTAAAAATTATAAGCCATTAAATTTATGCAAAAATTTGTAACACTTGATGTACGCCACACTTTATACGTTTATTTATGTATGTATGTATATATGTATGGATGTATGTATATATACATGTATATATGTATTTATTTATGTATGTAGGTAGGTAGGTTGCTATGGGTAAACCCTTCAAACGCGATCGTAGATAAGACGATCCAGAAGCGCGCGAAAGGGTTCCCCAGAGGATTAACGTGACATCTAGGTAGGAAAGCGTTGCGTACGATGTTTCCCTTCAACGTCGCGTTCGTCAAGCTGCATATAAACGTCGTGGGATCGGATTGCACCGTGACAAAAGTCACATCGTACCTCGATACCAGCAGACGTCGAATCTCTAAACCGCATGAATATCAAACGATCCGCGAACAATCGTTACTTACTTCGCAAGACTCGATATGGTATCTTATGTTTTATTCATTGGGGATTAATAAAGAGAGCGCGCGCGCGTGAAGAAAACTCACGCTGATGATTCCAGGTACATATACCGATTTAATTGTAAATCGATTCGCGAGAAGCAATATAACATAACAGACGTTACTACGTCTATTGTTTATTTTGTTTATTATTTTATGTTAATACAATTAAACGCAAATAGAGTATCAAGTTAATTTTGTATTTAATCAAGCAACGAATGTTTGGTAATTGAAAACGATTAACTTTAAACCTATTCTTACTAGTATTCGTCTATAACTAACAAAATTCTACGATAAAGGAAAAAAAAGTAATGTTGGTCTTTTATTTTATATCGAATTGGGTACACGTACCATATACAAAATGTGTATATTTAAAAAGGTCAGTGAGTATAAAGAAAGGAAAAACGAGGGTAAGAGTGCCACCTCGAGATCTTTCGAAAACCCAACGGGTTTCACGAACTGGCAAGTGTAATGTGAAACTCAGGTTTATCCTTCCAATTCTCTTTTCTTTTCTCTTACCGACCGTTCGTTCGTTCGTTCGTTCGTTGGTATGTATGTATATACGTGTTCGAGCATGGGAAGGTTCAATTTCGTTGAGAAGCCTTGCTTCGAACAAGAAACCCATAACAACACCGAGAGAGAAAACAACAACGTGGGTGGTGTTATAATAGTAACATTAGAACAATAACGATTAAAAGCGACGGTGGTTGGGTAAGCGAATTTGGAACGGCTTCTGACTTCCAGTCTGCTACAACCCCTGAACGAGGGTAACTTGGAAAAGGAAGGAACGGGACACGACTAGCGAGAGGAGAAAGGAAAGACTGAAATTGGCAGTAATGGGGATGGAAAAACGAAGAATACAGAGAGATTTATCTAAAGGGGCTTTGAATCATGGATCCTTAAAACGGAGTACTCACAAAATATAAACCTTATTACCATGATGGAAAGCATTACGATTATATCGGACTGTATTCAAATTGAATGATATTATTTCGTGATGGTATCAGAACATTGATAAAACAAATTATACTGTAAGGAATGAAGATTTATGAAATATATTTAAATTAATTAAAAAAACAGTGACATTATTGAAATATTATAAGTAAAATAACAAAATATACATATTAAAATATATTAACACTTTGACTGCTATGTTGGTCATGGGTGACCGGAGCGTTTGAACTAATTAAATTGTAAAAGTTTCATGAAAATTTACAGTTAATCCATTTTTTACATTATCGCTAAGTAGAATATACTTTGAAATAAAAAGTGCCCTATTAAACAATTACAAATTTTTATTGGAACATCGAAAACCAAAGATTAGTTTCTATGAAATTTTGCATCATAAAATACTACCGCGGCGCTCTGAACTAAACGTATGATTTTGGCGTGGCAATCAAAGTATTAATAAAACAATGAAACATTCTCTCTCTCTCTCTCTCTCTCTCTCTCTTTTTTTCTATTTTTCTTCTCATTTGGTTTATTTTTTCTGATGCATTAAACAGTATGGCATTTGATTGAATTGATTATCTTATTTAAGAAAGAGAAATTGCAATTGAAAATCCGATATTTTTGTATTGTCAACCGATTGGAGAAGAAGCAAAAGAAGAAAAAAAAAAGAAGAAAAATAAGAATAAAATAGAGAAGTGTAAGATGTTAAAAAACAAAATTACTACTAAAAAAAAAAAAAAATAAAGGACAGAAAAAGTAGAATAGAAAGAGATAGAAAATGTTTCAAGAAAATGAATGTACATTTTAACCTCGATTGATCTTTAGGTCGAAGATCATACGAATTCGGAAAGCAGATTTAAAAAACTGGCATTTGTAGATGACAGAAAAAGAATAAGCGCAAAAGAGAAATAAGAAAAAGAAATATTTATAACGCGCTTCGTCGTGAAAGTACATTGGAGCTCGCTGGCCTGACGAGATAATCGTGCTCACGGGCCGACGATAAAATAGGATTTATTTCGATTTTAAATTGCCTCGCGCGCGCGAGCAGATGCTTAATGAGAGAAGAAGTAGCCCCGGTGCATTTGTTTATGACGATAAATCTTCGTTTATCGTTGGGACGTTGCAGCACACTGTATAATGGACTCGTCCATGAGCTGGAGGAGTCCGTCAACGTCGTCCTTGTTTATCCTCCAAAGAAAGAAAGAAATGAAGATAAAGGAACAAATTAAGAATTCAGAGATAAACAATCGCTAATTGCTATTTTTCAAGGCTAACTACGATCAATCGATAAGGGAAAAATAATTAAAAAGGATATCTTTAAATCCATGAAATATTTTACTCCTTACTTTCCATAATGAGTGAAATGCAATGAAAAGCAAGTTGAATAATAATCGAATTCGTTTTAAATATTTATCTTTACTTCGTAAAAATCTACTATTAAGTGAGCAAAAATATGAATAACAGTTTCGTTCCTTTAAAACTATCTTTAATAATCCCTTGTAACATAATCATCGAACATCATTAAACATTGTAACACAGGACGATTTTCGAGTCGAGAAAAAATTAGCAAGGAAGTAAGGTCGATAGATTTCAAAGTTGCTACAGAAGACATGATGAGCACGAAATGATAATAAAACAACGATTAACGCGATCGTGAACAGGGAAAAGGTAAAATAAACGATGGGTCGACGACGACACGAAGAGTTAAGAGGTGGGGGAAGGAAGGTTCGTTCGCGAAGGAGAAACGGAACCGATATTAAAAGCTATGCACGAAGCACCGTGGCGGTGAGCAACGTTAATTAGTCGAAAACATGGTGCAGACGATATGCCTACAGGGTCGGACCACGCCGTTTTATTACCCTCTGTAACGAGTACGGTGGCGCACGCGGCGTATCTAAATAAAATTACCCTGCAGAGAACATTTACCGGGGTCTTTCCAAGCAGCCACACCGACTTCAGCCATGAACTTCGGTACTTGGATTCGGCGTCAGCCGGTGAACATCGTTTTCGGTTGAGAAAGATCCTCCTTGATAAGAAAAATGAATAAAGACAAAAAAAAAAAAAGTTTGCTATAGCAATCTTGAATTGGATATAAAAATAAAGACAATTTTATTGATACTTATTGAATGTAAAAATAATAATAATAATTACTATTATTATTATTAAAAAAAAATAAAAATTCGAATTTTTAATAACAAAAAAAGAAACAAAAAGACAGACAAGTAAGTATGTACTAGAAAAAATTGGCAAGCTTTAGATGAAATAAAAGCCTACGGTTGCTTGGAAAAGCAACGTGACGTTGGGTGTAAATGCGAGTTGCACGAGTGAAGCGGCACGTGGAAAAGGTTTTACGAGGAGCGAAAGGCCAATTCTGAATGCCGAGACCACGCGCGAGCCTAACGTTTCAACTTCGTTTAGAATTCACCGGTTGAAAAGCGGGATAAATTTTAGACTCGGGCTCACGGGAAAAAAAGTGGGCATTTCAGTAGATTCCAAAGTGAAAAAGGGTCACAAGAGGAAGGGGAGGAGAAAAAGGATGACGAATAGAAGGAAGAGGGGAGAATGAGAAAAGCGAAAGGGAAAGACTGCTCGTACGAGCGCCCTGCGTGATTACGCGCAGTTACGACTCCCATCCTCCTTCTCCCATTTTGCACCCTTAAATCGTACAAAAGATAAGGTCGGCTTAACGTTAAAAGCGCGGGACCCGATAGAAGTACGCGCAATGCCTATAAATAACGCTACTCGCGACAACTAACTTTCTCTCTTTCTTTCTATTTCTTTTCTCAACTACTTGAATGAACACGTGGATCAGAAAATTATAATGAGAGAATGTTTTTTATATTACCTATCTATATTACTATTATCCTATTTTATATTACCTTTTATATTACCTATTAATCGTCATAATCTCAATAGATTTTCTTTCAACATTCTTTTCTTTCTTTTTTTTTTTTTTGAAGTGCGAAATTCAGAGCCACGTTCTCCACTTTGTTCTCCAAAAATGGTAAGATATCATAGAAAACTATGGACAGGTGGTTGCCGTGAGAATAACGTTCTCGGCTACGAAGAAACAAGAATGATTGCGACAAAAATTGCAAAACTAATTGGCTTCTCTTTCTCTAAGCGTACGGTTCTTACCGATCCGATATCATCGATTTCATAGTATTATATCGAGCATTAAAACGTGATACATTTCATTTTCTCCATTCACGATCATTAACGGAATGTTTTGCGAATGAACGGCTTCCGTACGCAACCACCATGTTCCTTTTTCGTTTTCGAGCGATGCAGTTATCCGCATTCAACGATTGTACAGTCTCTCCAAATTTAGCGAATCTAGGTTTACTCGCTTTACCGTCAGAGATTCGAGGCATTGAGTTTAGCGCACTGTTTCTACCGTTGAAAGGAGAATGACTTAAATGGTACTCGATGGTACATGAGAGTATCAAGGGATACGTAATCAAGAAATACTTTCTCGTTCGACCTCGTCCCTCTTTTTTTTCAAATGTCTTTTCTAATTACACACACGAGACTATACTTTATTCTTCGTGCTCCATCGACCTCTTACTTCTGACGCGTAATGACAGCAACATTTCTCAACTTATGGACCACAACCCAATATTGAGCTGTGTTAAATTTTTAATGGGCTACAAAATGATAGCTCTTACCTTAAGCCCCCCCCCCCAAAAAAAAGGAAAGAAGTAATTAATTTCTAAGAGATTTTCCAAAAGTTACTCGTACAATGTTTTTTTCAGTTCGCAAAAATATCACAATCTATATTATTTATTGAACATTCAATGAGTACCATAACAATACAAACGTATTGAACTACACGGTAAACAGATTGAGATAATACTTTGTAATAGTATTTCAATTCCGTATACCGTAACTGATATTATGAAGAATACTCGTTTAAGGAAATGATTAGAAATAATATTTCATTTCGTTCATTTGTTTATCGAAGAAGAAGTAAAATATCGATCTCGTAAAAGAAGATGGTAATCGTTTAGAAAGTATTTCTCGATAAATAACAATATCGAGGAGCCATTTCATTGCACGAAGAGAGTCTATCTTAAGGTTGACCATTTCAAGAGTGACGCTGAAAGGCAAGTTCGGCGAAAAGGAGGAGAGTCGGCGGTATTGTAAGTGGATCCCAGTGGCGGAACCGGAAGCAGGAAGTCGAGTGCGGTATAATAGCGATGCGCACTGTACTTATCCCCGTATCGATTGTACCCCAGAGTACTACGACACGACAATGACACCATTGGCGTCGCCACACACTCTCTAACGCTGACAAGGCATTTACCTGAATGCTTCCACTTTATCGCTCGTCTACTGTTAGACACTACCGCTAGAGAATTATAGTCAAGCCAAGAGGTTGTTTCTCAAATTTCTATTGTCTCACTTTTCACCTCTCTTGACTCCGTGATAGAGTCTTTACATTATTTCTTCACTTTCAAAACCCTATTCTAACAGATATCTACTTTTTGATAATAATCATAAATAGAATAAATATTATATAATATTTAAAGTTTCTTAAGAGTCACTTTACTTAACTAAAAAGTAATCAATTTATTATCTACCAAAGTCTCTATGTGTATGATGTTTTTTAAGATTACGTTGGGGGTTTTCTAAAAGCTTATTTAGGAAAACTATAAAAAAAATTATATTAATATAAGAATAAAAAGAAATAAGATAACACAATATGTAATATAGAATAAATTTCTATATTAAAACTGTCATGGCTTTGATTTTGTTGAAAAAACTTTGTTTAGAAATACATAAAAAATTGTAATCTAGTTTAATTATTTTTGATTTAAATTTGAAGTTCGCCTCTCGCGGCTTCATGGGCGGACATCAAAGAAAACCAAACGTGCTAAACGTCACGCATCGACTCGCGTGTGAATTTAAAGAAAAAGAAAAAAAAAGAGAGAAAGGAAAAAGACGAGTATGAGGAGGAGAAGGAGAAGGAGGAGGGAAAAAGAGGTACGGTTTCGTTTTCATTTCGCTCGAAGGCAACGCCGTCCAATGGGGCGTCATATTTTCGTGGCAGGCATCGTTATTGAATGTTACGTCGACTTACTGGGATCCATTACCAAACCGTCAGAGCTCGCGTTTATTTCTTGTTACGGACTCTTTATCATGCGACCACAGTCACAAGATATTCTTTTACAGTTGACGAAAACATACGTTGAATCGGGCATTTTATGAAAAAAAGGCGTGAAATTCTGTTGTTTTTAATATAGATAAAGAGTGTTACCGAGAGATTATAGAAATGTATAGTACTGTATGTTATCTTAACTACACTAGAAATTTATATGCTTATAAGAAAAACAAAATAGTATATTTCTATTAATAAACTAATATTGTTTTCTTATTATGTTTTACTTTTCTTGGTAAGGCGACTTTGAGGACACCATGTACATGGAACTTTAATATAAAAATTAATAAATACAATAATATCCTTACACGTATAAAAATATATTGCAATGCATGCATCGATTCTTAAGTTTCAAGATGCACGTTGCAAAATGTATATTTTGGTATCAAAAGCAGCTTGTACTGATGTAAAAAAAAAAGCAGATGTTTCAACGTTGAAACTGTAAAGAATCGGTAATACGAAGACAAGCTGAAACTAATGCAGGTTTCATGAAACCAAGGTATCGATGCATGGCATTGTAACATGTTTCAACAAAGAGTATAGTAATCTAATCTTTCTATCTTTGTTTTGTAAATTCCACGCATTCCATATGAGAAATATACAACCATTCTATATGTCTAGGTATGAAACAGAGAAGAAAGACAAAAGAAATAACGCCGAAGGAAGAAAGAGCGGAACGACGGAAGATGCAAAATTTTTGAAAAAAAGAATGAGAAAGCGTGAAGTACGCCAATCATGGGCCGTTATTGGTGGCAATTATGATAATAGCATACCTCGAGCGAGAACCTTCGTTCGTTCGTATGTTCGCGTAGGATCACGGCTACGCAGGTATGTACGTACCTATGCACGTATGTATGTATGTATGTATGCATGTATAAATGTATGTATGTATGTATGTATGCACTCAAAGTCCGATGCATCTTTCTCATTTTTTTCTTTTTCGACTGAAAGAAGAAAGGAAGACTTGAGCGAGCTTGCTCGAGGACTACCGGCCTCTATTAATCATATAAATCGTCTGTTGCGGTTGGGAATATTACGACTTGCCAATAATTGCACACAAATTGCGACTAGGAAAAACGTCTGCGTGACTTTCACGCGATTATAACATACGCGTATACGTTAAGAACAAGACGCGAGAATCATCTTTGGATAAAACTCGTTTTTGAAATCGTCATTTCATGCAAAATTTCGAAACGCGATATAAAATAATATTGTAATGAGATAAAATTGTCCTTAGAAATGTATTTCTTAAAGATTTACCCCATTTTAATTCATTTAAAACCACATTTACTGTTGGTATCTGAATGCCTTGACAAAAAATGTCTATTGTATTTATCTTACGAGTTGGATAATATTTCTTTGTATTCACAATCAAAGATACCAACATCGCGAACAAATATACAAGGAAAACTTTCGACGTCAAATGCATATTGCAGTTCGGAGAACTTGAACACATGTCGATCAGTAAGACGAAATAAGTTAGTCCAAGTCCAGCACTAGTCTAATAACAATAATTTCAACAACTCTTGAATATACCGTTGACATCTAGAAGTTCACAACTATGTTCGAGTTCTTAGAAAAGCAGAATGACGATCGAGGAAAGCTCGTCTTATGTTAGGTATTACGAAGTGTCGGAGTATTCGCTATGATTAGAAAAGAGGACGCAGGAAGTGAATATACGCGTTTAGGTGGAAGAAAATGTTGGCGCAAACGCAAGAATTATCGGCCGCACCTAGACGACGACGTCGTCGTCGTTGTCTATCGGACTCAAAGATGTTTTCTACGTGATTCATCGTAAGGTTTAATCTTTCTTATTCTCTTTCGTATGAGAAGATTAAGCAAGACTAGCGAAGTGGAAAGTGGTGCTTGGAACTTATGTCCATCTCTCTCTATCTCTCTTTTGTTCTTATCTCACGTTCACCATTTACATTACCAATAATGATTCATATTAATTACCAAGTAAGGTCTACGTCATTCTCCGTTTAAAATACCCACAGTCCTCTCGAATTTCCATACACCTACCGTCAAATCATCATCCCATTGTTATAACAATTTCACGATATTGAAGTATCTTTGTTATGTCACAAACAGCTAACACTTCAAATTTTATCTTGTTATTTGCGTATAACTGCTAACGAATATTCGTTTCGAAAAAATAAAAAGAAATGTGAGAGAGAAAAAGAGAGAAAAGGAAAAGCGTACGGGCAGTGGGTCTCGTTGTGGCATATTGCTTCAATAAAAATACGAAACACCACGGTTGGTTCGGGTTTCGCGATAGCGTCGACCGGCATTTGTCATCGACTCACAGCACGAACGTTTCATTTTCCACGTCATACACGTCGTTCTACGCTGTGGTGTGTGTCTCCTCATATGCTAGTTGGTTCAAGATGGTTTGTATCCTCTGTATAGTTGTTGCAAACGATGTAACGTGTATAAATACGCATACACAGACGAACGCGCACGCAAATAAATACAAATATAAACGCAAAACACGACAAGTGTGAATTAGTCCTGTAAGAAAGGAAGGAAAGAAAGGAATATAAAATGTGTTGTCGTGCCGAGCGAAGTACGAACCGGAGCGGCAACCTTAATACGTCCGCATAGGTTACGCTCGCGAGGACAGTCTCGCGTTTCTAATTAGACGAAGAGCGTTAGTGGTTATTTGTTCTTTCGTACCAAGTCCAAGTCTCGTAGTTACAGTCATAAGGCAACAGTGTTGTTGCAGTTGTTGGTGTTATTGTCGCTACTGCATAAGTACATCCGTACACGCACATTGTTTTCATAGCTTACCACGAAACGTTCCGTACACAGAGGAGGAGGGTCTCGTCGTCTATAAAAGTGGACACCATAACTTTGCAAATAAGCCTTACACCGCCTACGTTCACCCTACCATTTGCAGTCACTTTTTTTCTTTTGTTATTGTACCTAAAGGACACCTTCCTATTTTATTACTATTATTCTTACTCTCTTTTTTTTTTATTTATTTTTTTCTCTCATGTTGATGTCGTATGAGAGTCCTGTGTATCGCTGTGCATTTTACAAGAGTGATATTCTCTCGAGCGTTTTCACGTTAAATTACTTTATCGAAAATTTCTCTCGGTATTAAATTATCGTGTGACACTGTAATAAGTTTTAATTGCCAATAGTGTATACACGTTTGTAAGAAGATTATTTCAAAACTTTACTTCCTATAAACAAATTACGAATCGTGGTCGGCCCCACAAAATGTGATTTATAAGATATACATATAATATCATTTATAATTATAATTTTTTTTATTTGTTTTTTCCTGAAAGAATATCGTTGAAATTTCGTTCAAAATGTTACGTCACCGATTAAACATTTTTATTAATAAATATGAACATTTTGGTTTCTTGGAAAAGAAAAATAAAAATCCAAATGGACTTGTTACATACACGTATTAAATTCGTTTGAATCTCTCGACGTGTATCAGAATATACCATTTCATTTTGAATGGTCGATCTTTCCCAAAGCCACTCTTGAATGTTTAAAAGGTGCCGATCGAAGCATTAGCGATATACGAAACGTTAGTGAACCAGTAGAATAAATAAGTCGGACAGGAGATCGGTATTAGCGGAGGAGGCGGGGATGAAAGCTCACAAACATAGGTCGGCCACTCGTTCATCAAGAAATACGATCACCCGAAAAGATCCAGGTATTTCCAGTTTCGCCGTATATCTTTGCCACCTGCACCCGTTTTTCAACTTTTTCATCGAGGATGTCCTCTGCATGTTTCATAAGGATCTTTCGCGAAGGTGTAAAAACCAGAATCGGGAATTCATCGACAATAAATTAAATAGTTATGGAAAAACAAAATTCCCACATGTCAAATATATAATATGTTCATTTTTCTTACATTCTCTTATAAGTTTCTTTATTTTTATTAAAAAAATAAAATAAAATTTTCTATACAATTAATCAATTCTCTCTTTATTAGATTTTGAAATATCTTTTAAAATCGCATGGAGATAAATAATCATCCCTACGCTGAAATACACATATTCTTCCTGCCTATTTCGTATTTACATGACGAACAACGAGAATTATTTAGTTATTACGAATATAGTTATATATTTTACACGAGCAGTTATATAAAGCATATTTATGTACATATTTACACATTGATGGCCACATTAAATGTTATTCACCGTACAATTCATCGTGAGATTTGCATACGAATAAAAGCACTATATTCGTATATTTCTTTTCTTTTTTTTTGTACCAGTCTCTCTCTCTCTCTCTCTCTCTCTTTCTCTCTCTCTCTCTCTCTCTCTCTGAAGCAATCCGCTTTCACGGGTCGAATACGGGTTAATATTCGAAGAAACTCAACTACGCGATATAAAGGTTGAAAATATGTTCGTTGGACCGTTCCACTTCTGCTCTTGCTGTATAATTTCCCTACGAAATTCGTTTCGTACTAGTTAGAAACGTTTCGTCGACGTTTTTTCTTCTAATCGTAAATCTTTTTCCTAATATCTTGTTAAATCCAATCTCAAAAATCATTTTCCTTTAAATCCGTTCCAAAAAATTAAAAAACATAAAGCCAAAAGAAGAAATAAAAATTCGTTCGTCAAAAATATAATTATAAAAAAAAAACATTAAACGGCGCGTTCCAATAAAAAATTTAATAGCAGCAAAACCGAAGTTAACGAAGAATACGAAACGAATGCAAAAAATAAGAATAAAAGAAAGTGTGTAAAAAAGCAACGTCATCCAAATGATTATCCACGAATGAAAAGGGTCAACGTACGGAAGATTGCTCTCTCTCGAATCCATAGAAATCAAAGTGACAGGAAAGGTAGTCTTTCCATGGTTAATTCGAATATAATATGTAAAGAGGATGGTTGATGTCGTTGAGATTCTAATTCGACTATACTCGCAGTACGTTTTGATCTTAACGAATGTTAATGTACAAAGCCGTAAATTCCTCTATACAAGCTGAATTACATATACGAATTCTATAATAAGAGAAACAGGAAGAGAGGAGAGAAAGAGAAAGAGAAAGAGAAAGTAAATTCATTTATGAGGTAACGAATACACGATCGCAATTTCATTGTAATTTTATAGGTACGAGAATAGTAGTAGAGTCGTTAAGATGCAAGACCAATTATCGTGCCAATCAAACGACTCTATTACCGACTACTATCACATCAACGACAACTTTTTATTCTACTTTTTTATTTCTTTCTCTCAAGAAAATAGAAGTTAGGATTAATCGTTACCCTGTTTCGTTACCGGGTAACATAGTTTTCTCTCGGTTGATATCATGGTCAAGAATTGCGTGGGGGTTGGGTGGGAAGGAGAGGGGAAAGGTGAGGGGTTGGGCGAGTTCGCCGTTCACTCAAGAATTCTCTTTGCGTTACGCAAGGGCATCGGAGTTGTTGCGAGCCGACGCACGCTTCGAAGGTCATAACGAAACAACTTAGCGATCGATGACGCGATCGGCCGAATTTAAAGAGTAATACACCTGAACTATTCGTAACGTATCGTGTTATCAAAAATTTCTATTTAAATTCGACGTATCAGAAAACGAACTAACTAAAACAAAAGAAGACAAAACTAAACGAAACAACAAAATGGAACAAAGCGAAACGTCAAAGCTCGGTGGTCGTCGTATGCTTCGATCCACGATCCCGTTGATTAGACTTTTTCCCAGGGTAATCGATTATACATATGTAGATCGGATAAAAACCTGTCGGTACGAAACAAAGTACTCTCTCGTGTTCGAGAATGACTGTTAAAGTAAAGAGGATGGATGCCCGAGGCATATCGGTGTTGCGACGCGCGATGTACGCTCTAATCGCTCTAGCGCGTTTCAATATTGATAGAAATGAACCCTTGCGGCGTCCTTTCAAAAAAGGGGCTGCTCTCTGATCGCGACGCAACTTAAATTTCTTTTCAATTTTAATATACCGAACCGAATTGAACCGAACTGAACCGAACCGAACCGAACTAATGATTACGATCAGTCTAGAAAATAAATCTAACGTATAAAATGCATACGAAAATATTATTTCGTACGATTAAAGAACATTATTTTTTAAATAAAACATATTGATCTTAAGAAAAAGATAAATAAATAAATAAATATTTTGAAAACGTTTTCTGTTCGTTGCTCAATAATCTTGAAAATTCAACACACGTTTAACACCTGAAACAAAACTCGCGTAATTCTCGGCGAGATACGATACGTTTTTAATAAATTCACTTGAAAATAAAAACAACTATTTCTTTGTCTATTTTTGTTTTTTTTTTCATTCATTCGAACATAGATCAGAAGGTATTTAAAAAGAAAAGAAAACAACAGAATATTTAGACCGTTTCGAAATTGTCGACTGATTTTCATTCATAGTTAATTTATTTAAAAAATTAAAAATAACTTACAAGGAAGATGACGAAGACTGGGAACTTGTGGCACATCTCACAGCGTATACATATAATTATAAATATGTATATATGTAAAAAGATAACATAAAGAAAACGGTCACTGTACACAGGATAGAAACAACAACACTGAGAGATCCTTCAATACACTGTGGGCTTTGTACAAGGTCCTCCTCCTCGTTTTTATCGTTGATAATACAAACTGAAAATGAAATGATCCACGGCGAACGATGAGTGGATAAGAGAAAAGAAAAAAAATGATCCAAGCTTGTTCACAGATAGACTCACACTTCCCGACGGCTCCTGTTTTTACCGCTATGCAGTAACGCTACCATTCGATCGACCTTTCGACGAAATCTCCACAGCATCCGTTTAGTATTATACTTCAAAATATCCTGGATATATATCACGTAAAATTGAATCCTTAAAAACTTAAGAACTCCCTTAGAACGTTATTCACGTTAGTTTCTCTCACTATCTTTTTCTATCCCTTTATTAGAAAATCACCGTTAATAATACGCACTCTGCTTAAAAACACCAAATATTTTATCGAGTAAAATTCGAGGTATCCTTCATCAATTTGAATAACACTTTCTAACGACAACGAATCACCACGAGTTTAATTAATACAATCTTTATTTTTAATTTCAATTTCTCTTCTAGCTTACCCAATCGAACACTTATCGATTGTATAACGGAACGCGTTTATTCAGATTATCGCGAGTTTCCATGGTGCACTCAAACGCACTTAACAAGTGAATACAAGCTGATACGAGGGAGTTCAGCGAGTATCGCAAGTATAGGTTTTAACTTTCAGTATCCTCTTTCACAAAACTTTCGATGTACTTCGTCACGCACGCACGCACTCGGAGGATTACTCTTGTTCTTTTCCTCCTTCTCCTCTAGGTAGAGGACACGCTAACGAAGACGACGCGCGAAGGAAAATTGTGGTAAAATATCCGAAAGAGAACACTGGAAACAACCGACCCGCTCCCAACGACGTCGGCGAAGTAACTAAGCAGCGAAAGGGAATGAGAGAGCGTCGGCCCCCACCATTGACCTGTTCTGACGCCCCACCTTCAAGCCCTCTGCCCCACTACTCTCCTTCGTTCTCGCTCTTGCTCTAGTATATACACTGGCTCTCACTCGCTCCCCACCACTTTACTCGTAAAAACCGATGGAACACGCTTAACCCTCCATGCAACTACGCTCTCAGACTCTTTCTATCTATGCCTCTTTCTCTCTCTCTCTCTCTCTCTCTCTCTCTATCTCTTTGTTTGTAGAGTTCGCTTTTATTGTATGTTATATTTAATTTCACTTTTATTTCATTTTTAATCTTATTTTTAACCACTTTATTTCTCTCACTCTCTCTGTCTCTGTTTGTTTGTCCAGTCCCTCTCTTTTTTTGTTTACTTGCTTTGCAATAGACAAACCGTTGGATATCAAAGTCTAAGAGATTGTTCTAATGTTTGGGCAACGACGAGAAAAACGCTTTCACGAATTAATCGGTTACGTCCACATCCAACAACGATTGACTCGGTGTGAAGAGTCGGTGAGAAAAATCACTTGGTGAAAAACGTTAGAAATTTTTCACTTTCGGAGATTTCAACCCCGTCGTAGATTCTGGATTTAACCATTATCTTCTTTTCCACTGTTGAACGAGAACAGAACGACTACGACGACAACGACGACAACGACGACAACGACGACAACGACGACAACGACGACAACGACGACGACTATACAACGACAACGATGTCCGACGTGCGCGCGCGGCTACAGTAAATCGCTTAAATCAATTTTGTCTTAATTTACGAAGAGAAGAGATCGTCTTTTCGAGGTGCTACCGACGGTGGAGATAAGGAAGTAATTTAAGAAATTCCTCCTTTTCTTTTCTTTTCCACTTCTTCTTCTTCTTCTTCTTCTTCTTCTTCTTCTTCTTCTCCTTCTCTCCTCTCCTTTCCTCCTTTCATCCCTAAGAACGTGTCCAAGACGAAGTGTTAACGTACCTATCCTTTTTTCGTTCTCAATTAATTATTGTTGTTGCCAAAATGAAGTTTTTACGCTCGACCTAGTTCTTTAAAAGTTAAATAAATGATATTTTCTATTTTGTGTACTATTTTAGTACATTTATTTGTATTATATATCATATATAATATCATATCATATTATATTCATTTATTCTTGATTTAAAGTTACACTTAGCTTTAAGTTTATTAGTAGTCATAAACATATTTTGTCTTATTTCTCTCTCTCTCTCTCTCTCTCTCTCTCTCTCTCTCTCTCTCTATTTTTATCATTTCTTCATCCTATCTCTTGCTTTCGCTTTTAACGCGCAAGTGGGTATCGCTAGTTTCTACCTACGAATGGAGCGGAAACGTTACATCGAGAAGCGTATCACCCGATTTATCTCTCTCAGTAATCCGTTTTCGGTCTATCGCCAGACTCGATTGCCGAGCACGAACGAGCCTCGTCCGTTTTAGCCGACGCCTGAACGCTAAATAACCCGTGCGCGACGGATAAGCCGACGACGCTTCGTCGATCCCAGGACTAGTCCCTTTCTGACTCGGTAAGACTAAAGCTGTACCGGTTAAGCTAAATGTTCTACCATTATGGACTCGATCTATACCACATATTGCTTTCTTTTTTTCTCTCCCTCTCTCTCTCTCTCTCTCTCTCTTTTTCCCTTTTTTTGTTCAAAAGTTGGTAAATGTTCTTCTTTTCCTGTTTTATTTTTTTTCTTCAAATAACTACAATTCTTACTTTGAAAAAATTGTTTTATTCGACTTATCGAACAATGCTCAGATATTTTCCTTTTTATTTCTCTCTCTTTCTCTCTCTTTCTTTTTCGCGTTGATCCGTAGACCAAAGTTGAATCGAAGAGTAATAAAGCGGTCTTAGGTGAAAGGCGTACGCGCGCGACAAGATTTATCGCACCGTGGAAATTTATTCGTCTGTATTTACCGGTAAAGGCGAAAACCACCTCGGGACAAAGGAGCCACCCCTATCTTGGGGGTATCGCATAAACAACCAAGATCGCGATCGTACTTCTACGATGTACGATCTCCGAGAACGCTTTTACAAAAGAGCCGCGAGACCGACGGCCTTCGTGGTGAGTTGAGGCGAGGGTAAGAAGGAAGGACTTTAGAGTTTCGCCCTTGCTTTGCTAATCCTAAAACTCCATAAATATCGAAAAGAGAATTTGTTCTCTAAAGGATCGTTCTTGTAATCTGAACGCCCTGCCGACTCCTTGCTTATTTCATTCTTTCGATTCTCTTCGAAAGAAATGGTAGTTTTGTAGAAATCTGTTAAGTGCACGTAAAATAAAAGGGAAACAAAAATAAACTGTGCCATTTGTCTCGCTTCAACGAACCAGTTAAAAGGAGAGTCGTATATATATATACATACGCCACCATTTTCATCTTAAATCTTTCTCTCTCTTTCTCCCGTTCTTCGTACAATTATGCACGCCGCTTGTTTCTTTCATTGGACTTTTTCGAAATCTTTCATTTTCACCTCTCGATCGCGTGATCGCTGCTTTCGTGCAGTCCTTTTGGCAGACGCGTTACGTACCTACCCGAAAGACACGTTTCCAACCATGTTCGACCACGCGAGAGAGAAAGAGAGAGAGGAAAAAAAAGAATTCCAAATGAGATGCAATTATTGGATCGAAAATTAGAATGCAACTCCGTTTGCCATTGCATCGTATTGCATCGCATCGCATCGCAACGCATCGCATCGCAAAGAGATTGCATACTATTTCGTTGCAATTAATGTGTAAAAAGTGGTCTTTCTAGATCGTGAGAATCTTTTCTCCCTGTCTCATAATTGACTCCTTATTGCCGAGCTAACGAGAAGATCCAGGTAGATCTCATTTTTTTACGATCACAAAAGTCAGTTAATATCGCTTTTAGCGGTATATACCCAATGCCGATTTGAAGTGGATGTAGAGGGACAAGGAACGAGAAACGAACTAGCCAGTCTTCTTTTCTGAAAAGAATGAGAAGGAAAAGAAGATGGAAGGAAAGGGCTATCCCCTTTTCCATTGTAGGTTCGTGTCTGCATTCTTCTTAACCTCCGTGAACCCCCGTTCACTATTGACTATTTCACGGTTCATCCAAGCGACGAGAAAACGACAATTTGGAAGGACCAAGCAGTGTAATAGAGAGATACCCTTTGATGCTTTTCTATTCTTTTCCTTTTGCTATACCTACTGTTCATCATCTATCATCCTTTCTACTTTTAGTTCCTTTTCATGGAAGAATATACCGCAGCACGTGATATTTTTACGTTTAACACATTTTCTACCACAAGTCGTTTTTCAAAAAAATTCAGTAGCTGACCACGTGTACCAAAAACGGTAAATACGGTAGACAATATAGAGTTCGAAGAATATGTTAAAATTATGTATTTTTTAGTTTTTCTTAAGAATTTACAATTTATTTTTTCGTAGAATTAATATTGAAACCGCAAAGTAAGTTTATTTATGTCAATCGTAATTTCAACAGATACTTTTCTTATACCTTATTTATTAAAAATGGTACACTTGGCACGGAATATGTTAATAAGTAATGATTTTTGGATAAAAAAGATATCGATCTTTCTCAACACTTATCAAAGTGTGATAAAAGTAAGACGATCTATTATAAACGCTGCGATTTCTTGTCCTTTTCTTTCGATATTGTAAATAAAGAAACACCAAAGACAAGCAAGAAATGTAACCGTTTCGCTGTTGATCGCGACTCTCGAATCGTTGTTCCACATCGCATAGATATCGTTAAATCAGATGTTAGTTTGTACGTGACTATGCGTGTTTTATAAGCGAAATCGATATACGCCGATCGCGTGTATCGTGAGAACGCTCCTTCGATGAATTTTCATTTATCGTTTCTCGATTTACACGGTTGTCGATTGTACGAAAGATTGGTGACTCTCGTAAACGGACAATTATGCACAGTAGATTATTCGAAACAAACGGGATTGTGCGACTCGTACATACCATACCACGATTCGAAACAAAATCGTAATCTTTGATGTAATACATTAGATTCCGTAATACATTAGAGAGAAACGTTACAGGTGGTTTGTCGAATTGGTAGTTTTATCGGTGAGTCGTTCTCTCGTTTTCCATCGTCTTAATAAAATTAGGTAAGAATGAATAAGACTATGTATTGCATATACGTGCCAGTTACGCCGAGTGGTACCTATTTATACATACATATATGTATATAAGTAGACGCGTGGGAAAGAATTTTCTTTGTTTCTTGTCGGAATTGTGCGTATATATAAATTTATATGAGCAGAATTGTGTTCACAAATACCTTAAGGAAGCTTCCGTTGTTAAAGTAGAAATTAAGGATGTTAAATATGTGGGTGTAAATAAATGCTATGGTGTGGATAAAAAAAAAGATTAACAAGATTATTAATCTATTTTTATAATTCTATTAGAAAAATATAGGTATGTTTTTTGAGTACTCACGTAATTTTTCCACACCGTTAGAGATTATCTGCAACAGAAAAGAAGATGAGTGAGATGTTAAAAACGTGACACGAGAAACGATTCAGTTTAAACATTTATATGTGTTCGTGTCGCGTTCGTTCGTCGTTCGACGAGGAAAGATCGAATCTTTAAAACTCGTTCGAGAACGTGTACGCGAAGAGACCAATAACGGCTCGAGGCCAAAAAGTAAGTACTTGTTCGTAGGATGCTTCTATGCTGCCAAGTAGGCTCTCTCGATCTTTTATATAAGTGTTTTAATTTTGGCATTTTACGATAATTAAAGTGGAAAACAGTTTTTCTTAAACACAAATTTAATACAATACGCATTGCGGCGAATGTACTTATTACTATTATTATTATTATTATTATTTTATTGTTGTTGTTATTATTATTATTATTATTATTATTTTCATTACTATCATTATTACCATTATTATGATTATTACTATTATTATCATTACTATCATTATTATATTATGAAGCTATTATCAGCTCAATCTATGCGTATTTATAATAGATATATATCTATTTATTAATCAATGAGAATAATGAAATTTAATTATAAGTGCAGTAGACCAAACGTGGAAATAATGAGTAATAATACGAATATAAATAAAAAATGACTACATACTGTATAGTACTTAGTAATTTCCTATAAATTTAGACAAAAATGTTAATGTAATACGTATGACACATAAATGAATGAAATTGCCTCTCAGAAATATAACTGCTGACTCATCGGTAATTCACGCTAAGTTGAACCTTTCAAATAACGACCCCATCTACGACTCTCCTTGTATTGTATACGTATTATTTGTATCTATTTATCAATTTAACAAAAAATACGACGAAAATCAATTACACAGGAACAACAACAAATTGAATGCATCTCTATTACGATTCTATGTTCATTTAATTCCAGAAGGTGAATACCACGAGAAGGAGCATAATGTAACTCGTGTCGTTAGTTTTCATAACGAAAAGAGGAGCAACGAAATGTGCATCGACATTTACCTCGACTCGATTGCTCTGGAGATATTCTCGTGCGATATCACGAGTCGGTACTACCGATTTTCAACGGTGTATATGGCTATGTTGTAGCCGATTATCGTAAGGTTTTGCATTCGAGGGATTTCACTAATCCATTCTCTCCATATAATCCCATTATCGGCCGTTTTCCTTACGGCGATATCGGGTTAACGGAGTACGCACGTACGTATATACGTACGTATATACGTGGTAACGCGTTATATCTACAACTCGTATTTAGAGATTCTAGCAAAGCGACCTTTACACCAGGGACAAGACAAAGAGTGTATATCTGTCTGTGTGTGTGTGTGTGTGTGTGTGTGTGTGCTTGAGAGAAAGAGAGGGAGGAAGAGAGAAAATTTTATCGAAGATAACTGCAACACCGATCGACGAAGAACGTTCACGCGTTCGCAAATGCCTCTGCCGGTGTGCAATTAGAATATTGTCCTATTCAATATGCGCAAGCAAATCCTAGCATGGGGCAAAGCGATCGTATTAAATGGTTTCGACTGATATTATTGCCACGGTTAAAGGTTGTCTTCATAGGCCCACATATGTGTAAAATGTTAGTTGAATGATACGACAAACACGTACTAACATTATAGAAAACGAAAAAAAATGTATTTCGAAATTTCACCGTTCGAAAAAAATTTCAAGGTTATTTATTTTTTTTTAGTTTAAAGTCATGTCTTTAGAAAGAAATGTCGAAGTTATTTATGTCCTTTTTTTTAGATCAAAGCGATATCTCTCGAAACAAATTTCTATCTAGGTCATCTATTTTATTTTTTTAGGTAGAACTCGTAAATAAATCATAGTGCACAATGGTGTATACATCTAGCCATTAACAATTAGGTACCATAAACTTTCACTATCATAAAGGACGGACTTCGTGATGGTCGCACAAGTTGACATGTGCGTATCGAACGAATTCATTTTGCGTAGGTAACGTCTCATTCGAATCTGGGACGTAACGAATTCGCATAGCGAGGGTGAAAGGAAAAGAAGAAAATAGAAGAAAGAAAGAAATGAGAAAGAAATGAGAATAAAGGAAAGAAAGAAAGAAAGAAAAAAAGGTACTGGCCTTTTTGAGGTTGCCCCCTAGGGGGTAACAGGCAGGCACACTGATCGAGGCACAGAAGAGTGGTGCTAACTTAATGAGGGACCACCTAGTTTTAGCTGTTTGTTTTTCAAGCAAACCCATGGTCCGAGTCGAGGGAAGAAAAGAGAAGAAAGTAAGATAAGAGAAAAGCAAAAGTTAGCTGGACAGACCGGTGGTGGACGGATCCGTCTCTCGTCGTTCCTACCTTTCCTTCGTCCTGGTTGACGATACTCGCATTCTCTATCTTCCTTTCTCTTTCTCTTTATACGCGTTCACGCTCGGTCGACCTTCGTTTATGGCTTGTATCGAATACCTCGTTGCCATAACTTCCTCGATTTAGCCGTGAAATTACACGTGAATGAATCGGTACCACAGAGCGAGCGAACGTTCGACGATAGTACGATAAACTTTTCGTTCTTCTCCTTTTTCCCTTATCCTTCCGTGATATTTTTTCTCTTCCTCTTTCTCTATCATAGTCTATATACTTATTCCGTCTCGATCCTTCCTCGTTCGATCGATTTATTCGCTCGATTCGCGCGAAGAATGCAGCTGACGCGCGATACTTTCGCGGCCGACTAACAATAAGTTTACCTTCTTCTTCTTCTTCTTCTTCTTCTTTGCACCACTTCTCCAAACCACTTTGGTAGCCATTGTGTGCATTTTTGTGCCGATAGCTTTTCTCTTTCTCTCTCTCTTTCTTATGTATATATATGTGAGTATACAAAAAAAGTTGTGTGTGTGAGAAAGAAAAAGAAAGAAAGGAACAAAAATTTTCTTTCATTAGGGTCGTCAAGCTGTGGTACTTTTTCTAGAGTCCACTCTCTCTTTCTTTCTTTTTTTTTTCATTTAATCATTCTTTAACGAAGTAAAAAGGATCTTTTTTTATAACGAAGACCGACATAAATTACTTTTAAATCACGATTTTCCGATATATCGTACCGATCAAACGTTTCCTTCTCCATGACCTGTTCTCGTCTAGGAATAAAAAGTAGGAGAACATATTTTCGAAAGTGTACGATAACGTAGCTATGAAAAAGTGTGTTTGACGTGGGTGCGTCGTCCATGATTAAATTTATCACTGACAAGCGGTACGGAAAAAGCACCCTGACGTAACTTTTGTCTCAACCACGTTTGTATCCTTCCGTCGTACTAGCGACAAGCACGACGAGAGTTAACTTTTGTTGACGCGAGTGTTCGTGCACGGAGCAAAAAGCGTCGCATTAGGAATTTTCGCGAAAATCGGGAAAATGTGGTGTATAACATAACATATATATATATATATACATACATAGGCACTTTCGAAAAAGTTATCTGACACGTTCTAAACTTGCTAGTTTGGAATTCGCTTGGCGTAGGTATAATTTTTTTTGTCAAAGATTATAATTCTGATTACAATTTCGTAAAGCATACATTTACAGAGTTTAATACGTATGTGTGTTACATATAACTTGTTTCAATGCAATTCGTAACAGTTTGTATTAGGATTTAAATTCATGAAAATTCATTTTTCATAAAGTATTTGTATAGGTTTCTTATTTTATTAAAAAAAAATCAAATCAAATTTATATATTTATCTCTAAATGCAAATAAAACTTTATATGGAAAAAGATTAATAATGAAACTGTTCGATCGATTTAGTTTTCTTAACGATTCGTTTGGTTTGCTCCGAAAAATACTACTCACGATCACATATTTCCTGTCGAAAAAACGGCATATGGGCTACGATGATGAAGGGACGGTCTACCCGTCGGCGATCTCATATTTCCCGTAGATTATTATTCATCCTGGCTTAATATAAAAGAATACGATTGGTTGACCTCGCAAGGATCCCCGGCGACATGACGTAGGACACGCGAACGAAGGATGGAAACGAATCTGTGACACCGAAAGAAAGGTACCCTCGTTAACATTCACTTCGTTGCATTACCATGCTTAACGTACTAACCCCTTTCGCTTTATTTAAGCAATTGTTCTTGAACTAGAGTCTCGTTAAAAACATGCTCCTTACACGATAGCTTTCCATTGATCTTTCATAAAGATGAATAGAAACGAATATTACTCTATTATTAGAAGATATTTTTTAAATCATTTTCATTGAGGAACACGAATTGCTCGTCAGCTTGGAAAATTATTTTCCGATTATAAATTTTGGAAGTATTTTAAAGAGTAATCACAAACTCTTATAGATGATATAATTCGGTAAAAACTCCATTCTTTTTCGAGTGACTTGATACAAAGCTTTTACATCTCTCTCATTCTTTCACTCTTTCTTTTTCTTCTATGCTTCCATTTTCCATCTTCATCTTGCATCGTATGACCTCGTGACGCATCAGGGTAAGCGACATTTCGTGTTCTGTCTCGTGAAAGATTTCAGGGATGCACTAGACATAGTAAATAAAAATATATATTCGTTTATAGAAGAAGAGAGAACGATGCCGAGCAAGTTTCCCATTTTGCGAAAGGTGCTACGCACTCGCAATAGTACCTATCGGTTGTTTATCTTAAACATTGCGAGATTATTGAGACGCGGAAATCAAAATATTATTCGTATTTTATTGTTGTTATTTATTTTTCACTTTTCTTTTTTTTTCTTTTATACAATATAAAACTAAAGTGAAAATTTTGAGAAGGACGATTGCACGATGCAGTTATTCTAGAAGCAAAAATCGAGAAAGACTTTCTACGGTTTGAGATATCCAAGGTAGCTGCGTTCTTGCGCTAACGAGTGGACCTTAAAAGGGGGAAAGAGTTTCCCCGATCACCGGTTAACATCTTTGTCTCGTCCTTTCGAGGCCGGCTTGTGAATATATTCATGAGGAGTGCGCGAGCGAGCAAGCGAACGACCAAGCAAGAGGAAGATAAAGAGAGAGAGAAAGAAATAGAGAATACAAGAGTATATGAGAGAGGGAGAATACTGTAGTATCGACCCGTCGAAAATTTTCGTCCTCTTTTGTGCATCAGACTCTGTGCGCCTCCTCTAACAACGTTTACCGCTAACAAACGAAAAAAAAGCACTGATTTTTAATTGGACTATTATCGTTAACGATCGATATCTGTCAATTAAGCATAATTCTGTCAAATCTCATTTATTATTCCTCTTCTCATTGGCATTTTATTAATCCACGTTATATTATTCTCGAGGGAGTAGGAAGAGTTGCGTAGACTCGATTTATTTTCATCGTGAATTCTCCACGTTCGTTCGTTCGTTCGTTCATTCGTTCATTCATTTGTTCGTCCGTTGTTTTCGACGTTATCTTTATTCGAAATCGAGCCACCCTTCATGATTTTTCCATCGATCGAGTACCGAACTATGCCGTGAACTAAACAATAATCGAGAAATCGTTTTGTTCCATTGAAAATCGAACCTTGGTCCTTCCCCAATTTCATTTTTATTTTATTATTTTTTGTTTCTTGTTTTTTCCTTTTTTTCGAGTAATGGTTCTCGTCGATCGACGCCCTATATCGTCAAATTTTGTTTCGAGTTATTTCGACGTGTCGATATTAATAATACTCGACGAATTTTTTACATTTTTATCTTACTTTTAATTAATTTTAATATTCTCATAACTTCGACCTACTAGAAACCCGTAAAAAATTTTACGTTTGAACGTAGATATTAAATGACTATGATTAAACATATCAAAAATATATTGACTTTATTTATATCAGTAAAGGAACAAACGATTAAATAATAAATGAATTATTTTGACGCTGAAGTATATCATTAAATGCATGAAAAATATGTGTCGCGTCAATTTAACAGATTAAAAAAAGAAGTTAAAATTCTAAAGCGATTTTCAGATAGAAAGAAAGTATAAGATGTAAAGAAACGGCAATTGAATTAGGATATTTAAATAAAGATTGCGATTAGACGAATGAATGAAACGAAACACATTAGAAATCGAGTAGTTTGTTTGTCGAATTATTTTTTAAATAGGACAGATTCGTCATTCTTTTAAAATGTTACTTTATTGGATAGGAGTTTCGAAGTTATTTTAAGAGATTCCTTTTAGATGCTCAGAAGTTATCGAACGTCGTATCTTTTGGTAAGAACGCGTCCCTTTTTCTCGTGGACATTTAGGCGACTGAAAGATAGCTCTTATGACCGTAGTATGATCATCCGTCACGGACGATAAACTTTTATCGCTTTTTCCTTGTCAATCCGTCTAGTATGTTTAGACGCATCATGCACTTCCGTTGATAGTAACGTAAAACTCACACCTTATGAATTTCAATATTTATCAAAGATAAAATAAGAATTTATGATTTTGTTTTATGAGATTATAAAATCATAGTTTCTGTAACAGTTATTAGTTGGAAGTTATAATAATTATAATGAAATAGAAATAGTACAATATATCTTACTAGTCTATTAAAGGTAAACGTTATCGTCAATTTTTAATTCGTTTCAATTGCAAAGTTTTAGAAAAATAATTTCGTCAATTTTTCATTTGTTTCGATTTAAAAATTTCAAGTAATAAGTAATTTACCTAATCGTAAAGTTTGACTCTCGTCTTTCAGGATGTCTCACGAACAACGACACCTAATTCCAACAGGGAGAAGCACTTACATCCGAGTGACGGTCAAAAGTGGAATCATTAATCATTCGACATCCGTCGAGCGTTGGATCCAAAGGGATTTTAAGGGCCATGGTTTTTTCGTTATATTCCAGTTGAAAGTTTTTCCACGAAGTGTGAACTATCTACTCGTACATGCGTGTTCTTCTTCGTATGATAAAAATGATAATCGTTAAGAAGTAAGGAGTTACGAGTGTGGTAATACATAAGATATATATTTCTTTCGGCACTTCTAACCATATAATTTAAGACATTGTCTTAAAAACTTCTCGAATTTCGCGGTCGACTAGCATAAAACGGCCAACCGGAAAGTCGAATAAATGGCCTACAAGTAGGCACGAAAACAAGCAAACGGTAATAGCCCGTATTTATTTTGGACACTAGTGTAGGTGCATCGTGCTTACTAATAGCTGGAATTTACGACTCGGTCATTCGAAATAGATAAGTTGAAGGAAATTTTTGAGAAAATTTTTCTTTTATTTCAGATTATGGTTTAACGTAGAGCTCTATGACTATTACTATATTTTATCTTTTTCTTTTTTTTTTTCAAGAGAAAGCTCTACATTTCCTCTAGTGGAATACAAGGAGTCTTGGATAATGGAATGATACTAACGCGAAGGAAACAAAAAAATAAGAAAAGAAACATCGAGAAACGTTATTCGGGAAAAAAATGGAATATGAAAACAAGGCAGGTGTAAAAATAATTATTGCGTTTGCTTTGAAATTGTCTGAATCTATCAAAAGTAGTCGCACACATTCACTGACTTGCAATGAATCTAAATAAGCCCGAGGAGATAATTACGAAGCCCGTTATCATTGTTATTTCAGTAAATCTAAAGAAAAATGTTGTGCATGGTCTTTAAAACTTGTTATTACCTTTTTTTTTTATCGAGGAAAATAATATTACTACGACACCAGCCTTATTTATGTGAAGGAATCTTATTAGTCTTTCTTTTCCTACTTTTTTATTTGTCGACTTGGCGTACAAATTGAAGTTTTATTTGTAATGACAAGAAAATTTGTATTATCCCGCTAATTAAAAAAAAAATTTTTATAATCAATTTTAAAAGTAGTAAGAGATAACTATGTGAAACAATAAAAGTACAAATTACTAAGCAGACGATTTATTAATGATCATATATAATAATCAGTTACATTTTTCTGTCAAATATCGAGAGAAAATATTCTTAAAAATATAATATATTGCAATATGTTTAAACAATTTTTTGATAATATTTATATATAAATATATATTACCAATTTATCTATATATATATCTATCTATCTCTTGTTCGTATACGTATCGATAAGTTTCCGGTTGGCATCTCTCAGCAAGGGAAATGAGATGGATAAAGAGAGGAACGGAGAGGAATAGCCGGTTGCACCGGTGGTGGCAGATGCGGATTCTCGGGACGGGGCAACGCGCGTACGTCCGTTCGTGAGGGAAATAAAAATACAGTAGGCGTGTCGGGTGTATGTGCTCGATACGAAAGAGGGAGGGTACACGTTAGGTGCTCTCGTATATGCGTGCGTGCGACAAAGAGTGAAAGCGAGCGAGAGAAAATGAGAAAAAGAATAAGAGTGAGAAAGAGAGAAAGAGAGAGAGAGAGAGAGAAAGAGAGAGAGAGAGAGAGAGACACTTTGGTGTGTAAGCCGGCTTATTACGCGCCGCCGGAGGCTACAAACACGCCGAATAATGGCCGAGGCTCCTTCGTCGAAGAAAGACCGTCGTCGTTGGGAGATGCCCTTAGGTAAGTTTCTCGGTAGGTAGAGTTTGCCATGCTACAAGTCGAGATAGGCAGCCAGCCGCGGAAAGCGACGGCCGAACACGCTGGTGGGAGGGAGCAAACGGTGTCGTATTAAATTATAATACTTCCAGCAGGAAATTACTAGAACGACGGGAGTCTAAAGGGTGTGAGAGAGTAGTTTCTAGTCATGCTATACTTCTTTCCACTAGTTCTCCCCTTCTCTTACTTCTTTCCTATATTTTTTTCATACAATGCATATACTTACTCGTTTCAATATTTCTCCTTTTTATTTTTATTGACGTTAATTTATCTCGACGAAATATCAAAATTTTAAGGAAAAATCAATGTTCACGACAGATTTTTCTCTTAATTCTGTTGAGTATTTGTTTTATTCTTTTTTTTTTAAATGTTTTTTTATCTTTATCCTATATCGAAAGAATCGATATCTCGTTTTAAAGCCACCTTGTGGTAATGTCGAATAATCTCTCGGTAACGACGCAACGCATACTAAAATTCATAGCGAGCAGTTAACGGATGAGGGGAAGAATCGTACAAGCGTGAGAGAGCAGATTGTTTCCGTCATACTCGTAGAGTAAGAGAACTTCCTTCTCTTTTCTTTACCAGACACTTCTTCCTCTCTTCGTTGCCATTCTCATAACTATCGTTCTTGTCGTCATCATCGCGTACGAGACGCATAATTATTATCACACTATGTTCATATACATTTCTCACTATTAATATTCATAAAGTCGATCCGTCCAAACGAACCTTTCTATACTTTGCCTTCTCTAAAGTTATTTTTATACTTCTTGACACTTTACTCACAGTTAGTCCTATTCGAAGAATATCGAAGAAGTAAGCGACCTACTGTACGAAGGAGAAATATTGCATACAGCTTGAATTAATCGAAAGATCCTGGAATGTGTGAAAAATAATGTAGAGATTAAAATTATGATGAGTCTCTATTACTAAGGTCTCATTTTCACTCGTGTTTTACCTTGTTTTCTTGTATTTTTTATATTTTTTGATAACATTTATACTCTTTATCGCGAGGGATTATTTATTTTAGAAAAATATTTTATATAAAATACGAAATATAATTGAACTAATAAAAGCAACATAATTAATAAGTAAAATACGATAAGATAGAAAGAAAAAAGATATAATTAAGACACAAATCTGTCGTCATTTTTCTGCGTCTTTAACGAGTTTATAATAAACATTTAATTCATTCGCAAAGAAACAGAATGCACTCGTTCGAGATAAAATGCGTGACCGATAAAGTAAAAACTTCATGATTCGATTTTTCCTTCTTCTTGTTAACTAACCGTTTCTTTAACGAATGCAAACTCTTTTCGAAGATAACTAACTGCCAGTACTTTTAATTGAAAGAAATTAAAACACTGAGTTTTCCTCTTTTTTTTCTATCTTTTTCTATCTCTCTTTCTCTCTCTCTCTCTCTCTCTCTTTCTTTCTTTACTTATTTTTCTCATCGTTTTCTGTCTATTCTGCGTTAAATCAAGCACGATTTATGAGACAAGGTATATGAAAGATAGTTATTTCTTGACTTGGCTTCAATAAAAATAACTAATACTGCGAACATAAAAGTTTCTATTTTGAGAAAAGACGCAGTCCTTGCAAGTTCAAGTGTGTTTGATAAATATAACTTATCACTGAATTCCATTAATGGAAATTGAATTATTTAAAGTAAGATTACGTCAACAGAAGTCTATAACACGAACTTATTATTTTTAGTTTTTTATTTATATCTTTCTTTCGTTATGCATCCAGATTCATTATGTTCAATCATGGGAATAATTAAAACAAAAATAAAGAGAGTTAGAGATGGAGAAAAAACGAAATAGCAAAATTTTGTAGATTAATTGAATTGCATGGTATAAAAATAAACTTTCGTATTTTATATATACAATGAATATAAATTTGCAGACTACAGAAATTGATTCTAAAATAAGTGTCTCAATATTTAGTAACTTAGCTAACGTATATAAATGAAGAAAGAAAGAAATATTTATACACAATATATTCCTACATTTAAAAATACTCTCAATTAATTTCTAATTGTATCACATACATTTTCTATACGTTTCTACAATTGCTAGAGATATATTTATTATTGATAAAGGATACCTTTCGAAATAATTAATCACTTCAGAAATTGGTTTTTTAATAAAATGTTGTAGAGAATAAGAATGTTTATGTATAAAAATGTGAAAGATTTTGTTTACATTTTAAACTATTAACGTATTTTCTTCGTTTTTAACGATATGCAAAATATTTAACATACACTTCGATTTGTTTCGAAAGAAGTATACCATGAAAAAGAAAATTTTTCTTGTAAAATTATTTTTTATGGATTCTTTCATGGTCGTTAGTATTTTTTAATCTATAAACGTGTCCTTTTTTCTTTTATATTTTGTAGCGGATGACAAAATACATTTAAGTATATCTGTATTATTTCTTTTAAATAACCTTGAGCAGAAAAATGTGATAAAATTGTAAAGTTCGCTTGTCATATAAAAAAAATACATGCTTATAGAGTAAAAAATACCGACGACTAAAAAAAAAATTCATATCCCTTACGAGAAAATTTTGTTTCACGATATGGCCTCTTATGATACCAATCGAAGTATATCTTAAACATTTTTCATATCATTAAAAACAAAGAAAATATTTATGTAGCCTCTTTCAACTGGGACACCCTATATGTGTATATAATTCACTCGTTCGCATATATCATACACAAACACATAGCTCATTTCTTTGTTTGCATGTATATACCAATGTATGTATGTATATATGTATGTTTGTATTATAGAAAGTAGTGGTGAGAAATTAATCGACCGTCTGACATGGAGTATACTCGCGTGTTTTCCCTTCGAAATATCAAACGTCCTCGCGATCACGATTGCCTGTGACATCGGTTTATACCGTCGTAAGCGAGAGCTACGAAGCAATACCTACTCGCAATTATCGAGAATTACCCGAGGCTCGTGCACACGATTGTTCGCTTGAAATGTGCCGATATTCATCCTCAAGAATTTCTACGGTTCTGTCGTTGAACTTATTGTTAGTTCTAATCTAAACAAGTATTGAAGGAACATATTGAATTTTACCTACACTACATATGCATTTAGATAAATATATATTTATCTACATAAAATTTGTCTAATTATTTGTATAATTATATTATAACGTTTTTTTTTATATAGTTTTTCTCATATCTGATGTTATCACATTGTTAGAGAGTCGTCCGCACTCAAAGGGTTAATCAGATTCTTATTTGTTTTTTATTTTTTAATTTGTTACAACTTTATTATCATTTTGATTTGTATGAACGTTATCCACATTTTATTTCTCATTAATTCTATTATATATTAAATTTTACTTGATTTTAATTATCAAATGAAATATATTTACTTGAATATAAAAATATAATTTTACGGAAGAATAAAAATAAACTTAAAGCTTATAGCTAAACTTCGATGTCGTGTGATGTTTACTGTTAGCTACAACTTGATCGTGACTATTATGCCAAGCAAAGCAAAAGGAAAATGCAGGATAGAAAAAAACAACATTGCCACGCAATAATTCAAGAGATAGATATTTGTTTTTTAATGAATACTTTCCAGTAACCGTCCAAAGACATATATTACGTAAGTATGTATCTTTGCTGCCTCGCTTTCAAGAAGAATAATAAATATATTTTTAGAAGATCTCTGGAGAGATACGAGATACGTCAACATAAGATGGTTAGTCGGGTTGGTAAAGAAAATAGACTTTATCAGATTTGGTTGGATCTTAACGTATCAAAAATTATTTACTTATAAATGTTACCATTAAAGAGTAAAATTCATTTATTTATGAAATATTAAACTGATTAACTAACTAATTAATTAGCTAAATAAATAAATAAATTAATTTATTGTAAATTATACACTTTAATGGTAACATATATATGAAAATCCTAATGCAACCCTATCGGAAGCTCCGTAACATTATCGAAGTCTTATAGCTTATAGGAAAAGTATTGTGGGAGGGAGGAAGGGGGGTGTACAGATTGAAATCCACCCTCCGTTTTCTTTGTCCTTATTATTATCGTCGTGGCATATGACGTGAAGCCATCGGGGCAGTCCGGTATCACCCACTTGTTATTAATGCAGCATGCTCGCCATGCTTGCCTTTGAAAAATGGTCAACCCATGATGATTCAGAGTTTTGTACAGGGTTGAACATACATATATACACGTACTTACTTACATACGTTTTCTAGATACTTTTTTCTTTCTTTCTTTTTTTCTTTTTTCATTTCCTTCCTTCCTACCTTTTTCCCCTTTACTCTTGGTAGACGGATAGGACGCGTTTTGCGTCGATGGACGCTAACTTTCGAGAAAATATTCCGTGTGACGTGTACAGCTGCCAGGGTTCGAATCGAAGGTTTTACGGACATCGTCGAAGAGCAAAAGGGTCGTCGTAGTCGTCGCGACGCCGATCGGTTATCCGACACGGAGCAAACTATTACGTGGATGTCGTCGCATCCGTTAACATGTTGACCGTCGATTATTACCCTGCCGATAAGTTTGAAGGGTATAATACTATCGCTCGATATCGTTAATCCTTTGAATATTATGAATAGATACATACATAAATTTTTTTTCTATGAAATATAGGTAGATCTTTTAAATAAAATTTTCAACTTTTCCCATATTATATATATTGATATATTATATTATACAAGTATATCCTTCTTTTGTAGAACTTTCATCCAATATTTCAAATATAATATAATATAATATATTAATTAATTTTAATTAACATTGTAAGCACTTTTTTTTAAAGTAACAAAAGTTTAATTATTATTTTGTTATATTTTCAGATGAAGATACATCGTAGAACTTACTATTACTTACTTTGTCTTATAATTTTACAAGTAAAAGCGAAATTAAGGAGATGAAGAAAAATATTCTCTCTCTCTTTTCCTCTATTATTTTTCTCACTTTCTTTTTCTCTCCTTCTCTCTCTTATTCTCTTTTTCTTTCTTTCTTTTCTCTTCCATGCTTTTGCAATATACACGTGTTTCCAGAGAATCGTTGTTATCGATGCAAGCGAAGAAGAAGAAGATAACGTACAATCCCTTTGAAGGTTTCCTTTTCTAGCATTATCTTCGAAGAGCGTTTAGCGAGACTGCAAGGTGTAGAGAAGGGTGGATGGATACTTGGGGTGGGAAGAATAGGAGAGTTGGTAGAGGGAGACGAGGATGGATTACAAGAAGCGTCTCCAGCCCGTGTAAGCTTCGTAATGCGGATTCAAGGGAAGACGAGGGCTCTTTGATAAATGCGAAATGTACCATTCGAGTTTGTTATGGTCTCCGCGATCCACTATTTACGACGGTTTCTTTGAACTTCAGGCTATACGATACCACCACTACCATCACCATCAGCACCATCATCCTTAGTACCACAGCTACAGCAAATGATGTACTTTACCACGAAACACCTCAAGCTCGTGGGGGCACCAGCTGTAAGCTCGTAACAAGAGAAGAAACAGTAACTCTGTGGTAAATCGATATGCGGTGCTTATCCCACCGTTATTTTTTGTAGTATATATATTTACTCGTTTTTTCGTTCGTAGTTACTTTATATGTATTTTCTTTTTTATCTAATATCCGCGATGATATCTTAAGTGAACTTTGATCTACGTCAAGAGTATTTAAGAAAATATTTCTGAAGAATGAAGACGCTCGTGCGTGCGTGCACGCGCGTTGAAAGTTTCAAAATTAATATAGAAATAGGATCTATGAGAAGGATCTCGTCATTTTCGAACGACGCTATCTCGCATATACGTTGTCGAGATTACATATACATCAAAGGGTTCGAAAATCAAACGAACGCTTTCGAGTGTTTAGGCTTGGAGCAATGATTTCAGGTCGGATTTTCTCGGGCGTGATGACTGGGAAAGGATTAAAATGTGTATTATGCCTTCAACAAAATTCCTTACTATCTTCATGCTTGCCAAGCAAAATTTTGCTTTATGTCTCCATATCGAAGAGAAATATATTTTTAGAGAAAATATTATCTTTGATTTATGGATTATAGAAATTTATTTAAATTGAATATATATATCTTAGAATATATCTTGTCAAATTTGAATACTATTTGATTAATTCATAAATAAGCTACGTAATAAATAGAGTATAACTATAACACAATAAAACATAAATTAAAACATTACATAAATACGTATTTTTATAATTACTTGAATTAATTTCTAATCGTAAGAAATCACGATAAAAGCGTGATTTCGAGGAAGCGCGAATTTTCGAGCAACCCTTACAAGGAGGACGTCCTTTTTTCTCCCTTGCTGTGAAATAATGGGATTAGATAATCTTGATACACGTTTTTCGACGTGTCGTAATTAATACCAGCGCGTACCTAACATCAGTGCTATTCGAAATTGTCGAGGACGGATATAACGTGCGGTTGGTCTGTGCTTTCGTGAGCCTTGAAGAGTGTCATGAAACGAATGTAAAGCTCGCTGAAAAGCTCGATAGCGATAACAGCCGAGGGAAAACACGAGCAAGCCGTACTGAACCGACTTCCCTCTTTTATTTTTGCTCGCGGTTTCTCTATTTTTCCCTTTCTTTCTGTCTTTTTCCCATTCTTTCTATCTTTTTCTTTCTATTTCTGTTTTTTCCTCTCGACCACGATGTTAAACCCGTACTCGAAAGACAGGTCTGGTTTGCTCGACTATCTAATCGTATATATGTACGTGTTCTTCAACGTGCTTCACTCGACATATTATGAGAAAGCAAACACGCTAAAGAATTGTCAATAATTTTTTCAAGCCGAGATTTTTTCTCTTATCGGATTATTATTAGTACTATATGATTATAATTATCATTAATCTTGATTGAAACGTATATTTTAATTGAAATAATATAGGTTTATACAAATTGATTAAATATATATAATAATTATATACGTAACTTGATATAAAAAAAATGAGAAGGGAATAAAATTAAAATTATGACTTATCTTTAGGGTTTGATCTCGTGTAACCTTCACTTTTCTACGATTTCACTGCGACTGACACGCTAGACAATATAAAAATAATAAAGTATACAAGAAATCAAAATATAGCGATCGAATCACCACGCATAAATCTACGTTATTTAATATTTTTAAATAATATCTCGGTACGTTCTTTTGTTCTTTGGTAGAACTCTAAAATTGATACGTTAAGTAAGGTAAATAATGTATTTTCCTTAATCAGAATTATTTTATTTTTAAATTAAATTTATTACATAAATTATCAATAACTGATGATAATTGTCTCTCTTCTTTCCTTTTTATTTGTTAATGCACGATCAATTATTTACTCGTTATATTATTCGTTCGGATTAACAAGTGACTTAATTAATAAGTAACGGGATTAATTATATAAGGTGTATTGAATAAGTTAACGTTACAATGAGCGCAAAAAGACATTAATTATGCAACATTTAAAAGACTTTCACGTAATAGAACAAAAGAATCAAACTTCGCGAGACGAAGATCGTATGTCTTTGTCTGTAACAGTTCTTTCACGTAAGAATAGAACCCCGTTATTAGACCTTTCTTGTGGAACCATCACCGTCGTGTATAACGTCTTTCTTCCATCTGTTTTCCACTTTGGAAAGCTCGAGAAACTCTTTCTCTAGCTTTCCCATCCTAGGCGAGGGTTCTCTACGATATTTTTCTATTATCGCACCGAGTAGATAAGACGGTACACGTGGAAGCGTTCCATTTTGACCCATGATAGTACCTTTCTTGCTTCTTCTCTCTCCTTCTCTTTCCCTCTCTACCTCTCTCTATCATTTCTTTCATTTCTTTCTTCCCTTTCTTACCAAAATCCTTTTTCTTCTGTCATTTTAAAATATTTTCACATTTGTCGGGATACCAATAACTATTTTATAAAATATTAAAAATTTTCCAGTAAACGTTGCCTAACGAACTCACTACCCCAAAATTTTACAACGCTCTGCTCGACATACGTGATCAAAATATAGACACAAACGTTTATTTTTATAAATATAAAAGAATTAAATAGAGAGAATTGTTTTTAAAGAAATTTCATACTTTAACAGATACAGGGCCTTTAAATATTTTAACAAAATGTCATAAGTTTTATAGAATATTCTAATAAAATTTTAGAGAAAGAAATAGGATATTCTGTAATTTTTCATATGTATATGTATTGTAATTAAGCTTATCACAAATTTCAAATACATCAAACGATTATTTTTTCATAATTTTAATCGAATATAATCGATACATAAATATTAAGTATAATCATTTTATCCTTCAGATGCTTTCATTAATTATGGATAAAACAGAGAAAAGAATAGGCGTCTGATATGAAACAAGGAACTATATTTTTAATAGAAAAAACTTTATTTACGTTGAAAAAGTCAAGACGCGTTTGTATATTAGAAAATAAAATAAAATACTCGAGTGTTTGAAAAATAAATCGAACGAATAGAGCGGTAACAAGCCGAGATGTAATTGATTATGCATCATCGTGAAATAAATTCGACACTTGATCATATTTTAAAATCATTTTCAGTTTTACGAATGCAACGAAAGTTATTCGTGTGAATTATGAACGCGTACATATAGTGTCCGATTAAAAAATTCTACAACGTTATGAATACCTATTAGATTTTTTATCGAAAATTATTGATATATTTTTAATACTAAACCTACTACGTGCCGTCAACTTTTAAAAAGATTCAAAATTTTGGTCAACTTACATTAGGTGAACTTTTTCCTTGTATCCAATGCTGCATATCCATATCCATAACTGTAGGTATCCATATATGCACTATACACACTCGCTCACATATGCACCTCACTTGCATAGGAAGAGTACACTCACACGCGACGCGAAATAAATGTCATATTCTTAATATCCTTGTTACACCTTCCGACGCTCGAAGAAGACTAACGATTATTATGAAAAATAGTTACGAATACATACGACATGTACCGAACATATACGAAGGTCAATATTAAATCTAACGACGAAATGACAACGTTCGGTTGTCGACACCTGCCGAAGAGCGACGGAGAGAAACGAACGTAAACAAAACATTGAACGTTCAACTAAGCCGGTAATTAAGGAATGTTTTTCTATGTGTATTTCATATATAACGAATTTCTTAGAATTAACCGAGAGATATAAACAGTACCGATGTTGAGCTCGTTTGACTTGGATGTACACCTTCGCCTATCTTTCTCTCAATACATTCAATACGTATGGGATTGTTACTATGTTTTTATACAGCTGACCTACTTTCGTATCGTTGACCGACTTTTGTATCGCTGACTTATTTTTCTTACTAGTGACCTACTTTTGAACAACTGTTTTCTATTTCTAATGACTGATTTTTNAGGAAATTCGTTATATATGAAATACACATAGAAAAACATTCCTTAATTACCGGCTTAGACGATCGTTCAATGTTTTGTTTACGTTCGTTTCTCTCCGTCGCTCCTCGGCCGGTGTCGATAACCGAACGTTGTCATTTCGTCGTTAGATTTGATATTGACCTTCGTGTATGTTCGGTACCTTTCGATTGTATTCGTAACTAATTTTCATAATAATGGATAGTCTTCTTCGAGCGTCGGAAGGTGTAACATGGATATTAAGAATATGACATTTATTTCGCGTCGCGTGTGAGTGTACTCTTCCTATGCAAGTGAGGTGCATATGTGAGCGAGTGTGTATAGTGCATATATGGATTATGCAACATTGGATATAAGGACAAAGTACATCTAAACGTAAGCTGACCATAATTTTTAACCTTTATAACATTTGACCACACATGATAAGTTCACTGTTAAATATATTATACGAATAATTTTCAAGAAAAAAATATTCTAATAGATAATCGTAAAGTTGTACAATTTTTTGAACCGGATATAGTATGATACGCGTTCATAATTCACACGAATATCTTTTGCTGGATCCACTTATATGCATCCATAGAACTAATAGGGTTTAAAATATTATCTCGTGTCAGATTTATTTCTTAATGGTGAAGTTAGATATGTCTTAAAAATAAAAGAGAGTATTAAAAGGGAATAGTAAAATGGAGAATAAAAAGACATAATATAAAATATTACTTGACAATAATTAAAAAGCATTATATAATAAATTAGTAGTTTTGTAAAATATGAGAAAAACTACGTCCTTGTTTTTCAATGGTTTAATTGTTTTATTATTTTACAAACATAGGGAAATGATTTCTCGATAAGAGAAAGTTTTGTTCATTTTTGAACTTCTTATTAGTGGGAAATAGAAAGACAAGTTAGGACAGGATGTAAGTATTAAAAAAATATTTGTTCAAAAAGTTTAGTAAAGCGATGAATTGAATATTAAAAGTTGCATGAATAAGCTTTATTGGTTGTCGTATCTCACTTACCTGATAGGATCATGTTTACATAAATATTCATGCCCCTTTGTTCTTCCTCCCTCTCTTTCTCTATCTCATTTTCATACATGATGGAAGTAAACGAAGGTACACTATCATCGACACTAGTATTAGCAGCAGTTTTTTATCGTGTATTCTGTGTTACTTCTTATTCGTTTAAATGGGAAGTTATCGTTAATTCATATTCTATAAGTTTCTCTATTTTTGGTGCCCTTGTGAAAGCTCGGAAAAGATCTCGAGAATTTGTGTTGAATCTTATGAAAGAAATTCATGACACTTCACCTTATAAACAACTTTTCGATGCGAAAACTGGACTTCGAATGGCGAAGGAAAGCATTTTCTAAAAATAAATCGAAAAATGGGATACTTCTCTCTTTATTTCTCATGTAGAGAGAGCTTTGTATATTTAAATGTATACTTATAATATCTAATAAAAGATGAAAAATAAAAGTAATTTAAAATATTGAATGAAACAAATGAAAAATGATAGATATTTTGTTGAATATTTTCTATCGGTATTACTTCTTCTTTTATTTTTTCTCTTCTCTTGATTATTTCCTGTCTCGCGAAACACTTTAAAGTTTCTTTCGGTGAATGAAAGAGAAAGAGAGAGAGAGAGAGAAGTGATAAAGGATGTGCAAGTTCTTCAAGACACTTTGATCGAACATGCGGAGTTGGAAAAAATCGTCTTTCCGGCAGCGTGGATAATACGCTTGCTATAAAGTAACGTTATTAATACGTTGCGCGTTGGTAAAGCTTAAGCGGCAGGGCGGAGCCAAAAACAAAAAAGAAAAATAAAAGCAAGGAAGTAAGCGAGCAAGCGAGCAAGCACGTCGATCTGTATAATCGATTTTTCAAATAAGTTGGACCCGGTTACTTTGGTGTTACACAGAACATTCTCTCCTTCTTTCTTTCTCTTGGTACAGAAAAAAATGGACGTCAAATAAAGACGAAGCGATAAATTATACAAGTATGAGGATTATGCGATGACCGCGAAACAACGTTTTTAATATCCGTACAATGTAACCTTCCAAACTCGCTATCGTATCTTCATCGTCGTTGTTATTTTTTTTTTGTAAAAAATAAAAAAAAGAATTTAGCGATTATCGAAATAAAATGTTTTTATTATAAGTCTTATCGAACGATGTGAATTAAAGTTTTGTCGGAAAACGGATTTCTCAGAGGAGAAGAAAAAGTAAAGAATCAATAACAAAAAAAAAATAGAAAAGAAAAATAAGAAGAGAAAGAAAATCAATAGGATTCTTTAGAGACATTTCCTTCAGCATTTTCTTATTTTTACTTCATCCACGTCGTATGAAGAATCGTGTTAGAGAAATAATGCTATTCTTTATCGCAATACCTCGAAGGCGTTTTGCCGAGTAGATGCAAAAAACAAAAAATCTTCTTAGTTCTCTTTGTAGTTCTCGTCGTCAAAAGGATGGGTATCACGAGCACTGACGTTTTTCGTAAAGACGTATGACGAAGCTATATCAACAATGGTGCTTTTCAACAATACTTCATGCACAGGATCATCATCGAAAGCGTAATAGGGAGATGCAAGTAGCGACTAGTATCTACATTCATGAGTAGCGTAAACTTGATTCTCGTTGATGTTTACCGGCTGTGTGCATATGCAATGAGTTGTAAACGTAAGCAAGAGAAATATGCAATCATAACCATGATTCGAAGTGAAAGATATGAGAAAGAGAGAGTGTGTGAGAGAGAGAGAAAGAGAAGACACGCAGAATCATCGTGCGTGTCTTGGAATCATACGTAGACACCGATAACGACGTTGTTACTTACACTCACCCATGACGACTGATTAGGATCAGCCGTTACGTTCTTAGCTTGCATTGCTAATCGCAAATCGACGATGTTCTTTACTATGATAGAATAGATTCGTTCGTTAAAGTCGGTTAAACGATTATTTCTTCGCAGAAAGTCAAATGGTAGATTAAAAGGCAGTCCTTCGTTTACTCAACACAATTTTAATCTTTGCGATGTTAAATCGGAATTGAAGATGAAAAAGGGATGAAAGTAAATACAAATATAGGTACTGATGTTTAAATTAATTACTATTTATACGGTCAAACTAGTTATTATTGATGTCTCTAAAATAAGAGTGATGGATTTGATCGTATCTAACAAGAAATATATTTAATTACACAACATATTTCTTGGTTAATATTTAATTAAAACGTAATCATATTTTTCATATTTAATATAAAATTTATTCGTGTACTACGAAGTGTAGATGAAAGAGGGTGAATGCGAATGAATACTAACGTTAACGTAAGCAATCTTTCGATCGAAGCTTCGATCGAATGGTCAACGTCTTCGAGAGGAAGTAACTTCGCCGAACGAAAGATTAATTGCGCGAACGATTAATAATACCGACGTAATCGCAATAATTCGCGGAGTGGACCCTCTCCGTTGCAAGGTTATACTGTTCGTACATACATACATATGGCTCTTTGGTCATTAGTCATTTACGTGCATCGATAAGCTCGATTCGTTCCTCTCGACTGGCCGATATACACGTTCTCTTACGAATTTCGTTTTGTTCGTCCGTATAAGCGTGTCGTAATCTCGATAGGGTATCTCCTTTTCGGGACTCAGCACCTCCTTTCATTCTTTTTCATACGCGATTTTTCTTCGCGATATTGTACGGAATTAGGTTTCGACGTATGCACGTTTCATCAACGGACATGTTTTTATACAATAAAATGCAATAAATAACAATTAAACGTGAATCAAATTCTTATGAAAAATTTATTGAAGATAAGAAGAAAAATCGTTTTTATATGTTGCCTTTACTTTTTCCATAAATAGGAATATGCATTTAGTATACTTAATAAATATTAATGTGTTTCAATATTTATTTTTATTTTTTTACTATTATGCATGTTTATGGTGTTTATAAACATTGATTGTAAATTTACATGATCATTAACCCTCTATAATTCAAGCTCGTGTTTCGAGTATAAATGTATATTATATATATACTGACAACTACACTGGTATGGTAAAACGACAAATTTCTTAAGACCACCAAGGTTGACATTTTAAGCTTACAGGATTAGTTCCAAGTCTAACGTCTTTTCTCATTCTCACAGAAATAAAATTCGAGACATCTGTCTTGGGTTTCGTGAAAGGTAGAAAAAAAAATCGTCGCTTCGTTGAGATAAATACGAGTAAAAAGTTTGAAAGACGAGGTCGAATGGAAAAGTCATCGAGACGACGACTAACTACAGATCGTTTTGTAATGAGCAGATTGTAGTATTTTCGAGAAATAGGGGATAGTTTATCAACGAACATTGAAATGACGGGCGACAGGTTCGAACGTTATTTTACGCGTTGTTAACGCCACGAAAATACGTGTAAAATGAAAGCACATGTATGTGTGTATGTCTGTATATGTACTTGTGCACAAGCAGTCTCGGATGAACGAGCATGAAAGCCAAATAGATCGTTCATGCTTCTCGTTTGTTTATTAACGAACATCGCGGCACGAAACAACGAGAGTTTTGGATCCAGAGATACGATATTTTCACCATCCTCGTTACGGTTTTAAATCTTTTTTCGTTTTATTATTTGGATGATTTACCGAATAAAAATAGATGAATTAAATCGATATAAAGAACAATATTTATTGTACTAAAAAATCAAACTTCGAATGTTCGAAATATAATTTAAATAGAAAATCAAAAATAGCATATAAGGTGATATATAATTTAGGTTGTGTAAGAAATAATTATATGAAATTACTTAACACACACACACACACACACGCACGCGAGAGTAATTAAATATTAAATCGATACTTATTTGTAGTAAAAGTTATTTATCTTACTAATAATATACAATGATAAATAGATCTTCACATTTGATAGAAACATGCAAAACGAGAAAAAGAGAAAGAGAGAGTTAGAGATGAACGTAATACATTGCCATAGCGAGTTGTTTGAATACGATACTACAGCACAGGGAACGTGCCTCCCTTGATTTTACGTGTGGGAAGATTCTTTTGTACTATACTATTTCTATGGCCCGTATGCGATATGGTGCAAATGTACGGGCGACAAGCAGACCACACGTGCACGTATGCTCTGTTCTCGCTAGGACAATGTTTTCATTAACCAAAAACATGAGAACACAGCTCGATGGGTCTGTTATTTTCTCATTATATTCAAGAACCAAAGAGAAGAAATTTAGTAGAAACCAAATCTTGGAATTTTTGTTCTTAAATTATTTGTCTTTGATAAAAATACGTATAAACATTTGAAATACATTTTGAATATGAATTTTTGTGTATCACGTATGTTATGCTTGTCGTTTCGGTTATAAATATTTTTTGTAAATTTGTGTCATCATTAGCACTCTGGAAATTGAATTTTTGTACGTGTCTGCAATAAAAATGATTTAACGTGTAATTATTATGAAACACGAGCTTTCGGTTAAGAATTAAAAATGAATTTCTTAGTGAAAAATTAAAAAGAAAAAAAGATCTGATAAGAAATATTGAGGCACGACTGTTTAACTGAAAATTTACAGTTAGTTACAGAAGTTTAAACGTTGTAGAGAATATCGCACTTTCTTTTATAAGACAGGGCATTGAAGAGAATAGAGCAGTTCCTACACTTGCATGCGCTATTAATGGCCGCCGGTGTACGTCGCGTAAGCGAAGTAATTTACAAGCGTCGGCAGTTCACGGCACCGTCGGGACCACAAATTTCTGTAAGCAGGGTAAATAAAAACGCGGAAAAAGTGGAACATGCAAATATATTCGGACGGACGAAACGCGCGCAATCCCTAAAAGTTTCGCGCATCGAGGCGGTTTGCTAGTGGTGGCGGACAACGTTACTCTGCAACGGCGCCACTAGCGAAACGAGAAAGGGGAAAAGGAAAAAAAAATGCAGAAAAAAAAACACAGCTAGAGCTAGAGCATGTATATGCGAGCTAAATTAAATATACATGCCTCGCGAATAAGGCCGCCTACCCAGTTTTTCTCTCGAGTTTTTCTACCTCTCCTCCAACGAACGAACATTCAACCCTTTGGGCTTGAATCGAGTCTAGCCGACGAGTAACCAACTATTCGCATAGCTATTTTCCTAAAATCTACTCGCATAGTAACATATACAAATAAAAATCATTTTTTTAATACATATTTCCCGTTTTATGTTTTACCTAACACTGCGTTAACCGAAACAAAATATATATTTGTAGTGAGAAAGAACTTAAAATCATAAGCCCTTATGTTTAATAAATTTTTCCTTGAAAATTATTGGTAGAATGTGTTTAGGATAAAGACAATTGAGAAATAAATACATTAGTTTATGTCTTTAATAAGTACTTAATGAGTTTCAATTGAAAGGATTATTTATAACAAGTGAATAAGGCAAATACTAAAATAATGTATAAAATACGTAAAATACGTAATGTATAAAATAATTTTCAAGGAAGAATTTACTAAACGTAAGGGTGTACGATTTTAAGTGACACTAGCTGTATATGCACGTTAAAAAAAGCAAGAGATTAATTCTCAAAACTAACTTTTCGACAAAAAAGAGCTTTAAGTTTGTTCATTATTAATTAGTTATACTACGTGTGCAATATTATATTTTACGTAGTTGTGAAAAAACTGTCGATTGAATCATCGATCATCGGTAATCTTCGGGACAATAAAACATATTAAAAAGGAAAAAATCGATATCGAAATTAATTATTTAACCGTGAAGAGAGAGAGAGATACCTACTAAGCTACACAAAATGTATATTTTGTCACGCTTTTAGTTACGTTGTATCTTCTCGAGCGTATCGTCTAGTAAATAGATATCAGGTTGGGAATCAACCCCTACGTCAACGAGGGAGTCGTACTCGAAGAAGGTCGCAAATGGGGCGCGATGCTGATTGGATAAAAGTAGATTCCAGCCAATCAGACGCAATTTCGAATGAACGATCCGGTTACGGCTCGCTGCCCGCTTTTACGAGCCTTCTTATCGTTTCGTCAATGACGGCACTTAAACCGCACGCGATAATCGCCTACGAGAACGACGAGAGAATGTGTTGTCTATGCGTTTAATTTCAAATCCTTCGATTTCCTTTACCAAGATCTCATTAATCATTCTGACGTATAGGAAATTATTGATCGTGTTTTATTCTGTTTATTTCGAATATCTATCATTTGAAAATAAGCAAAAGTTTTTATTTTAAAATATTATATATCTCGTGTGTAGTTAAATTTAATTATTAATTTCTAAGTATGCATAAAACAAGAGATCAATCATGGATGATAAATACTTAAACGGCTTTCAAATACATGATGGAGCATTAAAATTAGCTTAACAATGGCGTACGGTAAAATCATAAAATTTGATTCGCGATTCATATCCCCATTTAATGTTAATTCGCGAAGAGATAATAGAATCCTATTTGCGTTTATCTCTGTAAGAACGATTAGTACGACAGAAATGTATTTAATTTGTACGTAATTATCTTCGTATCCTGTTAATTCCCTTTTTATCTTTACTGTTTTTTCTTGCTCTCTTTTTCGTTTTTTGTTTCTCGTTTATAGTAAAAACGTGAGATTTATTGATGAATATAACAAAACGTTGCTGTAACACCTTCGATAAATAACACGAGCGGAGTCGTGTCGCAGGCAACGAATAGGTGTACGCGCGAGGTTAGGTAGCTTCGCAGTGATACTCGTTCTATAAATAATAATTATTTCAGACTCGTTAATCAACGCGCTTAAAAGTTTTATCCGTTTGTCGTGAGAGCGTGCTCACGATCCTTCTATCTATGTATGATTTTTTGTTGTTGTTTCCTCTATCGTATACACCCGATTTTCCAACGAAACGAGATAGATATAACGTTTCCATAAAAAATTCTTGTTGAGATTTTACGTCAAAACAGCAAGGGTTGTAGTATTGGGTAGTAGCGAACAATAGGATCGTTGTTAAAGCATGAAACGCGAGCAACGAGCGTCATAGTTACGATTCGTATCGGGGGTGGTTCGGAAGACGAATACATATTTGCGTTCTTTCGTTTCATTTGTTCTAGATTATACTTCATAACGATACTGAATTTCCGGCATTTCGCTTTGAATAAGGGGTCTTGGAACATAATAAATAAATATTAAACCGAATTTATAATCTGAATAAAAAAAAAGAGAAAAATGAAGAAAAAAATTAAACGAAATTATTATTATTATATTATAATACTATAAAAACATTCCATCGATATAAAAAAAAATGAAACCATAATTTTACATCGAATAAATCACAAAACGTGAATCATTTAGATTATTCTGTTTTTGGCGAGTTTTAAGACAATTGTTTTATTTGACTGTTGTAATATGATACAAATGGTTCATTTTCTGAAGTAAACTTCATTTATATATTTAAAACTATATTATGTAAAATATAATATATAGAATGTTTTCAATGTAAATTATGAGTACGATTATGTTCAATGAATTATAATTTATTCATTATTAATTAATGAGTAGGTTTATTATGCTGATTTACAAGAAATGAATAAAAGCCTTTTAAAGAAATGACTTCTGCGGGAATGTAAAAGAAAATGAAATGATAAAAGAGAAAAAGAAATAGAAATAGAAAGAGAAATAAAAAGAGAAATAAAAAGAGAAAGAGAAATAAAAAGAGAAAGAGAAAACGGTACGAAGAGGTACTTGAAAAACTTTAGCTCTGCGAATTGCCACAAATCGGAGACGAATCGTCCTTTCTATTTGTGGATACCGTTTGACGGGGACAGGGTGAATTTTCTTTCGTTTCTTGGCAGCTCCATTATCCACAACATCAATCGGAAATTCTTTCTACCTTCCCATCATCCTCCCTCTTCGTTGTCGACGTTGTCGTTGTCATCGCGAGTCATGGGGGATGAAAGAAAAAAAATATATAAAAGAACGGCGGAGAAAGAGACTGACTCTCGGAGTGGCGATAGGGAATCATAGGAAGAAATGATGGAAAAAAAGAAAAAAGAAAAAAAAGAGAAAAGAAATAAAAGAAGAAAGAAAGATAAAAAAGGGAGAGGAAATGGGTTCGTTTAAAAGAATCCGAATAACTCGCGTGAGCTTCATCGAAAGATTCGTCTACGTATACATATATACAATGTTTGTGTGTGTGTATATATGTATACTATGGAATAACGATCGTGTGTCTTTGACGCGTACATCGCGCTTCCGAGTAAGCGTGCGAGCAAGTTGGTCTCATAGCTTGGAAGGTGGTGTTATAGGAGGGTCGAGCGTGCACGATGGTTGAGAGCTTGGTGAAATGCGTGTATTCGAACAATTAGGTTCCAGGCCACCCTCCGTCCTCCTTTTTCTTCCCTTTACCTTTCTTCCTTTCTCTCTCTTTCTCTCTCTATCTCAACGCTCGTGCCAACCCCCGTGATAATGTGTACGTACTAGAAACTCTCGTGTTTTCTGTTAACGTATCGCGAAAACATGAGAAATAACGTTTCCCATTGCCCTGCCGTGACGCAAGGCGGCACGCTTTCTCTCTCTCTCTCTCTCTCTCTCTCTCTCTCTCTCTCTCTCTCTCTTTTTCTCTTGCAACTCAGTGCTAATCGTACAAAGATATTTCCAGGCGGTATTCGAGCTCGTATTGTATCCACGTAATGTCTGCTCGTAGAATTATGTGCCGTTTGCGAAAACGCGCGTATACGTCGTGTAAAGAGTAAGAGAGAAAGAGAAAGGAAGAGAGAGGGAAAGAGAAAGAGAGAGGGAGAGAAGAAGAAAGAGAAATGTCACCCCTGTTGGCGTTTGAGCGTCGCCTATCCACTGACGCAGTGCGATAACCGCTTTGTCGCGCGAGTTAATTCGAAGCTCATCGATTCGGGGATAAGACGAAACATTGTTAAACTGAATAGCAATTAATCTCGACTATAGACGATACATTTAGTTCGACTTGTTTAAGTTACATTTTGTATTTTTTCTCTTGATCAACTTTTGGATAGAATTTTTTACCGTTTTATATTTTTTACAATATATAAATAATATAAAATCTAAAAATATAATAAACATCAGATATAATTTTACATTGTTTCTGAAGTGGAAAAACAATTTCATCAAAATTGCTATAACTATCATCATTATCTATTTTAATTTCTCTTTTTTTTTTCTTATAGTATTTGTTGAAATAACATCAAATGTTTGCTTTCAATTTTACCAATATTAGTTTTAAAATTATGAAAATAACATTAATTTATTATTGGAATTTACTGGTATATTAAAAGAATATATTCCGAACAACAAAAATTGTTCACTTGACGCAGTGCAATTTGAAGTTGTATTTCAATAAACAATTTCATTGATATTTTTATTTCTACGAGAACTGTCTACCGACGTGTACAATACGTCGTTTGTGATTTTTGTAACAAAAATATTTTGACGTGCATAGGACGTTTTTTAAGCGCAAGTGGTTAAATCAAATTCCATAATTTAGCCGCGGAATGATACTATCGTCAAAACGAACATGCTCTGTTGAGCGTCGTATATATTTTTGTCGAAAAGATGCCGTTACCCGTGGTCGTTATACGAGTTGAAGGTACAGAGTGAAAATATAAAGGGATGAAAGAGAGAAATATAGAAAGCAAGCAAGCAAGCAAAAAAGAAAAATAGATAGAAAGAAAGAAATGGAAAGATAGAAAAAGTCGGAAACGACTGCGGAAATATAATATTCCTGTCAGAGCGAGGAAACAGAAATAATTTGATTAATGAAGGCTATTTAAAATAAGTCTTTAGCGTCGTCGGGGTCGGGACGTTGCCGGCACTCGAGCGATTCTCGAAAGAATCGTTTCTTCTTCTTTTTCTTATCCTTTTTTTACTTCTACTTACTTTTTTCTCTCCCTCTCTCTCTTCTTTCTTTAACAACCACGATCCTTCAAGAAACGACCTTTCCCTCTCTCACTTTCTTTTCTCTCTCCTCATCTTTCTTTTACTCTTTTTTTCTCTCTTTTCCTCTCTCTCTCTCTCTCTTTCTTGCCCCTTTTCCAGCTTCACGAGACGGTTGCAATGATAAACGTTGAACGTCCGGTTCCAAGCGCTTGGAATATGAATTATTTTTTTACCGTCCTTTGTGTACCGCCGCGATATAAGGTTTTAAATCCTATTATTCAATGGTAAAAAGATTGCGCGCGGCGATATCGAAATACGGCTCGTTACATGTAAATGCAAGGAGCGCTCGCTTTCGAGGACTACATTGGAATTATAAATTATAGACGGTCTCGTGCGAGCACACCGTGTGCTCTTTCTTTCTCTTTCTTTTACTCCCTTTCCTTCTTTCCTTCTTTCGGTCCTTTTTCCTACCTTTCTCTGTCTTCCCCCCCACCCCCGCGCACCGGTTTCCCGGCCCAATCCGAGCATCAATTAAAAAAAGTACCCGGTCAGGGAGTAAAGAATATTAATTTTCTCCGACTACGCAATTCTTGACGTTCGTTCGCATTCAAACGAGCGATCTCCGCGTCCACCAGTGTGTGCATTTTAAAATAAAATATATAAAAAAGTAAAACGAGAAAAGGGAGGAAAAAAAATAAAGAGGAGAATGAATCAAAGAGGGGAAAGAGAAGAAACTAAAGGGAACCGGACGATTGGCTATTCGTTTGAATGAGAAAATAATCGACCTCCGTTCATATTTTGTACGCCAAGAAAAGAATTTTGTTGATATTTTTTTTTTTTTATTTTCCTCCTATATTCTTTTACCATTCACATTTCATTTCTTCGACGATTAAATGACTAAGTACTCGTATGTTTGACTTTTAAAAATTTAACGCGATTGAGTTCAAAGTTCGGTCGATTTTTCCTCTGAGAACGATAGCTTTCTGTTTTTGTCTCGTTCTCTCTCTCTCTCTCTCTCTCTCTCTCCTCTTTTTATTTTATATATACGAAGATATATCTTTTTCTCACTCACTTTTACGCCTTCAGGGAGGTAGCGGTCCTCACTGTGTAATCGCGGTATTCAGAGGCGGCAAGGATTCATGTTAAAAAGAAATATACGGAGATGAAACGTAGCGTGGTAGATTTTTTCTCTCGTTCATTTTTACAAAGCACGTTGATTCACCATTAACTCTTTAGTAGCGAGGTGCAACTGTTGGGGTATAAAAATATTCCCTGAGCATAGAGAATACTTATGTTATGAACCTACGTATAAATGCGTGGAATGTTTTTCACACGTAGAAATGTATTCGTAATTTTGAAGAAATTTGTTTCATCGACTTTACGATTATTAGTTAATGAAAAAGATAGGGACAAAGAAATGTTTTATTAATCGAGACGATTGGTTTAAAGCTGGAACTAAGAAAGCCACTTCGAGGGTAATGGAAGTTTTACGTTAGAGAGATTTGAACGATAAAACAAAGAGATCCTTTACCTTCTTTCTATCTTTATCACAAAATGAGGTTATTGGTTGATTGATATTTCATCGAGTGTCGTTAAGCGAGTCTCTTTTTTTCATTTCGTAATTAAAGAAAAGATGTTAATAACTTTCTCGACATCAATAGGATTTTATGATTAGAAGAGAATCTTTCAAACTATTCCAATTTTCCTTTCATCAATTGATGGAAACATGAGTTAAATGTCGTTCTCGTTTCTCATCGTTAAACACATATTATCTTCTATCATTCCGATTGTATTCTATGATTTTCTTTGTTCGCGATAAATCATTCTAAATAGCCTAGACGGTACCATCCATTGTGATTCAAGACTAGTCTATCTTTCATAGAATTTTACTTTCTACTCGTCGAGAAGAAAGATACCACTCGTTTCAATTTTAGCATATTCAATTTGAAGTAATTCACTGATTATTATAAGTTGAAATCTATAATTTTTCAGTTCTTAGTCGATAGGGTAATGACAGGCATGTTTTATTTTCATTGAGAAGAATTTACTGGTACAAAATGTTTATACATTGTACTATGTTTAATTAGACGTCAATCGTAAATTTTCACGTTATGATGGTATCGTTGTTTGTCAATATTACTGTCATGAATTTATTATCACTGTATTTCGTATTGTTAGTTTATCACAGTCGAGTTCTCGGAGAGTGAAAATCGCACGAGACTAAAGCCTAACGGTAAATCTTAGGTTACAATTTTTTTCCCTTTTAATTTTATTAAAATATGAAATAATCAATAATTGTATCTATTTTATTGAAATAAAAGTATGCATTAATTAACCATAAGACTGATGTTAATTAGAAAAGAATCCAAGAGTACAATACTAAAATGATTGACTTGCTAATCATAGAGTTGAAAGAAGAGAACTTTGAAAAAGATCTAGTAAAATACGTTGGGTCACGTTTCCTCTGAAAGTTAAAAATCAAGACGAACGAGAGCCGACGGATGTAAGGAGACATAGAAAAAGACGTTCATCCACTCTCGACAAAGGGTAGGCTTGCCAAACGAGATACCTCTCACCCCCGTTTCAATCATCTTCCCTACTGTGGTGTCTCGACCTCCCAGAAGTTTTGCGAGGTAAGCAAGGACTGTGAGGAAAGCTATACCACAGGCTTCTTCTTCTTCTTCTGCTTGTCTCCTTTTCCTTCTTCTATTCTTCAAATACACAGCGAGTACCGTGACCTATGAGCTTCCGCGTTTATATTTCACGATCTGCCTGCGGTGAATCGGTGCGCAAGATTGTCAAAGGTTCTCCTTTAATTATCGGTTTGTATTTGGTATCTTATTCTCTTCATCCTCCTTCACTTACTCCACCATCTCTCTCCTCTACTTCCCGTTCGTCGTTGCTCGATGAATAGCTTTTGGCTGTCTTCCAACGGAAATTGTTTTTAAGATCGCATCCAAAGCGAAGGACGACGAAGTACAACGAACGAGATTCGAAAGGAAGGAAGCTTTTGCTTGTGTTCCGGTTTCTATTCTCTCCTTATTTCTTCTCATTCCTTTGTATTTTCTACTTTATTTGTTATCTTTTGTTTATTTCCTTCATTTTACTTTATTATCGAATTTTATTCTAATGACAAACGAATAGTAATTAATTGTAAGTACTTTGGTAATAAGAAAATATTCATTATTTAACAAGTTAATTAGACTATAAGGAAAAGTGGAATATACAGTTATGAAAGTAAGTATTTAATAATAGCTAGTTGTATTGTAATAATTTACAAGAAATGCTTAAGCTTTGAGTAAGTAATAAGCAAGTTTCAAGGATTATCTATCACAGAGTCAGTTTGTGTTTCGTATTCTGATTGCTATTTCCTTTACGAATTATTTATTCATTAATCTTATAGGAAACAAATCTAAATTATATCATACCATTCAAAAAAATAATTGTTAATATTATATCATTTAAATGAAAGATTTTTAATTTGTAATAATTAAGCTGCGTATATATATATTCGCCATGACAACAGGCTTTAAAGAATAATAAAGAATAACATCCTGGAAGATTTAATAGATCAACCTTGCAATTAGCCATATTTAGAAACGAGCTTTGAAGATCATATATCTCTACCTTGATCTCTCGATCTTTATCTTGCTTGTTCCCTTCAGACTTTTAGGACCCTCCAGATCTTATTACATACTTACAACATACCTGTCCTTCGTCGATTATTCTCTACACCATTAAACAACTAATAGCAAGTAACTCATTGTTAGAAGTTCTTGCATAAAAAAGTAGATAAATTTCAACGTTATTATTTTTATTTAAACTCTTATTCGTTAGTAAGTGAGTAATTTTCATAATCACGTTATCTGCAGTTTATTTTATTGATTTCCTTAAATAAAAATAACATTCGACGTATTAAAATAAAAGAAATTTGAAAATCATCTTTTCAATAGAAACATAATTATATTGAAATTAGTTTTATACACACAATCAAAAGCTTTTAAGTTGTTTTTATTTAAATGCACATACGTGGTATTCCATAAGATCATACATCATTAAACGAAACCGCGATATATATAATAGATTAGATTTATCATACGGCATTTCATGAGCTGTCAGTTTATCTTTTTTTTCCACATAGTTCTCTCTTACAGATCGATTATTTCGCTTATTCTCATTGCTTCTATTTATACTTAAGCATCTTTATTTTTTGTTTTTTATCTTCTGAAAGGGTCGAACGTATCTCCAAAATGTATGAGTGTTTTTGGAAAATACTGAGATATAGGAAATAACTAACGATAATGACGGCATAGAATAGGTAAGATAGATAAGATAGAAATAAATATACATTTTTAAAGATATGACTAACCACAATCTATTGGATGAAAGTAATATTCGAGATAGTTTTTAAAAATTATTATTAGTAAGTTCTTGTTGAGAAACAATGAACGTACTCTTTATCGAACGTATCAGGAGAGTTTCATCTGTAAGAGTATCTTTGTAGGTTTTCATCGACGATTCTATGGATCCATCTTACCTAACATAACTGTATATAAAACAAGAAAATTTAGAGAAAATATAGAAAGTAAACATATCTTATTTTCTTTCTTACTCTGATACATCCTATACGAATGTTTCGAGTAGCCCTCTTTTAGTCTTATATACTTTTACCTTAACTATTTTCGTTCGTGTATTATTTCATCAAAGATATTGAGGGTGAATGGAAAATAGAGATAAAAGATATGAAGCTAGCTGAAAGAAAAAAATACAATAACGTAGATCTAGAATTGACTATCACTCTCTTTCTTTCGATTCATCATCTACAGTCCATCATTTTCCTTCGTAGAGTCTAAAAAACTCTTTTACAAGGAGGAAATGTTCAAATTTTTCGTTTGTTTTTTTCTTCTTTTTAATTTAAAAGAAAAGAAAACTAAACTCGACGTGCACATTTGAAAATTTCTTCCAAATAATCTCTGTGTAGAGAAGCATGGTGCTGAAATTTCTACAAGCAGAAATTCGAAGCAACGATGTATTTTTCTTTCTCGATTCTTTGATTTTACCTCTTTGCTCATAGGTTTTTCTTTGCGAGTTTCGATTGAAAAAAAGAAGAATGTTTTGTTCGAATAGAAGCAACAAAGAATCGTATCGATGTTAAAAATTGTTTCTTTTCCTTTTCATTGGCATCTGTTGACAAAAATGTATGTGTTATGTATCGTTCTCTTCTTTACGACTAAATTTCAATTCAGCTATTTTAGTTATAGTCCAGTCAAATTAGCATTTTGACAGGATGTTGCTACGACCTGATTGCAAAAAATTTTAAAAGGTCGAGAATGTGGTTTACATTAAGATGTGCATTATGCATATGCCGAAAATTGTGTGCTTTTTGAACGAAAAATCAAAATGTGAAAAAAACAGCAAAAAAATCGTGTTTTCCAGTAAATCTTGGTCTTTCTAAGATATTTCTGTTCCATTTGAAGTTTTTGCCCGACCATTTGATATTTCATGAGTATATTATCGTTAAAAAAATTCAGTTTGAAAAACAGCACAAGTTTGGACAGAAATCTGAGAGGCAGGAAATCAAATAAGAGAGTACTGTGTGCAACGGTCATGGCAGCTAGTTAAGAAGTTCTCGAACGACTGTCGTATCGGAGCAGACACCATTGTTATCTTATAACGATGTAATAATAAAACCGAATCTCTAACGAGCAGATCGAGTAACCCGTAGACGTCTCTCCTGTCTGCGACAGTTCGTAGTCGCGAAAGTTATCTAACAAATATTTTAACTTTTGAGACAGTCTATGTTTGGAAGACTATGCGGATGGGATGAATAGATATAAATATATGTATATGTTAGTTAATACAATATAAAAGTTGTAACATTTTGATCTCTTTAATTCGCATATCTCGACACGAATTAAATAGGAATTACTAAATACTTAACGATTTATATTGGAATGTTATAAGTAGATACCAGCGGGTATAAATGTAAATATATGCGTGTAAGTTACATACATGATCGTGATCGAGATACGAGTATGTCTGTACCTACTCTAAAAGCGAAGCGAATTCCGAGTTCTTAATTAAGAGGAAAGAAAAGTACTATCGTTCTTTTTACCCTATCGCAGGGACGGGTCACGCACGGACCAACGTAACAGCGCTAATCGGGATCTCAATGTATGCAAGCACGAGTAAGTACATATTTTTGAATACTACGTTATCGAATTCTCGCTTCGTCGGTTGCGTTTTATGCCTCTCGAAAATCTAACTATGCGATACAGGTACATTCAAGTTTTATCGTATTGGCTTAAGAATGCTACATGTGAAATTTGTATTTTGATCGTGACAGTAATTAGCAATACATAAAATATTTAATTCTATTGTAAAAAAAAATTCAACGTGCATAAAAATGCCAACATGCACATTCGTAAAATTGTTCTATTTATAAATTGACCCTAAACTAATCATGAAAAGATACGAAAATATTTCCAAGGTGCATCGACCGTAGGGAAAAAGGTTGGTAGTAGTATTTTTAACGTTAAACTTTCAATTAAAATTCTGCATTTGACATTATTTTAATCAAGACTACAAACATTATTTTTTTATTATCTGTATAGTATTTTATTTAATAACTAGTATCCGCACGCATTCAAATATAAAATGCATAACTTTTATTAAAGACCGGTCATCTAACCGGTTATAAAGATTATAAATAAGTATAAATAAATTGTCAGTAAGTTTAAATAAAAAATCAAATTTTCAGGGATCGGTAGTAAAATGAAACGTTCGATCAGTAAGAAAGAATTTGATGTACGACTAGTGCAAAATGCCGGTACATGCCTGAGACATTCATAAGCATTGAAAGGATGTTTACAGAACACATGATTGTCTCTTCCATGGCTAATCGATCATTTTCATTACAGTATCATTAACCGAGTTGGTTTCTTATAAGTTTCTCAGGATGCATTCCGCGAGCGAGTTTCGGACTTCTCGGTCTTAACGATATTTCATTCAAATTGTCGTCGCTCTGAAAAGTATTGATGACTCGTTAAGTTTTATCGCATCATCAGTAAAAGAGAATCAATTTGGACGATCCCATTGGTTGTCGTCCTTGGTGGTTCGCAAACAACGGAGAACCCTTTCATTTATGCGAATGCATCGAGTTTATCGTCGTTCGATCATTCGGTTGTCCTCTTTAGAAAGAGGCAGGTGTCTCTAGGAAACGATTTCGAAAATTCTAACTCAAGGATCGAGCTCGATGATGCTCCCTATCGATCGTCCCTTTACGAACGGTTGGTCGACTTCGATAACTCGGTGAGTAGACTGACTTGCTTCGAACGCATCTACAAATTCAGCTCGTGTATCGGTCTGTGAAAGATAACGATGAAACGAGACGAGAACCAGAACGATATACTCAGGGTGATCATCTGGCGCCAGGATACGACCCGATCAAAACGAGAATTCCTAGCCTTGTTTTATTATGCATGTAATACCTATTTTTCAATCAGGAAAATTTTCGAAACGTCTTTCTTAGATGACTCCTCGAAACTTTATCTTTCTCTTATATGTTTCGATTTTTCTTCTATTTTACCTTTTTTCAACTAATTCTATTTCAAAGGTAGACATGTATGCACACCAAAACTGGAAAAACCAGTTATAAAGAGCCGGCAAAACTTTTCTTTTTGAGATAGAAACGCTTCTATCTCGAATATAAATTATTCATAAGTCAGATGACTTCTAAATAGACTAATTTTTTTGTAGAGTACTTTATATCAACGGAAAATCTTAAATATGTAATTACAGAAGTGAGTGACAAGTATATGTAATGTTATAAAGTGATTTACAATAATATTTTATACAATTTTTTTTATTTAAAAGCATCTCTCATGTCTTATAGTATATTAACAGTTGGAAGGGACATCGTTAGCGAAAATTCAAAGCTTTTAAGAACCATGTTCTCGATCGTAGCAATTTTATTTATTTATCACATAGTAGAAGGAAGAGTTATGATCACTGGAATGTTCTGCACATTACGTTTTCGTAGAATTCAGAGAATTGTAGGTACGTAATGTACGAACATGAAACTGGTTTCTAAACAATAACAGAAAAATGATCGAGATGGCAGCTATTGTCTGACTCAGGACAGCGACCGAGTACGATCACTATCGATTTCATGGAATACGCGAAGAGTAGGTAGTGTAACAGTGCGAATTAAGGGAATATCTGGAGAGACAAGGTAGCTATGTACCTTACGACTCTGGATGCTATCTCTTTCGAGCTGTACTAACGTTCGTTATATTGTACGGACGCTATAGTACTCATTATCGCGAACAAACATATGTATGTTACGAGCGATAAGCACCACATACTAAGATCTTTCTTCCTTTTTAAATATAATTTTATTAGATCTATTTACACCAACGCGTGAAATATAAGATACATTGAAATGCATAATTCTTAATATTTTCAGTGTATGATCCCTAATATTATGACGACTTAAGGTAATACATAAGATAATAAAAAGTAGAAAAATTCAGTAACATTTTCATTTTGTAGAATATACTGAAAAGAAATAATTAACAATGGATAGATATATGTATATAAGAATAAATTCGTTTATTACGATGTACTTTTGTAGATTTTCATCTGTAGTTATAATAGATATATCTGATATTTTCGTAGGTTGTTTTTTTTATATTTCAACTAAGTCATTGTAAAAATATAATCCGTCGATCCAACAATAGGCGATCATCGAAGTCTAGTCGTCGATTTGGAATCTCTCGGAAAACGCAGCTTCCATCGAGTCTCACTATTGTGGTTGGAATGCATTTAATCGAATCGGATTATGGCGAATTGCAAAATTTCTAAAGAGGATGATAAAAATTCGTGACGCTGTTCAACGAGCGTGTATATCGAGAGTATGATGATATTTCTCCGCGAGTCGATGAATTCAGCCGTACAAATGAAACAAATAGGTATACGAAATGGAAAGTGATAGCGGTTTATAAAAAGGGATATTACTATCTGCGTCCCTTTTTAAAAATATTTTTTTACTAATAAACTTGCGAGTTTGGGCGATCTGCCAATTCAACGTCGAATCTTGTCGGCTGCTCGCCGACTGCGTTATCTGCTTTTCTCTCTAACGGAAATGCATTCTATCCTTCTCTAAGCTTCGCCCACACCTACCATTTTACTCCCACTAAATTTGACCACCCAGAGGTAAAGTGGCGGGTAATAAATGAGCGGGCTCGGAGTACCTCGCTTGCAGGTCCAATTTCCCAAGAGAGTACACCGGGCAAAACCGCAGCCTAAAAACAATATCCTTCTAGGTTGGAGTGACAGCCCAATTCGATGGTTTGCCTATACTCTTCTATCCATGACTTATCGCGTTGTTCGCGAGATACTTGTAAGAGAAGAGATATTACCGTCTCGTTCTTTTATTGTGAGATTTTATATATTTTTTATCGTGTGAACTTGTTTTTTTCTTTTTTTTTTTTTTGTTAACGATAAAATATTGCACACATTTAACAAATGAAAAAAGAAAAGAAAAAATCTGATAGCAGATACATATTTTCGTGCAACAAATTCTGTTTGGCAGGTTCGATTTGCAACCCGTAGGCTACATAGTTTATTTCCACTCGAAAATGATTTCGGATGGCGGCAGTGATATTGGTAGCACGGAGCCAACCACTTGGCTCCATCCACTTTGGTTTTCTCTTTCTCTTTTTCTCTCTCTCTCTCTCTCTCTCTCTCTTTCTCTATTTCGCGCGCGCGCGAGTTCGACGAGTCTCACCCGGACACCGGCTTGTGTCTCGTAAAGTGGAGAAGCCAAGTTCTGGAAGCCACATCCAAACTTTCATGGATTTAAGCCTGACGTGCTCTTTAATACAAGTTTTCCATTCAACGTTCGAACTTTCCTCGCTTTTAGTTTATTAATTAGAGAAGTCATTCTCTATCAGCGATACGAATTGTGGCCGCCTTTTAATCGAATAATTGGTCTTTTCAATTGTTTTTTAAGTTAATGGCTTCTTTCGGAAACCTCTTACCATTTCTATTCCGAAAATGGAAAAATTTGGAAAGAGGGAAAATCATAAAAAGAGGCACTTAAAACTGTTGAAAATGAATTGGTATTTTTATTACTTTTTCGGGGATATCTACAATTCGTCCGTAATTTTTTTTATATTTTCTCTTTCTCTCTCTCTGCTTTTAAAAAATTTTTTGTAACTTTAGTAATATAATGTGTATCTTCGTTTTTCCCATTTCGAAATAGTTTTATTTAATGGTTAAACCCTTTTTTAAGAATCCCCCATAACGAGGCACTATTCGTTAGACTCTGTTACAATGTGTAAAAATGTAGTAAATACTTTTCTCATAAAAAGAAAGAAAAAATGTTTAAGGCGCGCGTGCTAATACGTTAATTATCTCGCAATGTCTTGGTAATGAAAAATTATTGCTAATAATTATTCTTAAGCACGGACGATTTTTGTTAAAACGAGCTTGTTCGCAAGCGTACTATTTGTTACGGGCAACCTCCTTTCGTAATCTTCTGTACAATTCTCTCTCTTTCGGTATTCTAGAAAGAATTATAATCACAGAGAGAATAAGAGAGAGAAAGAGAGATAAAAAGAGAGGGAAAAAGAATAGACAAAGACGGAGAAAAGGGCGAATAGAAAGAGACAGAATAAAGGGAGAGCGAAATAATTAGCCATTTGCTGCGTGGCGTTTCTGAAACACATGGTTTCCTTATAACCGCTACTTGTGCTCTCTCTCATCTTTTATTTCTTCCTTCTCATTTTCTCTTCCTTTCATTTCGACTATTTCTAACGTGAAATTCACATAATTGAAGTACGCAATTTTCATAAACGTTAAAAAATTAATACAAGTCATCCCTTTTTTTCCTTTTTATTCTCATCTTTCTATCGAATTGGCACGAAAATTTCGTTATCTGACTTGATTCAAGAAATATAGATAGTGGAAAAGAAATGTGTAGATAGTTAAATGTTTGCTGATGGATTACAAGATGATAATAAATACTAGACACCTTTTCATAGCGAGCTTAAAATACTTATCAACATAACGTCTAGTTCCATTAGGTAGACAAATAAAAATTTGTTCAATTGTTAGCCAGAAAAAGATATCATCAGTATGGAGGACTAATAGGACAAGAAAAAAAAAAGTTAAAATAAAATGGTTTATTTCGATAGAGTTCGTACGTAATACATTTTGTTAGACTGTTATTTTGGCTTGCTTTAGTGCCCTTTATCATATATTGAAAAACGACATCTTCCTTGGTTTCTTCTTTCTCTTTTTCTCTCTCCTATATATAGATAGAAGATATCTAGAATCCGATAAAAGCGTTCGAGAACGCATCGCACGTAGCGTATCGTTCGTAGGTTCTACGAAGATTCGTCATAAATCATTCGTGATAACGGCAACCAGTTTCGGAAGTTACGAGCAGTGGCATACTTTCATTGTTAAAGTTCGCTTTTATGCGAAGCTAAGAAAAGTACCGTTGAGTGTAGAAATTCGTTATATTATAATTTACTTTTTCATGGAATTTCAAAGTAATCAAAGATGATGAGTAAAGGAATTTAGAAAAATCCATTTTTTTCAACAAGTTTCTGGTACATATCCTAAAAAACGTTCGAAAATTCGAATTCTTGTTGAGAATACTTGATCAAATATATATTCGTTCGATCTTTGAATAGAAAACAAAAAATTATAATGGAAAGAAAAAAAAATAGCGGAAAAGTATGAAAACAATGGACAAGTTGTAATTTTACTTCAACGCGTCCTAGTTTCATCTTTCAAGCTCGAACAAGGAGGAGACTATTACGAGCTAGAGAAAAGAACGACGATACTAAGCTTCTAAGATATTCTTACGAGATGAGCGAGTATAGAACTAGCTGGAGGCCTTTGTCATTCATAAGGAAAAGACACTTTTATTCAAGCATACTTATCCGCCAGTATAGCGTTCGACATAACGAATCTGTGAAGTCTTCCTCTTTTTACGCGCTCGTTGATTTTTATAAGGAATTTTTTTGATATCTATTCAAAGTTCTAACCAGAAATGTAAGATCGATCTTTTTTCAAATGATTTTTAAAATCTAATATATAATGCGAACGATTGAAAAAACAAAATAATACTTATAATACTTACGTTTACATGAAGACGATTATGACTAATATTACTTTGAATTTTATTTATTTATTTGGTGTACCGTACGGTAATGTCTGGATTATAATACCGGAAGGTAAACATGAATTTAAACTTCAATACAATAAATCGATGTTACGAATATATTCCAACTCTGGTATCGATATTATTATGTGATTCTTTTTTACAAGGACACCGATTAAAATTCTACACCAATCGATGTTGTCTCTCCACATCGGTCTCTCTACATTCATTCCAATATTTCAAGTATTTGTCAGGGATGATAATACGTTTGTAACAGTCGGACTGGTTTAAAGCGACGAATGATATGAAATGCATTAAAATGCACCAATTTCACCTCTATCGGATTGTGATCGTTCCGTGCGTAACGTGCGGAAATTTCCATTGGCATTTCGGTATCCGACCAAGCGAATTATTACCAAAAATTGCCGGAGATATGCTTACAACCATGTTAGCCATCCCCTTTTTCCTCACGCCCCGTTTTCTTCCTATTCCGTGTGCAGGGTATTTCATGAAAATTTCGATCATTGAAGTAGCTTGATAGAAATGTAAGAGGGAAACGAAACTCAACGAAGATAGAAGAAGAAGAACAACACAAAAAAAAATATATATACTAGAATACATGTATGTGAACTTTTGTATGTTTAAATAATATGTACAATAATAGTGTGCAATAATGTATTATTTCAAGGAAATAAGATAAATATGAGTCATTGGAAAATGTTATATCAACATGGTATAATAGAAAATTCTAATGAGAACTCAACTAAAAAAGTAATATCAAAGGAGACAAAAAAAGTAGAGGAAAAAGAAGAAGGATGGAACGGTAAAAATGAAAGTGAGAGGAATAAATGAGCTTCGAGGAAAAAGTATAATCCTTTATCATTTGTTTATGTTCGTCTAACGATAAAGAAAAACTTTACCCAGCTCTATTTCATCCTCGCTTATTTCTTTTCCTCTTCCTTCTACGATAAGTTCTAAACGCGTGAAAAGAGACGAATACAAGGAAAAATCTTCTCGAGATTTCTAACTGACGATAAAACTATTTTACACAGTATATTTTATCACGCGAGGTCTAATTCAAAGGTGGATTAAAGGAATATAAAAATAGGAACACTTCATTTGTAATTTGACATTTTTCACGTTATTTTCATTTTTATTAAAAATCTTTTCATGATAGTCTTATTAAAAATATATCATCGATAATGATCATTTATTAAACTTACTGCAATAATTCAACAACATCAAATTACTTTTGTGCTTTAAACATATTTCTAAAAATAAGTATCACCCATTAAAATACATTCTACATGAATTATCAAAACAGACTGCCAGGGTGACTGGTTGGTTGGTTCATTGGTTGGAATGAAAAAAGCGTCGTGAGACGAGAAATGATGAAAAAGAAATGAAGAGGGGTGAAGAAGGGAAAGATCGAAAGGTGGAGAAGGAGGGAAGGTAAGACGAAGTAGAAAAAGAAAGAGGGAGAGAGAGAGAGAGAGAGAGAGAGAGAAAGAAAGAGTGAGGATTTCATAGCAGGGTAAGGAGGAGAAATCTTTTAAGAGACGCGACGCTTTAAGGACGTATTAAAAATGGCAGGCGGTGGAGAGGCCTGAGGTGCAGCTTGCAGTTTACTGTGGTATAAATTAGACTCGCTGTTCCAGCATAATCTGATATATTAACGAGTCAAACCTCGGTTCCTGCGTTCTTTCTTTTCCCCTTCGTTCTTCACCACTTTTTTCACTCTTCCTCTTTCTCTATCTATCTCTCTCTCTCTCTCTCTTTCTTTCTTTTGTACTTTTCTTTCTGCTAGTTATGAGCAAGAAAGAAAGATAGAATGAGATGGGGGGGGAAGTAAGGGAAGGGGAAGCCCGCAGGAAGTATCGTCGATTTTTACTTGCTTAGTATCTCGGTTATAGTCTCGCAGTTTTTACGGTCGAACGATCTCGCCAGGCTTAACGCCGTAATTGAAATTGTGGCCTTGCTTATCGGGCTGTCGTAACGCTGAGAAATGGATCTTTATTAGGGAGCCGCGGTGAAGTGCCGGACGAATTGAAGAGAAGGAGAAGGCAAAGTCTTGATCGAGAAAGAGAGAGAGAGAGAGAGTGAGAGAATGAGAGGATGGGAAGGAGAAAAAAGCCGAAAGCGAGATAGAAAGAGGGATTAAGACAGTATCGAGTAGAGATCCGTGGAAAACGAGCTTTCGAAAGATTCTTTATCTCTCTGTTCCTATCTCTTTCTATTTCTCCGTATCTATCTCTGTCTATCGTTTAGAATTCTTAAATGTCGTCGAAGAATAAACTATCTGCCATTGTGTTCGATGAATTTTCAAGATTCAACTAACGATATTTTTACATCGAATATTTTTCTTTTCTTTGATTTTCGTTTTCTTATCAACCCTCATTTTATAATTTATACTATAAGAGATAGTTAAAGATTTAAATTGCTAAAAGATAATGACTTACATCGAACGTGAATATATTAAATATTAAATCGTTCTACCTAGTCGAGGAAAGTCAATTTTGTGAATAACGGTTAGGAATAGTCTCTGCGTTACTATCTTGGTATCGTAAGAGAAGCTTAGAGATCAGTAGTACGGTTAACGAAGATCAATATCGAAGTCGGTGGTCGTATTATTCGAGATAGGAAGAGGAAGAGGAATAGGGAAGGGAGAAGGTTCGACGAGTCGCGAAGTAGCTCAGTTCAGATAAAATCTTTCGTTAGTATTATCAACCGTTGAGATCGGTGCGTTTCCACGGATGCAAGAGAGTTACTTGGGGTCCAGCGCATAACGAGAGAACTTTCGAGTTTCCTCGTATCGAACTCTCTCTAACATTGCCTTTCGCCACGTATAAAATAACTTCTAGGAATCGGTTTCTTACCTTTACGTATGTAATACCTATGTATTTCGGTGCATCATTGAGTTAAAGATCTTACTGAAATGAAAATGAGAGTAGAAAAGTGTAAATGAAAGAAAGGGAGAGAGAAAGAGAGTTAGTGGTACTTGTTACAAGAAAAAATTCGTTAACGTTGTTTCTCGTCTCATGTCAGTCGCAATTCAAAAGTTTTCTTTCATTTTTTCTTTCTTTTTCTTTCATTCTTCCTCGCTCTTCTCTCTACCCTTCCTTCTCTATCCTTCCTTCTCTATCCTTAACAATCTTTTTAAGTCTTTCCTCTATCTATTTACATATGTATTTCCATACAAAGTGCATATTCTCAAAGTCATTTCGCTAGCAGCCTTTCGCAAATAATACGAACCCGTTTCTCATATTTTTCATATCTCATCGTAGTTGTCTAGTCTTCAAAGATTTTCAAAATTGAAGATGAGTAGAATTCCGTATACTTTGGGATCTTTTATTTTTTTATTTACTTCATATACATATGCGCTTATTATTATTATTATTGATTTTCTTTTGCTTGTTTAACTTCACTAATATTACTTCAAGTTTCAGTTTGTAAATTAATATTCTTCGTTTTATTGCATTTTTCTTTGTATGTCCTATGATCCCCTCCTATGAAGATTATAATCTGCATGTAGATATTTCTATTTTTTTCTTGTTCATATTTTTATTATAAGATTGAAAATATCGGAACAAGCGCATGAGATTTGCACGCGGATCTCCGTGCAGATAGCAATCGGCTTATTTCCAATCGATTTGGTTCGCGGATGAACCTTTCCTTTTCTTTCCCACCTCTCATTTTCTTTTCGTATTTTTCTTTCCCTTTTCCCTTTCTTCTTCCTTATTAACTTGCACGTACCGTCCATCTCCTCTTTCCTTCTAATTTTTTTTTTCTTTTCGCGGACCGATCTCTCGTTCCCGTTTTCCTTTTTTTTCCTTCCTTTTATTTTTTTCCAATCTCGGCACCGATGAGATTAAGGGAATCGTGTATTAAGGACTATATCCAAAGAACGGTTCGAGACAAGGTTGTGATCTTCGCTCGAGATAGGATATTGGGGAAAGTATATGAACTTTCGGATAGACTACGAAAGTTGGTTAATTCAAGGATTTGACATTTTATTAGAGTTCATTTTTATTTTTATTTATTTATTTATTTTTTTCTATATTTCTTATCAATCTTTTTTTGGCACTTCAAATCTTTGGGAATAATAAAAATTAAATGTAACAGAGGATAAAACAAAAATAAAAATATTTATCCTTGATAGATATCGGGAGAGAAAAGACACCAGACAATTGACTTACTAATTCGAATACTTTCTGTTCTATAACTTGGAGGTGGTTTGGTATTCGTATCCTAATTTTCTTCGTACGTGAGTGGAAAGACAAGAGTGCTACGAGAGAACTGTTTGCCTACGCGGCGAAATCGAAGAAAGTTCTCGAATAGGGTTTGCTAGGGTATTAAAGAGATAGTAAAAGGGAGAAAGAGAGAGAAAAAGAGAGAGAGAGAGACAAAGATAAAAGAAGACCAAGCAAAACTATATGATATCGTTCTATATATATATATATATATATATTTGTAGATAGTAATTGGACGTAGACAAGGAAAGGGAATGGGCGAAAGATCGAGAGAGAATAAAAAAGAGAAAGAAAAAAAGAGAAGATATGTAGAAAGAAATTCTCGCGTTGTTTAGCGTGGGCGTGTTGCATCCTTTCGAGGAGTTATTAGTATTCGATTAGAAGAGAAAAGGAATAAGAAAGAACGAACGAACGGTGGGGGATCGGTATCGTGAAGCACGTACGAGTTCGTCGAGGAGCGCGCTTCGTAAACGTTTCCTTCGTGACGAGATAAGAAGAAATCGAAGTCGTCGTATTCGATAGAACCGAACTCCGCCACTTACCGGCTTTTGCCGAGCTACCTACGAACCTCGAAAGAAGCTCTTAGAAAGGATAACGTTCGTGATAGAAGAGAAAAGAGTTTTGCGCAACCGATATACTTTTTCTTTTCCTTTTATTTTTATTTTTTTCATTTAAAAACATTTTTTTTTTACTTTAATCTTATATTATCTTATCTTTTTTTTTTCTTTTTATAGAAAGACTCGGCTTAAGGAATTAAATTTACTTCTGATACAAACTGGAACTTATTGTTTTTTGTAAATATCGTCAAAACGATTTATTGTTAGTTGTAATTGGTAAAGATCTTCTTTAATAAGAAATATATATAAACATTAATTGTGATTTTATGCATTATACGTGAGTCTTTGACAGGCTAAATTTCCAATTATAGAAGTTTTTCAATTTTATTATCAATGCACTTGATCAATATTTAACTTTTTATATCTCAAATAAATTTACTTTACAATTAGGTTTAACATCATTAAAAGATAAATAATTGATACGACGATGTATCTTATATTACTTTATTAATTTTCTCTATTCTTCATTTTGTAAAATTAATCGATTTGATATACAAGTTGCTCGCGTTATAAAAACAAATATATTTAACATAATTCAATAGTGTAAGTAATAAAATTCTTTATTTAAAGATTTTTATAAAATGATAAAACAAACACGTAAATGGAATAAGAAAAAAAAATAAATAAAAAGGTATATAAGAATCCCATGGAAGGATTTTGGTGAGCCACGCGAACGGAATGCGCCTTGGCAAGAAGAGAAGACTTTCTCTCTTTTTCTCTCACACACAGACATATCAGAGGCGTTTTTTTTTTCACCTTGACGCAAGAATCGAGCTGAGGAAGGCACAAAAACGATTCGCACCGATCGACTTTCAACGAAATTCAGGGCTTCCCTGTTTCACACAAATCGTACGTATTTATACATATGCACATATATACTCATACACTCATACACACGTACGTACATTGCCGTGTCCCATGTTGCACACATTCGCAAGATACGCAATAGGCTGCTTGTCGGCTTAATTTGCGATCGGCTGAACCAACAGAAGGAAAAAAGGAAAAAGAGAAGGAGAAGGAGAAGGAGAATGTAAAAAAGGAAGAGAAGGGTTAGAGTGCCAGTAGTCTGAGCTACCGATCGTGCTCTCGCGATAAGGGCAATAGCGGTTCGGTGCGAAAGAAGTTGCGATTAACGCCATTGTACGATCTTCTTGTTGGGATGCTGGCAGTGGGAGGTGTGGGTGGAAGTGGCCGATAGGATACATACAGAAGTAGTAGTAGTAGTAGTAGTAGTAGTAGTAGTAGGAGGAGGAGGAAAAGGAGGAGAAGGAGGATGTCGGGTACACACGAGCGAGTACAGACGGCCGTTTAACGCGAGCCATTCTGAAAATAATGGCCGGTAGTTGAACAAAGGCATCGTTCGCTTCGAAAGAGTAGGAAAAGGAAAAGTACGAAAAGAACTTGAAGGGAAGTAAAGAGGAGGATCGTGCCTTCTTGAGAATTGGAATCGAGTCGTAGTCGTCGTTGCAGGAGAGGAAGGTGAAACCAGAGGTGGGAGAAGAATAGTGGGTGCCGGCGATCAGTGACGAGGAGGAACTTTAGAAAGTAAAGAAAAAGAAAATCCTTGCCTGGCGTATTACCTGCCGGCGTTGCTGCTGCTGCTGCTGCTGTTGCTGCTTCAGCCTATTCCAAGAAACGGCTCCATTAACGAAATGGTCGGAACAAACGAAAACAAGGTGGCTCGCGATCGCGCGCCATGCGCCTTCGATTCATTTTTTTCTTTTTTTCCCTTTTTCTCATTCTGTTTCTCTCTCTCTCTCTCTCTCTTTCTCTTTCTCGATTTCGTTCTAGCTTGAGAAGAATGTTGCGGAGGATGTCGTTCCCGCAAACGAGAGGAGGGAGAAGAGATCTCTTCTATACGACACAACTTGTAATCGCGATCATCCCAGTGCGAGTTGAGTCGTCTATTGAACGTTTTGACGACCTCTGTATTCTCTTTTCTCCTCTCTTCTCCTCTCCTTTTTTCTCTGTCTCTTAACCTCTGATCTGTTCTCCTTTTTTCTAATTAGCCAATTTCCTCCTTTTCTCTTTTTAACAAGCAAATACTGTTATTGTAGACTTTTTAATTAGTTCCTAAGAGCATTTTTATATATATACAACCTTTCTACAATTGTATATGTTAGGTATCGAAGCCTGCACAATTTTTCGAATGTTCATATGAAAGTATTTACTTTATTTCGTTATGAAGGTGTATAAATATTGATAAAGTACGAGTTTAACGAGGAATTATTGTAACGATTAAAACCAATTATTCGATAGGATTGGTAAGAAGATAATCGATAGGTAAAGCGATTGTGTTAGGAGTATGTAACGTCCTTGTTCACCGAACTGCATTGCGTCGATTAAAAGCGCGATAGATGATCGTTACTATTCGTGCGAGTAGTTAGGTAAACGCAAGTAGAGGTTTTCCTTGCATTTAGTGCGAACTGGATATTTAGCAATGCTATTATCCGATCATTGAACACAACTAGCTTGTTTTATCGAAGGAATGCGATAGACGTGTTACCGTAATAAATATTATTTTATATCTTAATTTTCCGCGAGATTAATTTTCCTTGACATGGACGTCATAAGAAGAGGAGAGACTCTTTTAATGCTTCTCTTTGTATTACTTGATTTGCAATTGTCGAAAGATTCCTTTGAAATATTTAATAGAAACAAAAAAGTAAGAAACAAAAAATAAAAAGATAGAAAGAATCGGTAGATTTATTGAATTGAAAAATACGATTATTAAAAAAAAATAGAATATATAAGAAAAAAATACGTGTTATAGTAATAATTTTAAACGGATCGTTTCAGACATTGTCCGCACCCTATATTGAAGATGCAGGAATAAAAAAAGTAGTAGATTCATCTTTGTGAATTTTACATGAGGGAAACGGTTTTGTCAATACCTTTGTTGCGAATCGAAAATGGCTCCTGGAAGATGCGATTTGAATAAGAGGACCATGGGGAGAAATGGAGAAAACGGAGGAGTCAACGACACGAACCTCGAATCGTACCGATTGTAACGAATAAATTGGCCGCATTACTACGATCGTCGTGTTACATCGAGCTTTCACCCTTTTCCGTTTCTCCACCTCTACACGTACGAACACCGAAAAGACGAACTTTTCCCTTTCTCCCTACTTTGTACACCGATTTATCCGAGAAACGGTCGACGAACGTCATCGTGCGAATCCATAATGCATACGAACTCCAAGACTCGGTTCCTTCCGAGGAGAAAATCGTAGAAAATTATTCGAAGGAAAAGGGGAAGGAAAAGGGGAAGGAAAAGGGGAAGGAAACGTCGAAACGTCGACGCTGAGACCAGCGGGGAGGGGGGCGGGGGGAAGGATAGGGAGAGACGATCGTTTTCCGCGTACATCTTCCCCCCATCCGTCTTCCATCTTTTTTATTTCTTCCATAGGATGTTAAATTAAGCGTGCATCTAGAATCCAACTAATTTGACGTTTATCATTAATTCGATCCAATTTTTATAATCATACAATTAGTTTTTCCGTATTCTTTCGTCAAATGATATATTTATAACGGTGGTAGTGCATCATTAAAGATATTTTCAAATCGCTGTATTCGCTTGATTAATTTCTCTGGAAATAATTAAACTAGCAAATTAATTTACAATGTCGTAGGTTGATTCGATTTTATTTAAAAAATTTCATTCCATTATTGCATTTAGTTAATGTTTATTTTCGATGATATTTATCTTGCGCTTATTAACATACCTTAAGCACATATATTGAACGCGTTGAAAAAATATCAACTCTGCTTATTAATACATCTCGCCAAGCAATTATTTCGTAATCGGCAGTTTAATAATTTACTTTTACGTTTGGTAAAGTTAATTTTTATTCTAGCGTTTAATCAAAAGGGTGGATGATTTTAATAAAAAATTCACTTTCCTTTTCTTTTGACATCGGATTACATTGAATTTACGGGGAAAAGGAAATAGGAGGATTTCGTATATTTTAACATTTAAGTTATGCACATCGGAAGTAAATTGCATCTAATCTTCTGCTTTACGTCGGATTACAGTATAATCGAGCGGAAGAATTTTTCAACGGGATTACTTTGATACCCTACCATCCTTTCTTTCTCTCTTTTCTCTCTCTCTTTCTCTCTCTCTCTCTCTTTTATAGTTAAAACTTCAGTCGATCCGTCTTTTCTTCTCACGGCGACGAAATTTTTATCTCTTATCTACGATAACAGAAAAGAAAAAAAGAAAATGTAAAAAACAACGTTAACTGTTTCCTATTTCCCGATATGTTAACATTCAACATCGATAATTATTAGATACACTTCCGTGTATGCTCATCTGCATTAAACATAGACTAATTACATTGTAATTACGTTGCGACCATTACATTAATGTAATCAGATTACATTTCGATCGGGCAAATTTGAGAGATCGATCCAGGAGAGACACGATACTGTTGCGCTGCTCATATTTAATTAGCCACAGATAATTATTGGAGAAATTTGACAATTGCAAATTTACAATAAATAACAACCATTATTTCGAAATTGATAGGAATTTATAATGAGGAGCGAATAAGTGAAAAAGTTGAGAGGTTAAGGATAGAAAAAAAAAGAACTGTGTGATATACGATAAAAAAAAAATAAAAAAAAAAGTTACGCTATAACGCGAGATGTATCGCGCGAAGAAAGCTAGAGATTAATTCTTTTCTCTTTCACTCTTTATTTTACTCTCTATTTTTTTTGTTCTTTTTGATTTAACGATCGAAATCGGCATTACAAGTGGCAACATCATACATACATACATAGGACGTACTCAACGACGCGGCAACGCGCGGTCTGTCTCACAATCTGACAGGTGAGGCTACATTCAATTTTTGTAATCGAGCCCGGGAGGCTACTCTCTCCCTCGGTCTCTTTTTCTCTACGCGCTCGCGCGCACCACTCGCTGATGCTCGCGCGTGTATTCGGCAGTTTCGACCCTCTTTTGTGTCTGACAGTTAAACCGCAGCCATTATTCTCACTGTGTATCTATCTTTATCCTTCTCTCGTTCTCTTTTCCATTCTCTCCCTCTCACCCTCTCTCCCTCTTGTACACAGCTTCTCATCGTTCTCGAGTAACCTTTCTGCAGCTTCACCAGTTCGTATATATACTAGTGGTAGTAGTAATGTCGAGAGCTGGTCGTGCGCTTCGATAGCGGTAGATAACCGACACGAGCAGGGTACAGAGAGAAGCACCAATTAGGAATTAGATTTCTCTGGGATGCCGGATCTCTTTATTTGCTTTCTTGGCGTGTTTCGTCGTTTCCCGCTGCGATCTCTACGACCGCAGAGTATTGGTGTTTCTCTCTTTTCTCTCTCTCTCTCTCTCTCTCTCTCTCTCTCTTTCTCTTTCTCTTTTTCTTTATAACTACAAACGTATAGATGCAACACGCACGAGCACGTACACGTACACGTGTAGAACACGTAGGAGTATCACCGTTGGTAGTAAGCATCGCTGCCAACGAGTCTACATGCGTACGAAGGACTCCCTCTCTTTCTTTCTCTCTCTCTCTCTCTCTCTCTCTCTCTTTCTTGGTGGCTCTAATGAACGTTGAAAATTAGCCGCTATCTATTCATCTGCGCTTCGTTGGTTCTCCACCTCGCCAAAGCTCCACTAGACTCGATTTGACTCCAGTTCTCGATTCGAGTAGGGAGGAAGGAACTTGTAGGTAGAAAATGGAAAAGCGTGAATCGAACTTATTTTTCTGCGAATGGTTTTTCCGATGAAAAAATTAATATTGGTAGTTGAGAAGAAAAAAATTACGTATATATTTTCATCACAGACGAAGGAAAACGATCTCGAGAATATTCTTTGATACCACGTAGTAGGATAAATATATAATATAACGTAGAAAAATATAACGGAGGGTTAAGAAAGCTCGAGATTTTTTGCACTAACGTCCTACGATTTCTCTCTCTCTCTTTCTCTTCGGTTTTATTCCTCGAGTGCTTGTCAACGATTCAAACGACCGATCCGACTTTGGTAAGGTGAAGAGACTGGTAGAAATAGCGAACGGGTCATCAACGCGACGGGAGAGCGGAGGCGGAGAGGCGGAACGCATCGGTGGACAGTGAGCGTAGTAAATTAAAACGTACGACCATATTACACTCAAGAATCATACCTCAAGCTTTACAGCTCGTTGCCCGAAGATGACGGTTTAAAACGAAGAAGAGAAGATATCTTACGATATTTTGCGATATCTCATGAATCATTTAACTAAGGAAAAGAGAAAAAGAGAGAAAAAGTGTGTGAGTGTGTAAGTCCACGCGCTTATTACGGACACCAGTATCACCTATATTTTCACGAAACTCCTAAAATACGTGACTCGAACGACTGGTTGGTTGATTGGTTGGTCGCTCGCTCTGGACGAATGGAGAAACGTATGCGCGAATCGAAACGATAGGATTTAGTATCTTTCGGAAAGTTTGCTATATTTGCAAGATGACTTAAAACGTCCCTCCTTGTTCTTTTTATTGTGTTCCTTTTCTAAGATCGTATATATGAGTTAGCAGACGCTACCGTATATAAAATTATAAATGCTGATTTTGAAAGGATGTCAGAAATACTTAACGAACATGGGACTCTTTGCTCGAACAATTTGAATAGAAATAGATCTTGTCGTCGTATTTTCATATCTTTGTTGGACTACTAAAAAAAAAAAAAATATATATGAAAAATATTTGAAGTTAAGGGGCACACCTAGTGTGAATGCCTACAAAAAAGGTGATTTTTAGGAATTTAAAAAAAAAAAAACTGCTGCATGAAATGTTTTTAAATTCGGAGGATACATTTATACATAAATAATGAATATACAGTGAAATTTTCAAATGAAAAAGTTTCATTTTCAGCGAGTTATTCGCTATCTTCCAAGTCACTAAAAAAAAAAGGTTATCCACTGCTGATGAGTGTTAGCAACCTTCACAGGGTTTGAAATCAAAAAAACCAAAAAGTTTATTAAACTAGAAGGTATTGCCCGTATGTGAATTGTTCTTCGAAAGAAAACGATTGAAATTTAACAAATTGGCGGAGTTTTTAAAACAAGTTTCAAATTTCGCACGAAAATTTGATGATTTCCAGTCAACCAAAATGACATTTTTTATTTGATCGAAAAATTGGAGGGTCATCGTACAAAGAAACATATACAAAATAAGCAGAAAAATAATCAAAGTGTTCGGATGGTTTGTCTTCGAGTTACAATTGCAGCAAATTTGATAGATGTAGTTTCGAGAAAAACGCTTTTAAAGTTTAACTTTCTGATTTGATTTTCGATGACCGGCTGCTCTTCAGATGGTTATAACTCAAAAACTATTTGAGATATGCATTTGAAATTTTAGTATGTTATTTTTAAAGGTATAACGTATAGAAATATGAAAAAATAAAAAAATCGATTTTTTTAAAACTTCACACTAGGTGTGCCCCTTAAGAAGATAGAGAGTTAAGAGGTTAAAACATTAAAATCGTTGTAAACTCTTGTAGAGAATTAGCTTTTGTTCGTAGTATTAGCTATATTTTTTAGTTATATCCTCTATTAGAATCGTTCTCGTTCTGAATTAATCTCTTTCTCTCTCTTTTTCTCTTTCTCTCTCCCTTTTTTCTCTCCTTTTCTCGCATCAAGTATAACATAGGATAGAATCTTTTGAATAGGCACGAAAACTCGACGTAACTACAACAGTCCTTCTTTTCATCCTTTCTCGCGAGTTTTTCGCAACGCAGGAAAAAGATTTCCTTAAGTCACCTTAAGCTGCTTACTAAAAAAAAACATCTTGAAGAGAAGGAGAAATTCTTTTGTGCCTAAGTACAGCTAAGTATGTGCTCTTTAAGACGAACTTAAAGCATTTACGATAGAAGAAAGTTTGTTAATAATGAAAAGAACGTTATTGTGCGAACGATAAACCTTGTTTATTGTAACTTGCTTGATGCGACCAATTTCGAAGGGATTAGTATGTGCGAGTTGGAAATAAAGATCAAATTTCAGCGGGCAATTTGTTTAACATCGAGCTTACTTTGCTTCAGAAAACGTTAAATAAATTGACTAATAAATGAGAGGAGTTTAATAAATCTGATTTCAAAAAACTATCAACTCTCTCGTTGATTTTTCAACAAAAGCTTATCGTAATAGAAAGTTTAGCTTAAAATTAAAATCAAGAAGTATTCGAGAACAACGTCGAAATTAAAAAAAATATTGCCGTTAAGGATATACAAATAATTTGCGCGATAAAATAAAGAAAAAGTTAAGAAAGTAAGCCAAAGTTATTATCAATAAATCAACACATTGTTTGGAAACAAAGTTTATTAATGATAACAATTGGATAGGAAGCATCTACTATCGAGCCAAAAAATGCAAGCGATTCGAATAATCCGAGAATCAAACACCCCAATGAGTAATTACTGTTGAAACAAGTATTTAAAATGAAAGTAAAATACGGCATGCAATTAAACTAGTAGAAACAACGAGAGAGAAAGAGAGAAAGAGAGAATGAGAGATGTGGTCCTTTTTCGGATCAACCAGGCATCGATTACCAACCTGTACGGATTACGAGCGAGCCTCCCGATTTTATTATACTTCATTCAGAGCGCTGGCAAGCCCTGTCGAGGATTCGTATTGGCGACTCGTTGAACTTGAAGCTAGTTAATCGTGATCTCTCTCTCTCTCTCTCTTTCCTCCTCCTCTTGCATTTTACATCGAGATCGTAGCAAGGTATATACATTACCTTTCCTTTCTAATTAAACGAACCTAATATCTGCAAACGCTTGTTCGAGAAATGTTTCTAATGAAGTACCCTTTCATCTCGACGTGTTTGCACAATGTGATGTATATGTCGAGAGAGTTACCTTTTCTTTTTTAAATATATTTCTTTTTAAAAATAATGTTGGTAATAGTTATTCGTATATCGAAACCACGGAAAGGTTTCCCGTGCGAGAATTAAAAAAAAGCACGGGATTTTAAATATATAATGAATATATAGTTATACTTTCTGGTAAAAATGAAAGAATATTTAGACTATAATTTTTTATAATTACCTTCAAAATGGATAATATAATTAATCCTCATGTTTTATAATTAGCTGATTGGAGCTATTGTTGCTATGAATACTGAAAAATAATTAGCTTATTTAATTATAGTATTTTTTTCTTTTTTATCTCTATTTCAGAAATGTATTATTTGACAGTCGAGAATTTATCAAAACATGGTTACTTTTAGATACATTATGCAAGAATATTTATAAAATGTATTATTTTTGTAATACTTATTTTTAATTATTTACATTTTCATTTTTTCTTATTTGTTTCACTTACACAAATAAACAAAGAAACGAATCGTACGTATCCCGATCCTACATCAGCCCTATAAACTAGTAAAAAACTCAAAGGCGTTTGCGTTACGTATAAGATCTCGGAGTACGATCGATCATTTCGTCTATTAAAGAAGTCTGCGTCGGCGTTTGTTCGATCAATAATAAGAAATATATCTCCAGCGAAGAGCATCGATGCGTCTACTTGACGCGAGTCATCCATCAGAAGTTGCTCGATCAAAAGCGATTACGAAACGAATTTGAGGGCTCCAAGATACGTTTATATACTCGGTTTCAACCGAGATGTTAGAACCTTGCCGAGCATGAGAAAGAAAAAAACAAGAAGAACAGACTTTTACCGAGTGAAAGGAAAAAAGGAGATATAGTAAGAACCCTTTTGCTCTTTGCCCTTCATGGGAAAGGGATCTTTTTTCTTATAACCTATCTACATTTATTGTATTCGGGTTGTGCAGATTTAAATAATAAAATATATGAACAATATTTTAAGAACGAATAATTTAGACTCTCTCTCTCTCTCTCTCTCTCTCTCTCTCTCTCTTTCTCTAGATTATTTAATATAACCAAATAATTTTATGAAAATACCCATATAACATTTAATTTAAGATTGAGATATGAAATAAAATTTAAATCATACTATCATTGGCCTATACTATTTGAACTACGTCGATATTGGATGAAATGGAATAGAATGTAGTATTTGTCACGGCAATATTAAGGCCATACGTGGCATCAGCTTTATTAGATAAAATCGCATCAAGAGAGGATCGTATAGGATAGAGTTAATTGAATGATTGGTCCTCATCCACTCTCGTCTGGCCACATCGCATTTTCCAACCGCACTACTCATGAATGTAGTCGTGCAAACGTGAAATAAACGTGTATCTATTCACATAGATGTGTATCAAATATATACATACATACATATATATAAATATATATATATATATATATTTAGGCACATATATATATATATTTAGGCACTTTCGTTGTATATACATCGGAAAAACACTTTCTCGTGTTTCGTTTGACGCAGTTTGCGCATTGGTAATGTAAATTCTACGCTGCCCTGCTTGGCTTCGTTGCTTTTGGCCAAATGAATTTTCGGATATAGAACTCACCACGTTTTACCTTTAGCTGGCTTCCCAGCGTAAAGGGGATGGAAATTTTGTATCATTGAAGTCGTTCGTACTAATTTCGTTACGTTTCAGTTGGCAACAAGGTTGAATTATGTCGACGTAGTGTAGATTGTAAAATGAGACTATGTATATTATTTACAATTGTAAATCGAGTTGCAATTTATGGGAATAACTAAATACTTTAAGATTTCCCCAGAATAAATCTCATTAAAATAATAGAGAAAGAGAGAGAGAGAGAGAGAGAACTTGGAGAAGTATAAAATCAGTTCGTTCAACGTCAAAGTATATGTATCTTTTTGCGTATGTATAGAGATTCTAATAAAATCGATATTTGTTGTAAAAAAGCACTCGAACGAATCGAACGAAGTCTGGCAATGTGATATGAGGGTGGTGATGTTGAAAGCCAATAAAACCGATGAGTTATTGTTCCGCAGATACGTACAAACGGTTCGCTGATATATCTTAAAAACAATGCCCTTTCGATAACACAGTTCACAAGGAACGACTTTTACACTCGCGAAATTATTATAATGAAAACTTTTGAAGTATCTAATTACGGCTCCTTGTGATATTCTGCCTCTTTTTTTCTCCATCTCTATCTTTCTTTTTCTTCTTTCTTTTTGTTACATGTTCGAGTTCGTCTCTCGTCGTTTCAATAAACTCGACTCTTCGTATATACATACTATATACGGTCGTTATACATCCGGCAGTCCGCATGGCACTGTATGTGCGAAAGATAATGGAAGCTACGTGCTCGTTGCATAAGCCGCACACGGTTAACGACCACGATCGAGAACGCGTCGTTCGTGTTTCCGATCATCATCGTTGACGTCAACATCGTCTTCTTTCTTATCATTCGTTCTTTTCTTTTCGCATTGAACAAAATTTATCGATTTGTTAATTTTTTTCTTCTTTTCTGTTTGCTCTTTTTTTTATTTATTTTTATTTTCCCTTCAATCTCTACACAATTTCGATTTTCATAAAAAAGGAAACTAAAAAAATTCATCGATTTTTCTATTACAAGCTACAATACATTTTTTCTTCAATTTTTCATTGCACAAAACAAGAATAATTTGTAAAATTTGCACGATTTTTGAAAAACAAAGAAAAAAGAAATATCTTATCGATTATTCATACTACAAATTTTTTACAATTTCGATATTACGAGGTAGAGCGCGCGTTTACAAATCGCAACTGTTTTACGTTCTTCTTGGAAAAATAGAATAGCGGATCGACGTTTTGGTAAAGCGAAATTGTGTCAAACGTTGGCATACGGTACGGAGGAGCTTCATGAACGTTACTAACCTATGTATGTATTTATGTAAGTGTAGAATGACACGTATACGGTGTTAATATGTACGTAGGCGTTTCCATTGTCCTGTTCGCGAAGTAATCGTGCCTCTCCGAGTTAACGACTCATGCTCAGTACGAAGTGTAGTGACGAAACATCGGTGTGTCCTCGTGTGCGCGACCACATATGAGATTTTTACAAAAAGAAAAATTCGATGGAAAGGGAGAACCATGCAAATAGAGAACCGCTCGACTAGCTTCAGTCACATTTACATTCTTATTTTCTCTCTTTCTCTCTCTAACTTTTTTCTCTCATTCAAGATGATAATAGATCCATCGGATGAATCAGAAAACGTGGAGGAAAGAGCTCGAACGAGGAACCTACTTTTCATCGTGCACGTTTAACCGCCTACTCGCGAATATTAATTTACTGGTATGTATGTCTATATGTATATATACTATACTTAACTAACTACATATACTTACATACATATATTTAAGTATAGTATGTAACTATACGAGATGCAGTGGCAGTAGAATAGAAGAGTACGAAACGAAAACATTGCATTCGACCACGTCGACTTACTTCGACAGAAGAATTACTTTTATTATGGTTGACCCGAACACACGAGCCGCACGAAGACAGCACGTTTCGCTTCCGTATTACCGTCTTTTGAATCGAGTCGGTTGATTCTCGAACCCTATAAGCATGGATAATGGCTTGTCTTTCTTTGCTTATCGATGTACCATTCCTCTTATTATTCGCTTCTTCGTTACGCTTATAGCAACTCTCCTCTAGCTTTGTAAATTTTTATTTACCCATTGCATACTTTCTTGTTTTTTTAAGTCAAGCGTTTCAATAATAATAAAGCTCAATACTATTCTATTATAAATTAATATTGGTGATCGATAAATTGTACAGTTTACATTTTGTATCTAAACTACTTTGTTCTCGCGTTATTTATTTTCAATTATTAATAAAAATAATAAGCACATAATCATGATTATAATTTTTACGCAACGATCATGCAGTATTATTTATAACTGTAATATAAGCCAATTATCGATTATAGTTCTTTTATCGATTTATTATTATTGAAATACGTTTAATTAAGTATTATAAAAACACAATGGTATCGTGGAAAATCGTATCGAATTATTTAATACAACACAGTTTATACATATATATATATAAGAATAAAATTTAATTACGTCATTTTCCCAATACATAGAAATTAAGAGAAAATGGGTTAAAGGTAGATAAAAAAAAGAGAAAGAAGGAGAGAAATAGTTGCCATTAAGGTAGAGAACAGAGCACGATTATTTCGCGTAAAGTGCAGTAAGAGGAGGAGGAGGAGGATTCGTGACTTAGAAATTATCGAGGTATTCGAAGAGATCCGTGTCCGTTAATCGTTTGTACCTTCGGATTCTTCCTCGAGCGATAGGTCCTATTCGTTTCTTACTTTCTCTATCCCTTTTTATTATTTTCCATTGATTTTTATCATATGGAATAGTAGTTAAATGTTTAAGTTCATTCACTTTCTCGATACATTCTTCATATCTCAAAGAATATCAACGATTAGAATATTAACATATTCAAAATTCTAACGTAGAATGATAATAGAAATAGGAGCTAACTCATAGTTGATGTATATGAATTAATCATACACTTAACTGTGTGAAATGTCACACATATAAATGTTAAATAAAAAAGAAAGTATAAGGACAAAATTGAGAATAGGTTAGAATGTGAAAAAAATGTTACGTGAACGGTTAGAGAACTCTACGGGGTAGCCAAATCTGATTTGAAGATAACGTCGACGGACGGCTCACGTCACAATAAAATTTAATTTATATTTCGTGATTGTGATAGCTACCGCGCGACATGACCTCCCGCTTCCATATAGAGCGAGTCGAGTAAAGTAAGTTAGGTATACCTACATAAGTCCTCAAGCCTTCTTTCTCCAGACTCCCTTCTCAAATAGTTTTGATTCATGAGACGGCTGTAACTCGAGCATGCGTGTTACAAGCGTGTGCGTGCACACCTTGAGAGTTCTCTCTCTCTCTTTCTCTATCTTTTTCTACCTTTCTCTCATGCTTCATCTCTCTTTTTTCCTTTTCGCGCTGCTCTTCTCTCGTTCCGCCTTTCTTTCTTCGGACACAGCGAAATCCGACACTGCATGCCAGTAACCCAACTTCCAGGGCGTTCTACCTCGAATCCTCTTCCTTTCTCTCTCTTTCTCTTCTGCCAGTCACGTTCCTCTACTCTTCTCGCGGTATACCTTCGAACACGTGTCAACATGTCGGTTGACATAGATTTTTCACCGAGATAGAAGCTCGAAAATAAAAGGAAGATCTGAAACGCGGCTGGTAAAGAGGAGAAGAGGATTCGATTGAGCTCTGTTACTCTCTCTTTCTCTCTTTCTCCCTCTTTTTTTCTCTTTCTGTCTGTCTGTCTATGTGTTCCTCTCTCTCTCTCTCTCTCTCTCTCTCTTTCTCGGCCGTCACCGAGGATGAGGACCACGAGATAACATGTTACACGGAGGAAGAGGGAATTCCAAAACCAGTTTCCAGCTCGCATCGGTAGTCATGAGGAAAAAGAAAAGACTAGAAAAGAAAAGGAGGTGCTCCGGGCGCGTTTAGAGGTGCGGCTTAACACCAGGAGGCACGAGTCTTTTCTTTCGATCGTAGGCAGATCGGAACCGGCGCCTTCTTACTAAATTAATAGTCTTTTATAGCAGAAATTCTTCGTTACAATAACACCGTGCTCGTGAGAAGAACTAAAGTTAAATCATTTCTCGAATGTAGGAATTAAATAATTCGAAAAACCGTATATTTTTAAGTTTTATTAAATTTTTTAGTTTATTTATTTTCGTATTTATTTACTAAATATACATAGCAAATAATTAATAATACACGCTTAATTAATTAAAATATAAATAGATCATCATTTTAATAAGAAATATAGTTTAATTCTTTGAACTTATATAGCTTTAATTAGGGTTTTATTTTTTTAGCGGCATTCTATTGACAATGTTTTATTACTAAATATATTTTCATATGTTTCTTCTAGAATAAATTATATAAAATAAATTAGAGTTTTATTATACAATAGTTGTAGGAAATACAATGTTTTAAAAAGAGTTCTCACTTAAACAAATGAAAAAAATTAGAAAATAATTCAGCAGGTTAACTGATGTTAGATAAGCTTTAGATTTAAACGGGATTTTCTAATGCTTCGCTTTCTTCGGTGATTCTTGAAGAATATTAGTCGAGAAAAGAGAAAGGCATCTTACATGGATACAATATAACTGCTCGTTATTACACTTCTTTGGGAAGATATTCGATGAATATCCAAAGGGTCGAAGGTCGAAAAGTTCCGATTGCGAGAAAATGTCACGTATAGATATACCCGTTGCACGATAATTTGCTTGGTCTTCCTACGCTTTGGTATGCATCAACCCGACCTCGTCTCTAAGAAACACTAAGGAAACTGTGAACGTGGTAAGATGTTTCAGTCTTTCCTCCGTAGACTGCAACTCGTGATATATCCCTTATAATTTCATAGGGCCTGTGTATTGCTTCCGTTGGTAGGTACCATCCATTCAGGAAAATGGTGCAATTTTGTCTCCGTAGCTCGTACGGCCTGAAACGAGGTGCAATTGCAGCACCCTCTTCTATATTTCTCTCACTTTCTCTCTCTTTTTCTCTCTTTCTCTCTCTTTCTCTTTCTCTTTCTTTCTCTTTCGTAGCACGATTTAAACGTAAGAACCATTACAAGTAACATTCCATACGTTTTCTCTCGAGATACGTTTCCGCGAGCTTATTGTTAGTCGGTCTTTCGTTTAGTCAGAGATAACTTGGACAAGAAACTGTAGATAAATTTGATGTAAAAGAGAAAGAAAGAGAGTGTGTGTAAATGAGAGAAAGAGAAATAGAAGAGGAAAATCTTGGCGCAACGTTTTCTCCTCGTTCTTCGTTTTATGACCCTTTTGCTTATCGACACTCGCGCAGCTTGCCGCGACGTCAATATCACGCGTTTCAACGGACGATCCTAAACTCTATGGAGCGTATTCGCGACGGTATGTTGCGATAACCTTTTCGCTTTTCACTTTTCGCGGGGATGACGAACGACGTATATATTATATAACGGACATGTATGCACGAACGCCTCCAGATAAGGGAATAGGGCTCCGAGAAGCTTGGAAGGATCTTTCCTCTCCGAATATGTTCACTTATCTGGCTACACACATATATTTTTATTATCAATTTATTTTTTATATCGTATATATTTTGTAGTTTTCATTATTTCTATAAAGAGGTATTTGGGGGGAGTAAACGTTGTTGATAAAAAATATTAATCGTTGTAAGTTTGTATAATGGGTAAATGATATACATACGAATGAATTATCTGTCCTGCATTCGGAAAGATATATTTATATTTCTAATTTATAGTAGATATATATTTATATCTCTAATTTGATAAAAATTTCTTTTCCACATGTTAAACGTTGATTTTTAATGAAATATATACTTTTTCAACTATGAATGTTTAAATCATTGATTCCTCAGAAAAAATTGTCTCCCGTATTGAAAAATGATCTTTAGGACAATCCAAGGATTTCCCTTCGTCACGATCTGTCATACGTTCTCAATTTGCTTAATTGCGCGAGAGGAAATTTCAAAGTAGAAGCAGATAAAATTGTTACGTTTTTACGTTCCTTCTTTCGTTTTATAAAGGCTATTTTATAGAAAAGCATTTATATCTTTCCTTTTCACACTTTTACTCGAATTCTCTCTATCTCTCTTTTTCTTTTGCGCGCATACACACATACACCCATGTAAACACATACACATACACATACATATACACATATACGTTCTACTATTCGTAGATCCAGTTTCTCCACTCTTTCGAACGGACCCTCATCGTCAGGAAATTCGATTTCGAGGATTTGTCGTCGACAGGTACTGCCGGTAGCAATGCATTCCTTTTTCCTTTTTCTTCTCTTCTCAACGAAGATAAGAAGAAAAAGACGAATAGTTCTAACACGAGAAAGAATGCACAAATTCGTACGTGTACGCGAGTCTAAAAATCAAGATAACTCACCTTTCAAAAGAATTCGTAAGATCCAAACTCGAAGATCTTCTATTGAGATTGAACGAATATGATCTTCGTTCTTCCACTATTCACTGTCGTTCGCGAATATTTGAAAACTTCTTTTTAAAGGACGATTTTAAAAAAAAGAAACAAGTAAAATAGGAGGAAGAAGAAGAAAGAACAATAAAAGAAAATATCGTCGTGATGCACTGTTCGTAATCCTGAAGTACGATGAATTCGTCGTTAGGGTAGCTTGGCTTGTCTCGTCGATCGACCGGAAGCGACCGGTTGTGCAGACCGCACGGTAATTACCGGTGTAGCTCGAATGCGATCTGAACTCACGCATACGAATGTACGTAGGTGCTGCTCGTTGATGGTTGATGTCCACGTGTACGTAACGCTGGATTAATTTGCCCCTGGCAGAGTACAACGCGTTGTAGTCTATACTGCTACTATACAATCGAAAGGTTCACCGTTCGCGGTAAGGTTGACAGACTATCGTTCTGCCAACGCTCCAATACGTTTCGTTTTTCCTCGCTGGTTGTCTATATACATACACATATATTTAAATACATGTGTATATACGTACGTATGCGTATATTTATATAGGAGTCCAAGTCCGGTCACCAGGAGTTCGTTGATTATATGTCGGTGTATAAGCGTCCTACTCCAGAAAACATGTAACCTTTTCTATTGTTATCGTCGCCATCGTTATTCTTGCTGTTCTTGCTGTTGCTATCAATTTCAATGAGAATCGTACGCGTGCCCGTTCGCGTGGTTCTATGATAATCCCGAAGTATCTCGTACTCGAAACGTATTCGGTAGTACTCGAGAGTACTCGATTGCACTCGCGTCGCGTGATCATGATGTTGGCAAAGAACACTGATTCGAGGCAAACACAGCACCTATACACGATGATTCTACACGCCTCTCTAAATACGGACGATAATCCTCCTTCAGTTACTGTTCCTCTCTTTCTCCCCCTTTCTCTTTCGGATACTCAAAGTTTCGATCAAAACGAGAATTGTCTATCCATCCATTCGTTCTTTCCTTCCTTCTTCTGTCCGATCACTCATTCACTCTCTAACCCTTTCTCCCCATTGAAGGACACACGATAGGAGTCAGGACGTCGATCTCGCGACCACCAATGGTCCTCGAGAATAAGTGCTACTTGAAATTGTTCTACCCTTCCGAAGGTCGACCACGATGACGATAATTTTCAAATGACAACGACAATGGTGATGCACCTGTCACTTTTTTAACATCTATTCCTTATCTATTGTTGTATTGCAACTATGACGATGATAATACGGGGACGATGAAAAGAAAAAAAAAAAAGAAAAACTAACTTATATAGAGGTGAAAAATGAATAAAATATAATGAACGCTCGAAAAGTTTTATTTTGAAAACACACTGAGAATGTGGCTCGTAGGAGGCAAGATAATGTACGTGGAGCAACGGAACGGCGCGGTTGGATCCGTGGACCGATCGAGACTGGATCCTTGGAGTTTCGATGAACCGGTGGCACGGCGTCGCGTATGCGCGCGTTTTCCTATACGCGGGCTCTTCCTTCCTCTCTACTCCTCTTCTCCTTCTCACTGCTTGGAATCGCTGAGAATGATCGATCGCGAATCCGCGAATGACGCTGGGGAGAGAGAATTCGCGCGAAAGAAGAGATAAAGAGAGAGAAAGAGAGATAGGAAGATTGAAAAAGTGATTTCAAATCAATGATACGAGGCTATCTCGTGGGTAGAGAGTAGCACACGTTGTGCTCTGTGCTTACGGCATGATCCGATCTCGGTAAACACTCTCGTTCAACTGTCGTTCCGAGCAACTCGGCCCGCGGTTTAATATCAGTGTTCGTTCTATGCCACAGTGGGCGTCCCGGGAGAGGCACGACGCCTCTCGACGCCAATCGAATGCGCGCCTTTACTTACTTCCTGCGCGCGTTTACCTACTTCCTGCGCGCGTTTATCTACTTCCTGCGCGAGTACTTTACCTGTCAGATCCACCTCCTACACTTCTTTCTTATTTTCATTATTTTCCTTTATCTCTTTTAAGATTTTATTTTTCTGCAAAAAAAAGAAAATAAAAGAAAAGATAAACTAATCGAACTTCGACGATTAAAATATTTCAACAGATAGATATTTGTTAAAAATCGACTATTTGCAATTTGTTGATAATAGAGAATAATTAAATTAATAGCTTATTGTTGGAATTATATAGAAAATAACGAATTTATATCTCTTTACTATTAAAAAAATCAGAATTTAATGTTCCGAAGAAAAAGTTTATTGCTTCATACTATGTTCAATTAATTTTTCAACATTTTCCATCGAACATTCCTAAAATCATATTTTGTTTGCATGCGTAAAACTTCGAAATATTCTTTAAAAAATATACGAATACTTTCTCTCTATTATAACTTTATCTCGAAGTGTTCGCGTGTTTTTTTCGTTTACATATAATCCAATATATTATACATACTTTCTGCGTATTTATTTGACTTTTACTTTGGTCGATGCCTCCGTTTTCATATATAATATAAAATAGAAGGTTAACCAATAAAGTGTCATTTGTATTTTATTCGATAACTCGGAAGTTCGCAAGATCGATTCAAAGTCGCAAAGAACTTTGAAATATTTTTTTTCTTTGGTTGAAATTAATTTTTTTAAACATCATTTCTCTAATTGATGAAATCGAGTAAGCATATAAATAAAGTTTCTCTCTTACTATTTCTGTCTCTTTTAACATTTGATTTCAAAAAATGCTTCCAACTATTTCTGTAGGAAGGAAGCTCATAAGATTTGGAATCTCCACTCTTGGACGATTGAAATTCATTACGAGTTCATTAACAAAAACGAATTTATACTGGATAACTAAATCCGTCGCTAAGATTTGATTTGAAACAGCGGGCCATTCGGATGACTAAATCATATGTAGTGATTATATTTTCTTTGAAAATGCATCAAAGGATTCTTTTGAAAAATAAAAGAAAAAAAATATATATATATTTCTATACTAATATATAAATTTATAGGATCTTTTATTACATTTATTAATATAAAATATCATTAATAATTGTTGGATAAAAAATTAATTATTTTAATTTACACCTAGCGAAGCGAACGGGTAACGGCCTTATACATACATATATAGTTGAGTCATCATTCTTTTTTCGTATTATATCGCGCTACATCTTCAACACGATCTCATGAAACGCGTAAAATTTAGGTCGAATCGATTGGGAGTCATTCTTGAATAGTATTCTTTCTTTATCTGATCGCTCGTATCGATCTTAGAGGACGCATATGTGATCAGTTTTGCGAAGATGTTTCTAGCTCTCGAAACAACGATGGAAAGGGGAAATTGGTACGGCGTCATAAAATTTCTATTGGTTCGTACGCTCCCACGAGAAGGGTGACATGAGAAGAAAGAGAAAGAGAATGAAAGAGAGGAAAAGGGAGAGGTATAGAAGGAATACGTTTCGCAAGTCCGTGGCCAACTTCTATCGTTTGACGACGGAACTAATATTTCGGAACTTTTCAACGGATGAATGTTCGAATATTTTCTCTCTTTCTTCCACTTTGACTATTTTCTTTCTATCTGGCTTGTTCTTTCTCAGCGAACGATGCGAGAGTTTTACGGCGTCTAAAGCTCCTGGCCTAAAAGCTTCGAAAGGTAAACGAAGCGAACTTTGCGTTTCTCTCTGGTTTGACCTTTCTCTCGTCTCCTCCTCTTCTCTTTCTCCGACCAACCCCTTTTCTCTTTTCCCCAATCTCCCACGTTCCTCTTGCCCTCTGCCTCACTCGTTCTCTCTCTACGCACGTACTCTCAAAAGCGTAAGCGACTACGTGTTATGTAGATGAGTTCGTTTTCGTATTGCTCTCGTCGAGCCTAGAACCTTGTTGAATGAAATTAGCATGGCCGTGATAGGATTGAATTTATTCATGTAGGTACAATTTGAACTAGGTAACGCGAGAGTAAGTCGAAATGATGCGCGTAGGTATTAACAAACAACTTGTTCTAAAATCTTTTTCTATCGACATAGGGGGACAAAATGGAAAGGAAGGAAGTTTTTCATCGAGTTCGTTCGAGATTATCAAATGATTGGGAAGAAGTACCTACGCTGGGTTATTTTACACGATTGCAAGAACGAAAGGCCGATAGATAGCATTAATTGTTCTTCGTTCGTTATCTAGCAAATTGCGCACATTGTCTCGTCGCGAAGTGAATTTTCCGCGTTTCCTAATCGAGCGGAAATGATTTAATGGCGTATTTAATCGTCGAGCAATGTTCAACGATAATACGATTCTTCGTCGTTTCACGTTGGTCCACGTTCGACGACAAAACGGGAGTCGATGAGAGTGGTAGCAAAGAGGAAGGGTAGACACCCTTTATATCTCCCTCTCTTATCATTTCCTCTCTTTCTCTTTCTTACTTTCGTTACAAGAAACGTTAAAGGAAGCTTTCCTTCTCGATCTTCCTTTCTATCTTATCTCTCGTTTTCTTCCTTTGTCTTTTACTTCTAATGTAATGCAATTACGACAAATAGTTGCTCAAAGAAAATGTACTCGCGATTAACAGGAAAATCTACTTCTCGCGCTTACAGATTCGAAGGATTTGAGCGTCGAGCGGAATAGTATTTACGCGTGTCATGTGAAAGCGTTCTCACGGAGAACTGAGCAGGGAGTAGCATTTACGAACAACAACGAACACGTGTCGTGCCTTTACTAAGGCATGTACTAACGCAAAGCAGTGGTAACATTAATTGTTCTTTGAATAAAACCCAAGGTATTCTATCGTTTCGACGACGGTGTACTTTCGTACTGTTTTACACGATCGATACGATGACTAATGGAAAAGATGAGGCGAGGAAGAAAATATGTTAAACAATTATTATCTATTTATTCCTATCAAACTATTCTGTACAATTATTTCACGTACAATTATCTTGTACAATGATTTCATGCAGCTGTTTCGCGTCATTAGTACATAAAATTACTTCATAAACTAAGTTCATAAAATTTTACCATAAAATTCCATTCAACGACCCATGCCGTTCGCAAAATGGCAGTCTCATCGGCGAGGAAAGAAAGGGGGAAAGTTGTTTGGTGGGAGAATGGGAGTGAGAAATAAGGGGGAGAGAAGGACGAACCGGTATCGCGTGCTACCAGCCGGTTGTGTGTCCGGCATAAATGATAAAAAACGGACAGGAGGAGCGAGCGGTGCGCGGCTAAACCTCAATAAGTGTAAAGATCGCATGCAAATGCCTACCAATTATAAAGAAGAATTCTTAAAGTTTTCGATCATTGAAATATTATCAATTTTCGACGCTCTTTATCTTTTGACTCTTCGAATTATTAGACATTACATTTTATTAATCTCCAAATTTTATATTGAAATTATAAGCATATATATATTATAACGGTATTAGTAGCTATTACTATAAACATAGTTATATTTTTTGATCTCGGATACAAAGAAATGTTTTAAAGCAAACTGTATAATAAAGAAAAAAGATTAAAAATAAAAATCCATTAAAAATATTGTTTCAACAGCGTTTATTTTCATAATTAATTATGAAAGAAGTATAGAGAGAGTATTATAATAAATGATTAAAAATAAAAAGTATAATATCATGTAAACGATCTCGTTCATATATAAATTGATCCATTAATCGAATGAAAAATGATAATTCCTTTATCGGAATAACGCGAAGAAGAATCGATCGACTTTCGAGTCTTCCCGTTTACGTACTTCCTCTTTCTCCTCTTCTTTTCTTCTCAATCTTTTCTTCTCCTTCTTTTTGCGAAGCTTTAAAGGAAGGTCTTTTTACCACGCCGGTATTCCACCGGCGTGGAACGTCGATCTGACAGTGATCGAGCACTGTCATTCGAGTAGACGGCGCATATCTTACAAGATTCTGTACGAGCCGGCAATTATGCTATCTTTGGAATGCCTCGTATCACTTGGTTCTCGCTTTTCGCGGCACTAACAAAAGTGCTACACCGTACTCGGCTACTGTAAACGTTCTTACCGAGTAGGTATACCGTGCGTAACCCTAAATGGTTTATTAAATCGTGTTTTTAGTCTGTAAGACTTTTCTCGTCCTTTTTTTCTTTCTTTTCGCACTCTCTTTCTCTCTCTTTCTCTCTCTTTTTCCTTCATGCTCCCTCTTTCTTTCTTTAATCATTTGCGTATTTAACGCATAGTACGTTAACAAGTCTCATAAAGTCTCAATCGGACTTTAAGCTCGGTAATAGTAGATAAAATGGATCGTAAAATAGTAACGATCGTAACGTCTTTCTCAAGTATTTTCTAAGAGTATACAAAGAAGGAATATCTCGGCGTATTCGATTAAAAAATGTGTTCCATTTTATTTCAAGAAGATTACAACATTGAGATAAGTATCTAACAAATACGGGAGAATTAAAATTGCTCCAATTAGTCGCTACTTTGCGTTATCTCCGCGGACGGATCAAACGTATCAACCAAACAGGTAAAATCAACATCTTATCCGAAGTTTTATTAATCTCGTCGATTATTCACCAGAAGTATTTGTATCGTTTACATGGGTTATGTATGGAAGAAGACCGTACGTCGTTTGTCAACTATTTGCATCGAGTTAAGTGAAACTAAATAAATGGTATGATAAAATCGATCAATATTTTATCGATGTTTCTTTAATTTCAAATTTAGATTAGTAATTTATTTAAAAAAATAGTATCAAAGTATCTAGAAATCGTTGATCTCTATTTATAGAACACATCAAGAAACTTTTCTTAGTTCGCCAGAGTCCGTTCGAGTGCATTTCCGATTCTCGCAGTTAACGATATATATATCGTACATTTCCACGAATGTTCGCTATCTCGCTAGATCGATACCATTTTCGAGGAGTCGATTTTCTACGTCGGTGGAATTCAGTTTCCCGATTTGTTCGGAGTCGTAGAGCGGAAATAAGAGAACGATCAAGTCTTCCTTCGGACTCTTTCAATACGTCATGAGTTTTCGTTTCACCGCGAAGAATTTGCGGAATGCTCGACGCCCTTCGATCGATTTTTCTCTCGTCGAAACTTTTTGAAACAGAAAAATTAGATATCCGTTTTCAACAACGTCGCCGGTTTCTATTTTTCTTCTTTTTCTTTTTCTTCCTGTTTCCTTCTTGTCTTCGTTCGTTCTCATCCTCTTTCGCGCCGCGTTACGTCGCAGTGATTCTTAGAACGGTTTTCGCTTTACGGAGAATTTCCTATGCGAAATGATAGAACGGAGAGGAACGAGAATGGAAGACGAGAAGAAGAAGAGAACGGCTGATGGGAGTAAAAGAGAGAGAGAACGAAGTGTACAGGAAAGAACGGTTGTATGATGTATGGGAGTCTAAATCGAATTTTCGTTCGTTTGTAAACTTCGTTTGCCCGGAGAGTACAGGGCTAAAAGGATCTTCCACCCGGGGAATGAAATTTCTCTGCTATCCGGGAAAACTTAACAGGGAGGTTACATTTTCAGCTCATTCTCCGCAACTTTTTAGAGAATATATTTCGAAGCCCGTCGTAAATAGTATTACAACGCCGGTAATATTACCGAAGGATTGCTTGTGAATTGGTAGCCTCGTTACATCTCCCTTTCTTTTTTTGTTTGATTTTAAATAAATTGAAAAATCCAAATGGGGAGTTAATCGAGTAAACGACATTTTTCGAGTGTTTGGTAAACCGATAAATAAATAAGATGTAAGAAAACGTTCAACGATAAAAAGCTAGAAAATTTTTTATCCATTAGCTGTTCAAAGGTTGATCTTGTTTCCTTTTTACCGTCTAGAGCAGAATTCTATCGGGTTGTTTTCTTCGTTTCTTTTCAAATTTATTCCTAAGGTAAAAGTGGTGACGGAAAAGCTCGGAAAAGCGATTAGTCCTACTTCCTCTTAAACGAGTTAGCGAACGCGACTGTAAAGATGAAATTTGCGGCGCTTGCTATTCGGTAACTTGGTTTAAATATTATTCCAATTTATCAGAGTTATACTACATCCAATGCGATTTTTTTTATAGAAAATATTCAAGTCAACTTCGTTTATTTTAAATATCGCAAATTATATCATCGTTGAAGGAGCATGTTTATGATAAGAATTGATTTGAAAAATGAAACCAATTACTTTTTTAGAAAGTTTTATTATGCGACGTTAAAATTACTGACATATATATATATATATATATATTCTTTTATTTCTATGTATATATACTCATAAGGACAATAATAAATTTTGTGAAACGTGTCTCGTGCACTGTGTCTTACCATCGTTCAAAGAAGGCGTAAAGAACGAAAGAATACGCGTTAAATGACAAACTTTTAATTAGATCTCAGAATTTGTAAACAAACGTTTTTACATGATCGATAGTTTATCTTACTCGTCTCGACAAGTTTGGAGCTGCAAATTTACCATGCTGCGCGTCAGGAGTAATGCAAGCGAGTGGCGAACGAAGATTACGAGGACGACAAATATTTGAGCCGCGCTTTTCGTACACGATAAAGTGATCTACGTTGGTATAACTTATGGTACCGGTCAAACTTTTCCTACTTTTGATATAATTACGTTACACGGGTGAAAAAGTCAAAAAAATCCTCAGTAAATCTTCTATTTGTTAATACTTTTTCTACTTTCTTTCTTTATAACTTTAACTATTATTTTTCTATTCTCATCTTTTTCCGTTACTTTTGTTATTTTTATTTTTAGAATAGAGAACATGTCCTTTTAAAGAAAAAGAAGAAGAGCATTATTGGTACCCCTTCGAAGATTTCATCTTACATATTTGAAGTTGGGGGATGTAAAAGAGAAATGAAAAATAAAAAAGGAGAGAAAGGATAGGGAGACGTCAGCCAACAAATTTCATTTCCAATAAGTGCCTGTGGTCGACCACTGTCAATCTTTATGGGATTTCGCGGTCGATGGAGATAATTTAGAACTACGCTGGCGCGCGTTCCCATGCTACAAGATTTATCGTTCGCATTATTATAACCGAGCATGCGTTGACCTGTCGCAAGAGAGAGAGAGAAAGAAGAAGAAGAAGAGAAGAAGAGAAGAAGAGGGTGCTAAGCAACGCACAGATATCACAAATGACAAAGTACCGACTCGCTAAAGATGTCCTCCTTTAATAGGAAGAGGATTATATCTATGGAAAACAGAACGTCGTTTTCTATTAAAACTCCGTATTTAAATCCAGTATACAATGAGTACGCTTCGAAATGCAAACACGAAAAATAAATGAAAATTTTTCCACTAAACGGATTCAATTATTAATTAAGAAAGAGTAATTAGCAATTCTTGTCTACGGATTTATATAATTTCGAGTTTCAGTGATTTTTCTTTGCGTTCGTTGTTGTTTAATTGAAACTAACACATATATTTACACAAGGTGTTTCATTCTGACAAACGGTGTCACTATATCCCATGGTTAAAAATAAAAACTAATATTGTATAAGCATAGCGTAATTATTCAATTACAATTGTTTACAATAATCACATTTTTAAATATTATCAACGTTTTTATTTATAATTTTATATAAGAAAACCTTTCATATTAATATTTGTCAAGGATAAATCAGGATTTTGAACAATTTCAAATGGTCATTCCGATTGGCAACGAGGAAACGAGGAGGATAGCTAGATACTAAAAGGAGTTAGGGTGAAGGGAAAGGTAGAGAAAGGGTCAAACGGTACACGGGTCTCTCTCCGCGAGTGCTTCCGTTATAAATTTTCGGGAAAGTGTAACGGAAGCGATTTGCAGTATGCGGCGAGCTACCCGGAGGTAGTTACGATCCGTTGCCAATAGCTAATGCGTCGATGGCGTGCAAATCGGCATAGACGGAGTATAATTCAGTTGATTCTAAGTTGCCGCGCGGGCTGCGATCGATTGGAGAATCTCTGCATAGCCTCTACGTAAGCTATGCTATTCGAGTACACTTAACCGAATCGCTTTGCAAATTATTCTTTGCTTTTCAAAATGAGATCAAAAATGATTTACTATTTCATTAAAAGTAAATTAAAATAAGATCGAAGAAAAATAATATTTTTCATTCATTTTGACAAATTCATACATTTTTTTTTTCAATAATTATTCATAATTATTTCAACTTATTGCTAGTAAAAGAATCTTTTATTTAATATGCTTAACAATCATTTAAAGTTTGAAAACTTTCTAATTTGTTTTTATTATCTTTTGAATCCTCGACTATTTTTCTTTTAGCCTATTGACATTTACTTTACCAATAAGAAAAGCTTGCATTTCTGGTGATGTAAACAAAGACATTAGGAATTCGTTCGATGGTATAAAAAATTGAGATGGAATACTGGAAATCGTTGGTGATCATCCATAAACTACTAATCTGCTTCGAAATGGCGTTCGCCGGCAAACACGGAGCAAGCAGATCGATGGACAGAAACAATACAGCAAGAGTAAGCTCGAACGAGGGACACAACTATAGGGATCCGTACACAGTTGATGTTCGTATGAAAGCACTCGCATCAACGCAAGCGAATAGGTGTACTGGGTGTCTGACAAGTTTAGCTAGTCGATACTACTGTCGCATGTAATGTACGAATTTATAGTCTACGTATTTATACTCGTTACATGCGCTTGGTGAATATAAATTTATATCCTATAGTTACTTTTACTTTTTCTTCTCAAACGACCAATGTGTGCTTTAGCGAAGTATTTTTTTTTTATTTTTTATTTTTCTAGATAATTCGTAAGTCCTCTGAATAATATTCATTAAATGCATGTATGCAGGTAACCATAATTTTCTTACGAATAAAATGAAAATCTATGAACTAATTATAAGGTACAATTTATTTATGTTAAATTTCGTTACGGGTGCGTAACAGCCAAACAATGTTACAAAGCGCAGGGGGAAGTAGGATCAACCCAATTACATTTAACTAGCTCGTGTTAGTATTTAAATGACCTGCTTCACCTACCCGAAGTGGTCGTTTAAATCTGGCATTTAACTTCATTCGTGTAATTACTCGAAAAGTAAACATCTCGGTTAAATCTGCGGAGCATGAAAAGCCACATAAATTCTGTCTTCTTTATAATCGTACAGTACCCACGGCACTCATTCATCTTTAACTCGATCCTATGAAATAGTACGTTGTTTAAATATTCTAATCTGACAATATTCTAGTCTGAAAAATAAATGTTTACTTTGATAAAGATTTAATTAAAAATTTATTCCCTCCCGAATGTCTCGTAAATCCATTCTTATTGTTTTAGGGAAAAAATATAAAAATAAATAAAAAAAAACATATGAACAGATTATATTTTCTAAAAAAATATTCTCTTTATGGAGACATATAGAAACGAGAAAAACCCATTTTTCATCCTTAAGAAGTCTGACGTATATACAATCGATGGGACGATAACTATATTATTCTCTTTTATTTTTTTTTTCGTGTAGTAATAGAACATTTTTCTTTTTTGTTCTATTACGACACGTTTTTATTGGAGAAAAAAAACATGGAAAACGATTGATAGATCAAAAGGGAAAGAATCAAAAATAAACAAAGTTAGTACATGGCGTAGAAAACGCTTTCCACCCGAGGTAATGGCGACGTGCATGCATCGGCATCGATTTTCAATGAACGCTTGGCTCGGCTTTTAAGGTTAACAAGCTATTCCGTGGCGTAGAAATCTTTCGAAGAATCGATACGGATCGTTTTCCTCGAGATTCATTTAGAAACGAAAGAAAAATATAGAATGAAATGAATAACGAAAAGAAACAAATTTTATTTCATTACGATAAAACACGGATAGTAAAAAATAAAAATAACAGTTAATGGTAGAACATAAAATATTATTATCCGAGAAGAGTAGTGGAGATTGTTAAGTACTAAGAAAGTAAAACTTTTCTCATTTCTCGTGATATCTTTTCACAATCGAGTCTAGGCAACTCGAACGCTCGTTCGAACTTTTTAGGAGTGTAAACAAGCGTACTTCTTGGAGGAATTTTAAGTTCCATCGCATCTTCGGTTGCATGGTTCTATTCTCACGTAAAGATATGTAGCACAATAGAAAGGTATCTATGTATGTATATATGTAACTTAAGGAAAAGTTTTTAGAAAACAAATCCTAATCGAAGAGAATAAATTTTGTTTTCGATAAAAAAATAATAAAAGTGCCAAGGAGATAGAAAAAAAGAATGAAAATACAGATCGATCAAAACTAATGTAAGTTACATATATACATATATTCATAAATCCAGTGTTTTTTTAGGAAACCTGCGTATGTATATGATATAATGTACTCAAGCTCGATGATACAGGAAAAAAAAAAGATGAGAAAGAAATATGGTCAGATCGGCGTATTGTATTGTCCGATCTTGTAACGAGCGACACGCGATACGAGATAAAAAGCAAACGAATTTCAACGTGTAGTCGACATTTATCAGCTGTCATTCGAAACACGTAAACATGTAGGACAGGAATCGAAGGGAGGAGTTCGATATATGTGATATGTGTGTATTCGTATGTGAGCTCCCATATGCTTGCATGCGTACCAAGTTTCGTCAGTTTTTCCATCAACGCGGCAAAACGCAACACGCGAACGACACTATATCCTTGCTCTTCCTGTTCGCAAGGAGCAATATTATGCGCGTGCATTCAGCTACGAAGTAATTATATGCGTTTCCACTGCATCGCTGTTTGGTAGCTCGTGTTTCTTGTTAATCTATTTTCATGCACTATCATTTTAGCACACGTATTAACTCATTAGTAGAATTTCGAAAAGAACGTTATAGTACCTATTTACATCGATTGACGTTGTCAGATACAGATGTTTTAATCTATAATTTAATGATGTTTGTTTTTTTAATTTATATTTATAACATATTCGAGACCGCGGGTAAAATTATCCTACGCAATTACAAATTTATTACCTGAAATACCCGAGTACTTTGTCTTTTTAAAGTATGTAGCTAAAAGTTTTTAACGCAATCCTGCGTCATGAAATATTCAATTTTAATTGTTAAGTTATTTGCTCAATTTCGTTTAACTATTAAATTTTGATTTGTAATTTATTTTCTTGTTTAATATGTGGTTTATTTATCATAGGTCTCGAATGTGTTGATGAAATTGATCAAATATATTTTTATAATATTCAAGTCGCTCATATAACTGAATGAAAATATTAAATAAGACCAATCAATATTGTATCTCCGAGTACTTAGCAAGTAATTTATAAATCTTTCAATTTTTTCTATCTAAATTTTTCTCAAATAGGTACTTACTTTACAATTTGTCTTTCTCATATGACGAAGAGAATATTCGAGTACTCTCTAGCATTCGGGTTTCACGAAAATACAAATTCAGCACAAAAATGCGATGCACTCTATGGTGTCTCCGGTTTTGCCAGGATTTCCCACGTGTCACCGGGCTACTCTATTCTCTGGCAACGAGGAGGCGCTTCTCTTTCATTTTATTTTTACCTTTTGTAATGGGGACAACGACAACGGCGACGACAACGACTACGACTACGACGACGACGAAGACGACGGAGACGACGACGACTATGGCACAGAAGCACGAAACGACAAACTTGCCATTTCTCTCTCTCTCTCTCTCTCTTTTCTTTCAGTCTATCTATCTTCCTTTTCTTTTTCCTTCTTATCTCTCGTTCTTTCGTCGTTGGATGCTGTTCAGGTCCAATTCGAGAGACGCGACACGACTTCGACATTTCCCCAGGGGGTGAATGCCGACAGAGTCGATCACTGATTTCGGTAAATCAGAAGCATCCGTATATACTGAATGCGCAAATCCACACCCTTTGAAGTGCGTTACGATGGTGCATCTGTCAACATTACATCAAAGCAAACTCTATGGTCAATAAAAATTACCCCAATATTTTTCTTATATCTGTTAAGTAACTGGTAAAAGTTTTAACGGTTCTTTCTATAATAAAAATTAAATAGACTGAAAAATATTTAGAAATTATTTTTGTAAATTCTTGGTCTACTTTTCATAGCAGAACTTAATTCATTATTATTAATAATAGAAGTTGAGATCCTGCGAAGGTAATGGATTTTTAAGTGATTTATTACTAGAATAAAATAAACCATCTCTACATTCTGTTACTGCATTTATTCCAAATTTCATATTATGGCTTGTTTTTGCAGCTTTTGAATTGCTAATTAGTTAAAATTTGTGGAAAACCGAGTTTGTTTTATACCAAATTTAATTGTTTTTTTAAAAAGACTCATAGTTATACACAGAGAAACTCTTAATTTAGTTAGAGAGCACCGTATCTGAGTCTTATAACATATATAAAATATGATTCCTAGTAAATTATTACTACAGAAACGCGATTGAAGATATATATATATATATATAACTAATTTCAATATAAAATTAAGTATTAGAAATTATCGACAAAGTTGCATGGAAGCGTATCACATCGAAAGTATTTATATTGATCCGAGCTAGAATTCGAAAGCCTATCCTTTGAATTTCAGTAACGCGCGCTTATGGACGTTGTCCACTTTGATGTTCGGACCAATGCTGTAGGATTGTTCGGAACGAGCCGCTGAATTTCCACAAAGTAAACGTCGGCGGCAGCTGAGTGCGAGCCAGCCCGTCGGAATTCTCTGCGAAATCGTTGACCACGTAATCGCAGTCGACCCGTACGCGCCGTGAGAGCTTGCCACATTTACGCTACCCGTAAGCGTGTACAAGGCTATCATTTGTTAAGAAGATTAATTTCTATTTCTAATTTGGTGGCATTTTGTACGAATGACAGCTGTCTTATACTCCTCAACACAAGCTCACAAATATTGAATATGTACAAATGAAAAAATAATGGGGTCGGATTATTTTCTGAAAGTATAAAATTCTCCGAGTAATTAAGGATTAGATTTACATTATTTACTTCATTTCGATCGATATTATGAAATATGAAATATTGAACAAAAAGTATGGACGAAAAAAGATATGATATTAACGATGTGGCAATTTTAATTATTTTTTGAATTAGATTTATTTAGTAAGATTAAAAAGTAGTATCGATTAAAGGATATCAATGAATGGGTATTTCAAATTGTGATTAATTATATTGATCTCGAGAAAAACAATAAGTTTTATTAATAATTATATAAATAAAATAGGAAATGTTTAATTTCTTTTCCTTCTTATGATAAAATGACATTTCTTACGAAAATAGTTCAACGCAAGATTAGGAGCTATTACAAAAGGAAAAGAAAGAAAAAGAGCATAACGAGCTACAAAGCGGTGAAGAATTTAATGCTAATTACATTCTCCCTAACGGTTGTTGATTGCAAGTTGAATAATAATAATATTGAATATATAAATATTCAAATAAATATCTATTAATATAATTATCCAATCTTACGCAATGAAAACTATGAAACATTTCTGATTTATCATTAACAGCACCGAAGTTTTTTCGATAAAATTTCGTGTAGGATATAAAATTTGTAATATATTTTAATCTAAATTAAATCATTTCTTTTTATGTGCAAGACTGTACACATATATACAAAAATGTATCTACACACATATATGTATTCTTGTCTACGTGCGTTTAAACTATAATCGTTAAAAATTTATTTGACTCGCGTTCTATCGAAAAAAGTTTACAGCGATTGTGAAAATATCGGATAGTAAACAAGCGTTTGAATAGAGGTAGGTAGATCAACGCGAAGAACGATATGAACTGTTTTTTATCCTTTTTTTTTCTTCTTTTTTTCACTTTTTTTTCGTATACTGCCGTCGGATTAATTTTATCGTCAGTAACGAATTTTCTGAAACTTATACTGGATTTTAGAGATATATTAAATATCATTGCCTCGCAAGACCGTGTTTTGTGATAAGCACTTAAAAAAATACTATTCAATCAGTAACGTTCTAGGTAAATCATTTTTTTTTCATTAAAATAGTAGATACACTTTATTCAATTTACATTAGATTTATTGAAACGTCTTATTCGACATAAAAGCGAAAATAAATAAACGCGGAATGAAATAATTATATATAATTAATGGAAAATTGTATTTCGTGACGGTAATAAGAAATACTTTGATTCAAATTACAAATACTCAATTATTAATATTTCCAATATGAATACAATTTGGTAGATTTAAATGTCGATATAAAACCGATTCGATTAAATGTATTTATATTAGTGTTCTCGCTAATATCCAACATCTGTGATCTTCGATAGAAAGGAAATTGTAAAAAGCATCCGTCATTATCTTTCTGTCTTGAAGGCACTCAATAACAGGAGAATTCCACGGTGACTGTTCCTTCATCGCCGGCACAGCCTCATTAATCTTAATAATCACCTTATCGAGCTCATCCGGACTCCCACGTAGATGTATACCTATAAATCATCGACGCAAGTATTATGCCGGGTACGTCGAATCGTTGCTTAAATCATTAACGCATATAGAAAATAATAACGGCTTCGAAGAAGAACGACAAGAGGTAGCTCATTATGGTACGGTTGTCACGTAAACAGAGCATCATTACGGATCGATCGTTTGTAAGGATCGCGTAAGATCGATGTCGACGAGGAAAGGGAGTCAAGTATTCAAGACAAAAAAGAAAGAAATGTTACTTTGTTATAAAAAAAAAAGAAAAAACAGAAGCAAAAAAAAATAAAATAGAAGTTCTCAGTATACCTTTGGGAAAGAAATTTTCACTGTCTTCGTTAGATTTGTTACCTTTTTTACATCATAATTACAATGGTTAGTTGTACAGAATAAATAAAAAATGTAAATAAAAAGAAGTGGTAAAATTTATGAAGATAATTAAAATGTTATTCTATTTTCTCCGCTAAACATTATAAATTAAGCATTAGATTATATCGTTTATGTTCAGCCAAAAGTTACTAACCGTATTTTTATATTTTTTGATGAGAAAATTATAAAATTACTTTTTTTTTTCAATCTATCAGCCATTACTCCATAAAAAGTATTAATAGTAGTACATTGAAAAATACTTTTCCTCTCTAAGACTGATTTTTTCTATTAAAAATTTGTAAGAAGAGTGATAACTCAGATTAACATAAATGTTAATTAATGACTTTTTGTTGAACACAGGTGATATTATATTGAATACAAATATCGTATTCCATAGATTGACGAAAACGAAATTAGAGAAGTCAAATTTGTATAAAGGAGAATAGGGCGGCGGCAATTAATAGATCATCGTTGCACTGTGATTTTGAAATTGCTAGTCTGAAAGTACTTACGTTCGAAGAAAGATCTCGGCTTGAAGTCCTCTGTGCGTATACGGTCTCACGTGTGGTCCAAGTTATGCCGTCATGCTCGAAAGGCAAAGTCCGCGTTACATCGCTAAACGAACTGAGCTTCATTGTCCGCATTCGCGGCGCGTATAAGTCGAAGACGCGGCCACCAATCTTGCAGCCTCGATGCGTCCAAACTTTATTTCGAATTCGATCGAATGGTAGGACGGCTTGTCCGATTGGAAACATAATATCGCTTTATCGAAGATCGGCTTTTAATCAGACGGATAATAAAAGGGTAAGAAAAGTAAGGTAATTATTTTATGTATATCCTTTCTTCGATTTACGAATTATTTTTTATACGCGTTTAATAATCCCTTTGTTTTTACGCGAATTTTTTATATCCGCTCAGAGAGAACAAATGTATCAAATTAATAAGAAATTATTTTTTGTTACGTTATAAATATCGACGACGAATAAAATTCTTATGATATTATTTTTTTAGTTTTCATTATTATCTTTTTGCAAGAATATGCGATATAAATATATATTTTTTTTCGTATAACTTATATCAAATTTTTCTCTGTAGTTGTTTTTCTTTTTTTAATTGCGTGAAAAGAAAAAACACTGTATGGAATAAATAATCCGGGTAAATATCAAGAAAGGAGAGTGTTTTTTTTATGGTAACTTGTTGAAATAAATAGTAACACTTAAATTATTTATTTAAAACTGTGCCAAGAAATTATAACCATCGAAATTTGATTATGAGATTGTTATAGAATAATACGTGACTTTAGTTCCTTCCTGCTAGATTTAATCTAATACTTATTATGTATATATACTAATATTAATTGGCCTATCAAGCGGGAATATATACTAAAAACTATGTTGTACTGGAATGAGAGTAACGAGTAAAGCTTTGACGAGAATATTGACAAGAAGTACATGAAAGCTAGTATAACGAGTGAAAATAAACGTTGAAGTAGTGTTAAAAGTGCAGTTTTACTCAAAGTACTTCAGAAATTGTATAGCTCTCATTTTCTCTCTCTCTCTCCTTAAGAAATGAAATTTTCCCTTTTTAAGAGAATTTGTTTACGTAGTTGGTTTCACACACACACACTAAATTTCTAATTAGTCGAACTCAGCTTCAATCAATCGATTATAATTCAAGAGGGAAGTCTACATAATGCTTAGCACAATGTAAACATAGTCCGTGTAGTATTTCATCAAGTTAAAGTATCAAATGAACTATTTGAAACTTTAAAAGCTCGTATTACAAACCTTGTTTTCGCGTTTAATTGGATTTATAATAAAATGTAATAAGTCTTTGTGTTCTACCTATATAAAATATAATTTTTTTAAATGAAACGATCTGGAAAGAAAGAAAAGAAATAAAGAACATCGATTAGATGAAGAGATTTCAATGAAGAGAGTTTTGTCTTTTTTGATTAAACAAAACTTCAATAGTGTTCAATTCTTTTTTGACGTTGTCTGAGAGAGGGATGAATTAAGTATATTTATATATATATATATTTCTTCCACTTTTATTCTCTTTTTCTTTTACGTTCGAGATCGATAAGTTCGATAGCAATATAAAAGCCATTCGCTACTTGAATTTCAGGCCGTTCGAACGTTCATTCGTTCTTGTCGATCGAAGCCGTAGCTTTATTCTCGACAGGCTCGATTTTTGTTCGATGTACGAGCGACGGTAGTCAAGATATGACGTCGTGTGTCATTAGACGCGTCGCTATTCATTAAACTGTCATCGTGGTACTTCAGTCGGTCAAATGATAATCGATATGGGAAACGACTACTATACTGCCTCTTTACTTGTCATAATGCGTAGATATTCTGATTTATCGTTTTGATCAGAGAAATGTCGAGAATTCTCTTGGATTATTCCTACTGAAACCGGGAAACAATTATAATATATGGAAACTATAATAATATCTATGAATAAACGAGAAATATATATCCACTTTCTAGATCTATGAAAAATGTTCATACAACGCATAAAATATGAACCGCGGTCTACGGGAGTCTATTGTACAATCTATGGAAACTATATGGCATACGAGAGAAGAAGAATTACATTTTCTTATTTTAGATAGTATACTTATCATAAATAAATATTGTAGATATTAACCCATGAATATAAGATTGATATGATTCTTATAATAGTTCTTATCCAAAATTTAATCACGAGAAAGAGAGAAAGAGAGAAAGAGATGATTTAGATAGGTAACCATCTGTCCTCTTATCACCGACACGTCGTTCCAGCAATTAATTGGTTGCGATCATTCTCTCGTGGTCTCATCGTTATAACGTGCAGATCACATCCTCCTTCTCCTTTTCGATACTGCTTCTTATTCGCTTAATGAAGTACGATCTTGCTAACGGGATCGAGACTTTAAGGTCGAAGAGATCGATCTGTTCCATGTAAGGAGCTTTCTTTCGCTTGGACTTTGAGAACGTATTGACTATTTCTCTCTGAATAGATTCCACGTAAACATTGCTTATAAAATATTCACATTAAGGTATTTATTAAAATTCTTAGCATCAACTTTATCCACGGTTAAAGTATTAATCGAATAATGTGTAAAGTGGAGGACGAGTGATAAACAGGAACCAAGTTGAATCATTCAACATGCCGATGAAATTCGTTTTTCTTTTCGATCGAGATTATCGCAATTCGATTCTCGTCTTGTAGGTGGGAGCTTCTTAAGTTAGGTCAACGTGCGAGAAAGAGAGAAAACGTTAGTGTTTCTTGTTTGTCTATATTATTATAATAACTATTTTACATAATTGTTTCATCAAAAAAACAAAAAAGAAGTCCTATATCGATCATAATTTGAAGATCTTTAAATCAAGAAGAAGATTGTTTTTGATGTTTGAAAGAAGAAAAAAAAAGAAGAAAGAAAACGAAGACCAGTAGCACGTGCCAACACTCTTGTTCGTTACGAATCACATCCTCGTTCTTCGTAGGTACCTGCAAACTGTCGTTGAAAGTCGTCGTTAAAGTCACCCGCCCCCGTGTGCATTCTTGAAACGAAAATTACAGGGCCATTGTCAGAGATCTCTTTTGGTTGGTGCGCTCGCCGAAACATTTCGCTTGCGTTTATGTTGAGCTACATGCAGTGTTGCTTGCGTGGCCTTCGTATCTGCTACCACGCGCGCTAATGATGCCGGTTATTAGGAGAACGCTGGTCGAACTTTCGTGCTTACGAAAGAAAGAAAGAAAGGAAGGAAGGAAGGAAGGAAGGAAAGAAGGAAGAAAAGAAGGGAAGAGAAGATGGGTAGTGGATGGAGAAACGGTCATTATCGAGGATGACTGGCACCGAGGTCATCGTCGTCCAACTTCAGTCGAACGTTTCTCCCGAACTGGACCTTACAATATATTCTCCGGTGTGTACAAAACCTGCCTAAGTCATTAACGTGTACCCTTGTAAGTTTTTTTAACCTCTTTTTGCTTCTGATCAACCTCCACGATATTACTCCTAAATCTCACTTTATTTGCTTTGACCTGAGCTTTGTTTATCAAGACAAAATTTCATATTTCGCAAGGGAATAATATCCGTATTATAATTTATTTATCTTATAAAAATACAATTTTCTTTTTATTAAAATAAAATCTATTGACCCGTTCTCTATGTTTACCTATTTTTGTAATAACCAGTGACATTATCGATCTTTGACAAAGTTTTTATTTTTTATTATTCAATATAGATAGTAGTCAATTTGTTGCTGATTAAAAGAATAAATAAGATAAATATTAGATAATAATAAAATATACTATACAATATGTGATATAATATTTTTGTAAGAAATAAATATATTTGTGTAAAATTCATGACGTTTTTTAAATAATGAAGATTCTTCTTTTCTCGTAGCTCAAATTTCAATTTATTTCATGAAGAACCAAGACTAGTAACTCTAACGGAAATTCGATCTATTCCTTTCGCCATGTTCGTGGAAGGTTGTTTTCGAATTTGAAAGGAAAAGGAACGAAAAGGAATTGAAGGTTTAAGACATTATTACAAGGTAACGCTTGTTATAACAATTATGTGAGAATATACGTTTAATTGGAGTATTTCCAAGAAACGTTAAGAGTATTAACAAGAAACGTTACGACTAGGCCAAATTAGGAGTTTCAGGTACGATAAGATTCATAGAAAGGGATGAAGATATAAGAAGAGGATGCAAGTTGAGACAGGGAAAGAGAGAAGGGTGGATAGGTTTGAAGTTGCATTAGAAACATGAGAATGTTACCGAAATACAGTTTATCAACTAATGTCACTTTAACATTGTATCGAGATTATTGGGCGACTCCTTGGAAGCAGATTAATTAAGTTAATTATCGTTTCCGCACGGATAGTTACGGTTGGATAGTACGTGAGGAGACAAATCGTTTTCGCGTGCACTTCGTAGAAAGCGTTACGCTTCTCGAATCTCTCTCGCGAATCCTTGGAGTAGTAAGAGGAATCTTCTTTCACGTCTCGTTGCACGAACGCTTATTAACCCTACTAAGATACTGAGATGCGATTGTTGACTGTGAGTACTAGTATATACTCGGTAGTATTTAATCTTTAAACTGAAATTGGTATTTGTTGAAAATAAGATTTAAATAAGTTTTTATCCTATACATATATATAAACTTTAGAATTATATAATCGTGCATAAATAAGCAAAAAAAGATAACGTTTAATTTGTTTCTTTTGATTCTAATAGATATTGAAATGATTCACGAGCTAATTTATATCTTATTCGTTTGGTCAAAGTTTAGAAAAAGAGTTAAAGAGATTTCGTTCCGTAAGAAAGAAGGAAGGAAGGAAAGAAGGTCGAGACACGCAGTATCCATGATGACAAGAAGGATCCAGAGATGAGCAGGAAAGGACAAGAGGGCCGCATTCCATCGTTCCGAGATTTATTTGCCGAATAAACGTTGAGGAGGTATTTTTAATGGCCGACAATAGTGGCCCGATAGTGATCTCAGAAACGTATTGTCGTTCGCTGTCGTATATAATCCCGGAGGCAACGACGCAACCAACAAAACGGTTTCTCTCCTTCTCCTTTTCTTTCTCCCTTTCTTTCTCTTTCTCTTGCACACACCAGATCTTTCCTCGTATCTTTCCTCTTCGACTTATCGAACACCGAAGAGGAGACGATCCTTATTCCTCTCTTCGATCTTTCGACCTGCGATTATTCTCTCTCTCTCTCTCTCTCTCTCTTTCTCTCTCTTTCTCCCTTTGTCTTTTTCTCTATCTCTGTTTCTTTTCTCTCCTCTCCTTTCTTTTGATCAAATATCGTTTCTCGTTCTTATTCTCACCAGTAATGTGCACCGCTCACCTGCCGAACCCCTTTGAAGTCAATTCTTTTGTAAATCGACGTTATTATTCTAATTGAATACTTGTCTTCCGGAGGGATATCTTCTCGCTAAAGATTTTTACAAATACACAATACATTGCGTAGCTATTAAATTGAGACTAATGTAAAGATAAATCGTATCTTTTCTGACTCCTTCCTCCACTCATTCTTTTATTCAACTGAATATATATTCGACTCAATATTATATCTTTAAAAGCGATTATATTATTATAAATTATTCCTAAGAGTAGAATGCCAACAGTAGTTGATATAATTTAATATTACTCAAGAGAAAACAGATATCAAAATAAAAGTAACAATTATGTTAACAAAATTCATAAAGGAAAATATTACGAAACGAAGAGAGAAGAAATGAATAATAAATGTATTATAATATTAATTGCTGAAAATCGTAATAATAATGTTTCTTTAAAATCATTAGATAAAATGAACGCAACGATGTATCCTTGTTAATCATTAAAAGGGTTAATCTCATTAATTTATTCGTTTGATTATCAATCGGTATATTATTTGTTTTTTTTTTACTATAAAGTCTCATATTTTTTGTTTCAGTGATAGCATAGAAAGAAAGTTATATTTTCAAAGAGTAGGAATACGCAAGTAAGATTTCAGAATGTCAACGATGTGTCTTCGAGTCCCCAAAAGACCGAGATTATAATACCCGTAGAAAGTCCGATCGGTATTTTTCGCGAAAGGTTTGACGATTTTTCGCTTGGTTTCTCGACTTTTTCATGGTCAGGTGTGACATGAAGAATTCATGACGAGTTTTTCAGAGACGTTATCGACCATTCTGACGTCTCGATCGATGCCCAGAATCTGACGGATTCTCCCTGGTTCCTCGCGTATAAATTGGACCGCATTCCACCCGTAGTACGAAAACCACACTCCCTCACGTATAGAATGGCTAACGCGGGAGGAACGAGCTCGATCTTCGATTCTTTCTATAGGTCTACTTTGGATTTCGCTAGAATGTTTTATTAAAATAAAGATCTTAGAAAATTGTTCGAAATAACCAAAACTGTTTGCTTCTTTCTAATTCGACGTTACGATTTTCTTACATGTGTTGATAATTATGATAGTGGACTAATAATAAGTACAAAAAATAGCAAACATTTATTTTATAATATATTTTATAATATAAATAATGATAAATCTCTTTCTCTCTCTTTCTCTCTCTCTCTCTCTTTCTCTCTAAAGCAAATCGTAAAATAAATTTGAGCATAATTTTGATCAATGTCATAATTATCGAGACGCATGATCCTACAATATATTATTACTAAATTTACAATTACTCGCCAGGTGTTTTTTTGATACACGTCATTACTCGCGCGCGCTCATCTTTAGTCCGTGATTTTCAAATACGCCGGAGGATGTATATACCTACTGACCATAATATATGATTATTATTTCGGGACTGGATTTAATATACGAAAAAATTTATAAAATAAGAATAAAAAACAAGAAACAGAAAGAGTTGCTACGAACACGAAGTTTTCTCATTACTTTGATATCTCCTATCAACTCGGTACGGATCTTTACCTACTCGCTATACATATTACGATATATCCTGTATATAAAAAATATTCGATCACCGTAATGGCGCGTATTTTTTAAAGCGTGAAAAATAACGAACGATAATAAACGATAATAAGGATCGTTCTTGTATGCCGCGAAGGCGGTGTATGGAAGTAGTAAGCAGAAGTCGCTCGGGGTCCTGCGTTGTCGACGATTGCGCCGTGAGTCACGCGTTAAAATTCAGTCGTGGCTCGAAACCGCCCTCTCATAAAGGAAGCACAGTTCATAAATTGCCTCCACCTTTTGGCCCATTCGCTTTATCCCCCCACTTTTCTCTCTCTCTCTTTTTCTCTTTCTCACTCACTCACTCTTATGCGTTCGTACGGCCGAGCAGAGCAACGATCTCAATTTTGAGGGTGCCAGCAGGAAACTACCACCCTCGACAAAACTCGCTGAATTCATTATAGACTGAACAAAGGCATCCTCCGTTGGAAAAGCTTTAGGCGTCTTGTTTCGCGTCACCGAGTATGGAACAAATTTTTTACAAGTTCAATTCCGGACGATCTTACTAAACCTCCTCCTCCTCTTCCTCCTTTTTCTATCTTACTGTTTTTATGAATTCGTTTGGATTTTCTTCATTACCTCCTTTAAATACGATCCGACAAAAGTTTAAGAAATTCTTTTCCTATTATTTTTTTTGCTTCAAAAATATAGAGTCGAGAGTACTTTTGTTAGAGTTAATAAAGAAGTTATTATATAACGACAAATACACCCCGTCGGTCGTTCCATACTATGAAGCTTTCTTCCTTGATCGTCGTGAGGGTTCTCGTGAGAGTGGCTTAATCCTTAACACACAATAAGGCAGTTTCTTACGCCTCTTAAGAAAGGATACTTCATCATTGAAGTTATTAATGAAAATCTTGTCCTTGTTTTAAATCTTTTCATAGAAATAAAATATACAATTTTTATTTATTTATTAACGTTATTATTTAAGTGAAAACAAGTGGTAAATGTTTAATTGAAAAAGGGATAATATATAAAGAAGTAGAATTAAATAATAGAAAAAATGGTAAAGAATAAGAAAATTGATAAAGAATAAAACGAATTTATTGATGGTGGGCGCGTTTATGTGAAGAATTTTTTGGAGGAAGGAGATTGAGAATCGAGGGGTCCATCAATGAAGATTCGAAGTCGCTGCGAGCACGCGACTGCTTGAGCTAAGAGCAAACGTAAAACTCACCGATCGGCAAGATAACTGATGTTTAACACGCGAGTTCGAACCGCCATTACGGTTGGCCCAACTTACGATTTCCACATGTCCAAGAGAGAGAAGAATATTTCATTCTCTTCCTTTTCTTTCTTATTTACTCGTAAAGGAGTCTACCTTCGGCGATTGATTTACAGGCCATGCCAATACTTTTTCTTGCTCACGAGGTACCATCAGATCGGTATATATCTGTATATAGTCACATAAACGAATTAATGTCCTCGGTCTATCTTTATTTTAAAATTCAAAAAATCGTTCTTGAAATTAAATATAAAATTATATCTCTAATGCATATTAATATTTATTTTATCACGCTTACGACATAAAAATATTTGATTACGAAAGTAGAAAAAAATTCCATCGAGGATTCGTCTATCGATCAATAAAATTAAACAAGAAATAAATAAATATTGATAAACAGAAAATGAATAAAATTAAAATACCATTTTTATTAGATAACTGTGAGATTGTATCCTTGATTTTCATTATTTTAATCATGAACATTTGCATTTAATTTAAAACAACATTGCGCTTCTTCCTCATACGATTCTGTTTGAATCTATTTTCGTCCTTTTCTAGGTGTTTTACCTGCTGTAAGTCTTCCTCACCGATAACTAATTAGCTGGATGCGTTCAAACGGACTGAAAGGTCCGTCGAAACCTTTTAGAAATGTTATCTTCGAATGACACGACGGTTGCCGATAAAACCATAGACTCGAGAGTTAGAAGGAAGTGACGTTATGGCGAAGACGAAGACGAGGACGGTGTGCCGGTGTTCGTTCTCTTTGAATTTGTAATACTCTACTCTCAGAACTGGAAACATTAACTTGATACGTCATGCATTAGAAAAGAATTCGATGAAAATTGAGCTAGCGAAGAGACAATGAATTCTTTCATATCTAAAGTTAAATCACTAGAAGTAGAAATATATTTCCTCTTCGGTCTTTGATCTTAACGAAATTCATTCGTATTACATTCCTATGGATATTCTATTCGTGATCCAATATACATAATATAATAATAATGTATAATCCTATCTTAATATAGACACGTTCTAAAAGTTTAATCGTTTTCTCGATAACACGTTGAAAACGTTTAATAGAGTCATATCGAACGAATGTCACGTAACGAGATTCATATGAGTCATTAACGTAAGGAAAAGTCTCAATGAATTTTCTTTCAATCTTGTAGAAGCTCGAGGTTAGGAGATACACAAAACCTTGTAACGTACACGACGGTATTCGAGTTCCGCGCTTCGAAGGCCACCAGAAAACGATCGAGAATATAAATCAGCGTCGTAACGAGTAATCGATCAAGATAATGCATTGAGAATCGGAGAAAAAGTCACGCGGACAGGCCGATAAATAAGGACAAATAGAGAGGCCTGGCAAGAGACGTATATACGACGAGGGAGGCAAACAGGGCCGCGACTAAGACATCAAGGGCCACCGTTCTTTGATGAAAAAGCGGTTCGCGTGGCGCCCCATCGAACTCTCGACGTGGTTGCTGCAGCTTTAATCCGTTTTATTTCTTTTTCTATTTCTTTCTTTCACTCTTCTCTTTCATCTCTCTCTTCTTTTTATGTTTCTTTTTGTCTTTTTATTCGAGTACATATAACGCTTTAGACCTGCTACCTTTCCACGCGAAAGAAAAGCGGCTTGCCGTTGGTGGATTTATCAGTGCATCGTTGGAATTGCAAGGATCCCATCGACGGCTGGGATTAAGATGTCGACGGATTCTTAATCGAGTTTTAACGGCTAGCTTTTTCCTTTCATTTGTATATTTCATTAACACAAGTATCGTTACATATTGTTGCGAGCTGACCTCGGAACGTTTTATCTTATTGAGGTGTCCAGAATCTGTTGATAGACAAGAATGTATTGAATAAATGTCTTCAATTGAGAATTATTCTACAGTTGTTCTTAATTATGTTATTACTAGCAGTTACTCGGCATGCGTTGCAATGCCTCTCGAACTAACAATCTCACAATTTCACAACGCTCTGCTTGATATACGTGACAAACATATAGATAAACATTCATTTGAATATATATATACTAAAGAATTATATAAAGAGAATTATTTTTAAAGAAATTTCATATGATCGCAGTTACAGGGCTTTTAAATACTTTAACAAAATGTCATAAATTTTATAGAATATTTTAGTAAAATTTTAAAGGAAGAAATAGGATATTCTGTAATTTTTAATATGTATATGTATTGTAATTAAGTTTATCACAATTTTCAGATACATCAAATAATTATCTTTAAATAGTTTCTGTTTTTAGTTTTTGCCTGTCTTTTTGCAGGCAAAGGTGTAAGTCCAAGTCAAATGAGGTAAACATCAGCTATGTTTATATCTCTCGGTAAATTCTAGGAAACGTGTGTAATTTATTTCACGTCGCGTATACGCGTGTGCGTGTTTTCGCTCTATGCAAGTGATATGCATATGTGATCGAGTGTGTGTAGTGCATATATGGATACGTGCAGTTATGGATATTGATATGCAACATTGGATATAAGAAAAAAGTACATCTTAATGTAAGTTGACTATAATTTTTAATGTTTTTAACATTTTACCGCGCGTGGTAGGTTTAATGTTAAATATATCATATGAATAATTTTCAATAAAAAATCGACTAGGTAATCGCAACGTTTTACAATTTTTCCACTGGACATTGTATGTACATGTCCATTATTCACACAAATAACTTTTGCTCCACCCATAGAGCTGAAAGGGTTTAAAACATGATTTCGTGTCAGATTTATTTCATAATGATCTATAATCTACTACATCTCAGCAAGTGACCGTTCTCTTCATTTATTTATTTTTCAAACACTGGAGTGTTTTTTTTTTATTTATAAATGCGTCTCAACTTGCTGCCGAATCGAAGAAAGCGATATCCTAAATAAATACACGCACACATTCAAGCATTCATAGTTCCTTGTTCCATATCAGACGCATGTATTCATCTTCTCACTCTTTCTCTCTTACTCTCTAACTCTTTCTTTTTTTTATTTTATCATTGATTATTAAAAACACCCTAAAGAATCATTGTAAATAAATTAAACCTTTACAAAAACCTTATCGAGGGAATGAATCACAACTCATAAAAATTTTATAGCAGTTGGATGAATAGTTCACGAACAAATAGAAGACATACTTTAAGGAAAATTCATTTATATATATATAGATTAATGAAATGCTGTTATCATTTTTATGCGGGATAAAGCAATATCCTATATATGAATTTGGTTTAATTAAAGTTATATTAATAGAAAATATGTAATATTCAAATTAAGATATATATGTGTGTGTATGTGAGTTTCCATTAAATGTTAATTTTTTAAAAGCTTCTTTCTTTTCTAAGAAGTCTATCATGGGTACTTGTTATCGCACCAACCGATCTCAATTCGTCCAATGTTCGTTCTTTACTACCGTTTTGATCGTCGATTGGTGCAAGTTGTCACGACCTATTTTCTAAGAGCTTCTACAACACGTGACATCCATTTGAAGCATCTTCATCGTGAGATATTCTAATAGTTTTTAAGATCGTCTGATGTAAAGACGCATTAAGCTACGGGATATTTTTTGATTAAAAAAACGATTACATGTAATGAAATTTTTTTCTTACATCGAATTATCTTAATAATTTCTATTTTATATTACCAGTTTATCTTCATTCGATCATATTTTATATCTAGTAATTTTTTTTCCCTTCTTAAAGCTTACATTATTAATTTGACTCTTTCCTTTTTTTATTCTGTAGCTTATAATACGACGTTGCATAAAGCTAGAGAGTGATACTTACCCTGTACAATGGCACGTCTATTCCGGGAAACTCACTTTTACACAAGAAAAGGATAAAATAAATAATAAGAAATACTCGGTAGTACGTTGGCTGGAGAAAAAAGTTTCGTGGGAGGGCAATATAAAATAGCTTGAGAGAGTACGAAAATCGATGTTGAATTACAAGTTACACTCACCGTAAATATACCGGATGGATGGCTCTGGCTAATCCAGAAGCATAGGCGTATGTACTTACACTCGGTGAATACTTAACGTTACTGGAAGACCGACGGGATCGTTGAACAGCACGTTCGCGAGCTATAACATGATGGTACTTCCATCACTTGAGTCTCATTCGCGCTTTAACCATGGATATTCTATGTTGGAAATCTTCTCTCTCACTAATTCTCTTTTGAATTAGATTCATTTTAGACATAAGACGAAGTGATTGAATATAATACCAAATTATATAATATTATACAAATAAGAATATTTTCTTTTATTCTGTTTGGATGAAATTTAAATGAGTATTGAATTTACAAAGTTTTTTCACGATCAGAAATAATAAATGTAGAAATAACAGACTTGAAAATTATTATTTTAATAATAATTATTGGATAGAAAATAAAAGTGTTCCATTTTATAGAGTGTATGTATTAAATTTATATTTTCAAGCATAACATTTCTATGATTATATATTTATGAATAGTTAGTAATGTATTCAAGATGTTTCTCGTTAACTTTGATTTCTAACAATATTAACCTTTCGATTTCTTTTTTATCGATGATTTGCTTTACATATGAATAAGATTGCTCTGATAAATATTTATTTGCGGTAATTGTAGAATATTAGAACTTGAAAACAAAATGCGGACATAATCCTGCATTGATCGATTCACGAATCGAGATTATAGAAATATTGTAGAATCGTATTATTCTCTCATTACGAAAGTTCTCTTTCCCTATCTCAGGGAACCTTACATGTCGGTTTTAATGGATCACCATAAATAAATCCCACTTTAAAAGGGGTAACTGTGGTACTATATAGGACAATGAGAATTTAGTTAGGTTGTTGAAAGTGTAATGACTCTGATAGAAATTTCTCATGGTTAAGAAACTTTATTCTATTTAAAAAAAATTAGAGAAATTAAAATAAAGCAAATGTCAAGGTTTAATAGTTTTTAAGACGAGATTTTATCTATTTGAAGAAGCTTATCACAAATTGAAAGAATTTTCTAAGTTTAAAGGGGAACTTTCGTTGGAAATATATATGACTGTTACAATTTACATATGTAAGTTTAATATAATCTTAGATATTATTTCTATCGAAATGACTTAATTTTGAAGATTAATGAATTGACATCACTTCTTTCATTAACAAATCGATAAAAACCTTTGTCATCTAATGTAACAATAACAAATAGTTTTATTAGAGGTAAAGATTTCGATTAATACGTAGTTCGTAATATTATGTTATATTGGACCATTTTGCAAACGAGGCTTGTTGGAAATAGAGAAAGGGCAAATTGCAAGTGCATGTACACGCGTACGTAAAGTTGACGCCGAACTCACAGAGTCGGTGTCAACATCGGCGTCAGACGAGGAGACTCACGCGCTTTGGTACACCACCATGTTGAGTATACCTATTTACTTGGCAATGCGACACGGTCTCGTGCGCACGCTGCAATTAGCTAACGACGAAACTTTCCGAGACATCGTCGTGTGCACCAAGTCAAGATGTCGTGGATACCGTAATCACCGATGATATCCCCGCGGGACGTCGTTTACGACGGGAGTTACCACGCGGCGGACGACGAAAGGCATCTCGCTAGACAAATTACTTCGTCGAAAGCTATTTCACAGATGATATGTCATATTTTTAGCAAATATGTTTAAAAATAAATTAAACATGTTTTTACTCTCTCTTTCTCTCTTTCTCACTCTAAATATTTTTTCAAATAAAATACTTTGAGCACTTAATGGATTAAACGTCATAATGACTCTCTTCCGATATACTTAAATTGTTTTATCCAAAACAACCATGAGACGTGGATTTAAAACGATAGCATCGATATAGTTTCTATTTCTGTCTCTTTTTTTTTTTCTTTTCTAGTTTCGTATAGGCAACATTGTAAGAAATGCATCTTCGAATAATCATGATCACTGTAAAAGAGAGAGAGAGAGAGAGGGATAGAGATAATAAAATAAGAATGTTTTTCTCAGGATGTCTCTTCGACTGGAACAAAGTTTAGACCTTGTTTCTCTCTCTCTCTCTCCCTCTTTCACTCTCTCTCTTACTCTTTCTCTTTCTTCTTTCAAAGTAAAACTTTATCTTCCTTCGTTGCTGGCTCACGCGGGCCATCGTGTCGCGTGCTCCTTCATACTTTTTTCATAGTAAAAAGAATGTTTTTTTTCCTTTTCGCATCGACACACACTGCTAATCGTTCCACGTAAAAGGCGCACCGAGACGCGTTCGACCATAGAATAACAGTAACGACTCAGTTATAATGACCGGACGCGATGGGTTGCGATTGTTTAACTGCGTGCGACGAGATCTGATCTGTCTTCCTTTATTTTACTTCCTAGGGATATCATACCTTGCAATCTGTTTCATTTACGCTTGTCATCAGGAACGATCAATTTCCATTAACTAAAAAATCATTAAAATTTTGTTAGACAAGTTAAATTAATCGAATAAGAGATTGTGTTATAATGATTTTAAGATTCAAATCCACTAGAAATCTTATCAAAGTTAACAAGAAAACTAACAAATACTTGTAATTATTATTGAATTTGTAAAATACAAAAATACAACGTTATTGAATATTGATGAAAGGTTTTAACGGTACAGGTAGTAGGGGTAAAGTTGATATATGCTCGCTTGCATCGTCGAAGCGCTTAGAATATAGCAGTACCAAAGGTCAGCCGATCCTAGAAGGGCTTAGGTGCTTGGCCAGTTACGTCGACGTTTGCTTTGGGGTGTTCAAGATGCCCAAGGGTAACACGGACGTGCACTCAGCGTTTTCGATTATTCAGGAACGCGAGAGGACACGTTCCTAGTCTCCTCCCTGCCAAACTCCCTATCATCTCGTGTATTCACGATTTTCCGTTAGCCGAGATGCTTTACCTCAGCTGGTATATTGAGTTATATCCGGTAGCCATCTGTCAAGAATTAATGTCGAAAAGCTCAATTGGTTACTATTGCTTCTTATAATAATACATAAATTTAATCCAAGATATGCTATTGTGTTAATAAAATAAGTTATTTTTTTTCTTATTTCCAAAACATCCAGAGGAAGTTTGATGATTCCAGGCCACGTGGTAACAACAATGGATCGATTGATATCTGGCATAGAAATGGACAAGGTTAAAAGTGCTTAACGAGCTACAGACATGATATTGGATCCAATGAAATTTATAGTCGTTGTTGTTACACCAATGGGACCCGTTCGCCTCCTGCGGCGTTCCGCAGAGCGGCGCAGTGCGTCCCAAGGCCCATGGGACTTTTTACGGTCCAATGGTACATCAATAAGATACCGCACCGAAATAAATTCGCTGTTTTGACGGCGTTTAATAATAATTCGCCAATTCTGTTCGATAAGCATAGGAACGCCGTTGGACGCGGAGGCGTTTCGGAGCCAAACCGTTATAAGAGAAAGAGAAAGAGAGAGAGAGAGAGTAAGAGCAATGGCCTCGCTCTTTTGAAGAATGCCGACGTTTATCCTTCCGTTGTGTATAGTCAATCTTTGTTATATATGAAAACTTTGATACTATATATCTTTTTCTAGGTTAACAAAAAATTTGATATGCAGAATATATAAAATATGTTTTACAATTATTAAAAAATAATAATGATTAATTGAATGTATATTGATAAATCTTTATTTGAAATTAGTAAAAGAATAAAAAACAAGCTAATTGCAAAATAATGGGAGGCAAAAGTGAAATGAGTTTCTTTTCTTTTTTATAATAATAAGAAAAAAGAATTTTAATGTCTATTTCTCTCTTTCTCTCTCTCCCTCTCTCTCGTCAACGACTCGTTTTACCGATAAACGCTTTTTATCGTTTCTCGTTGTTACTGGCATTCGCGGAGAATATTAGCAAATATTTTGATGTCATAAATAATACAAAGTCGCGATCCAAGAAACGTCCAAAGTCTCGTGTTCCGTTGGATCCTTCTTTCCTTATTTTGCCCCCTTTTTTCTTATTCTCTTTTACTTTTTCTATATCTATCTTTCTCTTGCTCATGAAGGAAACCTTCGCTGTTCTCTCGCATAGTCGTTTGCCTTTCCACGTTTCCTAGACTGCGGGAGACAAATCGCTCTCCTGCTGACTGCCATCCATCATCCGACGTCTTCTTGGCGAACAAATACGTCACCGAGCTAACAAATACCATCAACACGCCGAATACTAGTGCTCCTCGTCGCCGATGAAATACGCGAATCGTCTATCGATAGCAATCCTTCGAATGAAAGAAAGAACGTGAGAAAAGGTAGATAGAGAAAGAAAGAATCGAAGAAAACTCGCCACAAAGCTGTCGTCGTTCAAAAAACATTTTTAAAAAGAGGAAAGCAGAAAAATTATTTCTAAGGGAAACATGGAAAGACGAATCACCGTAGATAGTTATGCGAGGGAAGATATACGAGAATTTTCGTGATTATGCATATTTATCCTTTGATAGATTGAAGACTAATCGCTCAAAAGTATAAGCAGTTGTAATAAAATGCATTTTTGTCGTAGAAATAAATTTTCAAAGAATATATAAACTACATAAAATAGCAAATATGTTACAATTTACTTAATTAATTTCAATTATTTCTATAAACAAATTGTCGTATTTTGAACAGTTTCTTATTTGTATCTATCGTTCTATTTAACTTATAAGAAAATTAGGTTAAAGCGTGGCAGCGACATAAAAATATTCTTACTAACAATTAAAACTTAGCTGTTCCATCGTCGGATCTTAATATTATAGATAATCTATGGAACGAAATAAACCGATAGACGAAAGATAGAAAATTGACAAAATACGACTATTTATTTAGAAAAATAAGGATAATATATGAGTAGAAACTAATTGTTTAAAGAAGGAGTTAAAAGTTGATCTAAATTAAATATAATTTGATTTGCATTTGTAGATGTATCTTATTCGGAGACTAGTGCATTACATAAAAAGGCATATCGGATCATCTGGTCGAAACCGGTCGATAATTTCTCAAGTTTATCGTTAGTCCTCGGACAAGATAGACTCGAGGATGGATCGCAGCATTCGCCGTGCCGACGATGTTACCAGGAGGCGTACATTTATACTTACCACTACGTTCGCTTCCATCGATACGCATCGAGACACCGGGGAATAGCTACGTTCCTCCCGGCCACTTATTCTTGCTGACTGGACGATCGGCATTAGCTTCTACCAGCTTGTACCATATGCTCGTAACCGTAATTATATCGTAACGATAGCCCGATCGCCATGAAATGTGCTTTCGTAGCGTCTTTCGAGTAAGTTCACGAAGATAAAAGGAAAGCTCCATCGAAAATCGTTATGACCTCATCGATTTTATTACTAGTTTTACCCTCTCACAGAGAAAATAATGTTTCTGTTCTTTTATCGAATATAAAAGAAAATTCGAACAGGGAAAAGAAACAAACCTATACAAATCGTATCTATCATCAAAAATTTTCTACTTATTCAAACCTTATTAAATTAAACAACATTTTTCGAAGTCTTGAAAGATTTATGCACGTAGTTAATCAGGAACACGAGAAACGAAAATCAAACAGAGTCATTAATATATGAGTTACTTATTGTAAGTAGTATAAGTTAGAAAGTAGCTACAACGTTGACAATAAGTAGTACAGGAACTAAAATTTAGATGAGAGAGTTAAATTCTTCGACGTTTTCGAGTAATATCTACTAATGATCTGAAATTATTCCGCAAATTGTAAGAACATCGATGAACTTGTCTTCAGTCTTTTAATACTTTGTTACACGTCATTATGAGTTCAAAACGACGTGTCTTTAGTGAGTCGTATTTTTCAATGTGTCTTTCTCACGTCGGAAGGAATTTTATATAGATATATCTTAAGGAAGAACGAAAAGACATACTACGTAAATATATTATTCACGAATCGCTCGTGAAAGGGAACGAAAAAGTGAACGAAAAAGTGAACAGTTTCGACGAATAAAGAAGAACTAACGTTCGTTGGTGGTGGTGATGGTAGTAGTACATATGTTGATGGTAAAAGAAAAAAGAATAAAAGAAAAGAAAGATGAGGAGTACGAGAAAGAGGATGAGATTGTGTATAGCACGTATCGTTGCTACCACGGTAGTAATATATTCGGTCGTAGAAGCGGAATAGCGGCGTCGATTTGCTCCAAGATTTACAGCTAGCACTAAATATCCATGGCTCTGTGTTATTATCGGCTTTATTACGAGCCAACCTCCCGGCCCTCCTACCTCTCTATCCGTTTTTCTTTCTCTTTCTTTGTCACCTATCTTCCTCGCCTTCTTATTCTTCCTCTTTCCCTTCCACTCACGTTTCTCTGTTTTTCCAATACACATCATTTTTTTCTTTCGCACTTTCCTTTTCTCTTTTTCCACTTTCAAAGAGGAAAGGAAGAAGAAAGTTGAATAGTAGATAGAGTTAAAGGAAAATATACGAAATGGTATTTCGCGTCTATGCGTCATATATCATTCGCGTGTGCTCCATTGATTCCGCGTTAACCACCCACGTACACGCGACGTGTGCTCCGTCGACGAACAATGCGTCGTCGCCTAGTCTGGAGAATGGAAACGCTTTCATGCTCGTTGTCTCTTCCTTCACTCTCTCTTTCCCTTTCCCTTAGTTCCTTGCGGAGACGCGTCTCGTCTTCCATCCTTCTTCTCTTGTGCCACCTCTTTTGCTTTACGCGTTAGATTGCGACGCAAGAAAGAGAAAGAGAGAGATATATTATACACACACAACACACACACACACACACACACACACACATATATATATATCGGCTCTTATCGTAAACGTCGCGAAGTTTCAGAGATACGCGCGGCGACATTGCGCATCCGGAGAGTTTGTATAATATACATTTGAAAAGCGTCGAAGTTTCGCGAAACGAATTTCGTCGCGACACTTTCTGGTCTTTGCAGAGAAGCGAACTTAAGGGAGAAAACCATCGTCTATGATCGTATTTTTTAAGTAATTGTTCTTGACTTAACATAGCTTATAAGAGACGGTCATCGAGAACGGGAAAGCAATTGTTCATATTATGAAGGGATATCTTTCATCGAAAAAAAATGTAAGAGAGAAAATCGTTTGCGGTAATATGCAGACCAGATTAATTGCATCCTTTAATCGATTCTCGAAGGTTTGCGCCCGTTCGTCCTTCGTTTTTGAGACTATCTCAAGCAGAGAGTAAGTTTCTTCTCTCGTTGCTGCTGTTGCTGCTGCTGTTGTTGCTGAAGCTCCTCGACGAGTCACGTTTTAATTACAAACGCGCTTTTATCTTCGATTAGCTCGTACGAGAACGAAAAAAGGAGAGAGAGAGAAAGATATCCTCGTTTATTTCTGTTCTTCTCTTTTTGATCGTAAACCCTCGTATGACTTGCAGGGAGATCCGATCGCGAAGATTTCCAATGGACCTTTCCCCTCCATCGCGAGTTCGTCCATCCTCCGATTTGCAATTTCGTTTGAATATACAGTCTCATTGTTCACACCTTTCGTGGTATCTTGCGTACCAGCATTCATTGCCTTTCGTCCTCGTTGTTATCAACCGTGGAATTTCAAGAGGCGGAGAAGCAGTAGGAGGAGAACCTTCCAACCTCTTTGATTATTCATCGACGCCGGCGATTGCGATTGTGGTGGTGGTGGTAAAGGTGATGTTGGTAGCGAGGAATAGAAGGAAACCGCAGGGACAGGACTGCCAAAATGATTTTAACCGAAGAATAGAGCCGAGATGCGACGGACTCTCGTGATGGTGTTGATGTTTAAAAGAGGAACGTAGACGGATAGAGAAATATAGAGATTGAAAGGCTGGAAGAACCAAGCAAGAGAGAGAGAAAGGGAGAGAAAGAGAGAGAGAGAAGTCAAGAACGAAGTGAAATTTATTCGCGTACAAACGGATGTAAATTTATTTAAATTATGCGATTTCGAGCGGGGGTTTATTGTGGCAGGATGTGCGCGCGGCCTTTATTTGCTTTATCACTGCGTGGGACAAGGGATGGGCGTGGAACGTCGTTCCCCGCGAGAGAAGGATTCTATTTTGCAGGAAATTAAAAACTCTCTCTGCGGATGAGAAAGAAAGAAAGAGAGAGAAAGCATCGTTTCAATCGCGTTTATAGTTTTTTTGGGAATAAAATCTTTTTAAACTTCGTATTTTATTTCGAATCTTTTTTTTAACAAATGAATTATTGTTAAAGATTATCGACGATTGGTTCTTGACTTTACAAATTTGATTCGCAGTTTGTTTTTTTCTTTATCAACAAAATATTTTGTAACGAATCAAAAGAGCAATTTATAACTATCGATACTTATCGATGAGTTGAGACTGTTGAAATTCTATGCCAATTAGATAAGCAATGAAATGAAAACTATAAGTCCCGTTGCTGATTCATTCCCGTAGAGTAGGACGATTGAAAATTGTAAATATATATATATATATATATATCTACCTACTTTACCGTTAGTCGCGCGGATGATCAGAGAATTACCCCGCCAATTAATCAATCGTTTCCATTCTTCGTTAAAGGCCATCTCGAAGAAAATATCGAAGGATCGGTGGAAGAGATATCGCAAATCGACGACGAGAAGTTATCGATCGCTCCATAAATCTTGATTCGTTTAACGTTTAGCGCGCGATGTACATCGACGGTAATAGGTAATGTTTCGTAACCGGCTCGAGCGTCGATTAATTTCGGTTCGATCGTCGCTTGTACGTATGTATGTATATATTTAGTATAAGTACGAGTTTAGCAATCGAACTCACGTTAAAGAGTTCGTAATGTGGTATTTTCAACGCACTCTTTCTCTCTCTCTCTCTCTCTCTCTCTCTTTTTCCCGATGTGTTGTGCAATGATTTTAAAATATAAATATATATATGTATATATGCAAACATTCAACATGCTTGAATAATTATACGTATCACTAACGAACACGAGATTCCAAATTTGCTATCGATTCTTCGCTTTCTATGCATCCGCGTAAGCCTTGCTCGACCTTAATTAGACTCGTTATAGGATCGATACGTGTTTCGTCTTTAAATGCGTTACGCGCTTACCAGATTAGTATTTATGTATTTATTTACATATGTCCTATGTATTACCTTTGAACTACTTTGGATAAGTATCTTTTGCATTAATCGAATTTCTTCGATTATCTCGTTACTCAATGCACCTTTAAGTATATATAGCATCATACCTAACTACGCTAAGAATCTATAACTTGGAAATAGTGTGTTCTTCTGTAGAATGTTCTCGAGCGTGAGAAGTTTATGTTTACTTGAATTATCATATACGAACATAAGTTCTTGTATAAGAGTTCGTTATTCTTGTTTTACCCTTTCACGAGTAAACGTGAAATTAAAGAAAATCTTCTGAAAATTATAAAGAAATAAAAAGAAATACGATCTAACTAAACAAAAAAAGGAAAAGTTAACACATCGTATTTTTTATTATTAAAGTTTGAAAAATTAGGTAGCGTTTAACCAGCAGACTACATGACAATTCAATATGTTATTAAGAAATTAAGATCATTATGTTTTTTTTCATCAAAACTCACCCTTGCTTTATTTCTTTATAGGACTATACTAAATTCATTTCCTCGTACTTTTGAAGAATTTTCAATAATTCTTAATGGTCTTGGTAATAGTTTTCGATATCAGCGAAGTATCGGAGAGAACCGGTTAAAACTATTAAAGGTGAACTTTATTAAGCGGCTTTCTCGATCAAAAGTATTTATCCGAGGGGAAGTAATTCTCTCCCTGCTGTGGAACAATTCCGAAAGTTTACAACGCGCTATCATGCGCGAGTAATACCATGAATTTTTATTCTGTTATGGCGTTACCGTATTTTTTATAATATTATCATCATCATTTTTCTTAGTTTTCTTCGATTAAAAATAATATTATTATATATAGACAGAAATGGGACAAGTTGACGACACGATAGATACAAGAAAAAATTTCTAGTAATAATTCTCTCATAAATCGTTCTAATCGAAAGGTGATTTGTTAATTGTACTGAAATAGTCTTGTAAGAAGAAAGGTTGACGATGGATTGTCGCGTGATAAACTTCGTCGTATTTATAGAGGTTTCGATACTGTCAGATCGTCCAATCGTCTCGATTGAATTATTTCGTGCCATCTTAGTCGTTGTCGATACCGTATCGAGAAAAGGGCACAAAAGAAGAAGAAAAAGAAGTAGATAAGAAAATAAAAGAAATGAAGAAAAGAGAAAGACAACCATTCGACGTTTCGTTCTATACCTCCGGCTACTGCATACGCATTTATTATAATCCACAAATTCCGAAGGAGGAAGATTCCGCGGAGGTTGGTGCAAGCGTGCGCATTATCCTCCTTTCTCCTGGAACGAGGAGCCTCCTGAAAGCTAGAGAAAGAGAAACGCATGAAGGAAAGAATGATCTTCGCCGATTCGAAGAGAGAAAATATATCGTTGAAACAAAAACAAGGAGTGAGAAGGAGAAACTCTTTGTAAAAGAGACAAAGATGGAAAGAATCGATAGAGAGAAAGAGAGATAGAGAGAGAGAGAGAGAGAGAGAGAGAGAGAGAGAGAGAGGAGGGAGGATGCTAAAGCCGAGCAGCATTGGTTCTCGTCGGCAACCAAGCCTTCACGGAGTAAGCTCAATTTTTGAGCATAACTCATGTGCGAGCGAACTGCGCTTAAATCTTCTGTCCGAATAATAAGAGGAGCACATTTACTTTGGGACTACTGCGGTGACAACCTATCTGGGGCCCGTCCCCGCACCGGCCGCAGTGGCCACACCGTGCATCCTCCAACTCGCCTACGTCCGATCTTCAACGAATGAGAAAGAAAGAGAAACCTGGAGATGGAGAATATTCCTGTTTGGCAAGGCCAAAAGAATCGTTATTCTCCAGCGAGTACAGGTTGCTCGAGAAGCTGCTTCCAAGACCTATACTCCTTTGATTTCACCGATCTTTCATCGTCCCTATCTCTCTCTCTTTCTCTCTCTCTCTCTCTAACTTTCTTTCTATTCTTCAGTTTTTCTGTTTCTGTCGTACCATTAACCATCACATTTGCTTTCTCTTTTTTTATGGTACTTTCCTAGGTTTTAATTTTCTGTTTTCCTCTCTTAATCTTCATTGAGAATTCAAATGAATTAATTAGTGATCAGAGCGATCGTTTATTCGATCTGTTCTGTGCTTGAAATATCATTTAAATATTACAGAAGAGTAAAGTAGCCTATGAAGTTTTGATAAGATTTTTGAACCATTCCGTCGTGTAATATATGTAAAACAGACACTAATATCTTTTAGAAGATATGTTAATTTTTTAATAATACAGAAAGTCGATATTTTCCACGCGGTAGAGGCATTTGATTATATTTTATTAACCGATATTGTTTATTTTTCATCTCGTATAATCTTCTATTTTTCAACAATATCGGTGTCTTTTAGTATCTCGTTTAAATGGGGTTACGGTTGATTAATAAACGTATCATTCTCCTTTTTTCGATGAAATCGAACGCATGACTTTACTATTTTGAATAATTACACTGAATATTTTTAGAAAGAGATGAAAATTCATTTTTAACGATTAATAAGCGTACATTTGTCCAAGAAACATGAAGAAGCTTCATTGTTTTGAATAATTACAGTCAATGTTCTCAGGTCTCGATAAACGTAAAAAGTTCGTCACGCTAAATTTTCTTTACACGCTTCTTTTTCATTTTAAATAACTATATCGAGGTTAAAGAAAACTAGAGGACACGACACCTATTATAAAGGGTAATTCCTTAAGGCAATATAAAGAAGCGGGATAGATTTTTTTGAAAAACTACTCTCTTTAGTAAGCGTTACTCTTTTTCGTTTAATGCTTTTATCGAGGTTTCACGAGTTTGATAATTAGTTATAACGTAGTTCGACACTCGACGTTGCTCAGTGCTTGTTCACCTTCGGCTTATTCTCTCTCTCTCTCTCTCTCTCTCTCTCTCTCTCTTTCATTTTGTAGATGAGCTCATGCCGGCCAACAGTCCTCCACTTTCGTACTTTGGTAACCCAAGCGTTAAACCATCGACTGAGCTGACGTCCGACTTGCTATAGGATACGTTTATAATAAGCTGACGCGGCTTATTATGCTCTCCTTTATTGTATGGATTAGAAATCGGAAGACGTAAGCCAGCGGAAATTAATGTAATTTTCAGATTATCCATTATAAATCTTGATATTATCTTACATATAGGTTTAATTAAAGCTTAAACCTATATTTTTACTACGTATGCATATTGTTCTTTGAAGTTATACACAAAATACTTTAAATAATCGAATTCTAAATAAACTTTTTAAAAGAATATATATATAATAATAGTGGTTGAATTCGAGAATATCAGTAATATAGACTTAATTAAAATCTAAATAGACATTATTATCACGTGTCATGTATCGCACTGTTTAAATATTCAAAGTTTACATAAAAAATATTCTAAATAATAAAATTTTGAATGAACTTTTAAAGAGCGTGTAGAAACAGAAATGTATATCCAAAGAAAATCGGTAGAATCTAAACTAGAGCTCGACGTGATTCGAATGACAAAGTGTGAACTTTTCTTCTTTTACGTATCTTCGCGTCGAAGGTCGAAGGGGAAAGTAGTACTTTCCGGTCGAAAGGGAAAGCAATTTAGTTGCGCTCGGGCAGTCTACCATTAAGACGAACAATCTTCCCTATGACAAGTTGGTTAATCGACGTTCTCTCGAGGGACTTGCAAAAGGGACGCGCCTAACAACGAGAGACGCCGCGCCGGCAAGCGGAAATGGTAAGTGGTTTCGATTGATATGCGACTCACGTACGAACGATCTAATCGATTTATCGATCATAACGCATCGCTAGGAGCGATCGTCGAAGTCGATCGACGATAGTCGTCGAGCTACGCGAATGCCAAGTGGTTACGTGCGTATCTTGCAACCTGTACTGTAACGCGTACTATACCTACTACGTTAACGTAATAGAGGTATATCCATATACGTAGATGCAACCTAATATAGGCTCTCGATTTGGAAATCGAGATATCGAGGGTCGTATGATCTTCGAGTGGATAATGGAAAATTTATTCGCTGGCATGAACTAACGCTTATGCGGTATGATTTTCAGAAATTCTTTTCATTTCCCTAACAATCTCTTACTTTCTTCTTTTTTTACTTTTATTCTTCCAAATTTTGTTAATATATTCCATTCATTTTCATTTTATCCATTTCTTTTATTTTATCTAAGGAATAAAGAAACGCACATTCAAGATTAAGTAACGTCATTTCCACAAGTAATAATGTGTTCTGTGGGCTAAATAAATAATTATTTGTACATTTTCCAACGAGAAGAGTTTTCTACGTGGCCGATAACGAATTTGTACGTGGGTTGCCGATCGTGCGAATCCTTGTATCGAGAATATAATACCTAAGGTGTCTTCGTTGAGAGAAAATTTTCGTTAAATTTGTTATAATCTGTTATGATACTACCTTTAAATTTTAGCCATCTATGAATTTTAACCGATTATCGTTACCAAGATTGTTATACACGTTCTTCGTCGAACTTATTTTCTGTTAAAATTATTACACGTATCGTTGAGTTCTTTCGAGATTGCTTTCGAATAATTCAAGTCGCATATGTCGATATGTACTTAATTCTCAATTTACATAGTAAATTGATTCCCGGAAAAAATCGTGTAAATAGGAATACAGTACATATAAAATAAAATGATTGCTAATGTGAATACCCTGTTCGAACAATAAGCTATTTTCCAAACAAAACATTTCAAAATTAATTTTGATTCAGAAGAAAAATTGAAAAAAATAAGCTTTGTTTAAACTGTGTTGAATTACAACACACCATTTATAAATAGAAAATTGCTTTTTTTTTACCAGAGCTATTTTCTCAAACTGTTTAAAAATAAAGTTGTGTATATTTATTTTATCATATATAAATTTACGTGTACATATTGCATTTTATCTTTTTCCTCTTGCATTTACTTATTCATTTACTTCGTTCCGAACTCTCCTCCCATCTTGGGGAAAACGAGCGTTTCGTAGATTAAAACCAAGATCAAACTCTGAATCTCGATCAAGAACTCGGAAGCTTTCTGTATAATTAGAATTGCTGCAAGACCAAATTTCTGTTACTCGCGATTGGATTCGTATTTACTTCATTAGACCGAGCTAAAAGATGGACAAGCGAGATAATTTTTCAAAAATGTACATAACAGTAAATTTACGATTGATGTTAAATCGTTGAAATAAAAATAGCAATACACACACATTCGGATATAAATAAATTTTAAAATTTAGTAAAAAGAATATAAAAAAAACAATCTGAATGTATTTTTATACCTATTTCTAAGAATAATACACTATCATTTACAATGAGCTAAGCTTATTAAATATTGTTTATAACAAATAGTTCAAAATATATCAAAGATAAATATCAAATAAAATAAAGTCTACAAGAAGTACGAAAGTTAATATTTAACGGTTATATCTAATAGTTAGAAAATTTAATTAAAGAATCAGAATAACGAGTGTAATGAATCTGACATTTCAAAATCCGCATCGTTCGTCAATAAATTTCATGGATCTGCTAGTACGACTCCTTTAAGGAACGGATAAACCGATGTATCCGTTAGCTCTGACGAGATTTAATTCGAGAAAAGCTCGTATACGTGCCAGGTTGTTGTACACAACAAGCTCAATCACTGGGCCTATATGAACTACAAAAAACTAAAAATAAAAGTATCATTATTTAAAATGATTAGGTGCATTGTTAAACAATATTAAAAACATTTTGTATAAAAGTGAACGTTCGAGACTTTGATACAACAAAGCTTGTCATCATTGTCGTTGGTCTCGCTTGCAGACGTTACACGCCTGCATCGTGACAAGTAAGATTAGAAGCATTAGGGGCTTAAGAAAGAGAGAGAAAGAGAGAGAGAGAGAGAGAGAGAGAGATAGATAGATAGATAAATAGATAGAGATAAACAGATAGGTAGATAGATAGATAGAAGGAGAGAGAGAACTCCTTCCCAAAACCGCTAGTTTGCTTACACTATCTCCTTCATTCTTCCTTTCTCGACCATAACACGACGTCAGGAACGGATCAGAGAAAATCTCACAATGTTTTACGAGCTTCCAGGCGCACCTTAATCCCTTACAACGATGTCGTACGAAGAACGAAAATTGGATGACAGAGAACAGTTCTTTGTCCTTACTATGTACCGCAGAAATTTGTGCTTTCTTTGTATGTTGATATTTACTTATCTTTGTATTTACACTATGTATATTTAATTAATAATACTTCTAAGGGGGAGGAGGGCGAATATACATGTATATCTGTTCATTTCATCATATGATACAAGTCGTCGATAGCCTAACGGTTAAAGGTGCAGGCACGTTATCGCTGTGTCGCTGGTTTAAATCTCGTTTGGTTCACATTTTTTTTGTATTTTATTTTTCATTTTGTTGTTGTTTTCAAGTTTGTTATATTTACTTTAATTTTTTGCTATGTTATATTAGGTTGGTGAAAAAGAAATCTATTATTTTTAGCTTGAAATAAACGTAAAAATAATGGATTTCCTTATATATTTCTTTTATGAAGAAAGAGGTTACAAAAATTGAGAAACTTAAGAAAGAAAATCCATAACATAGAAGAACAAAATAAATGGTACTTTTCTCCGATAGAAAGAAAACGTGTGTTGCGCGATCGCATTTGAGCACTTGGTACGATATAAAAGCGATAAGAAAGGATCTAAGAGCCATGAAGCGTTAATACCGTGACAAAAGAGGATACGATTAAAGGCGATGGATCGCAAAAGGGACAGGATGCAACGCGGCACAGCAGAACACAAGACGTTCCTTGTGTATCGCTCCGCGGGCGGCTGCTCGCAGACACGGGCGCTACAAATGGGCGGGCCGGTCTATGCTGCCCTCGGGTCATGAAAAGGAAACGCACGGCACTACCCGCCGGCCGTGCTTAAGAACTGAACCGAACCGAACCGAACTATGCCAAGAGACCGGCTCCCACCGACTCTACCTCGACGAAAGGAGCCCTATCAAGGTGAACCACTTACACTTTACCGACTGGATTACATTAAGCGATCGAACTCGCTCGTTTCGAATAGAACGGGAGGAAGATTCCCTCCCATTGCGCGTGTGAGAAAGAAAACGACGTATATAGATAGATTTTTATTTTTGCGGATAATGATATTGGACAATTATCGGAAATAATATAATAGGATTTATGAGCTATTACGAATAATTACAAAAAGTATACTTATCTTATTAACAATATCTTTTGACGAGCAAATTACTCGGATTAGCTTAAATGTTAATTAGTGATTTTCGGTTATGAGCATAGAATCTTCTAATTGAACAAAAAATAAGGGATGGAAATAAAGAAATTAGGAGTCATGAAAAAGAAATAGAAAAATATAAGAAGCAAGCATTAATCAAGAAAGAAATAAGAGTACTTATTGTTAGATTAGTAGAAAAAAGATGTTATCTGAAATTATTGTCAGTATGATTCGATCTAAACACGACTACAAGAAGTGATGATAATAATATCAAAGAGTAAGATGAAACATTAATATAAGCAAAAATAAAGAAAAAGAAAATTAGATAGACAAGTCTCTCTAAGAAACTCGTTTACTTCAGAACCAGACACTCCGTTACTCAATGCATTGACTTTTGCCGATTATTTTTATTATTATTATCAAGGAGAATGCCATATGCGAATATTCATCTTAGCTTTGCTTCATCTCTTGTAATGCACTATGAATTACCGATCATTAGCCGATGTCGAAGTACTTTTAAGAATAATTTATTTAACGTCGAGATCTCATCGCGATACAATACCGGATCCAATGGTTTTCGTTCTTGACATTTCTTTAAACGTTCCTTTCTTACGACTTTTTCCAATTTCCTTTTTCTTCTTTTCGTGAATGCGCATTCGTAAAATTTTCATGGCCGTCGTACGTGACGAATATCCAAACAGTCGGACTACCCAGGATCAATCGATCGAAATGGTAATCGTGTACATACAAATCGTTCGTTTGTTTATATTCGTCTCGTGTAAAGCTCGCGTGAAGACTTTAACATTCGTTCTTAAGTAAAGTACAAATAAGAGCAGAACACGCTTTGAAGATCAGATAGATTCACGTGAAACGGACATAAGGAATATAACAGGTGGTTAAAAATCGTGAATATATTTCATTCAACCATTATAGAAAAGATTAGCGAATAGTTAATAGTGGTATCGTTTTCATCTCAAGAAACGTTTCAAGACTAATCTTTTATTTTTTGATAAGAAGAAAAGAAAGAGAGAGAGAGAGAGACTCATGAAAGTCGATACGATCTACGCTCTTTTTTTTCGTCTTAGGCCATTAATTGAATTTAATGAAAGGCGATAATTTATAAAATTTTAATGAGACATTTAAATCACAATTAATTTTCTCCCATTTATAGCCTCTATAATTAGACGGATGGCTATTATAAAGATCCTTTTTTTCTTCCTTATAATTTACATTAACCTAATGCATAGAGAGAAAGTCTGGAACGTCAACAGGTTCATTCTTAAAAATCTGGTAAAGAGTATGTTAAAGGCGGCACGTTTATATCCACGTCAGTTAAGATGCGATTGAACGTTATTATAGTAAATTGATGTTCAATAGAAACTTCGTCAACGAGCAACGTGTAGTGAGTGGTTTGTATTATAAGAAAAAATTGAACATACTTTAAACGTTGAACATAACGGAAATACAGAACTAAAGAAACTAACTGCCTACTTGCAAAGTTTTCCAAACACGTTTTACATATCGGAAATTTGTGAGTATATAAGACGCGTATGTATACACAGAAGCAAAAACATGCACAAGTTATAGACTTTGCTTCGTGTACGTGCTGCTATAACTTGCGAGAAACAGATGAGAAAGATAGATAGAGAGAGAGAGAGAAAGAGAGAGAGGGGGAAAGAGTGAGAGGATGAAAGAGTGAGAGGATGAACATAAAATGTCATGTGCACAAGCTCGCTCGTAATTGCAATTTGCGTTTCTCATGCGAAGATCTTCGATGTGATTTTCGTTTCCATAGGAGATCATGCTTGCGCAGGAGAATGATAATGTTCGATGAACGATAAAATGATCGGATTTATGTCGTCAGAATAGATACGTCGATGTGAATTTTGGTAAATGTACTGCGATCGCGAGAGACTTGCGATTAATGGAAAATATCTTCTTCGGATCTTTATTATCCATTGCATCTCTAAATTCGTTCGTGCGTTCGTTCGTGCGTTCGTTCGTTATTATCGTTATCATCGTAGGATAGGAAGATCTTTCGACGAGTAATGGGAATTCTCACGCGACACCTTTATTATTCGCCCACTTCTACGTCATTCCTAAACTCTCGTTAATAATCGAATGACTTTTAGCTTTAATCATGTCTAATATTAGTCTAATATTAGCTGCTGTTGGAAGCCGGGAAGAAAATGCAGAGAGATAGAACTTTGTTCATATTGAAAGAGCCAGTTGTAAGAGTAACGCATTTTGATATATTAACGTTTAAACTACGATGAGAACGTCCTGTCAAGATATATCCTACACTTGAACGTATCCTTCTTTTTCCCTTTTTTTCTCATCGTCTGTTACAAGTACCTTTTTCCTGAGCATCATTTTCCGGTCTCTCTTCGATGTTTCATTTTCAAACCCTTAAACCTCTTACCCGTTATATTTTATATTTTCATTGGCCGGATATTACGAATAGATTAACCAAACGCTTTTACTCCTTTTTTCGCTCTAATAAGTTAGATCAGAATAATATCGTCGAAGCTTGCGTTTATTTTATTATCTACTTCAAACTAGGTAACTACACATACGTGTATAATAATCACCGTTACGATCGCAATATAAGGGATACTTGGCCAACATCGGCAAGTATCTATCTATTTGAAACGATCTAACCATAAGGGTAATCATCGTAGCGATTGCTAACGTTACCAAATTTGACGGTTAGCTATAAAGGGTTATTGTCGGTCGCAGAAATATTCTAGGCACGTGCTAAGATATAGTCGTCATTAAGAATGTATCAATGTTTAACGTTCGTCGTTATAATTACATGCTTAAACTATGCCTGTGTTTCTCTGTTAGACGTGCCACGTTCTACGATTATTACATTCAATCCTGTGAAATCGACGATGCGTAGCAATGGGTTAGAGTGAATTTGTTGGGAAAAATATGCGAGTGTGTAAGTAAGTAGGAAGAAAAGAGAGGAAAGAGAAAGGTTACTGTAAGGTACGTCACGTAAATAACTTTGGTATCATCGGTGCAATTAAATAGTTCACTAGATATGTAATCTTCGTTAATAACAATAAAGATTCTATCTTTATAGGAAAACGAAAAGGAAGGGTAAGCTACGAGTAATCTACTCATTGAAAAGCAAAAAAGGATCTTCCGTCGTAGGATTTTTGTCTAATAAAGCGATATAATATCACGAACGATAACCTCCAATCCCTTTTCTTTCTTTCTCTTTCTCTTTTCTTCTTATTTCTCTTTTATGAAACGCAAAATAAGCGTTTCAGTCTCTTCGCGTCGGTCGACGACTCCGTTAGATTCTCGACTGCATTCCATGGAATCTTCTATCGTGTCCACTCACCGCAAGCTTCTTCTTCTTCTTCTTTTTCTTATTATCTTTTTCTTAAATAAGCTAATCGACAAAAACGGAAGACGAAGATACTTTTATGAACATCCGTATGTTGAAAACCGCTAAGATGATCGCGCATAGTCGCAGCACCGTCTAATCAACGTTCGACGATGCCGGTAAAGCTTTGAGTTAGTCGGCACTCAGTCAACTACTCGGCAAAGTATATATTTTTTAAAATTATCATGTGTACTTATTGTTCATTTAATGATCTCCTCTTGCCATTACTTTTTAGAATATTTCTCCATTCACACGTATGTATGTAAGTTTTCTACTAAGCATAGAAATGTTTATTATTGTAATGTCCATATTAAATATATACATTTATGCATTATGAAACACGTTCATTATAAATAATAGATATATGCACTACTTTCTAAAGTCTTATTTATGCAAGTATAGGTACAGTCCTAGTAAAACGTTAGAAGTCGCTCGAAGTATTTACCTTTCGTTCTTTCTTCTTTCGTTTCGTTTATAAATGCAGTTTCTATGCATTTCATGCATCGCAAAGTTTATTTTGAGTTTCGTAATTGGACTACGGATTATTTGTTAATGAGAACGTACAACGATTCGCTCGAGATTTCATTGTAATGTACATAGTGAAAAATATCAGAGAGGAAAGGAAAAAGAAAATGAGGGAAAAACTTAAAAATCCACCTTTAAAACAAGTTCTTATTTATTTTATTTGAAATCTTAAGCATGCTTCATCTCTTCGGTTAAAGTGCTTGTTACTGGTTACATTAACATATAACACGCGTACCATTTTATTATTCTCTTTTTCCCCTTTCCTTTTTTTAAGCTCGTAAGGCTGGATAGAAAATAACAAAATCGACGATAAGAACACATAAACGTAAAGTCCACTTGCACGTGTCGTAACGTGAATACACGTGAGTTTATTTTGTCAACGGAAGGGATTCAAAGAGAACGAGACAGACGAAGGAGAAACTTTTAGTTTAGCTTAGACTTTGATACTATACGCACCCTTCGTTTCGATACCGTTTGGGCGTACCGAAACAGGGTGGTAACGCATAGTGACTTCCCCTTTCCATCTTTCATCCCTTACCCTTCTCGATTGTACGGTGAAATAATAATCTATCTTCAGAGCGGAAGACATTAAACGCTAAATGCGTAAGGCAGGAAGAATGAAAGACAGAAAGATATATTTTATGTCTATGAACGATGATATCGATCAAGTTAAACAAATAAATTCAATTACAAATCTCAATAAAAGAAAATAAAAATGCTAAGGTTCTTATTTAATGGTAATAAAGTTATATATAAATGAATTATTTTAATTAAAATTCAAACCCGTAAATATGCTACTTAACGTAATAAATAATAAAATAATTAGTAATATACGAATAAATAATTGAAAATGATCTATACAAAATACATCGAGAGAATACAAGAAGAAGAAAAATACAATTACAGAGAGAAAAATAGAACGAAAGAGGTATTGACGTCAAATTACCCTTCTTATTTATAGCTTCAGTCGAAAAATAATTGAATATCGTACTGTCGAAAGGAGGGACCCTTTTTTCCCTTTTAGGTCACGTGACTAGATTCACATTTACTAAATCGCTTCCGATAGGTATATAGAGGAGAGTATAGAGCGTGTGCCCGCCTGAGTAGTCTGTTAGAAATTTACGACGATTTTTTCCGGCTTCCCGATCTCTCTCTTCTCCCTTCGTTTATCGGTGAGATCTCATAGTCGCGTTTTCGAGGCTCGCTTCCACTTACTCGAGGAGAGAACAAGAGAATCGTAAAACAGAATCCATTTCTCTCTTTCTTCCTCGTAATGTTGCCTCGGCGCTTCTTTCATTTAACGCTGAGCCACTCGACGTCGGGATAACGCGCGTCTGAATTCCTTCACGGATCGCCGATTTGTTTCGTTTCTGGGAAATGCATGTTTCAGCCCCGACTACGAGCTCTCGAGACGCGACGCGTTGCGCGCCAATGAGAAAACGTTGTGAAATCGTGATAGAATTACGTGTTCGCAGCCACGATCGTGTGCTTTCTAAGAGGGTAAAAGAAAAATAAAAAAAGAAAGAGAGAGAGAGAGAGAGAGGAGAAGGGAGAAAGAAGTTCATTGCTTCTTTCATAAGATGAGGATCTGTTATATATAAAGGATAATTTATAGATATAATAGTAATGTCTGATCCGATGAGAGATCAAAGGATCAGAAAAAGGAGAGAGTTCAGGAAGATTGCTCATTCGCTTTTGAGGGAATTTTTATTTCTTATAATAATCCATTAAATACGTAATTTTCATCCATCAAAAATAAAATATTAAACATATAACTATAATGATCATTTTAGATATACAAAAAAAATATCACTTTATTCGAATCGGTCATTATTTTATGATATAGAATGAAAGACGATTTATGATCATGAATTCCTTTTTTCTCTATCGCTTTCTTGGATAAAATAGAGTTCGTAAGGAAGCTCGGGAGGTAATCAAATTTGGAACATTTTGGTTTATCACGAAATGTGGCGTGAAGAATTCTCATGCTTTCGTTCTAGCGAATTAATGCAAGAAAAATTTCTTCTTCTTTTTTATATACATTTTCACTGTCTTTTTATTTTTATTGACCTGTCGGTTGGTAAAAGATTTCGCTTATTTCCGCGGTACACTTCTCTAACGTGTATAAGATAAAGAAAAAAAGAGAAAAAGCGATGCGTATCGCGTTCTCAAGTGAGGCGTCTCTTGTCAGTAAAGCTAGATTCCACTACGTTGAACACTCGTACATATATTATGATCGTGGCGTCGATACGTGCCGCCGAGTTTGCTCGGTTCACTCGTAAACCTGATGCACTCTGGCAAGCGTACCGCGAAAATAAGCGCCAAGGATTTTTGCGTAAGAAAGCGACCGACGGGCTACGTGCTTTTCGACTTACGACTTTGGCCTTCGCAAAAAGAAATCTATACTCGCTTCCTTTCTGCTCCAAATTCGTAATATCATTGTTCCTTAAACGAAGATGGAAGTAATTCGATGTGAATAGATTCTAAAAAAAGTTTTCATTGCTATCGACAGTTAGGGAAAAATTTCATTTATATGACTTTTATCTCAATCTCGAGAAAATTCGTCTAGTTCTTTTTGCTTGTTTACGAAAATTTATGTTTTTAAAGGTAAATCAAATAATAAAGCTTTTTATTAAAACTACGAAAGTATTAAAGTTAGGTAAAAAAGACGGAGTGTCTCGACCATTATTTTTAATTATTCCCACGAAGAAGATTTTAACTATAAAGGGTTAAGCATTCACCATAAAGAACCATTTTCATAGGCTTTCTTCAACGGCAACGAATCTGTTCCTGTTCTTCCCCTTTACTTTTAATTCGACTTTTCCTAACATCCCCATACTCCTTTCCCCTGGAACGTCTTTCACCCTCTCGGGCAACCCTCTCTCCGCTCGAGCGTTCATTCGGATATTGCCAAATATCTCCGGTCGGATAAGGCCGAGCAAAACGGGGTCCTCTCTGTCTCCTCTTTTCGTAGCGCTTTGTTCGACACAGCACAATAGCACATGGCTGGGGAATAATAAGAAAGCCGAGGATTCTTGATCGAAAGCGGAGAGAAAGAAATAGAGAAAGAGAGATAGAGAGAGAAAAAAGAATGAGAAGAGTGGGAAGAAGGGGGGGGATGAAGCAGAGTGAGAGAGTGAGACGGGGAGTGGTAGTGGAATGGTAAGGGGAGAGGGAAGAGTCTGAGACAAAAGATAAACTTGGCCGACTCGAAGATACAATCCGCCAAATCCACATTTGTATATTCCTCCTCCCAACCTCTGCCATCTTCTCGTCTTCCTCCTCTTCTCTTTTTTTTTCTCATCCTGTTTTACCTTCATCTTACGTTCTCTCCCAGGCCTGAACGAGCTCACTCGCTCGTGTCTCTTTACTTTGCGAGCCGTCAGAAGTTCTAAGAGAGAAGATGGGCCCCCACCGAAAGAGAATTAAAAGGAAGAGAGAGAGAGAGAAAGAGAGGGAGAGCGACAAAGGTCTCGGTTCGGCGACGAACTCGAACTGTCATTCCGTATAACTATTTACAACTCGTCCAAAAGGGGCGAGGAACGGATTCTTGCATACGAAAATTCCAATCGCAGTCAGGCGCCTGGCGCGAAGCTCCCCATGAAGAGGACCGATTGAGAGCATAAGAAAGTATGAGAGAGAAAGAGAGAGAGAGAGAGGGAAAGAGAAACAGAAAAAAAGAAAAGGATAGAATAGGTTCTCCTTTCATGCTGGCCACCGTTTTGCCTGCAGGGCGGTCCGCCCTCATTAGACGAAGCCCTCCTCCCTATTTCTCTCTCTCTCTCTTCTTTCTTTGTCATTCTCCCTCTTTCTTAAGCACAGCGCAATGCCTTGCCGATATATCGTCGTCATTCTCTTGAATGACTTTTCGCCTTTCGTCCAACCGCGGTTCTCCGCGATGAATGCAGGCAAGATCGTAAAACAAAGAGCTCCGTTGAATATGTACAATCTCTGTAAGTACTTACATATACATACTCTTAACCGATTACGTACGATTTCTCTGGGAACGTCGACTTGTCTTTACGAATTCGAACAACGTTCGTCTTCGTAACATCGACGATTTTTCGTTCAGTTCGGCTTGAGTTTCATAGTTTCGATCGAGTAGTTGAATTGTGTTTACGCGCTAGGATGTATACGTATAGGTATGAGTGTAAACGTTCAATATCTTATAGAAAATTGATACTTTATTATAAAGTAAAAACTTTGCTTGAATAATTTAGAAATTATGACATAGTATTACATTGATAAGAAAAAATAAATGTTATTTTAGGGAATTTTTTTCTAATAAACTAAGGAAGCTATTATCTTGTAATTGTTTTATTGTATTTATTGATTCTTCACAGGTATATAATTATTTTTCTCTTATTTATACGAATATTTTTATCTGCCTGTTTTGTTAAATACAAAATTGCGCGTATAAAATATTAACAATAAATTTCAACATTAAAACATTAACATACGATAACTCCTTTCCAAGATTTTCTAATTTTGAAGCAAAAATATCCAAAAGATTCTTAGTCTGTGTTTAAATGATTATCTCATGAAGTAGGAAAAATTAATTTGGTATAAGATTAACGAAATGACTATCAATTTAATAATACATTATACAAATTGAGTATGTAAAAAATTCTTCAGAATAATCTTTTCTTTTTTGGTCAAAGTGGTATTATACTGTGGTATTATAATAAAGTAATAATAAATTGAAGAAGATGAAGGAACGAGCCACGGAACAATTGTTGCATGATCATTATGTTAGAAAAAGAAATTTGACAAAATCTTTCTATCATCCGCGTTTGCTTCCTTTCTCATGATAAAGAAAAATAATAGTTTCCCCCGAATAAGGAACTCTTCACTACTCCATTAACCATGGATAAGCGCTCACTCGTATCATTTCCCCTTTTCATCGAGGAAAATTTGAGCGATCGCATTATTATTGTAACATTGTTCGAAACTAGGTGAAATTAAAAGAAAACAAAGTCGATCATATTTTAATGCTGCATCGACGAATACAGGAGCACGCTCTTTTACTTCATCTCTCTTTCTTTTTTTTTTTTTTCATTGTTTCTCTTTTTCCGTTATTGCTTCTTTCCCTCGTTCTCGTCCTCTCTTTCGCAGTTTCTGTCGGTGCAGGGCTTGTTACTTTTTAATTAACGTGCAAAGTTAACGCTATTGTATACTCTATGTTGTATGCGTACGTATGCCTAGCACGGTTTTAGTATTATCGATGAACTCAAGCTAGTTCGTTGTATAATTATTCTCCTTTAACCACGCACTAATAATCAATTAGTACGTGGCCTCGCAAGTCCTTTTTATGACATTCGTCTCTTATGTTAAATACAATCAGATAGTCAGAAATTTTTATGATACTCCGTACGTGAACTAAAATATTCGTTGATGGGTGATGAGCTGACAATTTTCAACAACTGTCTTGTTAAAATGTTTTCTAACAATATGCGATCGTTTTGTTTAAATGAGATAAAATCGAACGAGAAGGTGCGATAATAAGTACCCACGAACATCTTCTCAATTATTTAATCGATTAAGTTTTTTATCTTTTACATTTTCTAGAAAAGTCAAAAGATATTTTCCTTTTAATATTAAAGATAGTTTTTTTTTTTTAATTGTTCAAGTACACAAAAATATTAATTTGTTTTCCATTCGTATACGAAAATAGTTTTAACTTTTAATGTAAATGTTACAATTTCAAGAGAAACAACCTTTTATAAGAGTTATTCAGAAAATGTAAATAAGAGGAGATAAATACAAATTATTTCCCGTTCATTATAATAAATGACTTTGAACTTTAGTACAAATTCCCAATTCGTACAATGTGCATTCTAATGCCTGACAGTTGGGAGAAGAGGAACACCAAAAGAATAGCATTCAAAGAGGAATAAATTATTTGGCGCGTTATTCGAGTTTTTGGGTTATTCGGTCAATGAACATCTCCACTGATTTGTTAAAAGGAATTGAGAGAATTAGTAGTATGTTAAATATTCGATTAAAATCAACATATATCGCAATGTCGTTTAAACGTTTTCTATATTTATCGATTAACTTGAAATCGCCATATTTTAATCTTCTATCCTATCTCAAATGACGGGGGAAATAAACTAAACGAAAATACAACTCGTGTAACTCACAAAACGCTATTTTCTTTACGTCCTTGTGCCCAACTTATACGAGTAATTATTACACGTAATATTTCTCGATATGACTTAAGTATAAATAGGATGCAGTAAAGAGAAATAAAATAATGCATCGATACTTTTTCATAAAAGTCCTGATTCCTTTTTATTAGTAACATACCGTGAGTGTAATTAACTTCCTGAGTTTTTTGTTTTATCTTATTTTGAAGTGAAACTTCTTTTGGATATGCCCATGTGGACATTGGGATATGTTCAATTTTCTACCTTTTCTTTTTCCGTTCCTTCTGTATCTGTCTCTTTCTCTAGAATAAAATTATTGATTATCTTATAAGATTATATAAAACAATATAAAAAAAATAGTTATAAAAATAAATTATTAAAGTTAATATTAATTGTTATTGTTGATAATTTATTTATATATATACTTCCCTCGTAAAAGGAATTATATTCTTTTCCCCTTTTTCTCCTTACGAAAAATTTTCTTGCTCGATTTCACCCACCTTGGACCGATTTCTCTTTCTCTCTCTCCCTCTCTACTTTTTCTCTTTATTTTCCATTCTTCTGAAAGCGTAATGATTGTAGGTAAAGGGCAGAGAAAGAAAGAAGGAAATAAAGGAGAAGAAAAGGGAAAGGGACTAGGTAGGTTGAAGCAGCAACCGGTGTACTAACCAAAGTCGGGATTAATTCCGAGTGCGCATTTTGGATCGCGGCTTCGCGACGACGAGAATGTTTTGAGTTTAAATACTTTCGGCCGAACGAGCCGGAAAGAGGGTCCGACTTAATTTATCGTGCAGGTTAAATACTTACGGGAGCTGCGGGAGTCCTTCGAAGGCGGCCGAGCGGAGTGCACAACGTGTGCAAGAGCAAAAGCGGCCGCAAGGAGCGGCAAAAGAATCGAACGCGTCGCATGGTACCAGCACGCGATGGAAAGGGTAAAAGAAAGGGATAGAGAGAGAGAGAGAGAGAGAGAGAAAGAGAGAAAGAGAGAAAATGTTGTTGTACCTTGCCACGATGAAAACACTTTAAGAATCTCGCAACATCTGCTGCCATGGTCGATTTGCACGACCCCGTGAAACGCATACGTACCAATGTACGGACTTACAATACTCGAATTTCAATGTGTTATAATGCTCGACCTATAACGTTCGGTTTTATCCTTTAACCTTTATTTGATATGATCTACTCGATGGTACAAATGTATTCTTTCGTAAGATTGTATAGAATATATTAATAATTAATATATCGAATATAAATGTATTGATACTTTTGTTAATAAAAGGTACTCTTTCAAATATTTTCTCGTCTCTATGCAATTGTAAGATAGAAAATAGAGAACGTTAGACTTTTTATAAGTGTTTATATTTCTTCTGTTTTCTTCCTATAAGTACAGAACAAAGTGCATCTACCACTTTTCTCTTGATTTTTGTTATAAAACCAAGATAGAGTCGAAACTTGAGAAAAGTTTAGATAAAATGAAAGGAATAAAGTTCTCCAAGAGAAAAAGGTTTACCTGTTACACATGAGTTAACGTTTAATCGGATTACGTTGTTTTGTAAATAGATGTCAGTATGAGGATAAAAATCATTTTATTCGTTTTCGAATCAAATAAATTGGATTTACTTCTTCTACGATAAGAAATAAAAGCAATAAATAAAGTTTCGTCGTGAGCAATGTCGCAGAATGAACAAACTTGAGAAAAGTTTATCAACATATATCATTAATATAAAAGCATAACTAAAATCGGTCGTTCGAGAAACAGCCGAATAATGCGAAGTTGCAGAAGACAGGCGTATGAATATGCGCAAGATGTTAAATCCTTATTTTTCCAGTTGCCGACTCCGCAAGCGTAGATATTCTTTTGTAATACTTCCTTATACTGTCAACGAAGTAAAATGCATCGGCGCGCGCAGAACGAGATGTATTTTAGTATATAAAAATAATTCAATACCTTTGTAAACGAATACGTATTTAAAAGGTTCATTAAACACGTTTGATTATATGTAATTTTTATTAATCGAGGTTTTATTTAATTATTATTATCGTTAGGAGTTACGTTCCCGAGTAAAATTTACAATTCCATTTGTTAAAATAATCTCCCCGTAACGAAAGCGCAATGTATTTGAGTAACAATGTTTATTAAAATATGTTTAATACTATTTGTATTTCATTTATCGTTTATTGACATTTTAAAATACGTTAAAAATTTATAAATCCGTAGTATATTAGCGTATTTGCTTTTCACAAATACTGAATACGAGAAATTAAAAACTCTTATCCTCGATACGATTTCATGGGAATCATCAGCGAATAGTGCAATTTTTTCCCTCGTAAAGAATAAACTTTTGTGAGAGAACAAATTGAGGTAAATTTTAAAGCTCCTGTGTATACCTACGCATTATTTTTTCCACGCTGTTATTTTACTCACGTAGTAATACAATCGAGTTTGTTTATAAAGAATAGTCGAAACGTGCATTTTCCTACCGTTGTAATCTTACAAACATGATCGCATTTCAAAATCGTAAACTAGCATTGATAATCGAGCTCTACGACGTTTTAAAACTTCTTTCACTAACGAAAATGATGGCGAATATTTTTCGAATGTTATATCTTGTTACGATTAGAATACAGAATTAAGCGTTGAAGGCTTAAATTTATTAGTTATATGAAATTTGGTGAAACGTGCGAATAGCAAAGACGAACTATGTCAGAATAACAAAGAAGCATTTTGAAACAACTTCGGGAAAAGTAGGTCGTCGTTTTATTCACATACGAGAGTTTAAACTTCGCTGTATTGTCACGTACACGGATAAGACTATCATTACACAAACATCGAGAAGAATAACAAGAACTTTTAGTCTGTTTTTTTTTGGAATTGTTAGTTCATTGGGAGTAGGTACTCGTTAATACAACGAAACGTTTCTCTCGTTTAATCTTGAATGATTTCATGAAACGACCGTAATCAGAATCGATAAGAATATTGAATAATTTATAAGTCTTAATCATTCAAATTTAGCGAGTGTTTCGGTGAACGTAAAACGCTCGTTATTGCCTTCTGCATCTAAAGAAAATGAACTCGAAGCTCATTAAATGAAAACGGTAGTTGTAGTCAAACTATCATTTAGGATTAATAACAAATTAAGTGACTTCGAATTCTAACCCAGAGTAATTCGAAAGTCAAGCTGTTTTCGATCTACGGGAGGCACGTCTCAATATTTGGGAGTATAATCGGCTTATAGTTGAGAAAGAGGATGTTTCAAGTTAGGGCCTACCTGCTCGTTCGCGTTCCACGAACGTGACGCCTGAACGGGTCTTGATATCTTGAGAGAAAGAGTAAGACGATGATAGAGCGACCAGAGTGTAGGACCAAAAGCAAGAAAGCGAGACAGGTTGCGACAGAGTAAATGAGAAAGATAAGCAGAGAGAAAGACAGACAGACAGGCAGAAGAAAGAAAAGGATCGAGCTACTCTCAACGTCGTATCGACGTCGAGTCGGCAAGGAACACGAAATTTCAATTACTCGGCTACCATTTCATCAAATCGGGACTTTTAGCTTACCTTTCCCCGTTATCCCCGTAAGATCCTTCGAGGCAGCATGGCACCCGTGTCATTTCTAACGAGTCGTCGAAATGGGGCAGACTTGCATGCTGAGCATCCTCCTATCCGTGCACCCACTTTGGGTTCTACCAAACGTCGGGACGTATCGCGAAAGTGAATTCCACGACACGACGTCGATCCTTCCTAAGGAGCAGGACGCTATGGGAGAGATACAAAGCATCATTCTCGTCGCTCCTTCTGGAATTCTGTTGGATTCTAAGAGAAAAAGGGAGATAGAGAAAGAGAGAAAAAGAAGAGGTGAGTAGTCTCCCATCGAAACTTTGGTACTGCACGCATCGGAATGAACCTTCCAATTATCTGTAAATTCTTTGAAGTTACGCATGTAGACAATTTATGCGTGAATAATTTTTTTTTTAACTCTGGAAAAAGCGACAATAAAAATATGTTCATTATTTATAATGAATTACATTATCTGCTCAACGTAATCTATATAATAATTATTTTATTGTCGATTTGTTGAAACCCGTTTACTAATTTAATTTGGATTTTATAGTTTGATTAAGTATAAGTATTTCTACATCATAATTTAAAGATATCGATAAATGTTGAATTAGATAACGAAGTGAAATGATGATTGGTCGTAGATCTATCAGCATGTAGGGACGATATATTAAAGAACCGCATGGACAAGGTGAACGAGCGTCCAGCGACGGTTTAAGGAATTCCAACTCGATAAGGTTCTGTACCGCGGGATCAGAGTTAAGTGGTCGGTCGTTTCTTAAAAAGTTTCATTGCTCGGAATTCGGGCGATATAAACATGGTGCCCTGGCAAATCGTGTGATAAAAGGAAGAGAAAGAGAATGGGAGAGAGAGAAAGAGAGAGAGAGAAAAAGAAAGAAAAGGATTCCTGTAACATCGAAAGACTCGTGTCGCACGCGCGCGGCTTCTTTGATTGGTCAACGAAAAATTCTACGTTCAATACATCTAAAAAGATAATCCTTTTAACGGAACATTAAATGCCATTAAATAATCACTCCTTCCCACTCTTTCTCTCTTTCTCTCCTCTCCTTTTTTAGCTCCGTTTCAATTGTTCTTCGATTACTTCGCCTTAAAAATTAAAAGAATCAAGAAAGAATTGAACAAATAGAATGAATTTAAATATAATACGATTTAATTGAGCTCGATATGTTTCTAAACATTTATATTATGATTTCATATTATTATCTTTCATTGATAAGTTGCCTTTGATCAACACATGAAGTATTCTAAAAACAAATCAATTTACGGGGTATTTAATAAAATAACCAACGTTTCGCATTTTGTCCTTTTTTAGATTATTTCTCGCAATTCTCATTTATATATATATATAAATTTTAATTAAAAGCAAAGGTAGAAAGTTAAAAAAAAGGGAAGAAAAATAATAGCGAGTGGGATTGTGAAATTGCTGAGAGGGTAAGTCGTGTTCAACAATTTTTTCTCTTAATTATATTCCAATTAAGAATCAAATATTAATACATTTATGTGATTCGAATGGAGTTAATAAGTCAGAAAATATATGATTATTCTTACAAACGAACTCTCTATTATCAGAGTTAATGAGGATTTTCTTTGTTTTTTTTTTCTCTCTCTCTCTCTCTGTCTCTCTCTCTTCGTCTCTGTTATAGTCTCTCTCATTCTCTTAAGTGCATATCTGTGGTTCTAAACTGAGTTAGTTAATGCAAGACGATACTAATTAATGAGATGCACCGGCGTTTGTCTATAAGAGCATGCTCGCTTCTGGCGAAATTTTCAAGAAGATATACTCGCGCGTCTTTGGAAAGCGAATCTAATGGCTACATAAAGGTTTAAAGCGAGTAATTGCAATGTTATCTTGGAAATAGAGATAAGCAAATCGTGATATGTAATCACGATATTCGCTAAAGAAAATGAAATACTAATTGTTAGTTCCTTCCGTTGACGTTGTTTGAGCATCTGGATAAATTCGATAGTGGCATTTAATTTCCTTCTAAACGATTATTATAAAAATAATTTTATATTAATATTTTTCATAAATTAATTATTCCTTTAGTCATTTTTTATTTTCGCTTTTTTTTTTTATTTTCTTGTATTGATTCATTTCTCAACGATTTTGTTAAGAGATAATACGAAAATGCAGAAGATAATTGCATCATATTTTTATTTGCATTTAATATTTGATTATTTACAATAAAATATATTATTACAATTTTTATACTTACCATATATCATGAAATTATAATAAAAATATAATTTCTCTGGCGAATTATAAAAATGATATATTATAAAAAATGTGAAAATATAGATTTAGTTTTACTACTTGTTTACATTCAACGAATTATTTTTAATCGAAGGAAACATAACATTTTCTTTAATTAAAAGTTATGAAAAAATCATACAATTATTTAATCTTTCACATGAAAAACATTTTTATCTGTAAAATATTTTATAAAACCTTAAATATATAAAACTGTATACATTTCTGGAAAGTAAATAATTATTAAATGTTCTATTTGTATATGTGAGATTTGTTAGAAAGGATAAAAATCTAGTAAAATAGAAGGATTGCAAAAAAAGAAAATAAAAATTCAGTGAAGGCTTACCGCTACGGTGGGGTGTTCAAGAGTTTCAGGCTTGGCGCTTAAATACTGCGGTGTTACATAATCCTAAGGGATTAACGGTACTCTCGAAGGATTAACTCACTGAGACGGATTGATGTACTCTCTCTTACTCTCTCTTCCTCTCTCTTCCTCTCTCTCTCTCTGTCTCTCTGTCTTTCTCTCTATTTATCTCTTTGAGTAGCTCTCTTTACGGATTTACTGCGCGAGTCGAAAATATATTTAATTATCGTTGACATCTCTTATGTAAATAAACGCTTTTCTTTCTTTCTTTCTTTCTTTCTTTTTCTCTCTTTTCTCTGTTATTTTTTCCGTTCCATCTTTATTCTTGATACGAAAGAAAAGGAAATTTAAAATAACTTTGGAATTATTCATATAATTCTATTAATATTGTTTAAGTAAGATCACGTTTCACTTTCGCTACATTCTGACTGTTGTGGCGAGATAAATGAAATTCTGAATATAAGCGATTTAAACATTACAATTTCAGCAATAGGGGATTGAAAATAATCTTTCGTAGACGTTGAACAAAATTTCTTACATTTACAAGTACCTACAAATTCATTTTTAAGAGATTCGAAAGTATAGACTTCATTTATAAAGGGCGTAGAACAAACTTCAAGATCCACGTGTCCATGTGAAAGGTCGATGAACTCAGACGTGACGCGTGAATTATAAATTTGGTGGTAAAGTATTATTAATATTCGGGTTAAATCGACTCGTATATCATGTTTCAGTGGCGGTAAGCAACAGAAAGCGGGAGTAAAAACGAGATGCGTGAATCTATACGATGTCGAGGAAACACGGAAAAGGAACATCGAATCCGAGAAGTTATTGCTCTGTGTTCTTAGAAGGAATTTTTTTCAAGGCTAGCACGATTTTGGTGCACGCGAACGTACCCCCTTTTCTCCTCCACGTTCCCCATTCGCGAGAGCTCATCCACCCGCAATTCCAATCAAAACGTATCTCCACCGAATACTCGTTTTTTCTTCAATTTGAACGGATGGCGTTTTAAATGAATTTTTCGTTCCACGGTGTTCCGTGAATCTTGATCGTTACGACGATCCTGTGTACTTCGATCTTATCGTTAATGCATCGCCATGTATGAGACGTCGGATTTCCTTACTTTTTTATATGTAGATATATTCCTGAGATCGTTACGATCAAACGTAAGATAATGCTTTCAATCGATTTAACAAAAATACCATGTACATGTATAGTAACAACTTATTAAAGAAAAATCATGCAAAATAATGTTTCAGAAATAATTATCGATTCAATTTATTCATCTTTTTTTCATTATAATTATCAATTATGCTACAAGACAGTAATTTAGTTATCTTCCTTAGGACAGAAAGGAATGAATTAAAATGAAAAGAAACAAAAGAAAAAAAAAAGAATGAAAGATAGAAGTGGAACGCACACGAAGAAGTAATATGTCACACTGCCAACGCAACATCGAGTGCTCGTGTATTCGCGTCGGAGAAAGGAAACGCACTTCCAATCAAAGGCATATCTCGATACGTCCATCTCGTTCGACCGTGAACGTTTCGTGACTGAGGACCGAATCGGAGGCAGCAAGAGAGAGTAGGAGGAAAAAAGAAAACGTTCGGTCCTCTGGCTCGTAAAATTCGAACGTATGTATGTATTAAAGCTGTATAAATGTATGTATATGCATGTATGCATGTATTGTGCGCTGGACGTCGCATCGTGTACTTAAGAGGGAGAAAATAAGAGAAAAAGAAAAAGAAATTGAAAAAGGGAGAAAAGAGATCTTTTAGTCTGGCTCGTGGAGACGAACGAACGATTCGGTCCCAAAGGAAAGAAGAAGAAGATGGTGGAGGGATGAACGGAGGAGGGGGGTGTAGGTAGGTTGGGACAATGTTGTAATCTCGGCAACGCGTAGGATAATTATTCAGATATTCCCGAGAAAAATGTCCGAGGTATCTAGATACCTTTAATGGAGCAAGCTTTCAGCTGTTATCTGGGCAAGGCTCATTCGGGCTTTTACTCGGTTGGTCGCCTGCACAGATAAAATATACCTCATCCTCTCTCTCTCTCTCTCTCTCTCTTTTTTTTTTTTGTCTTTTTTTCCTTTATTTCTTTTCTCTCCTTCTCTCGCTCTTACCCAATATAATTAACTGCTATCGAAGCGCCGGTTTTTTTTTGAATCGAAATTCCATTACGAGCCATTTATTTTATGCATGCGTGATCGTTCCGTCTACCGGCACTCTTGTCGTATTCGTCTTCTTATGTTAGTCGTCGTCATCCTATGCGATAAGAGAAAGGCAGTCAGGTACATACATATATACGTAGAATTTTTCAGCTAACGTACGCGAATAATCGTACGAATTCTTTTGACAACCAGTCAAAAGAGTTTGAGAATGAAAGAAAGCATAATCATTTTGCATGATAAAGATACTCTCTCTTAATGATTTTTCTCCATGAAAGCAAGAAGATTACTAGTCAATCGTATTCTACTAATAGAAGGTGATAGGGAACTTTTATTCTCATGAGAGAAAAGGATTCACGGTTGTTTTACGTAAATAACATTCTGTACTATAAATTAGGTGTAGCAATTAATTCTGTATAATGTTAAACTAATTTAGTATTTATTTATAATATGTAATCATACATCTGTTATTCTTCGAAATAGTCTCAATCAATATTTTCGATTTCTTTAGTCCATTTTTCAGACAACTGCCGAATTACTTGAGGAAAAATAATATAGCAATATTGATGCAATGAATTTAATTTCACAAAGCATCGAATTAATTGTTACATTTAATATTTTGTACTTGCTTCGACATTGATTGATTTATTTGTAATCTAATTAACGCTTAATAAATACCGAATCGATTTTATATAAATTGAAACATCAAGAACAATCATGAATAAACGATCTCAAAAAGGTTTTACCTGAAAATACGAGCTGAACACTCGTGGAACCCGTACGATCGTAAAAATCCAAATCGGTAGACGATTTTCCAAGGACTCAAAGAGCCCTGCGATTCCAGCGATCTCGTATCTCACAGTATACGATAGAGAGTAAGAGAGAGAGAGAGAAAGAGAAAGAAAGAAGGTAAAGGGATAAGAGAAGACGCGTTGGTACGGAACGCCTCGTGGCGACGTTCGTTCTGATTTAGTGCGGCCGGCACACGAGCAACGAGGAAACGACATTCCCGACGAAGCTTATTCGACTATGTTACGGGAGCGAAGCGGATGAGCATCGAAACGGCGAAGAAAGGGAGAATGCCATGGATATCCACGTGGTTATCGTACGATCGTGACGGTCCATAATTTCCCGAGTAGCCAAGCCAAAGAGATCGCTACGGTGTTCCTTGCAGTTCGGTTCAAAAGGAAAAAGAAAACAAAGAGAAAGAAAAAGAAAGAGAAATGGTCACCCTTTTGCTGATCATTCGATGATAATCATTTAGAAAGACGTTCGACCATGATGCTTGCCTCTTGGCCACATATATAGATTGTTTTATTAATTTATTTTCTATTAAAATCATCAGCTGCTCGATTAGATATTTACAATGTTCTTGAATAACATACGCACCTGTGCTAATCAACTCTAGATAGATCAAGAATCGATCCGTTTACTTGTTTGGTTATCCTTGTATTGCATCGACCCGTGTTAATCATCAGTCTGAACCAACAGTGGTAACGTGCTTTGGTAGTTGCTACACTCGATAACCAAGACGATAATAAGTTATTATTGATAACACTTCTTGTTATCATTATATTTATCATCTTTTTATTAAGCACAAATAAGATCGAATTGTATCTAGTCGTTATTTTTTCACTCGATTGATTTCTCGTGTTTTTTCATTTATGTTTCAATTTCTTTATAATTTGAGGAGAAATCTTATCTTCATGAAAAGAAGAATTAATTTTAGAAAAATGATCGTTACTTACATTTGATTCGGTCTCAAACAAGTTTTTTGTTTGCCTATCGTCTTCGACTACGTCGATGGGACAGCAACGGATATCGATGGACAAGCAAACAATTCGTTATTACTGCTTTAAAAAATGTCTAGATCTTATTGAAAAGAAGAGAAAGAAAAAGGAAAATCTGTCTTCTACTAATTGGTAACTCAATAATAAAAGAAAGACATTTCCTTCGTCCTGCGTTATTTTTTTCTTCTTCCTCTTTTTTTGTATTTAATGAGATTGCTAAATTTGAAATTGAAACGCGGTTAAAAGATCGACGTAGCTACTTCATCGCAGATGAAAAGCAATGTTTATCTATTTATTATTATTGCATCGGGGATCAATGTTTCGAACGATTAGAGCTTAAATGACTAGGAATAAAAGGAAAAGATTCGAGACCGGGCCAACGATGGTACATCCGGAAGCGTAGAAAGGTCTTGGATCCTCCCTCGTTATATTCCTTCGAGAGCTCAACAACTTCGTATCGGTTTTATATCTACAATACGAAACCTGCGTTCTCCTTCCTCTCACTCTCTCTTTCCGGCGTGCTGATTAATGAGCCGGCGTATTTTGTTCTCCTGGCTCAGCAGAATCGAATACTCGGAGACGAACGAGTAACATTAATAACGACATGTTAAAGTTTGGTCGACTGTTGATCTTCTCTTGGATATCTAAAACCAAGTGCTCCATCGATGGTTACATTGTAATTAAGCCTTCTTTCTTTTTATCGTCCGATTGAGAAAGTATTATCGTTCCTTCATCGATTATCTCTTTGGTTTCTAGAGATACATAACAGATTTTTTTAATTCGCTGAAAGGTTACAAAAATAAAAAGAAAGTAATTAGTAAATTTTGTTCCTAGATGAATCTGATTCAGAACTTACAATCATTATTTCATTAGAAATATAATCGATTTTGTAAATTTGTTACAAGGTGAGAGAAAGAGAAGGAAAGTGATTAGAAAATTTAATGCCAATATAAAAAGACTGAAAATCAATCTCCTTCTAGTGTTCTTATACTTTATCGTGATGGAAAGTAAGTTTTATTTTTTTTTCATAAGCAATAGTTTAAACGAGAAATACTTCGGTGCAGGCAAGTGGAAGAGAAAAGGTAAGAAAAAAAAGAAATTTTGGCCCGTTCAACGGTTCAAGATAGAAAGATAGAAAGCCGAGATTTCTTCTTTCTCAGACTTTTCATCAGCTGTGAGAATGGTTTTCGATTAAGGTGCCGGATTGGCGAAAGAGTGGATAAGAATGACCTCTCGAAGAGGTAGAAACGGAGACAAGGAACGAGGGCCGACTACGAGTGGTTAATTACGAGCATTGCCTGTAAGTCGTCGCGACGGCCAACTTCTCATTTAAGTCGTTGCTAGAGCTTCTTGATTAGTTCCCTGAGAACCGATTGTCCATTATACGAGGGTGCTTCAAAAAGTAACCGACGGGCTATCGACGAATTTCTAGTTTACAAACGGGCAAATCGTTTTCTTTTAGAACATATTCTTCGTTATTTATTTTCTTTTTTTATCTATTTTAATTTTCAAATAAATATCATAGAAAGCACTGCTTTTATTTTTCTATTAACGATCATAAATTGTTTGGATTCTTGAGATCAAGTTCGCGTTCATAAATTTTATTTAAATAACGACGTTCGTAGAGTATCTTTAATTATATTCAACAAAATATTGTCGAAGTAATATTATACCACTCGTGTTCACTTGACTCGTATTAAATGGACTTTTCATAGGATTCATCATCTTGAAGCAGACCGTAGTAAAAAGTTTTTTGCGAAACTTTGATTTTCAATACCTCATACATCCCCATTGAAGGTTCTGTCCGTTGATGAGTTTACAAGCATATACAAGAGTTTATAGTTTTTCTCGACCATCAAGAAGTTATCTGCATTTGCCTACGAAATTGGAAATCTCATACCTTCTGAAAGGGGCGAGGAACGAACGAGTGAACGAAAGAACGAAAATATCTGGTAGGTAATATTCGTGCAATAAGATAGGGAAACCTTCTTAAGATTACTTCTCAAGTTGCCAGAGGGGGAGTTGGTTTGACCCTTCGAGTCATCGATTCTCGCAACGGTGGGTGTCCAATTACGAAGATTTCTATAATACAGGTAGCTTCGGTTCGAGAAGAGCACGTTCATGAGAGAGAAGGAGACAGATGAAAGCTAGCGCAAGTCGTCGGGTGAACTAGCTATTCTCGAAGGTTTCCTTGCTTCCGTTCGTCCCTCGTTTCTACTTGTTAACTCGGAAGAAGCTCGAGAAGAGGCGTCGTCCGTGTTTGTCGAGCGTTTGTCACCGGGATTACTCGTGGCTTTAAAGCAAACGGGCTCTCGCGCATCTCTTCCTACTCCTCTTCCTCTTTCTCCTTTATCGTCTCGATCCGTTCTTAACGACGACGAAGGTCGGACCGAAAGACGCGAATCTGTCAATCGAGATCCGCGAGAAAGACGACACGGATCATTTCCTTTAGGGCAGAGAAACCTTTTGGACCAACCAACAGCTAAAGATTTTAGCCTGTTCTCTCTTCTTATCCATCTTATCGTTGAGCGTGTTTGTCAAACAAAAATCGTCGTTCTTGTTACCTCCTGCTGTACAGACTAACGAGACCTTACTCCTTACTCTCTTCCTTACCCCTGATTTATTCGATCTCAAGAAAATCTAGGTCGTCCCGATTATCCTGTGGACGAAACTTCGCAAGAGGATCGTGGTATAAACTCGTTTGTTTCTCTTGGAAAATGAGCGACACAAACGTGTGTTTGTCGTTTACTTGAGGAAGTTAAATTAAAGGGAGATCATCCTCGATTTGTCTAGGACCAAGTCCTCCAGTTTTTTTTTCGACGAATCGTAATAACGTGGTTTCTTGGCAATCCGAGTTTAATAATAGTGATAATAACTGTTGGGTTGCACGGAAAAATTTGGTCCTTCGGTTGACTCTACTCCAGACTTAAACTAATGATCTTCCATCTAAACTCCCGAGATATTCTCTCAACTAAACTTCTCCTCGAATACACAGTAGTTAATTTGTGGAAAAATTTCGATCCCTCATAATAATAGTAGTAATAATAATAATAATAAAAATAAAAAGAAATAAAAATATTAATAATCATAATATTGTCCGTAGCGCTTCATTCGCGCCGCCTTGGCAATTTATTATTTGGCTGGCTAAGCGTTGTCAGCGGCTACCGGGAGAAAAAATATCACCGATGAAAGGAAGAACGTCGCTTGATTTATTATCCTACACCGTGCGACACACGCATTTATCGTCGACTGGATCAGTCGGTCTGAGAATCATTATGACACGAGCTGCACTAGTTTTATGTTGTTCGAGCGAAGCAGATGCCACTGATGATACCTTCTGAAATGTTTCAAATAGAAGGCTCTGTTCCAATGATAGTTTTCTAATTAATTAAATGTATATACATACATAAGTATGTAGGTATGTAATCTTTCAGTGATTCTGAGTTCTCGAGATTTTTTCAAGCTTCTCCCCTACCCTTTATATATATATATATTTTTTTTACAGAAATATTAAATAACTCGCATTGTCCAGGATTCTTTATGCTAGAGCATTTCGTTTCGTTCAAAGACAGCTAATTGAATTTCTATAGAGATACCTACGGGTTCTTTAACAAACGGATCCTAATTTATCATTCTGCGGAGCAACCATTAGAGATTATTACGGACCTTTACACAAGACTCGTTTTTGCTCGCGTACCAGCGAACTCTCCTATTCGAGATCCCCTAATCTAAATTAACTAAATTATTATCGTTCGAGAGAGTCGGACAGGGACGTCGAGCGAGATAGATGGTCAGATAGCTGGATAGATAGAGGGTGAGAGAGAGAGAGAGAGAGAGAGAAGTATGAGCACCTATGCGTATATACCGCGCGTTACGAGGGGAGCATTATAATCGAGTGACAAAATAAAGAAAACCAGGATTAATTAATATCCATGCGCGAGTATATCATGTTCTGTATATACTCGATTTAATTTTGTTGTTTTTGAATATTCGAGCTTCATAGCATGGTAACATCAAGATACGAAAAATTGATTTTCTTATTCTAGCACGATAATAGACAAGTTTTAGTCGATCATTTTATATTTGATCGTGAGTTATATTAAAAATGTTTTATAATTAATTTTCGAAAGAACCGTACAATTATTTGATAATAAAAATTCTCTGAACAAAAGTGCATTACGTTAAAAACGGTAAAAATGTGTAACGTAATTTAATACTTCATAAAATTACATATGATTGTCCTTTGTCTAGATTACTATTCGTATTTTATATTATTTCCATCATTACGTTTTTTATAGAATCTACAGAATATAAACTCACCCCTTTGTTCTCTCGATCTATTTGATTTTACCGTTCGTCATCGTTCCAACCGTAGATAAAAGAACCGACGAGTAAGTGAATATCGTCAACAACAAGCATGCCCTATCGTCTCGTTGATCTCGATATGAATCTAGCGGCGAAACGATGTATGAATTATGTAAGGAATAATTAATTAAAGTGGATCTCGATTGAGCATAGTGATATAAAAGGTCGTAAAAGAGAAAGAAAAAGAGAAAAAGGAATAGAGAGGGAGAAAATTCTTTTTTGCGAATCGGGAGAAAGAACGAAGCTAGAACAATTTTCATTACTAACGATCTGCCGAAATGGGTAGAAGCTTAAAAGAGAAAAGATATATATGTTGGGTTGTTGCTTCAACGAACGTCTTATTACTCTCTTCTATTTATTTCTTTTTTTTATTTTTCGTGGATCAATACGATCTGTTTTAATTCAATTGAACCGAGACGAGGGAAACGACTGTTCGTAATTCGTCGAGTCGTCTCGTGACAAACGTCCGGCACCTTCGGCAATGCTTGCACACTTATTTAGGAAGGATTAAGAAATCTCAGCTTCCTTCGAAGTCCTCCTTTTCTTTCGAGCGTCCTTCTCTCTCCGATTCGATTACGCTTCGTCCTTAAGATGAAGAGAAAGAGAGATAGATAAATAGAAAAGGGGAGAAAGAGGGAGAGAAATAAATAGGAAAGAAGGGAGAAAAAGAGAAAGAATAAAAGAAGAAAAGTAAAATAAAAAGAAGATGAAGATGGTCCGTTAACAACCCACCACCTTTTCGACGACATCGTAAAGTTTCCCTCTTTTCGCAAATGTCGTACTTCTTCCCATAGAACGAGGATTACAGTACCAGTAAAACCGTTACCAACACTTTATAAACATATTAAATGATGTAGCTGTTTAAATGTATTTTAAATCGAAATTCTATTTATTCTATGATAAAGTATCGGAAATATTCTATTATATTATATTATTGATATATATATCGGTATCGAGTATTGATATCAATCATCTTAATTATATTTTTTCCTCGATAATTCTAACATAATGCTCGAAAAAATCGAATCTCCATAGTATTATCAATAATTATTCATTCTGTTATATATTTCTAAAGAGAATATAAATATACTTTTACAGAAGAAATATTTGAGAGAATATAATCGATAACCTTACGTTAAATACACATACCAGAGCATACTTTCGTGTAAATTGGTTGGTAGACTATACGGTTAAACCAAACGCTTATTTTATGTACCGTACTATGAGCTCTTTGTAACTTGGCAAGCGTGTACGAAGCATTTTAAGCTTTTTCCCTTTGGGCGATGGTAACTCGGAATGTTCCATGTTCTTCTTCGTTCAAGAGAAAGAGAAAGAGAAAGAGATACAGGGGGAAAGAGAGAGAGAGAGAGAGAGAGAGAGAGAGTGAGTGTAGTTGGGATTCGCTTTCTCCCTTATCCTTTCCATCGACTTTGCTTCGAGAGCAGAAAATCGGAAGAGAAAAATAGAGAAAGAAAGAGAGAGAGAGAGAAAGAGAGAAACGAAGCAAGTAAATTTTCGTTATTCATGGAATAGCGATTGTGCTATCTTCTTTACACGCTCGTCTCTTCTTATTTCATTCGCGATAGATCTTTGGGGGTGATCCTTATTTCAATTTATATACTGAAACGATTTAAAAAAAAAAAAAGAGAAAAAAATAGAATATTTAATTACTTTCATTAACAGAAACATAAGTCACGTCTGTGATATCTTTTTATACGATAATAATTCTTAAGATAAAAACAAAGCTCCTTTTCATTAACATATTACACGTCAAATTAATTCGCTTAGGTCGAATAATGAAACCAGCAGACAATAAGAAAGAAAACGAAGATAAATTTGACGGAGACGTAGGAAGGATTCTTCTCTTCCAAGAAAGGGCTAAGGTCGTCGTCGCATAGTCTACTGGGTATATAAATCTCGTGGAGTCAGCGACAGACGTTCGAAGGTCGATAACGTGGTCGTCATTCATAGGCCGTCGTACGATACTTACTCCAATTTCAAAGCTTTTCCATTCTTATTTCTTTTATTGTTAAGAAGAAAATACATTGCGAATAAAGAACATCGATCGTGGAAGTTTTTAAAAAAAAAAGGAAATGTTTTCAACGGCGAAAGTGTGGTAGATGGACGAACAGACGATCGGACAGATAAACGCGGATGGACAGGAGGACGGACGGTTGTGCATTGGCTTTTAACGAGAATCAAGGGAAAAGTTTCCAGAGACACTTCCAAGGGTCGTCGAAAGGTTCACTCGCGTATTATTCGTTGGCCGTTGAACGAGATAAGCCGTTACGGTGGCAACGACTACCGACACGTTGATCCATCTCTTCCCTCACCTGCTCCTTCTCCACCTCCTCAACTTCCTTCTCTTTTTCACTCTCTATTTTACCTTTCTACCTTTTTCCGCTTACCCGCAGCTCGCCATATTCATTAAGAAAACCTCTCGGACCGCGTTAACTTATTAGCCGTGCGAAGTGCAAGCATTAACTCAAGAGAAGAGGATCGTCCTCGTGGAATTCGCAGTACGGCGAAAAGCTCGATTCTCTAACCGTGGACTTGTACGCGTCGCTCGTGCCACGCCAAAAGAAAGAAGAAGAGGATATATATATAGACAGAGAGAGAGAGAGAGAGAGAGAGAGAGAGAGAGAGAGAAAGAGAGAGAGAAAGTTACGGAGTTAGAAGTAGTTTGAAGAACGAGTGAAAATACTCGACAAGTGCTTCGTGAATTCGTAGATACTTCAGAATCGTGTGCATGTATTTATATATATACATATTTATACATATAGTAATGTGTAAGTTCTTTCTCTTTAATTTTGGAGCAGAGAGAGAGAGAAAAGTTAGTGGCCATTTCTCTTTGATTTAAGAGCAAAAAGTGTGAGTGAAGAACAACGTGAATTTGTTCAGATTATTCATCTCTTTTACTTTATACATAGATCTAATTATATTGAATTAACAGTAGATTTATTAGCCAGGCTTATATTATAGGAATATAATCAATCTTACTTCTCTTTTTCTATTTTTCCTGTTAAATTGCAAACATTAAGTTTCTCAAACGATTTTCTGTACTGTACGATGAATCGTTGAGAAGAAACGCGACGAGGAAAGAAGGGAAGAGAAGAATCTCTATTTTCGCGAGAAATAACTTAGGAAAAAGTTCCATTACGAGTAGACCAAGGTTTGTAAACAGCACATTTGAGGGTACGCTGAGAAAAATTCGAATGAAAGGAAGAGAAGGAGTGATTCAAGAAAGAAAGAAAGAAAAAGTAGGGTGCGAGTAGCTATTTGGTGGATGGACAAATGGATGAGAAGAAAGGTAGGATAGAAGAAGAAAATAGAGAAAGAAAGACAAAGATACTTGTAGAAGAATAGCTTTAAAACGAAAGAAGAAAGAAAGGACAGTCGGATACTACGGAGACTCCCTTTGGTAACTCAACTTTTGAAAACAGTGAAAGTCATTTAAAGTTTGCCTCGCGTTTGTGTCACCTCTCTCATTTTCCGTACCCTACGAACTTGTCGTCCCTTTGCTCTTTCCCTTCTTTACTTTCCTACCCACTCCATCTTTTTTCCACTTCTTCCTTTTTCTTCGCACGCTTCGAGATCAAGCGTACACGCGTAGTCGACTAGAAGAAGCAAGCGTACGATCGCTAAATCCTCTACCGTTCGACGCCCTCGAGAGATACGCAAGAAATTTCAGATTCGACTACCCTAACCTCTTCTTTCTTTTCGCTCTCTCTCTCTCTCTCTCTCTACTTTTGCTTCTCCGACGAGTCAACGAGATTCACTCGAGATCGACTTGTCTACTCTTTCGGTGGGGCGAGGTTTGCCAAATGTACGTACGAATAGAGAAGGAATACGTGTAAGGATTTCACCGTTTGCATTTTTAGGCGCTTATTTATTCTCTTTCTCTTTCCCTTTCAATACTTTAAAGCTGAATTCGAAAGTTCGAATAGTACGAAAAAGAAAAGAAAACGTTTTCTTTTAAATGAAAATTAAATATATTTTATGTTTTAAATATTTAGAAATTATATATTAAGGATAAAAAGAATAATACAATTTTTAAATATTTATTAAATTATTATGAACATCAAACGGTATGTTTTGATTTGATTAAAAAATTCGACGCGTTTTAAAGCGTTAAAGTTCAATCCAATAATCGTTCTTTTCCTGGACTACCTTTATCACTTGACGGCCTGCAGAATGCTCTTATTTACTGGAGAACAAAAGTTGGCGCGCGTTTTTGGCCGGAGCAATTCCATTATGTTTTCTACGCCCTCCCAACGAAAAAGACACGCTACTTGTGACACACTATTCCCTTTACTTCACGAGACAGATATTCGTCTGTGTGTTCCCCGTACTTACTTTACAAATTCTTGGCTTCGTTATAAGAAATGATCTTTAGCATTTCAGGGATATTTTTTCTTTACTTTTAATCATTTTTTTAAATAGTTTTAATAAATGAAATTTTTCGTCTTTTTATGTATTCGTTTTAAAAAAATATATTAAATTTAACTTAATGCTTGAGTCTACTTGAATCATGAAAAATTTAATATTTTTTTAAAACGCCTTTAATCTTACAATTAGATGAATCAGTATTAAATCTTTTTAGACAGTAGAAAACTCGTTTAAAAGGCGATTATAATTAATATTACGAACAAAGGGTAAGGATGGTACTTGAGATCGAGAGAAGAGGTAGGAAAATTCTTTTTTGGTTAAAAGAGTCAACGTAAGTCATGTCCAAGCAGGGTTATCGACTTGGCTCTACCAGCTCACGCATCTCCCCTACGCGATTCTGCCTTTCGACGCAGTGCTGCTGGTGCCGGTGGTACCTACAAGCGTACAAGGCCATTACCATACAGGGACCAGTTCAAACAGACGTAGACTGATGTATGCATAGTTCGTCAGCGTATTCGAATTTCGTATTCAAATGGCACATCTCCCGAAGTCTAGATGGCTGTCGGGATGGTTGAAGGGAAACGATGTTCGAGTGAGATAGACGATGCTCTATATACAGGATGCCGCTCATAGAGGGTTAGATGCTCGAATATCTCGTTAATCAATACAATTAATGAAACTTTGTTTAAACATTAATGAAAACAAGATTAACTCTCTTAAATCTCCTCGACCTTACGATATTAGATTATTAATTATTAGATATATAACAAAGTTTATTTTTACGGCATACAGTATATCTGGATTAAGTAAAGAGTATATTAGATAAATATCGATGTTAACTTAATGGTCATCTTGACCGTAATGATAGAACGTCTTAACCTGGTATTTCGGTTTTAATAGGGGAAGGATGCAATAGTAAACAGAATGGTACGTACATCGCATTGGCACCCTCTTCAACCCCTTCATCTTGCTCCTGCTCTTAGGGTCTGACTTCATTGGAACATGTAGGGTAGACTATGAAAGGGGAGAGAGAGGAGGAAGAGACAGAGAGAGTGTAAGTGGTAAGAGTTACACTGTTACAAATCCTCTTATTCGACATTCGTGTACACGAGCCAGATAACATGCTTTTTTATTACTTGTAAAATATAATTGACAGAACGAGGTACTCTTGAAATCATCGTAGCAAAACTTTTTAGGTCTTTACACTCGTATCGATGAGTACTCACGAATATACTCGTTACTTTACTAAAATTCTACTTTCTTTTATTTCATTCTCCTGTTCTCATCTCTCTTTCTTTCTCTCTTTCTCTCTCTCTCTCTCTCTCTCTCTCTCTCTCTCTCTCTCTCTCTCTCTCTATCACATTTTTTTATTTGTCTCTGTGATTTTCTTTGTTGCTGTTAATTTTTTCCTTTTTTATTTTCTCTCTTTCTTTCTTTCATTTCACAAATTTGTTTCTCTTTCTTTTTAGTTTACAAACTTACCACGTATTATTAACATGAATCAGAGAGTTTAAACAATTCTATTTTATTTTATTTTCCACTCTTTAATTTGACTTTATTCCATCGACAATAGAGCACGACGATGAGAAAATTTTTCTACAATTTATTTTTTAGGTCTGTTTAAGACAATGTTACGTTCATTTATACGTGTATGTATGCGTGTTTGTATGTATGGCATTTGAATTTAATTCTGTTGAAATCGTCTTTGACACTGGTATTAGAGAATCACTAAATCGCAAGTTGTTGGGGTAGAGCTCCAGACAGTCTTACTAATTGGAGGCACAAATCTGACTCAAATGGGTAGATTGATAAATGTTTGTCGAAAGAAGATTTCGTTGACTTCTTGATTTATGTGATTAAACGATATTTAGATACTTTTTCAACTTTTCTTACACATTCCTCTTTAATAACTTAGGAAATTCGATATTTTCTTCGTAAACATATTGTCAAATTTCTTGATGTTTCTTTTGTTTACTATCGATATTGAAATTTTTCTATCGAGCTATTGACTAAACGTTATTACGATGTTTGCCTGCCATTACGTTAACTCAATTTTTCCAGCCATTAGAGAGACGTATGAGCGAAAGGCCATGTCAAAAGAACGCTGTGTAATTCGATTTGTGAGTGGCAATAAAAAATCGTAATCAAGTTAGAATGAAAAATTTCCTTTAGTTTGACGAACACTCGACGAAAATGCTCGAGGCTATTAACAAAGCTTTCTAATAGTTCGCTTTTGTAAAACCTATAATTCATACACTTTACGATTCTTTGAAAACTTTTTTCTTTTTTTTTTCAAATAAAGTTACATAAAAAACGAGATCTTACCAACAGTCGACGTGTATGCTTCAAAGGTAAACGTTCCATGGAACGCGTTTCTGTAAAGACAAAATCTGTCAGTTTGACGATTTTATGAATAAATGTTTCTCGTTTGGAAAATAAAATTATAATCCTTTGATCGATCATTCGTGAATTTGTTGTATATTAGATAAACATTTCGAATTAAATATAGGTTGTCTCAAAGCTAAGTTTATTTATATATTTTTCTTTTATTTCTTTCTTTAACTTTATATATAGTTCTTTTTTTTTCTCATTCACCATAGATATAAAAAAAATCAACCTTCGAAGTGTATAGTCGTACATATAGACGAGGATTTCGTTCTAACGACAAACTTGCTCGAAAACTTGGCACCGTAAGACGATCTAGTGACCCTTACGCTGTCCCTAGCTTCGGTCGTGAGGGACGGTAGCTTACGTTAAACTTTATCTCCTTGCAAGTGGGAAAGAGAAAGAGAGAGAGAGAGAGAAGAAGAGAAGAAGAGAAGAGTCTTAAAGTTCGCTTTATTAAAGACCCCTGCGACTACTTGAAGCCCAAGTACTTCTCCGCTGTGGTTCCGGTATGGCTTTCTTAACGTATACGTTTCCTCACGCGAAATTAAAAGCTCGCCGAGTTTCGTTGTCCATTCGTTCAAGAGCTTTATTAATGGGAAGAAAGTCTGCTCGTAAACAGGGAAAACGTACCACGAGAGCGTAGCTATAGAAAGAGTAAGCGAGTTTCCTGGTTACGTGCCTTTGTTTTATCGGTTTTACCAAGAAAATGTATCGATCGAGCTTTACGGATTTACGTTTTCTTCTCTCTCTCTCTCTCTCTCTCTCTCTCTCTCTCTCTCTCTCTCTCTCTCTCTCTCTCTCTCTCTCTCTCTCTCTCTCTCTCCTTTTTTCCCTCTTTATTTTATTCCATTGTGTGGAGAATCAATACATTTCTTTAACATCAATTTTTTGTTATAGGGTAAAACACCCAATACCGGAATGACAAAGGATACGTAACTGATTTTTCTTATTTTTAAAATACTTAATTAGCTAATATATGAAAAAAAAATTAATTCATTGTATGAAATCGACATTTAACTTTTCAGGCATAATCATATCATTTAGTTTTTTGAAATTTAACATATTACAAAACAGGCTTTTCAAGTAACTTCTTTTTTACCATTATTTCCATTAAAATTCTTCACGAAATGTCTGCGTTACAATTTAGCAAAATAAACCTTACATCGGAAAACAGTGTTCTGCTAATGGCAAGATTTTTGACCCAGCAGAGAAACTTTACACTTCTCTGTTTTACAAAGAACTGTGTTTCGATAAAAATTTTTTAGTTTTCAACGTAAAATTTCGCAAAAAATTGGTCAAAAAAAGTTAGTTGTTGGAAAATTGTATATATTTTGGTTTAACAGCAAGAATTTAAATAATTACCACTATATTTATAATAAATTTTAATGTTAAGGATAACATTTAGTGATTGTATAATATTTTACGTTAAAAATTGATCCGAGTATCCATTGAATTAGAAAGTCTGATATAGCGGTAGAGTTTGGTGAAGAGATTAGTTTGGAAAGTCCTAGGTTAGAAATTAGTTCACTTCACCTTTTGAGCAGTGAATTTTCGTAGTGGTTCTAAACTAATTTTCAAAGTGTTGTAGAACTATGAACGACGTCCCTGTGTGCAAAGAGTAAATAACTATATAATAATATATGCAAATATCTACCGAGACGTATAAATTAACGGCAGTATTACTTTGGAGCAAAATTTAAAATATTTTAACAATACGTATGCTTACGTTAATATTACTCAAAGGATTATAATCCAATAACCGAAGGATACATTTAAAAAACCATCAGAATGATGTTTTACGATTTATTATATAATGCATTTGCTAACAAAATGCGTAGATGAAATGAAAAGGGGAACAGTAAAAGGTATAAGAGTAACAAAACGAGAAAGGTAGAGAAGAGAGAAGAAAAACATGATCGGTGTATCAGCGTTAGAGTCGACCGAAGGTTATCCATATTTCCAGTCGTTGGACCGTGCAGAGGGGTTGCCAGAGTTCATTACGGTAATCTGCCCTTCCTGAGTAACGCATCGATGAAAATGTATAATCGTATCTGACGTTCCCGTGCGCTCCCGATATCTACAACGATATCCAGCTACGGCGCTTATCCACCATCACCCAAGCGTAGTTTGCGTAGTTATATGACTACATCCCGTCTACTGATCCGAGATAATTATCGTTGCTGGGACGACCTCGAAAGCGGCTGCCGTCTCTAGGAACCCCTATCGTGCGTTTCACGATTATCGCGACTTTAAGAATGATCCTTCTATTCTTATTCGACTCGTCTACCCAACTGAGAAGAATCAAAATTTCCTCTAATCGGTCAATCTAATTTCGCATTTTACATTTCGAATATATACGAGGATGGATTGAAAAGAGTTTTGAGTCTATGTTTTTCCTATAAATGTTAAGACTATATTAAAAAATAATTATGAGTTTCAGTAACAAAAAGATGGTTTCTATATCGGGTTGAAGACTTTTCAATTTACCTCCGTATATGTGCCGGTAATAATTACAGTAGACCTAGTTAAAAAACAAAAAACAAAGAAAATTTTACTTTTTTATTTATTTTTTAATAAAAATAATTATTTTTTGTAATATAAAATAAATCATAAAATCAATTTTTAATTTCTCGACTCATTGTCAGTCCATTGTTACAGTTATCGACACATATGTTCTAGGAAAAATGTATAGCTGCATTACTTGAGGACGAATTTGATTTTACATCTGAAATGTTCAAAATATGAAATAGAAATAGAAACAGATATAAAATGATTTTCTATTTGCGAGCATAGGAGCAAGTATTTCTCAAAGTTAAAGGAAATAAATGATCGATGTGGGTTTCTCACAGAGGACCACGGAATATTCGGAAACATCGAAACGATTTGAGCAAGTTTCGTGAATACCATTTATGTTAGCCAGCCACAGAAGAGAGAGCAAACCCGCTAATGCACTTTGATGAAATATCGATGGATGGTATAAAGAGAATGTAACTTGCGCGTTTTCCTACAGGAGTGGAATAGTGCGGTTGGCCAGTAATATGGGGCTAAATATACACACACACATGCACGCTCCTACGTAGCATGCTGGATCGTGGGATCCAACGAATGCTCTCAACATCGTACGTGTCCCGAGAAAATGGTGAGAGAGTGGAGAATACACTCGCGTTCTTGTCGCCGTTTTTACTCGCACAAAAACAAACATGAGAGATATAAATAAACTTTACACTCCTTTTTCTGCAAATTAATATCTTTGTTTATCATTACTATAGAAAATTAAATAAATTAAAAGAAGAAATTTTTGTATAACAAACAATTCTATTCCCAATTTTTTGTAGAGAAAGTATTATCATTTTTTTCTATAAAGTAATATACACTTATCATTTAATATTTGACTCTTATCGATGAACGATTGAAACAAGGAATTATTTTTATTTAAGTATATTTCTCTTTTTTTTTTTAAATAAAAAATCTTGTAGTATATCACTTTCGTATTATATACATTTCACGCATTTGCTCTAACAATAGACATGAAAATATAATATAAGTGTAGCTATGCGACTTCGTGAGATTTACCGGGTGCTCGAACACTGAGGTCACCGGCCATAGTTTCTCTCTCTATCTCTCTTTCTCTCTCTGTTAGCTCGGTCAAGAAAATAAAGGCGAGTGCGCTTCGTAATTGCGCCCAGAGTAGGTGTATATGCATTCGTTCTATCTTTTTATTAAGTCCAGAAAGGGAGTTCATTTTTTTTTCTTATTTCTTTTTCTGTTTTATGTTGCCAGTCGTATACTAACACATAGCATAAACGCGTGGCACGTCTACCTCGAAGCGGTCTCTTGCACGTGAAACTTCAATGGGTATCCATAAAAACACGTATGCATACGCGGAAGTCGAATGAAGTTGACGGAAGGAGTGGAAAAATGATATCATAATGCAATGTAAAAATAGTAAACGAATGGCGGATTCTCACACCTTTACCATCAAGGTAATATTACTGAGATAGAGAGAAAAAGAGAAATAGAAACTTCTTTATCACTATTTTTATTTCACAATTCGTATATTTTATGATTATTAAGATTGTAGATTTTTCTAGTAAATACGACTGAGAGGTAATATTTTTGTTAGATTTGAATATTTCACGAGTATCCTGCTGTTACGATAATATAACTTTGATATTCTGTAAATAAAGATAATTTTCAATTTGCACAAAAACATTTATTTTGAGATCGATTTCGATATTATTAGGAAAGATCAATCGTTCGTAGTTATGCATATATTTCAATGTTAAAACTCGTAAAAGTTTCATACGAGATGCGCCAAATAATGCGCTAAATAGAAAAAAAATATCGAACTTTCAAGACGGACGTTACGCGTTTAACCTGAACGTGTTTTTCTATGAATCCAATATTCTGAAGGACCATGAAATATGTCTGATAATAAAAAAGTCGAAAAATTTTTCGAACAGGATGCACGATTTGCTCGCTCGTTCGCTCGTTAGCTCGCTTGCAGCAGGGGAGAAGCAACAATTAAACGAGCGGAAAGAATAGGATCGGATATCCCTCGAAATAGGATAGTAAAACGTGTAAAATTCAAAGAAAGGGGTAAAAAAGAGAAATTCGTGGATATTCAACGATTTTCGCACCCCTCCCTATATCCAATATCCCACACGCCGATTTTCCTTTATCGCAGTGGTCAGGCAGGAGGCAGCTTGACAAAATTATCGAACAAATTATTTGTTCATGTAAATTGTCGTCAAACGGACAGTACCGGCGACTATTTCACCGTAACAATCGCTATTACTCTCGCATGTCGATGAGTTTCACTACTCCCATAAATATTTATCGTTGTTTTTCCGCTGACCGGCTAATTATTTATGCGCTACTTGGAATGACTAATTTTCGGGAAATATTTTTAACAAAGAGACGTAGAAGGGAATGTCTTCGACATTATTTTCTTTCCTTTTTTTTAGAAAACACTTGAAAAAATCATGAATCGTTGAAATAAGTATTAAATTCGCTTTCTCGTCTTGTTTATAACATTTTCCATTATCTTCCTTATTTCTTTCTCTCTCTATCTCTCTCATTTCTTTCTTTCCTTCAATTGTTTTAAAGATGATCACGAAATGACGTATTTTAATTCTTTTTCGTAGATTACAAGTCGAAGAATCGTCGAGAGCAGTTAATGGCCGGCGTCGTCCATGGTAGAAAGAAGGGAAAGAGAAAGAAGAAGGAAGGGCTCGCGCAAGTATGCCCGGTTTTAACGATCAAAGGGAACGTGGGTGTATATTAGCCGCTGCCGGCAGAAGAAAAAATAGAGGGACAGGCAAATAACGGCTGGTACAAAAAAAGCAAAGACCGAAGAGGAGCGATCCTGCACGGAATGATCTCGAGGAACCCCCAAAGGGAGAGCTCGAACCACCCATGGTGTCCGTTATTGGAGGACATTAAGTCATTATTGATTACCTCTTCTTACCAGGCTTCTACTGCGCTCGAGCATGCTTCGCATACGCGAGAGCAGGTAAAGAAAAGAAGAGAAAGAGGATGAAAGAAAGAAAGAAAGAGAGAGAGAGAAAGAGGAAGAAACAGAGTGAAATAAAGAAAGAAAGAAAGAAAGAGAGTACCTCTTGCAAGGGTTCATCGACTTGTTTGAAGGATATTGCAATAATTTGTTATTTTTCATTCGCAACGATCCCCATTTGCTGTAGGTCTCTCTTTCTTCATTTTTTTTCTATCTCTCTCAAGGCTGGCTTTAAAAAATTGCTCAAGTTAAGAATGCTTTACGAGCTACACCCACCTACCGTTGTTCCGGTGAAACGACAGATTTGCGACCGATTCTTCTCAGAGCAGAAGAATTTTGATACGATCAACATCATCTTCTGCATTTGCTCGATATTTTAAATTATTTTAATGTCAATTGTATTCTGTATTTTACTTGAAACTCTTTCCGTATCCACAGTATAAATATTATTAAATTTTTTGGTTTTCGTGAAACGCGTAAACATAAATCTTCGATGCCAATGTTTCGTTAATTAAATTTTGTCTCTTTACTGTAGAAAGCTTATCATATGGTGCAACTCGTTAGCGATAGATGATCTTTATCATTTACACGTTAGGGTTCATTACCGAAAGTGAGTGTTCGTCGTTGTCATTGTCGTTGCTGTTATTAGTGTGCACGCAACGATGAGAGAGAAATAAAGTCTTCTACGCGCTTGCGTTGAGCTACAACGAACATACGTAGTTTGGTGTTACAGTACACATTAAACAACACAAGGGAGAGAATATCTACGTGCATTTCTAGACACATGTACATGTATGTAAATTCGTAGGCATGCACGCGCACTCGCGCTGAAAGCATACTACTTGGCCCGTGCAAGTGACATGTTCCGGCTAAAACCCTCATAAACCCGGCATTATCGAGTCAGTGTCATGGCACACTAGGCTCGGCCGTATTAATTAAAGCCTATCAATTTGAGCCGTATTGCCAGTATCCGGCACAGGAGAACGTACCAGGAATATCGTCTATGTGTATATGTGTATGTATATATGTTTATGTATATATGTATGTATGTATGTATGTGTGCATGTATAGTTCAATATGCGTTACAATGATCTTAACTCTATCCTACCAGATGATTATTCAATATTAATTTAAGTACGAGCATGAACGTATCATCTTAGAAATCTTAGAAAAGTTCTAGTATATATATATTTATTTCGTATTAAACGAAGTAAAAGAAATATATCTTTAATAATTTATTCTATTCATAAAATTATCCTGTAACTTATTATGTATCTATGCATCTTTAACCGTTTGACCATACGATTAATTAACCCCACAAGTATCACGACCATTCAAATGATTGATTTTCAATTTTATATATTTTAAATTCTGGATTCACAATATGTTATTATTTTTCTTCATTTGATTTAACATCAATTATAATCAGGTTTGCTTTTATTATTTAAGTCAGTACCAATTTAACAATTATCAATATTTCATCGTAAAAAAATCTATCTTAATAAAATATATCTATTCATATATTTATCGTATTACCACATCAATATTTTACAAAATGTACGCAGGAAAGAAGAAAGCAATCGTTGTAAGAAGAATCGAAATAGCCATTGGGTTAGCCGGGAGGCTTGACGAATGGCGAAACGTGGAATATTATCAATTGGAGAGAGAAAGATAAATTTTCTCTTTTTTTCCACGCGATTCTCACGTCTCGAAGTCTAAGGAGAAAGGGGAAGGGCGCGAAGGATACCCGTCCCTTCTGGGAGCCGGTGTTTCGTTCGTTCATTCGTTCGCTCGTCCGTCCGTTCGTTCGTTCGTTCGTCCGTCCATCCATTCGTCCGGTTCTCTCTCTCTCTCTCTCTCTCACATACACAAACTCTTCGAAAAGGGGGCCTATAACCTCGAGGCTATTAGGGCGGTCCAAGTATTTGAACCTCACACCTCGATCTCGTGGCCGAGAGGCACCTGCTCTTTTGGAACTGGGCGGTCCGTAATTACCTACCCTATGTTTCGCCCACCGGTCCGTGCGTAGATGTAATCAAAACGAATCATTTGAAAACTCAATTACCCTCATTACGTCTATTAAAGTGTCTATCCTCGCGGACCGAGACCCGGCGCTCGCTCGGTTTCGCTTCTCGACTTCACGCGTTTTTTCTTTCATTCTTCACTATCTCTCATTCTCTCTCTCTCTCTCTTTCCTTCTAGTCCTTCGACGTGAGCCACTATTTAGTTCATTTTTTCTTTCCCTTTTTTTTCCGATCTTGTTCTCCAATTTTATGCCACCAACGATTTTGACAATGTATCTCCGAGGGACACGATATTCGGAACGTTTACGAGCCTGGAATTCTCTATAAATTAAAGGCTCCTGTATAAATTTTCATATTTCAATATTCTTTAAGAGGCTATACATAACTTTACACGACTCATTAATAAGCGTGTTTGGTCTTATTTAATAATAAAATCATAATTACTTCTCACATAACGTACAAATAATCTTTCTAATAATATTTATAATATTATCATCGATAAATATCTGATCATGAAAGGGAGAAAGAGAGAGAGAGAGAGAGAGAGAGAGAGAGAGAGAGAGAGAGAGATCGAAAAATATATGTGCAGTGTATAAGGAAAAGAGAAAAACAATAGGAAAAGATTCCATGGAGAAGAATTATTCGTTTCTCTTGGCATTTTCTTGGATCAAAGAGTGTCAAGCAGAATTGTTGTTGCGACGCATTATGGAGACAAAAAAGGGATGACCAGGATTCGGTGGGTTAGGTTGAGGCGACACCGACGAATAAGCCATCTGTATGTTAAAAGGAAGGAGACTACATCGGTCCGAATCTTCATTTGCCGGTAATAAGATAACTATTTCCACACTTGTATTATATTAATTCGGGCAGGTATGCTTTTAGCTTCCTGTTTCTCGAATAAACAAATGAACTAACATAAGTGTCCGACTCGAATACGTGCAGTTTTTATAACAAATTAATTGTCTAACCGAACGAACAAATAGCAATCGATATTCCTTCTTTCCAATTTTCATTTTTTCTACACGCGCGTCTACCTATCAATTTTTTCTTTTTATTTTTCCTTCTCCTTATTCTTCTTTCTTTTCTTCTTTCTTCCGTTCTTTTTCTTTTCTGTTTTTTCTTTTCCTTCGCGCCCCTTATTTCCACTTCATGATGGTACATTATGTGCACAAGCACGACGATAACTTTATTCACGAGTGCACGCGATCTCATAGATACTGACGCTTTCTTCTTTAGTTTGCCTCTCTTCTACGTGTTGGGAAACGATTTAGCGAGACAATAATTTAAGGTAAGTAAGGTAGTATATCGTGATTGTTGTCTTAAATATGCTACGAAACGTGTTTGCACTATGGTGAGATGCTAAAACACGTGTGTTGTGGTAAAACAAACATCACATATGTAACGAATCATTCGTTTATTTAACTACGCATATGTAAAAAAATATATACGCACAATCAAATTTTTACGATAATATTATATTTTTGTATTAAAAAAAAACATTATTTTGTTAATTAAATTAAATAGAAATGATTAATAACGTCTGAGGAATATTATTTAAACATGGCAACTTATCTTCAATTGTTATCCAACAATCGGATAATACGAATGGTGCGAAAGTTCGTGCTTTTCTCAATTAAACGTTCCAGTGTCTGTCTCATAGGTTGTCTGAGTACAGGACAAGTGTCGTTTACGTCTTGAGACAAGCGTAAATTGACCAAGTTCCAAGAGTGACAGTGGATTAAATCGGATAATTCGTTACTTCGCAGTACATCTTGATTACTTCGTAAGATTTGTATCGCGTTTACGATTGGAAAACTTAGTACCTAAAAAGGAGAGACGAAAATAAAAGAAATAAGATATATCGATTTGTTCTAAAGTGATTTGGTATTAAAAAATGTTAATTGAGTCAAGACGATTTACAATTATTCTCGTATTTTTCGAATATCTTTCAGTTTAATCTTATAAAGCTTTGTCGTTAGTTCTATGAGAGATTTTCTCAATAGGAAGATAATGATAAAGAAGAAAATAGAAAAAGAAAAAGATGATCTATGAAGTGTTAACTCTAAAGGATTCTTTGATTTGACATTAACGATGTAATTGCTCAGTTAAGAGGTATGAAAACAGTCTATCTAGAGTTAACGAAATGTAAAGGATCGATTCATTATGAAAATGGAAATCTAATCATGATAGTACGTTCTGTCTTTCTCTAACGCATAATTAGAGGCTTCACTCCTTGATCGTCTGGTCAAAACCGTGCATGATTTATACAACGCTATGTGGTTCCTTTGTATTCGCGACTAATTTATGTCGATGCCAGATAGAATCGACGATGAGCCTTGTTATTGAACCATCGTTGCATTACTCTACACTTTCATCGAATTTGAATCGATTATTGGATATTGCCAACCGAATAACCCCGTTCCGATGTATCGATTTGAAATAAGACCATCAGTAAATCGAGAAAAAGAAAAAGAGAAAAAATTTTAAGTTAAGTAATTAGAAAATCTTTTTTCTCTCATCGTCCTTCCGTGTCACATGGTATACAATCATTTTAGCGGTCAGTTATTACTAATGGAATAAAATAACAGAGAAAAACGCAAAATCGCTCTGGGCTTTATTGAAAATAAGAAAAAATAATTGCTATGGGGAGTAAAAGAAAGGGCAAGAGCGAGAGAGAGAGAGAGAGAGAAAGAGAGGAGTAGTAAAAGTAAAGGCGCTCAAAGGTGGCTTATCGAGATATCGTTTCTCGTAAGGGAACATTTACTTGCACGAAGGACTCGTTTCGTTCTTAGTCTGCGTGAAGCGACGTTAAACTTGACGCTCGACGAGAAAGTAAGACGCGTGCCGATCTTCTTGCGAGTCTGTACTTTCGAGAAAGCATTAAATTGTTTCGCGAACGATGTTATACCTAAACGATGCCTTTTCTCTCTCTCTCTCTCTCTCTCTCTTTCTCTCTTTTCGCGTTCTATAAATGTTAAAATTACTTTTATAGCGAATTGCGCAAACAAGTCTTGTTACATTTCGTTAGAAATGAAAAGGGAGTATAAAAAGTATAAAAATAAATAATCTACTGAAATAAAATCTACGAACGATGTATTAAAACGATTTCTTTCTCTCTGTCTCTCTCTCTCTCTCTCTCTCTCTCTTCCCTCTCTATCTATCTATCTATCTCTTATTATCTCTCTTTTTTTCTCTACTACTTGAAGAAAATATAATATTAAATAGGTGAAAATTTAACGATAATATGCAAGTTTGACTTTGAGTGAGAAAAGAGGGCCGCTGTGTTTTTCTAGCAAATCTCACGTTGGTGCACTTCTCGCGATCTCAACTCGTGCGCGAAAGTTAGTCACTGTTTCTCGTGGCGCGATAGATCATAATTTTTATGTTGGGCAAGGTTTTTATCGCATCTTTGGATTACGGTTTAGAAAAGAGTAGCCATATATCCGCGTTAATTTAGATCTTGACGGAAGTACATACACCGAGCGTCGGCGTGTGCATTGTAGGCAGGAAGAGTACTACGTCCTCTTTCCAGTCTCGAGAGCGAGACTTTGCTCCGGGGCTCGCGAAATTTAAGTTAACTAAGTCTCTCTTTTCTTTCTTTCTCTCTCTCTCTCTCTCTCTCTCTTTTGCACTGTCTTCTTCTCTTTCTTTCTAGTCTAGTGCATAATACCGAGGAAAATAAATTTTCCGACTAGTTCTCTCTTTCTCTTTCTCTCTAGCATCGTCTCGACAACCAACCGGCGAGCGAGAATGAAAATACTATTTACGCTATTTTGCACGTTTTATATCTCTCAAAGTGTGAAACGATACTACCACCAGTTATTCATCTTCTCTCGTATAGAAGAGAATATTTACCTTCCTACTCACCCACTACTTTATCGAGTATTATTTTCGATGGATCGCGAACAGAAGGAAACTCGTTGATAGCTACTTCGATAGCGAGAAGTCAGAAATTCGAGAAGCGAGGAGGGTAGTCAGTCGGCCGTTTAAACGGGTACTCTTAAATAAACTTTGGTGAACGAGAGTATAGACGAGGAAAGAAAGCAAGAAAGAAAGAAAAAAAGAAAGAGAGATCAAGATACCAAAAGATAAATTCGCTCGGGCGGCGTTCCTATTCTTTTCGAAATGGCTACCGACTCGGAGTTCCACCGTAATTCAATTCTTAAGGGTATCAAACACACAACCCTTTCATTAAGCAGACCCCTTCATCAGCGTAAGAGTCGTGGGGGCGAGAGCTTGCCGGCTGACTGGCTGGCTAGCTGACTGGTTGGTTGGTTGGTTGCCTGGCTGGAGGGACAACGAAGTTACGTTGCAGAAGTACTTAAAGCGAAAATTCCACGGATCGATAGGTACCTACAGCGTTGCCTCTTGCGAAAATGAACGCTTGCTCCTATCTCTATCTTTCTTTCTCATTATCTCTCTTAAACTATCTCTCTCTCTCTCTTTCTCTCTCTCCCACTATCCTTGCCTTTCCGCACCTTATTTGTCTCAGAGAATCAGGAAGAAAGCTCTGAAGGAAATTCTCGAAGAGAATTAGAGAGAATAACGAGATATTATCTTCTGGCCTCGGTTGCGATTTCATAATTTTATTCATTGGAAAACTTGTGTCGGGAGTATTTCTTTACCTGGTTATACTCGTAACAGCGCCAATTATTTCGTAACGTTGAAGCTCGCAAAAAGAAAAAGACAAAAGAGAAAGAGAGGGAGAGACAGAAAAAAGAAATATTTGTTACGTGTTTATCATTTTTCTTTAGAATAATACTTTACATTTATTACGGTTTAGCAAAAGAGGAAATTCTTTTCAACTCGTTGGCAGAATATTGTTCTTATAAATTGTTGTCTATCTTTTTTTTAATTCCTTTCTTTATTACTTTGGTTTCTTTTCATTAAATATTAGATCGAAAAATGTTTTAAGCGGTTCTAAACCAATCTTGTTTCATCGAATTACGCTGCAGTCAAATCGAATAGAGAGGATAGAGAGTAGGAGGGTAGAAGAACGGGAGACCTTTAATTAAGCTCTCGGTAACGTTATCGCGAGAGACAGTGAACGTTTTAGTTTCGTTGAAACGACGAGCCACCGGCGTAGCAACGAGCTCGATCGTTGTAAACGAGATAATGACACGTTGTCGATCGTTATAAGCTTTTTAATTACTACAACGAGGAAAGGAATATAGTAGTTTGCGCAATTTTGATGCTTTAAAAGCGCATCTGTGTAAAAGTCCAATAAGCTTGCACACGTCTATGTGTGTATGTGTGTGTATGAAAAAAGGGTACCAACATGGAGAAATGGAAAGGTAAAGATCTCTTTCTTAAAATGAGTTTTACAAGAGGCATAGAAGAAGAGAACTCTTATTTCAGGTTAACGACGTATGGAAAGAACCGATAGTACTATTGAAAATACAAAGCCTAGCGGGCTCTCATCAATTAATTGGCATACGTTAATTAATATATATGTATACGGATCTTTATTAGATTAAATCAAGCTTTACTCATTGACGACGAAACGCGACGTGTATCAAAGGTTGAAATTAGTTACTGTTTTAAATTGGCTTTGGAAAGCTTACGCTCATTGAGATCGGATTATCGGCAAAAATCATCGTCTAATTAGGAATGCGATCGTATCGGGGTTGGCTTTTCGTACGAAGGATCAAGACTCGTCGATTATAGCGAATCATCATCGAGTCACGCATCTCTCTCGGTTCGAGTGTCTTTCTCGGTTCTCAGAAGAATGCAATTTATAAGTAAAAGAGAATCATGAATTTGCATAAATCTGTAATAAAAATGTTGATTTTATTTTTTGTTTTCTTCTTCTTTTTCTTTTCTCAATAGGTTAGGCTTCAGCAAACGAATTTCTGAAAAATAAGGTAGTAAATTTTCTCGATTTTACGTTCCACGTTCTTAACGTAAGAGGAGATAAAATGCGGATCGACCATCCAAAGAAGAATCTGCGAGCGAGCGAAGCGGGGACGCTCTAATTTTGCTAAACAACAAGAGTAAAGAAACATTCTGCTTAATGCTGACAAATCGGTGGATTAACAGACGGGAAGTATTCCAGGTTCGTCCAGGTTACGAGCTAGAGCTCTTATACTCGTGTAGGAGTAAATTTCTCCGAGCGCCTTCCCAATTTCTCAAAGATTTAAACGCATCTCGGCCGCTTAAATCACCGCTCGGTTGTTCGCTCGCTCGCTTGCGAATTACTCGGCATACTAGCTTCACTTTAAAGGATATATATTACACTTTTCGCGACCTTCATTCGTGTTCGAGCGTCCAGTTGTCATCAGATGAAACGAAGAGAAAAATAGTAGTGTGTTTCGCTTTAAAAAGAGATAGAGATATATAGACAGACAAATAGTTTCAAATGACACCTCTGGCATGTCGTGTATTTTCATGTGCCAAACTATACTGTGAGAAACTACAAACTTTCTATTTTATTGAAATATATGAATAAAAACGTGAAACATGTTACTTTCTTTACCATCATTTTTCTTTATTTATATTTATTATATTGTTACTTTAGCAGACATATAAAACAATTAAATATAACTAACCCTAAAAAAAGGAATAGTAGAAAGGATCAGTAAATTACACGAAATCTCGTTCTAAACCCTGAGGCTCTCGATATTGTAAAGAAAATTTATTGTCCCAGCGAAGATGTGTCGCGCGAAACTTCGCGAGCCCTCACAATGTTTCGTCCTATGCCCGTTAAATCATATGATTTTTATCACCCCTGCGTAGCTCGTTCTCCTCCATAAATGCGCGTTATGGTGAACGAACGAACGAACGAACGAACGAGCGAAAAAATGAATGAGCTAACATTAAAAAAAAAAAAAGAAAATAAAAGAAGAAAAGAGGGCAGAAAGAAATTAAAGAAAGGTAAGAGAAAAAGAGGGACCAGACCGGAAAGAGATGCGTGTACAGGATCGCGGAGGCCGAGTTTAACGTTTTCGTGCGTGCGACCTGGTACCGGTGACCATATATACGCGTTAATACGGTGATTTAAGACTTAACGCGCGTTCACGAGGGAAGTCGAAGCTCCCCTACGCGTTCGTTCGTTCGTTCGTTCGCGCGTGTTACTAGCGAGTGTGCGTGCGCGTCCTCGGTGCGAAACGAGCCAGCACGATGTGGTCTGGTGGTCGTGAACGAGATGCCTGGTAAGACACCGGGGTGACAAAGCATTAATTAAGTCGTACACGTTTATCGGATATTCCCAAGTTGGCTTATGTGCCACGAGCAGGTATAACTTGGAAGAAAATCACCCGGTATAACGCAACGTCGATGAAATATGTCGTCCGTGGGAGCGAACGGTGCCTCGTAAAGCCTCGAGATTAAAGTTTATGAGATGTAAAGAAAAATAAAGAAATACATTTTTACGATAAAATGTGTTCCGCGAGTGCATACTTTATCGGTTACGTATCGTTTAGTACCTTATAACCCCCCTCATTTTTATTTTAGTATCTTGTACACCCTTTCTCTTTTCTTTTTCTTCACTTTTCAGTCACTCTCTTATCCCTTTTTTCTCCGTTTTCAAAAATTTATTTACAAAACGTTATGGGATCTCAACTTCTTATTTCCTTTATTGCCGATTGTTCCTTCATAAATAAATGGGTGCACGAATTGTGAATAAATTCTTACAATAAAAAAAATCTAGTTATAGGTATTATGTATTTTATTTCCTTGTGTGTATTAAAATTCTTAATAGCTTATTGTTAGCCATCTTCCATACCATCACTCATTGCTATATCAAAAATCACACGTCAATGTGATTTGTACACTTAGCAACTTTCTAGGATTAACGTGTCTTGTCTTTCTGAAAGGCTTCATTTTCCTTTCTCTTTCTGCTTTCTCCTCCCCCTTTAGCTTCTTTCATCTTCATTCTTCCTTCTCGTTTCTCTTATTTTCCTGAAGCTTTGAACGGACGTGCGAATCACGCGATCGAGAATCTTAGCTTCGTCTCGCGAATTCCGACGCGTTGGGTGGCACAGTAATTGGACGCAATTTTCACTATGGATTAAGAATTCGAGTCTTCCATTGAAACGTAAAAATTGAACGGTTTGCATGTAAGGGAGGGGCGGTCTTTTGGAGATTGTCCCGAATCACGACGTACCTTATATATGTCCATTGACTCCTTTTTAAGAAACCACGGTAAGCTACTGAATTTCGACTTCAAAAGTTGTATGAAAAACGATGGGAGGAGCCGGGTTTCTGTTCTGGCGCACAAATATTGGTGAGCCAGTGTTAAAAGTGGGAACGTTCGAAAAAAAGAGCTCCACCTCGTCGAAAAGGAACAACCTATAACGGTGAAGATGAGGACGAGATGTCTAAATCATCGTCATTTTTGTTTCGAAGAAAATTATAAGAATTATATTCGAAACGCTAGATTAAAAAAATTTGAATAGAATTATTCTTATTTTATCCTTGTAACTTCAATGGCTTGCAATTCAGTATAAACGACTCAATTCTATGAATTTTAAAAATAAGCAGTATGATAAAACGATAAAAAAATAATGATACAATACTTACTTAACATAAACGTGTAACATTAACATCATTTAAATCGATTTGACTATAGCGATTTAAAATATCGCAATACGGTCGACCTAGATTTGATTTATTACACGAAGATCAGTCCCCAAAATTACTTCCGTCCTTTTACGTGACAAACTTCGTGCACAAGAATAGTCACACTTCCGTACGTGAACGTACACGCTCGTCGTCGTGCCTTTTAATTTTTTTCACGTAATTATCTCACTCGAGCGCATAAGGTATTCTTATTTCTTGGTAAAAACATGCAAAGGATCGTAACGATCATTCAAGATCGAATCAACTTAGTCACCCAACTTTATTGACACGAAATATTCATAATTTTCATATGAATATAACGAACATTTGTTTAACTTCAAATTTTGTTAAAAATATAAGACACTTAAAAAGTAATGAATTTAATTTTGAAAAATAATATTAATAATATGACAAGCTGATTGAAAGATATAATCGACGAATATATCGACATTTTGATCTAAACAAATTGTTCCTATTTCTCATATATTTCAAAACGAGAAAAATGAAATAAAGAAACGGATGGATTAAATCCGAACGTAGCTGGACATGCAAGGAACAAGAAATACAAAGTAAGGGGAATTAGCGGAAGGAACGAATTGGTGCACGTAAGAAAGGAGAAGAAACGTAAAGTTCGCGGAATCGCAGAATTTCGAAAGCGTGTTTCGAGTCCATCAAGAGTGTCGGCCTCTTGCTCGTTTGGTAAATAGCGTGAGAGAGTAAGAAAGAGAAAGAGAGAGAAAGACAAGACCGAGCTCTCTCATTTGTCGATGGATCGTGTTGGTACCTTAGAGCAAGCTTAATGCATTGCTTGCACGCCAACCGTCTTTGGAAACTTATTGGCGCGAAGGAGACACTTTGTCTGAACGTGTGTACGCGTAAAGTAAGTACTTACTTATGAGCTTTCCTCGGATTGACGAAATGTCCAGATCCTTAAACATTTACAACAACCGAGTAATTTTTTTTCTTTTTTCATTTATTTAATATCACATCAGCCACTTACAGGTTTATTAACAACCAAAGGAAAGGTATACAGATTATTATACAATTGAATATATTAAAGTTATTGTAATAGACTTATGTTATTATGAATTTTAAGTGATTTAATCTAAAGTATCTATTTTCATTATTAAACAAAACCGGTCTCGTCCATCGACATGAGATTTTTAATCTCGAATGATATAATATTTTCTTTCGTACTTATATTGATTTAATTCATGAAATTATTAAATTATTTATATATGTATGTATATTTGTACACGTAAATGGAAAAGTAAATATGTACATAGCCGCAAGCTTTTACTCGTTCAAACAAAGTTGCCTTAAATGAATTTTTTTATTTTTCTCTTTTAAATATTTAAATTCAGGAGAAAGAGAGAGAGAGAGAGGGAACGAAGAACTATAGAAGAATTAGTTTGTCTATAAAAGCAATTATTATTGTTCGCTTTTGTAAGTTACCTCGAAACTACTTATATTTATTGACAATATGTTAAAAACGTAAAACAAGGTATTTCCGATAGGAAAAATAAAACTAGACATCGATGTAATGTTGTAATACGTTGTAAAATTCGATTTAAATTAATTGACTAATCTTGTTGCATTAATAGTATTACTTAGAGATACTTAATTATCGTCTATTTTGTTTTAACATACATTGATACAAATTATATGTAATATATTTAGAAAGTTTTAAATATGGTTTTATTGTTGTAAAATTTCTCTTATCCAGTTACATTTGGTAAATTTAGATACTTTTAGATCATTGTTTGAACTAGTATGCAAGTAAGTATATTCGCACGTAGGAATGCACGCTTTTCGAAATACACAGTGTTTAATGGAATTACTGATTAGGACGTCATTATACGCAATGAGCCGGAAATGTTGATCCGAGTAGCTTTGAATTATACAAAATACAGAATAAGAGAGAGAGAGAGAGAGAGAGAGAAAGAGAAACAGAGTGAGAAAGAGAGATTTTATTAATGTACTCAAATATACGCGTCGGTTTCTGCTTTTTGAAACAAGTTACCGAAACACTAATTCTACGAAATGAATATAAAATGTCCCAATGGCATACGCATTAGTATTTCATGATATTGCCTCGTTTCTGCGATTTATGACGACTACGTCGTGGTTTATCGTCGTTCTGATAATTCTTTCATTTCGAACTTACGCGAGTAATTCGTACATTTTTTCGTCGCTAACTCGCTACGCTAGAATTTCTACGCAATCGTTTTTTTACGGATATTAAATGCATGTTTTATAAATAAGATAACGCACGTATGACATATGTAGATTGTTTATGAAAAATTCTAAAATTGCTATAACTCGAAATCTTTTTATTATTACAAAATCTATGCAAAGAAATGCATTGTTAATGTTTATTTTTACAACGAGATACTCCTACTACATTTTAGCATATTGCTGTTTTACATAGATGCAATTTCCAGTGGGACGTTTACAAATTGCTCGGTAATTACAATGTGAGTAGCCGTTAATCCACTTGGTTGTTTTTGCACAAGGATGATCAAAGAATTGATGCGATAATATGCATCGATTTCTTCTTCGATTACGATGTGAAGATAATTTTATAGAATGACATGAACGACTCTTGTCGAATTAGTTTCTACAACACGCATGGTATTGTGTATAAGTGACAGAGGAAAAAAAATATCGACGTAGAGAGGATGCGAGAAAGAATGATTTGTCGTTTAGGATTAAAACATCCAATTGGCTCGAGACTGAAAGCTAGTAAAGGCTCTCGTGAAGGCGTGTTTTCGGTTCGGAACGAGGGCCAAAGAAGAATGCAAAAGGGGGAGACTGGATCCCATGGGAGTGGACGTTACAACCTGCCCAATGTACACGCGTTACGAGCCACGAACTTTGCGGGAGAACCGCATTTAGAAGGGAGGAGGAAGTCGAGGCACGAGGCTGTATCAGGAGCTTGTAGGATTGAGAGTAGCAGATGCATGGGACGTTTGATTGGTCGGCAAAGGGCAGAGGATTAATCTGGTTATGGCATGCAACCGAGTGTGTTAAAGCTCGCACCGGACTACGTTTCTACGATGAAGTACGTTCTTATACGGGATTATTCCTGTTCTTGTGAACTAAAATAGCTGGTTTCACGCTATTATAAATATAAACCTATTGTCAATATAAATATAAATCTACCAAGGTTTTCTACTAACGTCACGTGCATCCTTTAGATTTTTTTAAAAAGAATACGTTCACAACTTCTGCAGCTTTGTTCCTTCCTTTTTCACCTTTTTCTTCCTAACAAATACAGAAAAGCTCTTAATCATCCATTAATTGAAATAAAATAGAAATAATACGTTACATAATTATTAAATCAAAATGAAAATCGTATCCAGGGAAAATTATGTATTTATTTTTTTTATTTATTATCGATGAGTCTTTCACTTTTTTTTACTAATCTTTTTATTTTTATTTATTCATTAATATGCAAAATGCAGTTGGGAAATTTCATCGTAATAATAACCACACACATCAACCTACAACATATATCTATTTTCATTTTAGGCCCAGAATTATCGCGATTGTACACTCATACCGATCCCAAGAGTCCGATACTCGTTGCATCCATGATTCATCAGTACGCCACTCGACTAAACTCGAGCTATTGTACGAGCTGTAATTAGCGAACATTTGCTATAATTTTCGAATAAATAAATGTTCTTGCATGTTCCGTGGAATTAGTTTCTTAAATCTACTAGTTTCTTAAACCCAAGTCGTGGTAAAACATCTTGAATTTATAATTAATAGTATTTAATGAAAAAATGAAATATTGGAAAAAATAGTAATAATGAATAAATATCTACTTTATCTTATCTTCTTGATAATAATCAATTTCTTTTTGTTTACAAATAGGTAATTCATCGTTCGTTATACGAGTTAATGTCGTAGTTATTCCAAAACTTCGATGATACCATGCAATCGCATGGTTGTTCGTTTACACTGGCGATTAATAAAAGAAAAAGAAACAAAAGAAAGAGAAACAGGAAGAATGGTAGGAAGAGGAAAGGAAAGAGTTAGCCAAAAAGGTTTCGAAGTCGAAGGAAGGTGCACGATCGTGATTGCGCGAGCTTCGAGTTTTGGTAGAGGAGAAGGGTAGAGAGAAGTTGAAAGAAAAGGAGAGAAGAGGAAAGAAGAAGAGCTCAAACGAGGATCGAGAACGTGGAGGAGGGTTAAAGGAAGGGGTTGGGAGAAGTGAGGAAACACGCAAGATTCTTCCCTTTTTTCTTTTCCCTTGATCCTCCTCGTAGCCCTTTTCGATTCCCTCTTCCTCCTCTCAGTCGTCGCACATACGAGATTCCTCTGTGTACGCATGGTATAAGGGAGGTGTGACGTCGGCGGTACCACGAAAATTTATCAGCCGATTCAATGCCGCGGCGTTACTCGCGCTAATTTATACACACTCGGTGAAACCGCAAGAAGCGACCAGTGGTGCTCAGCTTTCTTGGTGAATTTCAACGAAACGGTGAGCCGTAACGAGCTACCCTATTTTATCCGACATTCCAACGAGAATCTCGTTCGTTTGCCTCGTTCAACGCACTTCCTCATCCTTCACCTTCACGTTCTTTCTCTATTCCTTCTTCTTCTTCTTCTTCTTCTCTAACTAATTTCAAGACACTATAATCCTTATTGTTAGATATATTTTCTTTTATAGTTTTTCTTTAGAATTATTTCACAATTATTCAAATTGGTTATTCTCTTTAATAACGTTAAATTATGGTTAGTCGTGTATATTAGATTTAATAGCATTATACCATCTTATTTATAAACATATTTGTAAAACAAAAAATTTCTAATTGGACATACAACTAATTCTTCATTCTCCTTCACACTTATTTTCACTTTTTTGGCATATATAAACAATTCGAAACGAAGAGAGATTGTAATATATTGAAGAAGAATTGTTATTTGGAAAACTAAGAGCGATCGGTAATCTTTATATCGTGCGGGTCGTTTATTTTGCACTACGTTTATTTCGCACGTTTATAACAGTTCGCGTTAGACGGGCAAAAGTGTCGCTGCAATTTCGCGTCGAAAAGCGTATCCGATGATGGAAACCTTCGACGCCACTGGGAGACCGTCAACGTTCGTAGCCCAAATACATCGATCATTGAGAATGAACGGTGCATACAACGATGCACGCCGGTATGATATATCGGCTCACGTTACTTCCCTACTCGTTTTGGTTCGATACTCGGCTTTAAAGGAAAAACAAAAAAATATATAAAACAAAACAAAAAAGAAAATAAAATAAAATGATAAATAAGAAATAGAAAACAAAAAGAATAAAAAAAAAGAGAAAAAAGATATAGACAAAAAGGTCAAAACTTGATAGATCGTACATGCTCAAAGATCTTAATGATCCTATACATTATACTATATCGAAATAAAAAGTTATCTTAAAAAGGATTTAATAAGCGACAGATTTTGAGCACGGTTATTAATCATTAAAAGGCATCGAAAAAAGTTGAAACACGAGTTAGAAAATAATAATAGTTAACGAGAACGAATCGATAATGAATATGTAATGGTACGAATTATTATCGAAGCTCTGTATCAAAGAATCTAAAGGAAAGACCTTTTAAATGGTCCTCTAACGATTAGTGGTGGGTTAGCTATATATAAGAGAAGCAATAGTTCTCCCTCTTTCTCTTTTTTTTTTCTTTCTGTCTTGACTATAGCACTTTTATAAAAGATCCGAACAGATCTTTCATAAAATAAAATGAACGATCGCGTCCGTGAAAGTCTCATTCCGATGGAATGCTTGATCTATCGTGTGTTGTGTAACAGACTGATGAAAGTAACGGTGGCGATAGAGACGCGTAGGTTTTGTCGGGGAGCTTAATTTTATTCAAAGAAGAAATATGAAGAAAAAGAGAGAGAGAGAGAGAGATTAAGAAACTATCGTACGAATGAAAAATTACATAACGCTACGGTTTTTAAGTTTTGGACAGTGGAACATCAATAGCGGTACCAATGATTATTAAGCAACGCATTGTTCGTGCTTGTTAGACGTATTATTTCAAGCGTGTTTGTATTCAGAAGATTTAAGGATGGAGAAAAGAATTATATAATAGAGAATGAAAAAAAAAGAGAGAGAAATAGAGAGAGTATAAGAGGAAGAAAGAAAGAAAACAAGATAAATTTATTATTACGCCATAGGCAAAGCATTATTGCAATAAAAACGAAAATATAATAATAAAGTATAGAATAAAACGCATAAAAAGGAAAAGAAATGAGATAAATAATAATATGAAATATATAAAATTAACTACAAAGCTCAATAAGGGGGAAGGAAAAATGGAAAGATAATAAAAGAAATAAGAAATATTAGATGGAAGAAAGTTACAAAGTAGAAGATGGAAGAGAATGTCATAAAGTAACACCTAGGCGGACACTTTCAGTGGAAAACTATGTTCTTCAGAGCTAAAAGACAAGAACAGAAAGAGAAAGAGAAAGAGAAAGAGAAAAAGAAAGACAGTGTGTGTGAGAGAGAGAGAAAGAAAGTTAGAAAGAAGAGAAAGAAGAGAAAGAAGAGAAAGAATAAGAGAAACATGAAAAGTAATCGACTCCATCGAATAAACTTCGTTACTTTGGTCCGATATATAAGGCTGCTTAATATCTATCATTTTATACATTGATTGTTACTTTTCACGAGGTGGGCTACCCCGCCGTGACGGCAGTGCACAGCATATAGCGGGCTCCAAACGTGCACACATATGAACATAGAGTGCAACATATGAGAGAAGAAATCGTGTTACCGACAGGATAGAGTAGACAACCGCAGCCATAAATCTATAGATCGGTTGGTAGCCCAGCACAAGTAAGCATTCTAAAACATTATGTCAGTAATTAATTGTCTGCCAAGGAATGATGCGGCTATCTCACGCGACCGATGCGAATAGGCCCTCTCAGCTTCTTCCTTTATCCCTACTCTTTTTCCTTCTTCTACTCCTTCTCCTCCTCTTCTTTTTCTTCTTCTTTCTTTTTATTTTTTTCTTATTCTTTTAATTTTATTTTTATTGAATTGAAACTTCTTAAGCGAAGTTAATGATAAAATTTTATGAAACGATATGAGAAAAGAGATATCATAGAGATACATAAAGAGGGAGAGAGAATGAGATAGAATCCTCAGTAGATCAGAAGTTGAACGAGTTTATAAAAGGTGTTAGTGTTTGTGCGGTGTGTGTGTGTGTATGACTGTATGAAATAAGTCGATCGATAGACGTTGGTTTATGGAAGGATGATTGGGGATGAATATACAATAAGAACATAAGAATGTTTGACAAACCGTAAATGATTGTTAATTAATCAAAAGAAATGCATACTCTAGTCTAAAAGCACAGAGTATAAGTTCGACGTACAGTCCCCCTTGAAATCTATCGTTAGACTGACTTATTGTCCTCTAGGAAAGTCACTTAAAATTCCTTTATTGATACTTGTTTATATGACTTTTAGAATGCTACATATATATGAGGAAAATAATTATCGTAGTTAATATAAGATGTATTCCTTTGGAAAGTCATATAAAGAAGAATTAATAGAAGAGTTTTAATTGGCTTTTACTGAGGACAATGTGCCAGTCTAACAGTGGATTTCAAGGAGGACAGTATATAAGTCTTTATTCTGTGTTTTTAGACTACAATATATATTTCCTTTATTTAATTATCAATTAACTAAAGTAAATTGAATACAGTACTTTACTCTACTAACATTTTCGATTGTTTAAATTAAAATAGATTTGTTTTAACATTCCTGGTCATAGTGACGGTTTTTAATTAAAAATTTTATAAATAATAATTTTAAAAAATATATAAGATCGAAATTAATAGATATGATTACGATAATAAATACAATTTTAAAGGACACTCACTGTATATATGAATCAATTGAATATTTTTCTTTTATCGTGTGTGGAGTCAACGCACATTCTTTTTTTTTCTTATACTACCTCTTCTTCTCTCCTTCTTATCTCCTATCCTCTTTTCGAGAGGAAGATCATCTTCGTCTATTTGTTTCCTTCTCCTACCTTCTTTTCTAACTGTTCTCACGTATTAGACAGAGTAGGTCAACGATACAAAAGTTAGTCAGCTGTACAAGAATATAGTAATAATCCCATACGTTTTAAATGTATTGAGAGAAAGATAGGCGAAGATGAACGAACGTCCGAGACAAACGAGCTCAACATCGGTACTGTTTATATCTCTCGGTAAATTCTAGGAAATTCGTTATATATGAAATACAGATAGAAAAACATTCCTTAATTACCGACTTTGTTAAGCGTTCAATGTTTTGTTTACGTTCGCTTCTCTCTCTCACTCCTTGGCCAGTGTCTATAACCCAACGTTATTATTTCGTCGTTGAATTTGTATTTAACCTTCGTATATGTTCGGTTCCTGTCGATTTTATTCGTATTTGTTTTTCGTATTAATCGTTAGTCTTCTTCGAGCGTCGGAAGGAATAACAAGGATATTATTTAAAGTATATCATTTATTTCGCGTCGCGTGTGTGCGTGTTTTCTTCCTATGCAAGTGATATGCATATGTCAGCGAGTGTGTATAGTGCATGGATAGTGTGTATGGATACCTGTACTTATGGATATAAGGACAAAGTACATCTAAACGTAAGCTGGTCATAATTTTTAATCTTTTTAACGTTTGATCACGTCGTGGTAGGATTTAGTGTTAAACATATTACATGAATAATTTTCAATAAAAATAGAATTCTAATAGGTAATCGTAACGTTGTACAATTTTTTAAACCGGACCTTGTATGATACGCGTTCATAATTCATACGAATAGCTTTTGTTGCATTTGTAATACTGAAAAGGATTTTAAAATATGATCAAGATTCGGATTTATTTTACAATGATGCATTATGTACCTCTTAATGTAGACCACATTCCCGACCTTTTAAAATTTGTAGCTGTTAGGTGGGAGCAACATCTATTTTGAGCCCAAAATCAGGCTAGATTAACTGGACTATAAAGATTCATTGATAATATAAAACAGATCTAGTATCAAAATAAAAAATTCAAATCTGTTTCAATTAAAGTGAAAAATCGTAGGGATATGAAGTATAGTACCTAAGTAAATATACTCAATTTCTATCTCTATTTAAAAAATAATATTTAATATTGATTATTCTTGTATCTTTAATTAATAGGACTACGTAGGTAGTATAATAAATATTTCTCTTTCTTTTTTATTTTTGTCTTTATCTTCGTCTCCTTTTCTTAGCACGTGAAACGGAGAGCACGAGCCGAACCTTCGTCCATCCTCTTCCCGATCATTCTCGGACTAGCAATGCATTTAAACAATCTCTTTATCTCCGACTCGGCACTCGAGGCGACTCGACTGCTAATAATCGGAGGAAAGCATTCCTTGCGGACTAGCTAGGCACACCCCATAGAAAGAGAAAAAGAAAGAGAGAAAGAGAAATCCTTTTATCATTTTTCTTATTTCATACGCATCTTACACGCCCTATGTCCTTGACTTTCTTATTTTCAAATAGATTTTTAAATATTTCTCTATAGTTTATCTTCAAGTATCTTTCCTTCTTAACGCATTATATCTATTTTTGATCTATTGGCTTACAATGTACATCGATATGTCATCGTTTTTTCTTGATCCTTTTCTTCTCACAATATCTAACAATAAGTTCCTCTATCTCTTTCTTTCTTTTTAAATCATATAGAAGAACTTTTTAAAGGAAAGAAGAAAAAAAAATACGCGTCTTTGCAGTTTCATTCTATCTTTATCAACATCCTTATATCATGGTTTTTCACATAGCCATTGGATCGTACAAAACGAAGAAATAAGAAGTAAGAAAAGAAATAAAAACGGGGAAAGAAAAAAAGAAAGTAAAATAAAGGGAGGGAAGAAAAAAGCGCGGTCACGGGCAAAGGCAAGCTCTCACAAGCCATACAATAATTTTACGCGAGCATTGTACAATTTGATAATCATTTTGCCGTTGAAGTCACCCGTTCATTAGCATATTTAATTATGAATATTTAAGAGTTTTGGCCCAGCGGGATGGCAGTATCCTAACCGAGGTTTCCTGCTCTCTCTCTCTCTCTCTCCTTTTTCTATTTTTCTTTATTTCTTCCTTTTTTTCTTCCTTCATCCACCCCTCTCTCTCACTCTCTGTCTCTTTCTCTCTCCCTCTGACGTATTAAAATAAAGCCTGCATGGTGCATGAGGCTTCGTCGTAAATTTCGTCGGACACACAAGGACTGGTTGTTGCTCCGATCTCGCATGGAAAAACGACTAAAAAGATATCTGGAAGACAGGCATACGATACGTATTGCCACTAGCGGTGTAATGCGATGGAAAAAAGGATAAAGAGAAAGGAAACAAAGAAAAACAAAAAGAAAAAGAAGAAGAAAGGAAGGAAGAAAGAAAAAAAAAAGGTGAGGAGTCCATCCTCTAGATACTTGCGCACACGCGCTCACGACTCATCTTTATCTTTCTTCTCTTATCGTATTCGTCTCTCTCTTTCTCTCCTATTCTCTCAGTTTCTTTAACTTTTCTCTCGTTATTTTCTTCGTCTGTTAGCAGTCTCAAAGATCGAATTAATTCCGCGACACGCTCGAGCCTTTCTCTCTCTTTCTCTCTCTCTTCTCATTCTTTTTCTTCTTCTTCTTTCCCTTTTTCATTGAGAAAAGTCTTTTATCTTTTCTTCCAAGGACCGACAGGTTTCTTTGACATTGGCGACATGAGGCCTTTTTCTGCCGAAACAATTCTACGGAGTTGGATTTCTCGCATACTGTTTTCTATTTCTCGTTAGATCTCTCTCTCTCTCTCTCTCTCTCTCTCTCTCTCTCTCTCTCTCGTACCATTTTTCTCTCTTTCTGTGCTCTCTTTCTTTTTTTGCGTACGGCCCACGCATTATAATAGCGGCACTTTAAAGGGACGTACGATGAATAGGACGCGTATAGAAGCTTCTAGCACCTGCGAACTATTACAACGACAGAGAGAGAGAGAAAGAGAGAGAAAGAGAAGGCAGTATAGATTTTTTTTCTTTTTTTTTTCTTTAAATAATACGTAATGGGCTCTAATAATTAGTCGGAGAACATCGGCAGGGTGTGTAAAACTAATGCTAGCGTAGTGGAAGGGCTGCAGGCCAGAAATCATTTACATGACCGCTCATTTGTTCCCTTTCTCTTCTTTTTAATTGCCCTCACCCTTTCTCCACTCTTCTCGAAGTTCCTCTCTACGATCCCACAGTTATTATTATCGCTACGCTCACCGACTACTAATGATCAGACTTGATGTAGTCTATCCTTTGAGATTCACAAAAATATATTGTAAGTCATTGCTTGAACGCTTAAAATCATTTACCGTTTTTACATAGATATACTAAATATTATACATCATGAAATAACAAACGCGATAATTAGGGTAATTAATTTATTATTTTTTTCTTAAATTATTTCCACCACGAAATCTCCAAAGTTAATCGACTCGAAAGAACAAACGACCTTGATCGTCTCCTCTTTCCGTCAACGTATTCGCCTTGAAAGAAATTAAATATCGCTTTTTACTGTAATTATGGCAGAATCACATTCTTGAAATATACCACGACGGGGTGCCGAGTCAGTACGGCAGTTAAATAAATTTCGCCATAGCTCTTTTAGCGCTGGTACCCTTCTCGAAAGCGAATCGAGTCAACGAGCCTCGAGAGTCATCGTCTTAACCATTTTCAGGTCATTGTGAGACCCTCTCGTACAACTCAAAAGGACGAGACAATGATACACCTATAAACTCGAATTTTATGTTGTTATTGTTTCTCAAACAGCATATCGATGTATACGGTATCAATCGATAAAATATCTTGATAATTGAGAGAACGATTTTATTCAGTAGTTTGATCCTTGCAAATGATAGATTTTTTTTTTCAACATTTCTCTGCAAACGGATAGTGCTTTCAATGTTATTGAAAAACTCGATTGCGAACGTATTCAAGTGCGATCGTGTGTGTATTAATTTCTTTCTCATTTTTTTGAAAGAAAAAAAAAATACGAATAAAAAATAGGTGTGCAATAACGTTAAAGAGACGTGTCGAGGCATTTCGTATGGGAAGAATTATTGCCCCATTCCATGTAGTAGGTCTGTACATACGAGTAATTTCTCGTTTGCCAAACCGTAAATCAGTGGAAGATAGAAGGGGCTAGGGGGACAGGGGACCTCGCTCTGATCTTGATTTAACCCTCCTATAGAGTTTGCGTCGACTGCACGCTCAAGATGTCGGGCCAAAGCGGATGTAGCTTTATTAAAGCGCTGTAATCGATTTTCACCGCGTTTATCTTTATTGCTGCGAATGTTTCAGTGTCGTTATCAAAGAGATAAGCATACTAACAAATGTCTAGCATTTATTTAAAAAGAATTTTCATTGAAAGAACTATCAGCAAACTGTTATACCTTACTACCGGATCTCATTATCCTTTGAAAGCATTGTACCTGTTGTCGTCAAGAAATCTCTTTATAGCTTGCCCGGAGAAGTAGTAGCTGCTTTGGTAATAGGAAATATATACGGTTAAATTATAAACGGAAAAGTATATTAATATATAATTTCTTTCTCACGATGTTAGAATTTCTTTTTCGTTAAAAAGAAATGACACAATGTTAGACGTGTCAAGGATAAAGGCAAAGTCGCGAAATTACGAGCACGTTCGTTCGTTCGTTTGTTCGTTCGTTCGTTCGTTCGTTCGTGCAGCTACAAGCTGAAATGAAACAATTAAAATCCGTTGAAGCGGCTGCTCGAGGAGGGACTTGAACGCCGTAGGGGAGTTAATTGCATTTCCCTCGCGTTAACGTCAGAAAAAGATACCGTCCGACTTAATTCGGCACATACACAGTACCTACTGGGCCTCGCCCTGGAGCGTGGAGGACAGACAAACGAACGAACGAACAGACAGAGAAGAAAGGGGTGGAAATAGGACGGGCGTACTCGCAGTGCAGAAATCATTCGTCCACCGATTTATTACTTTTAATTAGTATTAAATTCAATCCGGCTGGTTCTCGCTGTAGGTGGCACGTTTACATCATGTAATTTGTGTCTTCCGTTATGGTCATTTTCTTGTGGCATGCCCACGCATTATCGAGATGGCCGCAACTCCTCACCTCGCCTCGCTTCGTTTCTCAAGAGTCCATTATATTGGCGATGGTCAAAAAAAAAAGACAAGGATGCGTGTGTACGTTTTTGGAAAAAAGAAGCTAATCGTAGAAGAAAGGGAGAGAAAGAGAGAGAGAAAAAAAAAAAGAAGAAAAAAAGAGAAGAAAATAATTTAGGAAAGAAAATGCAAATAAATTTCGAGCGAACTACTATCAGCAAACAGTAAAAAAATAAAATGCATTCTTTCTACATGAAACAAAAGTTTATATCATTTATGTTTAGTCAAAAAGTCATTAACATTTATGCTAATTTGAGATACTGTTCGTCATAAAATTAATACTTTAACATCCTACTATTGATACTTTATATGGATCAAGGACTCTTTTTCTTAGATTGTTTATAAAATTTTGAGTAATTTAAATTATGTAAGTCATATTGTGCAAAAATGTAGTTAATGACTTTTATGTGAACATAAATAATATATAATCACTATGTTTTTACATCGTTAAACAATTTGCTTGAATATTTAAAGAACAATTCTTTCCCATATTCTCGCTTCTAATTCCTTTTAAATTGCTCGAGTTAACGTGATACTATCTCAAATCAATAACATCAAGAGAGCTTTACTCGACACAAGGAAAACGCGATTTGGTAATTATCGACGAAATCTGGACTGGAGTAGGTAATTAAATGTAATAATATCTATGACGATAATTAAACGTAACAATAATGATATTGAGCCTAGTATGTATCGTTAACGCGCTTGTAATCTATCTCCAAAGATACATGATCGTCTGTAGAAACGTTCTTAGTCTCGGATCGTTATTTAAGCGTCTATCAAAACATCTAACTAGAATGCTTTGAGCATAAGCCGGTTTCATGGACCGTTCATTTCTATCGTGTCTACCTATCCTCGTAGCCCTACGCAAAGCGAAAGGATTACGCATCTCGATTCCTTGCTCGGATATCGTATCACGATTCTCTAGTGTCCTTTCTCGATAGAAGATTACGTTTCACTAGCTTATCTTACTACTATATAATTACGAATTTTCTTGGTTTTGTGTAATACCATTAATGCCGTCTTTGATGATTTACGAAACATAACTCAAACGTATTGATATAATCGTGAATTGCATCCCAAGCGGATTTATCAAATAATTGGATCTACATTGTAGGTCTTAATTTCACCAATAATTGATCATTCTTTTGATGCGTCGTTGAAAATTATTTCATTGCCATTTTTCTTTAGCTTGTATCAATATTCATTCATTATTGACATTTCGAAATGAGTAAAAGAGAAGAAAAAAGATTTTAAAAAAAGGAAAGAGTAGGAGAATGAGTGTAGTGCCCATGAGATGGGAGCTTAAATTTGATTTAAGTCACATATCGTGTTGTGGTGTTTATACCGAAAAAAAAAAAACAAGGATGCCTCCCGTGAGCTACCTTAAATTTACATCAAACTATACCCGCGGTTTAATCCTTGAATGCTTCATCTTCCCTCCCCTCTCTTTCTATTTTGCTTCTTCCATTCTCTCTCTCTCTCTTCTCTTCTTTTTTCTTTTGCGAAGGAACGAGCAAGCACTGGTCCGTGGGCATTGGGCCACTCTGGGCCTACTCGTATCTCGCCTTTTAATCTTATTACGAACCCAGGACGGAAGATATGCCCGAGACGTATCATTTTCGCCTTCCCTAATTTATCACTTTCCATAAAGTGCGCGGCTTCTAACCGCGCGGATTTCGTAACGCGGATGATAAATCGTTCACGATCGAACGAGACCGGCTCAACGTTAAAGAAAATGAGAAAGAGAGACAGAGAAAAAGAGAGAGAGGGATAGAAAAGGAGGAATGAGGGATATCTGAAAACAAAGAGGAAGATACAGATATATAAAAAAAGAAAAGGATAAAGTGACGCTATAAGATCGAAAAATGGGGTAACGAAGGACGTGCTGTAAATTTGTAAAATCTTCTGTCGACGTTTCCGATTAAATATTACAAACGTAAAACGTGCATAGGTAATTACAATAAAGTATAATTTATATAATTTGAAGAATAACTATTTTGAGATACTTTTATAATTAACAAACTCGTGATTGCAAAAGTAAAAGATTTGTAGTAGACAAATATGCTTTAAAGATAGTTTAGTGATTAATACATTTACATAATCTGATGTCAAAGAAAGCTTAAAATTTATATAGGATAAGAGAATAAGACAATCCAGGTGGAACGAGCTGAAAAAATGAAGTTACATTTTCGTTGTTGCGAATCTTAGGAGATATTCAATTATTCTCATAAATAATTGGTCGATCCAATACGAGGCTTCTATCGTTCAATATCAGCACCGACAGGATTTTCCCAGGGTGATCCCGGAGGTAAAGGGAGTATATACGCGGTGGCACGTATCCTGCCTACAGGAGGACCTAGCAGGGTGAGGTTAGATGAGGTGAAGTAAAGGGATGGGGGTGAAGGCGTTCGATCGACGCAAGGCAAGGCGTCAGGCTTAAGGCCTTAAAGCCCGTGCAAAAAGGTCGTAAAACAAAGGAAGGCCCTATTTAATAAGATTACCGCGTCTCGAGGAGATTGTGTTGCCCGACTCTCGAGTATCGGATAACGTAAGCTACCTAAGGGGCAGCGTCGTGCGAAGACGCAAAGAAGCGAAGGAAGAAAGAGAAAAAAAGAGAAATTGATAGAAAAAAAGACAGGAAAGAAAAGAATGGAAGGAAGAAAAACAAAAAGAAGAAGAAAAAAAAAGAAATAAATAACAGAAAAGAAAAGGTCTTATGTTAGCGATGATAACGTTTTTGGTGCTCGTTGAATTTTTGTATTCACCACCTTTTTCATATATACTTTTGATAGTGCTTTCCCGATTAAATTTTACGACTCCTTGACTGTTCTTTTATTTTTGTTCACTTTCGTATGAATTACTTATCGATTAAAAAGTTTTATAATAATTTCGCGAATGAGTCGGCTACGTGAAGAAAGAAATAAAAATAAATAAACTGAGTGACATTTCAGATGATTCATAAGATGCATGGTTGTACCAATCTTGATACCAGGTATACCTTGTCTTTATGGAATACTTAAGATCGTATATCTTTAACAAATTTCTTCTTACTCATTTATAAACAATAACAGTGTTTGGAACTTCCGATTATGCAGCTTGAGACGATACAATTTTATTCTTTCGCACAACCAATTATTATTAGAAAACAGAGAAATATTATTATAACCTATTATTAAATTGTTTTTTTAAATTCCCTGTATTCGTAAGAATTCTTCTAACTTATTGTCAGTTAGTTTTATTTCTTTCTTGATTATTCTTTTTTGGTTTTTGTTTAAAGATATTTCCGCAATAGGAAATGATACTGAAAACTTTTGGATACAAATTTCCGTTCATTTATTTGTTCGTTCAAGCGAAACACCAAGAGACGACTATGAGAATCGTTCTTCCTCGCTTTTATATCTTCTGACATTGACGCGATCGTCGGAACGAAGACGTTAACGGTCGTTTGCCGTCGACCATAAGCTCGCTTAAACCGAGACTCGAATACTCTCTTCTCTTTTCTTCTCTCTCTTTCCCACTCTCCCTCTTTCTCTCTCATACTCTCTCTCGTTTTCTCCATCCGTTATGACTCGTGCTCGTGCTCACTCGTCGAACTGGCAGACTTTTTTACCGTTGTTAACGTCTTTTCGGATGGTCATCGAGCGGCTGTCACGCGTCGACGCCTGTGCCAAGCAGCGTTTTGTCGCTTGATGAGGACGACGAAAGATCTTCATCGTGGTTCTTCGCCTTGTCGGTAATTATGTCAACGAGACGTGCGATTTATCTCACCAACTACTCACAAAATTCTTCTATGTTTTTAGTCTTGAAACCTCGTTTCGCAGTATGAGGATATAAGAGTCAAGATTAAAGAAATAAGAAAAGAACTATATGCCTGATCAAATAACATTTTTGTTTATTTAATCTAATACAAAATAATTTATTGCATGGGGAAAGAGTATTATGGTTTTTAACTTGAAAATTTGTATCTTAGTATGTGTATAGAAATTGAGATTAAACAAACGAGAAAAAAAAACTGTAGGTAAAATCAATATAAACATTTTTTTTTACTTATTTGAATATTAAATAATCTCTATCGTATCAATTAATATAAGTACTCACATAATTGTACTATGTTCTTAATTGAATAGCTTGTATCGAAGTATAAGCATATAAGGATTAAGATTGAAGAAAAACGAATAGCTATATGCCAGATCGATAAACTTGTTAATTTCTCTTTTTGTCTCACATTAACTCATTTAATATTAATCTTAATAATCACAGAATTCGAACATTTAAAAATAATTATTATTATTTGTTCGAGTATTTAATTTCACGTTTAACGATTATGAGCAACTAATGACCGAAGCTACACAGGTGTACGCTAATATCGCGTGATAGCTAAGTGGGGAACTTGGATACGATTAGCCACGATTAAGAGATAGAGCATATGTTGTTCGTATCACTGTATGTTCTCATATCTGTATGTATAGGATGCAACATTAACTCTACCTATCTAAAATGTTTCCCTCTTTTTCAAATGTTATATTTACAATGAAATTATTTCTCTTTGAACAGATATTGCAGTTTCTTTTCACATTAGAATTTGATCATTGTAGTAATTTCAAAGTAAATAGAAGATGAATAAATAGATAGATAGATAAAGAAAAAAAAAGAAAGAAAGAGAGAGAGAGAGAGAGAGAGAGAACGAGTGAAAGAAAAAAATAGGGAATGAAAATATAAAGAGATAATTTACGCAGATTTCTCTTCGTGAAGAAAAATTCAGATACGTCGAGATGTGGCTGCGTAACGAATGGGATTAAAATCCATCGAGAAAGGTCTTGCTTCTCTGTTCGGGGAGAAAGAGGGAGAGTTTGAAAGAGAGTATCGAGTTTCCATGCGAATCGGAGCAGGCGGCTGCGCGTAATTACCGGAGAAAAGATTCGCTCGGTATCACTTAGTCGGCTTCTCCCGAACGATCGCGTCTCATTAACATAACCCTTTGGACAAGAAAAGGGGAAAAAGGTTTGGCGAGCCGTTCGAACGCGCTTTGAAATCGAAATACGACCAACGAGCTTGATAATCCTCAGAGAATGGTAAAATAAATAAATAAATAAAGAAACAAAAAGAGAGAGGAATGGAGAGAAGTTAAAAGAATGAGAGATAATTTATGTATGTGTCGGTCGAATGACGATTATTGAGAATTTTTTGTGCTCCTTTACTTTTAATTGGTTAAACAAATTTCCTCATACCACTCTTAGAGTATATATAATAAAACGTGTACCAGGCTATTATCAAAATTCATGATTAAAATGTTCGAGTTGAGGAGACGAATAAATGCAATTAATTTGTTTACATAGTATGTGTAGTTATAAAAATGAAATGTAAAAAAAGAGGAAGAAAGAAGAGGATCAAAGAATCTTTAAGAGGATCAAAGAGTCTTAAAAGTTTCGCCTTCGTATTTCAAGTTGATGAACTGTCCAGGGAAATGTCTTGCGGATTATATGAATCATCACGGAATGAAAATCGATGACGGTATATTTATCATCATGTAAGAGACTTTTCGAGAAAATGGTATTTACGTGTAATCGATTCGATCAATTATATTCTTTAAGGTAAAGCAAAAGAAATGTTTTTTTTTATTTACGACGAACAATGATGTTTCAGTTGTACGAATTTTTGTGTAATAAAATATTATATAATATTATACTTAGGTATATGGTATTATAATAATATAATGTATATATAATACTGTAATAACTGAAATAATTATAATTATCGTCACGGCGAATTACTTAGCTTCACCGATTGTCAAGTGTATGCATATACACCGAGAAGCACAATTATCCTTGTCCTTTGCCGTGCAATGGACAAGTTAATGTACGGTTCTATTTACGTGACGAATGACAGGCGATAATTGGAGAGTCGAGCAATTGTAAGCTAGAAGCTGGTCATCAATCGATCGACAGGAAGAGAACGTTTCTAACGTTGCGTTTGATCGATCGATTGTGTCTATTGGAAGAGGAAGATGTTCTAAACAAACACTAGGACAGTAAGTACTCTGTCTCTCCCACTTTGTCTCTCCTCCTCCTATCTTGCTTCATCGAGGACACAATAGGGTAATCGAGTGACGATGCATATCGATGCTGATCGATAACCTCTGACTCGAAGAATTCGATTCGCCAATGTCTGCGTTTAAAGACACTACTAAAAAGAAATTAGTCTTTGCTTGTTACCCGATTGTTTCTGTATAAATAGCATTGTAACCAGATGTGGATACGTAAGTAATTAGGTAGAAAATTACGAAGGGGATGTACCGTTATTAAATAATATCTCGAGGATTCCCCCTTTTCCTCCTACTATTCCTCCTCCTCTTCCTTTCTTTCCTCTATAAGGGTAAGGAGAATGAGCGAGAATGCATTAACCGGAGTCGGTGGTACACTAAAAGCGAGTAATCTTGATAGGCTCGCAAGTAGCAAGACCGAGGAGACGTCCCACGATACAAGATTATCCGCCAAGGAGGAATCTGCCGGTAGGAATTATCGTCCTCTAATTACGTAATACCATCGGCAATAGTATGCGTGCGCGCACATATACTCACAGCTACGTATATCATATATACATAAGCAGGGGTCGTGGTGCGACGTGGCGTGAGTGCGCGCGACGTGGCTGCGGCATATTGAATGGACCTCAAACCTCGGTATGCCATCTAAACTGGCATGACCCAAGGATCAGAATTGCGTGTAAATCGGTCCTCTCCACTTCCAGTTATAGTAGACTCCACGCTTGGTATTTCTTAACGTCCCGTCTTAGGAATTCTCTAATTGCAACGATTCTATTTCTTTAGATTGCCTATTTAGCTTATTCTTAGCTTAATTCTCAGCTTAAATTTAAAACATTAATTTTATGATAAGTAAATCAAATAAATTAAAAATTGTTACAATAAATTAAATAAATTGTTCATTCGAAATACTAGGGAAACGATAGAAGGAAGGAGAGAGAGAGAAATGGAGAGTATCGGTAAGAAAGAGAAAGAAAAAGAGATACAGAGAACAGAAGATTAAAGATTCCCACCGGTTCTTCTTAGCTTGACCCGTATCAAATTCGATACAACCTGCTTCTATCGAAAGGAGCAATATTCAAGCGACGCGAAAGGTTCTCTAAGTATCGGTAAAGAAGCGGACGGCTCGGCATGTGGGACGAGCAGGATGCACCTTCGGCGACGGGGAGGTCGCTTTGAACAGTGCCGTGTCTAGGTTTCATTTCACAATTTCGAATCACAGGACCTTGAACTGTTCAATTTTCTATTCAATAATCGACTTAATCATCAATGTACATCTCGTAATACATATAATTGACATAACCTTATTTTAATATGCATTTTATTTAATTATTAAATATATATTTGTATGGATATATATTTATTTATTAATTTATATGTAGTTTGAATATATAAAAATTCTTTCGATCATTTCTTTTTGCATAGAGATGTATAAATACGGTTTAGTGCATTAACATTTTTGCATTAATTTATTAAACTTTTGCACGCTCTTCATATGTTTATTTATATTTATATAAATTTTTGTTGTTTCTATTGTAAAAAGTAATCGCTCAAATTCTAGTTCAGGAAGAAATCTTGAAGATTTGCAAAGCTTTGATAAGACATTGTATATATTTCCTGTCATGTCACGATCGAAAGGTATTGAATAGGTAGTTGCATACGCACCTGTCTAGAACTTTTAAGATTCCCAAGATCATCATCCTGTCTCATCTCGATCGAAGCCAACGAAGAAAGAAATCAGAAAAGAGGACGTGGCATCTACCTATCAACACGTTCGTCGGCATCGTCTTCTTCTTTTGCGTCTTTGAACGTAACATACTTCATAATAAATCCGTCCTGCCGTGCATAGCCAGGATGTCTCAGCGAAACAACGTTTTAAAATGGACGTCGGAGGGCTCGATCGATTAAACGATTACGATTACGGAGCGAGACGAATTAAGGGACCGTTCGTTAATAAGCCTCGCTTACTCGCGGATCGTTCAGAATGCAATCAACGCTTGCCAATCAGACACAAAATTCGTGTAAAATCGTAATGCGCGGAACATGGCAAAAAACGCGATCGACGTCCATGATATTGGCTCGTCTGTTGTACGTTGATCCATTGGTAGTAGCGAGCTAACGCAGGAGCCCGAATCGATGATCCTGCCCCGTGAATCCTGGATGGGTCCGCCTGGAAATGCACGGTCATGCTCGATAACGTCCGCTTGGTAGCTTGATGAAACGCTAATACGAAGTAAGTAGCTGGTGTATCCAGAAGGCTGTAACGGAGCGTCGATCGTGCTCTCTGATTCATTGTAACAACCTAGCACGTTTATATCAGCAATCTCACTCTTGAGAGAGAGAGAGAGAGAGAGAGAGAAAGAGAAAGTGCATGCTTGATAACTACCTACTTTTCGCATGGCTACTTCAGTAAACCTTATAGACAATATTATAGTTAGAGAACTACAAAATCTTACAAAAAAAATTCATTTCTTATTTTCCACTTATTTCATCAAGATTTTGAACAAAATATACTATTTTGTTGTTAATATTTCGAATATTATTTTAAATTTATCCTATTTAATTAATTTCCATTGTCAACGATCCTTTCATGGAATTTCGTTTGAACGCGTGAGAACAAGTTCAAGTAGATCACCGAATAAGCTATTTTAAAGACTCCATCTAAATAATAGTTTGACGCGTGCATGTCTTAAACTTGCGCGAAATGATCTCACGCTTCCTCCGAGAATTTTCCTTTCCTCTTCTATCAGCTTGGATGTTCTAGTAAAAAGTGAATTTCTCGTTAAACGTCTGCCGTGGTTAATATTGAACGCGAAGGCACGCGTATACCTATACTTAGGCGACAATTTCACCTCGATTCTCTTGCGATCGTTAAACCATCGTTAAACTTTTAATTTTATCAAACGCACGCTTGTAAATCGGTACTTACATTAGCCGAGAGTGTTGATTACCTTTCTCATATTACTATTATTATTATATACCTGTATATTCCTCGATTAATGTTTGATTATAGCAAGTTATTTTTCATTTTTTCTTAATCTCTTCGTGCTAATGAAACATGGATTCTCGCAAAGGGAAAAACGTTGGAGTCCAATAAGTTAGCTTCACATTTTTCATGAAGTATCTAAATCGAACGGAAAGACGGAAAACGAGGAAAAGAAAAAGAGAGAGAGAGAAAAGCCGAACGAGCGCAAGCTGATTACCTCGGATTTATTGAATTCACGAGAATGAGAGGTCCGACCGGTTCGCCGAGATCCTCGTGGGTGAGGGTTGGTAGGTATCGTGTTTACGCGTAATCGAGGGAACGCTCGGACGTGAGCGAGCAGAAACCCGTATTCTCGTGGAGATGTACAAAATCGCTCCTCTCCTCATCCTCGTCCTCGGTCCTTTGCACGATGCAGATCGCGGTAATAAGTAATCTCCCTTTCGAAACGTGCATTCTCGAGAAGAAAATACTTACCGGATACTACATGTTCTTGTGCCATAAAGGACACTCCTAGCGGATGGTTTACGCGAATTATTCTTCGGCGCATCGTGATTCGACCGTGTCTCAAATAAATATTGATATTTTCTGCCGTAGAACAGACCGGGTGACACTTTTCTCAAATGATGAGGAAGACAAATTTAAAAGAAAAATTAAAAAAAAATAAAAGGGAAAAGAGCGACATACGCTTTTCTATTTTATTTTTTTTTTGTTAGCCGAAAAAGATCCTTCTGGAAGTAAAAAGAAAAAAGTGGATGGGGTGTCGCAACAAACGACGAGGGTGAATCGGGCTTTTTCTATCGAAAAGTAAATATTTGTTTTCGATAAAGAATCGACATCGGGTAAGGTTTAATAATTTGAAAGCTTTCTCATTGCGATATGCGAGTATAATCGCCAACGGGGCGTCGACATTCGTCTTCGTTCGAGCGTGTACGAGCGGGGGACTAAAGTACGAACGGGGCATGTGCCGTTGCAAGAACCTACCCCAATCTGTGATTTTTACGGCTCATCGGGGGTTACGGCGCGTGGAATACCCTGCCAACGTGGATAGAGACATTTGTTAACGTGGATATCGTAGACGAGTCGCGTATCACACCCTCTCAGCCCAACCTCCCAACCTCTCCTTCCCTCTCCTTCCCTCTCCTATAGGCTTTCCACTCTCACTCTCTATCTCACCCCTTGTCGCTCGTTCGCCAAGTGGTCTCACTTGGACCCTCTTGATTTATTATCCTGATTGTCATTACTGTAAAGCTCGGTATAGTGCCAAATGTGGTCCGAGCTGCGTCTGCATTAACATGTTACCCGTCCCGTGCAAACAAACTTTTGTCAGGATTACGGGCTGCTGACTTTGAAACATCGTTGACGCGCACGACCACGTCGACGAGAACCGGAAGAGCTATCTCCGTTCACGTGTGGAGTCAATCGTTCGCTTGGATTTTTCTGACAAATGGCATAGGTCGCAGAAAAAAGGACCGAGAATGAGAAGAAAACAAAATGAAAGAGAAAGAGAAACGTGAACGGAGATAGCTCTTCCGGTTCTCGTCGACGTGGTCGTGCGCGTCAACGATGTTTCAAAGTCAGCAGCCCGTAATCCTGACAAAAGTTTGTTTGCACGGGACGGGTAACATGTTAATGCAGACGCAGCTCGGACCACATTTGGCACTATACCGAGCTTTACAGTAATGACAATCAGGATAATAAATCAAGAGGGTCCAAGTGAGACCACTTGGCGAACGAGCGACAAGGGGTGAGAGAGAGAGAGAGAGAGAGAGAGAGAGAGAGAGAGAGAGAGAGAGTAGAAAATTTATTCAGTGAGCTTGGTCTTTGTGACGTTCTAACAAATCCCTTTTTCTACCAATCGCTTTTGTTGCGAATAATAATAAAACGCTGCATAAAATTAAAGGTTTTTCGATACGGAATTAATATCAATGGAATGAAAATCGGAGAAAGATAAACGGTTTTCTAGCTAGAAAAGTTATAAAAAAAGAGAGAGAATAAATTAAAATCGTGGAAAAATACAAGATATTCTATAAACTCTAAGATTGGTAGTAGGTTAGTTGGATTCAAAGGAACAGGTAAATAATCTTAAAAACAAGAAGAAAACGTAATCCTCTTCGAAGGTAAAAAGATTTGCTCGTAAGAGGTAGCAGCCGCATAATAGGATGAAAGTGCTAATAAGTTGTACTTCTACAGTGCGATATGATCATTGGCTTAGCTTGTAATTCCTCTTGAGTGACTTTGAGATTTGAAAAAAAACTTATTTGAGCATCGTAATGCATCAAAAACCGAAGTCAATGGATGAGCGCTATCTTATCATTGCAAAAATATTTTTAAAGAATGCTGTTTTATTTACTAAATACTTCCAAATCTTTTTAATACAAATATCTCGCTATTTTTAATAGGCTGTGTCTGTGTTTATTTAAAAGACTTGAATATAAAAATAATATTCGAGATATTAAGAGTGAGTTTTCAAATATTCATAAAGTTTATTCAAAGCTTTATAATTATTGTAGTAAATAAACTAAAAATTAATGAATGTAAAAATGAAAGGAAAAAAAATATACGCTATACGATGACGAAGTCAATGCAGATTAAGCACTATGAAATTCAACAGTTCGTAGTATTTTTTGTGTAGTCTTGACGACTAAAAGATAAATTTATTTTAAAAATAATTAATAGTAAGCTAAAAGCTTTTCTTATCATTGAAAGCAGAAATTTTTATAAGCATGACTTTTATGATTATATGGATGCTCTTGCGGATTACAATTTTTAATGATAGAACATTCTTGGGTCGTCGATTTATATGACCGTTTGCCAGGAAATTCATAAAAAGTGTAAAAAAAATGTCATTAATTAGGTAGCTCGTCGGAATGACCCAATAAAATCATCGGAAATGCGGAAGTTTATAATCTCCAGGTTCTTCTGTAGCCGTGTTAATAATTTACATATATTTATAAGTTGAAAAAAAAGTGTGTTTCGATGTGTTCATAGTCTCGGAAACTCTGAAAAGACAAAAAACTAAATTATTATCGACCTGATTTTATGGCGTGACTTCCAGTCTATTCGATATTTTATCATAGTGGTCAATATAAAATACGTGGATTACGATTTCTTGCATAGGTTTATACGACGGGTAGCCTGAAACAGGTCGCTTTTCTTTTGCATATATAGTACTACGTGTGTAAATATATCATTCGCGTGCCTTCTTACATGCTGATTATTTATACGAACGAGAAAGATTATACATTTCGAGCCTTGAACTCGTATAACGTGTCCTTGCGTTATACAAGGTGGTTCACTTATAATGTTAGGCAGAAAATATGAATTTGTTTATCTCGGGAGACTTCTTGTGTGTGTTGTGATGAAGCTTACAATATTTATTTATAAAATTTGTAAAATAGTCAATGTAAAAAAGATGAAACGTCAGTAGTAATTATAGAAATCTTGTTAAAAATAATTTATAATAATTTAGGCAAGCAACTCTATATATTTAGCTAAATATTCAACAGAATATCCCCTTTTTATACTTCGTAATGATTAATGGACCTACGAGTCGTATTACGTCGATAAAAATACGATCGAGCTTATTTTCATTCCAGTCAAAGATGGTATTTTACACTAAAAAAAGTCTTTTACTGCGTCCCTCGTTTACTGTCATCAAATCGTCATTGTCTACGAGTAAATTAATCCGACGACACTTTTTGAAATAGGAAAAACGCAAATATAGACGAACGAACGAACACGTTTAAACAAACGGTCCCTTTCAGAATCTTCGAAAGTTTTAATGTTTTTCTTTTCACCAATTTTTTGATTCATTCTGAAAAAATATAAAACTTTAAAGGGGCATGTCGATTTTCCGGGACTATATGCTCTTTGCTTATTTTCTCTTTTTTTCTCTCTTTCGCGAGCGCACTCTCTTTTTCTCCTTTTTTACATATGAATAGCGTAAAATAAAACCCGGTCAAGTTTTAGAGATGAATGGTATAGGTTTAAGAAAAAAAAAGGAAGAAAAGTAAAGTAAAAGAAAAAAAAATTCAGACCGAAGTTTCGATGGTGCGTCTCTATTTTGATGTTTAAACGAGAATCAACGTTTTGGTAAAAAGCTCTCTATTCTCGTTCTCCCGCTTAGATAAACGCGATTCACGGATGACTTATTTTATTTAATTGAAAATTCCACTAACGGTAGCGGCGAATTTGCATTATCCAGACTTTTTAAATCTATTGGCGGGAAAACGTTTGGACTATTTTTTCTACATATTCATGAGAAGTCGAAAGTTTAGGTATCTCGTCGCAAAAGTCCTTTCATAAAAGTTAGTGCCAACGTTAAAATGAATCGTTTGTTTTACCGATCGATGCGTAGCGAAACTCGTATCGTTTCGTTCGGAAGTTTCATCTGGATATTTGTATTTTGTTTAAAAAATAAATAAGAAACGTTCATATAAGTGATATAAAGAAAATAATTGCACGAGTAATAATAGACAATAGGCAGATATCAATTTCTGATAATCTGGCTGCAAATGGTATTCGTTTTAGTAATCCGATTAGAAATCTTAAGAGCATATGTTATTGGCTATACTATTGTAAAGATAAAACTGTAAATCGTCGACACGATCGTCGAAAGCGTGTAACGAAGAGAGTTAAAATGCTTTTCGAGCTTCTTAAAAAAGATAAGTACACTCTCTTATACGCTTCGAGAAGTTTTCGTGCTGTTCGCGTGCGGCCTTTGTAACGGTACCGAGAGCCAATTAGAGATACTTTGCGATACGGCTAAGGTATTCCTTATGTCTGCTATAGGTGCACGAGTGTCGTGTACACTTACGTGTAACGCAATCCGTTTCAGAGTATCGAGGGACAGAATGAAAGAAAATACGGCGGAAAGTGTAAGTAAATTTGCATATTTTTTTTCGTTCAAATTACATAGATATAGATATATTATCTATTATATATGCATATGAAGGTATGTGTGTGTGTGTGTGTGTGCATGTTCCAAATATTTAAAAAAAATAAGATTTAAAAAATTTTTGCGTCTTTGTTTATAAATATTTCTTATTCCTACATTCTAAATATAAAATAAAAAAAATGATGATTAAAATATAATGTAAATAAGTAAATATTGAAATAATGAGAATGGATAATGGAATATTTTTACTTAATTACCATAAGTAATCTATAATTTAATAAAATATTCTTCCACAATGTATAAGGGGAGAACTTAGTCCCCCATCTTTATATACGTATCCGAGGTGTATTACATACTGGAGTATGTTCGCAGGCGCGAGATCAGTGTTTGCGAAAAGGGGACCAGGGGAAAATGTCCCTGGGCTACGATAAACCGATGTCTTGCTGGCGCACTTGGTAACAACGCCCAGCAGGACAATAAACGCCTAACGTGGATACACATGATCGGACAGTGTTTTACGTTCTTCGTAATATTCGGCTTTTGAAAGTTTCGGATCTTTTTCGAAAATATATATTTTATGCCTATCAAAAAATAACATCTTTTTATTATAAGTTTACTTGAACACTATCTTTAGATATTATAATTTATTTTCACTTACGATCTTTAGTCAGATAATTTTTTTTCCCAGCATTTCAAAATAACGAGTTGCAAAAAAGTTCGATCGAGTAAGCAGATAAATTGGTACGAAGTAAAAAGAGATCACTGTATCAACAAGGCGTAAACGAAGTTATATTTTCTCGCAATCATTAAGGTAAAGAAACGATGCTGCTTTTAATAGGGTCTTTAACGGAGATTTAATGGCAACCCTTAGAGAGTAATGACGAAGTAACGGCAAGTGAGTTGGCATAGTGAAATTCTTGCAAACAAAATGTCATTCAGAATGAATTTAAAGAAAAAAGGCAAGTAAATTCTCGATTTAAATGATTTTTTTGGATTACTGTCAGGGAATGTAAAATATTGTTTATTTATTTCGTCTTTCTGAAAGCAATAATAAGCGAAGAAAATAACTTAAATTGGTGCTTCTTATGTTGTACAAACGTAACAGTTTCTCGTAGCATTTATTTAAATAATGACACTGAATGGTATTTTGACAATATTACCTCGTTTTTTCTCTGTTTCCAACCTTCAAGCAAGTGTCTCGTTAACCGAATACAAAGTCGATTATTTATACGAACGACTGAAATCACTGTATTCGCTTTTCTCCGATCTACCTACCATCTCGTCCCGGAAATAATTTGAATATAATTATATAGAGCGTAAAATATCACACGAAGCATGATCTATTTATCCATTTTAATGACCACTTGTACGCCTTGTGATGTCTTCTTAGCACTGTATTAGTGTCTACTACTTATAATTGATCTTCTCCGTGCTTCAACGTATCTATACGTTCGATAGTATCGGCAAGATCATGTAATTAAAGCGATCCACGAATCGGAATCATTATCGTTTTATTGGCTTTCGGCTGAACTCCGATACATACATAGCTCGTTTATTCGACCTTCATAATAACAAATCTTGCGCAAACTCCATTTCGCCGGTTGTTCAATTCATATCTTCCATGGCTATCTAAATGAGGTGTGATCATATTGATAAATAGATATAATTGTTAGCTTTTAGTTTAATACATCTGGATTTCTTATTCGGTAATTGACGTTGCTTTTTCATAATTTCGAATAAATTTTTAATTATAGAAATATATGAAAAAATATACGCATTAATAAAAAGTATTTATATCGTTAAAATACTGTCGATAATCCCTGAACGTAGAATTTTATTTTCATCAAAAGTAGAATTATATCTATATGTGATAATTTAAACACAGCTTCATATTTTATCCAGATGTCATGTAAAACTTATAAGTCAAGGTTAGGTACTTTTAACAGCGTTGACAGTTTAATACATTATACATTTTACGTGCAAATTTCATTGAACCGATATATTTCGTTATTACAGCATATATTTTATCGAACCAATTAATACAAGTATCAAACATGTAAACTTGTGTAACTTATGAAGTTAAAGTAGAATACATATTAAAATGCATTAAACCTAACTGTATAATAGAATACAAAAACTTTACTCTATTATGAAAAAATAAAACGAACGATAAACTTATTCACGAAAAATTCTCATTTCTTTTAAAAATTCTTATTTAATTCAAAATTTTCATGTTACCAAATTAGATGTTGGTATATACTTACCATATGCCATATGATCATATTTCAACGTAGCATCTACTCATATGTATCGTCACATAATTACGACAAAGTTACATTATTTCATTGAAAATTACATTCTGCAAGATCAATAACGTATTCATGAAAAAAAAAGAAAGACAAAAAAATTACATTTTCTTTTAATGATAAATATCTATAGGTACTCGATAAAGTCACCGAGCCAATCATTGCTTCGTAGTTCATTTTTCAAGACGTAGTCTTTAATCGAGGCGGCCTATTTAAACGTGTGTCCACGTGCACTTAGATTGTACAGCATCTTCCCTCTCGGCGTTTCGTTTATATATATTTTCTTTTTTTTGTTCTTTCTTTCTTTCAGATCTTTTCTTTTTTTTACTCTTATTCATTCTTCCTTTTCTCGCTTCGCACGCATGCATGCACGAACGAAGGGACGAACACAACAAGTACGCGTTCTTCTTCTCTCGTTTCTTTCTTTCCTTCCCTCTCTTTCTCATGTTTTCTCTTTCTCGATTCAGAGGGCCGCGGTCGAATCGGCGAATGGTAAAATGGCTGAATTGCGACTTCATTAGCCGCGACTTTGCGCTCGCCGTAATTCCACAGCGACCATTCTCGAGGCAGCTCGAAAGAGAAAGAGGCGGAGAGATAAAGAGAACGAAGAAAACGAAGGAGAATGAGAAGGAGGTTAAGGAAGTGGAGGAGGAAGAGGAAAAGGAGGATGGAGAAACCTTTCTATCTCCACCTGCTCCTGTACCTCCACCAACACCACCTCCACTTCACCACGGGCAGGAGAGTATCGGAGAATGGCTTGGGAAGTGCGTGCGAGTCCCGAAAAAGTGAGCTGAGTATTGGCAAAAGAATGGGGGACCATGTACGAACAGTAAGTAAGAGAAAGAGTGAGAGAGAGAGAGAGAGAGAGAGAGGGATAGTGACGAAGAGGGGAATAAAAAGAACGAGCGCAAAGAGAATGCCCGAGGATGCTTCTTTTCGCCCTTAGTTGCTCGGACAAGGTGGTGAATGTCTTTGTATTTCTATATGTTCTTTCGTACTCACATCTACGTTTCTTACATCTACTACTACTACCACTACTACTACTATAAAGCAGTGCATCCAATGAAAGAAGAAGAAGAAGAAGAAGCAGAAGAAGAAGGAAAGAAAGAAAGAGAGTAAGAAGATGGAAAGAGGAAAAGGGACGAAGGGAAGGAACAGGAATGAAAAGGGAATAAAAAATCAACCGTTCTGTAGATCGCACGCCATGGCTGAAAAAGGAGGAGGATGAGGATGAGGATGAGGATGAGGATGAGGATGAGGATGAGGATGAGGACGAAGACGAGAAGAACGACGACGACGACGACGGTTGGTTACTCAGACCTACTCCATTTCTTATCGTTTCCTCTTTCTCTTCTTCTTCTTCTTCTTTTTCTTCCTTTTCTGTTTTGGACAGTGTACAGTGCGTGAGGCAAAAACTAAAAGTGCTTTGCGAAATCTCCGTATGATGGATTCTCTCGCTGATCGTTTTCTCGCCTGGTTATGAGGGAAGCGATAAAAAGATCACAGAAAAGTCCCGTTCGTTCGTTGATTTCGTTGTTAGGCGCCAGCGTTCCTTCAGAAGAATTTAATGTGACAGAGAAAATGTGAAGCCGAAAGAAAAAAGATAAGACCGAATATAAGCGTCGCCGGAAGCATTTTTTCAGTTTTTAAAGAAACATAAATAAACATTAGAGAAATGTGTTTTTCAATTAATGTATTATTACGGATTTGTTTAGTTTTTTTTATCTGTAGAGAGAGAGAGAGAGAGAGAAAGATATTAAAAATATTAATAAATACCTATACGTTTTCTAGAAAGTTTTTTATAATTGTTTTTTAAAAATTTGAATAGATTCAAATACTATATTTTCAATACATATTATGCTATGATTTGTGCAATTGAGTAAATACGATCTTACACTTTATTAGAAATAACTAGAAACGGATGAAAGCGATCTTGAAGTAAGTCGAATGGAAACTTGAACGATATGTGAAAATGTCTTGGTATTTCCGCCAATTTCTTGTCGTCTCGAAGACAAACAAAGGAAAATTTTTCTTTTATCGAAATCGTATTGCCAAGCCGACTAGCCTTGAATACACGTTAATAGTATATACGTATCGTATACATTCATACATATAGACGTATACGACACGTCGACGTTCGGACAGGAATTCCAGAAGTTCGAGCGAACACAGAGAGAGCTCCTTTTGATTATCTCGACTATACCCAATGCCGGAACGTATCGAGGAGAACGGCGAGGGAGTCGAAAAAGAAAGAACGAACTAAAGCGGACCACAAGTAGATGGATGGATTGCCATCGAGGGAAAGGAAGAACGACGACGAGAGGACGACTGACGGACGACCTGAAGAGTTTGACGGAAAGGCGAGAAAGAGAAAGAGAAAGAAGAGAAGAAACAAGGTGTACACACATTGAGTGTGTTCCTTCATGGGTGAATAAAACGTTCTTAGTAAGTGAGCATTATTCTCAATCGAGACTATGGATTCATATGCTCATTATAATTTTTACGACCGGTCATTTCGTCCAAGCTTTGAACAGACGTCGCTGTTGACGTTGCAAAATGTGCGCTCCGATCATTCTAATACGTTTCAGGGCCAGGAACCTTCTTCTTCGAAAACATCGACTATGTAACCGATGAGAGGTAAAAGCAAAGGTTAATCAACAAGAGAAAAGTCATTAATATACATACATATGTATGTATAATATATACTCTAAGTGGTGTATTCCCAAAGCTTAAAGTGTTCAAGTATTAAAATTATCTCTATGACAAATGCATCATCATTCTTTTAATCTTTCTTTCTTTTTAATGAAAGATTAAAGGTAATTTCCTGCTTAATACGTTCTCAAGACCTACCTATACGCAATTTACATCGTCTATAATCAATACGGTTAACGCTTAAGAACCAGTCTCGCGTGCTTTAATCGGATTAGAAGTAGCGTGCTACGATTATCGTTGAAAAAATATGACAGAAAATAAAAAAGTAAATAATGAGAAAGAAGGTAAGAGAGTAGAAAAGGATAGGAAGTGACCTCGGTGTTTCTTAGATGCTCGGTGAAGCATAAGAGAGTGAGGTCGTCTTTCCTAGGAGGATGGTAATAACCGTCTAATTTAATAACCCTAACCGTGTCCCGAGCATCGCGCACCCACGTTCGCGTTTGTTACTTCGTTCGCGGAAAATTTCATTCCGATTTGCACGATAGGCAGGAGAGTCTGTGTTGCTTGCTGGTAGTAGCTTTAAGCGTCACGAAGCGGTAGCTCTGCTAAGGCATATAAGATAAAACCCTTTCTGTCCTGTGTTCTCCTTTGCCACCGCCGTGGAATCCGAGGCTAAATTAACCACTACCTTAGACGAAACAATTTCACATCGCTATTTTCTCCCGTAAATTGACTCGCACCGACTACTCTTGAGTCGACTACTCGCACCGAGATCCTCTTCTACCGGCCCTACCTTCCTTTCTCCTTTTCCCCCTCGCCCCTTATCCTCTTACCCCCTCTTCCTCAGCATCACCATCTCTCCTACTATCCACCGTTCCTCGGCAAATCGTGCCGAGGAAGATTACTCGATCTTTTATGCCTCCATTATCATACCGAACCATTATTAAACTTGCGCCGCCATAACCCTACCGGTCTTCTCTTCTTCTTTCTCTTAAAAACGTCTTGGTAGCCACTTTTGCGTGTACATCAAATTAAAATTGAAAGAATTAATACCAGTAGTAAAAATATTTATATGAAAGAAAGAACTTACTATTTTTACTAGTAGTAAGTATGTATTATATGATCCTTAAATATATATTATATCTTGTATATAATTATATTCTATAATGAATAATACAAACTTTTTATCTACAATACTAAGAAAATCATACGAAAGAAAATATCTTTCTTTTTTACTTCCTCGATTGTATGATAAAAAATATTGACAAATTTGAACGTGCCGTACATTTTCAAGAGACATTAAATATTTACTTATTTAACTATTGTCCAGCAGCCTAAAAGCCATGTGCTTGTGTTAACGTTCATGTAAATCCGACAGGAGGACGAAAGAGTGCTCTTTACGTAAATCACGTACTTTAAATTCAACGAGTAGTCGTATTTTAGCGGAAAAAAGCTACCTGTTATCCTTTTCCTCCAAAGGTACATATATGTCTTGCTTTTGGAGAAGGGAAAATTACTACCGCCGTGTATCTGGGTACTACTCTCGATGACAAAACCGTCGATCGATTGCGAGCGAGGAAGCTCATTCTATTCTTTCACCCTTCTTTTAACTTTACGATCTATCCCTCGAGGCTGATAAATTCTTTGGTTTCTTTTTTTGTTTCGTTTTCCTTGCTCGCTAAGGGTGACGTCTCCTATCGAGATGGTTAAATACGAAAGAAAAAGTAAAACTACGGGATCGTTGCTTGTACACGTTGAGATCTGAGTCTGTTCTTGCGCGACAAAACATTTGCCCAACTTATTAAACGAGCTCCCGACCGACCACTTATCGAATTATTACGAATTTTTCCGCAACGTCAGCTTTTCATCGTCTCCTTCGTTTCTACGTTGAGTTTCTTCTTTTTCTTCTTCTTATTTTCCTTTTTTGTTTTCTTCTTTTTTTTTGTTTGTTACTATCTTGTCTTGTTCGTCGTCGTTGATTTCCAGGCGGTGGATCGAAACCACCAACGTGTTATTATTCTCTCCAAGGTAAACTTTTTTCTCCTTGTTCTCTAATTCAGCCTTCTCTTTCTTTTTCATAGTGTTTTCTCTCCCCGATCGGGAAGAAATCAAGAGCGTTACAGTTAAGCTCGTGAACGAATTGATATTTCTACGTGTTTTTTTTTCTTTTCATAAATATAATAATGGCATGGGCTCTCCAGTATTTCTCTCATTGCTTTGTGAATTCGATGTTATTTTAAATATTCTTGACTATTATTCAATACTTTAATCGAAATAGCTACCTTGTTTGTTTTTTCTACAAACGAAACTCGTATATACGAGAGTTAAGAATGTAAAAAACGATACCTGTGCTCTTGTGACGTAAAATTCTTATAGTCATCATCATCATCATCATCATCATTATCATAATTATCATCATCATCATCATCATCATCATCATTATCGTCGTCATCGTCGTCATCATGATCATCATCGACAAACATTTGCAACGCCTACCATTCCGGTGAGTCGACGACTTCTCGCAGCAGCCGTCGAGCGTTTCGTGTTTCTTCTTTCCGCATGAGAAAGCAAACACGTAAACGCGCGGTATCATAACATACACGGTACAGCTCTCTAGAGCAACTTGCAAGAAAAAGATAGAGATAGATAGATAGAGAGAGAAAGAGAGAGAGAGAGAGAGAGAGAGAAGAAAAAAGAAGAAAAAGGAGAACGTTACTTTATGAAAGCATTTCTCAGAGTCTCCCTTTCATTTCGAGAGGATGACGCGCCGACGTGTCTGTCGAGCTTTCAGAAAAGTCTGTTATTTTTAAGGCCTTACCAGCCGACGATGTACGGCTCGATATTTGCCAACCGTGTTTACCGGGTGCCCTTAATCTGTCGCGTTTCTTCCTTTCTTACCCGTTTCACCGATCGAAGACGTTTACAGGTGCCACGATTTTTCGAGGAGACTGCAATGTCGTGTCTATCTACTTAGGAGACCATCGCACCCCTGTCCTTTTTTTTCTTTCATTCTCTTTCCCTTTCTCTCTTTCTCCCCCTCTCTATCACTATATCCTTTCCTAACCTCTTGGATAAACTCAAGAAATTTCTAGACACTCTTGAAATTGTCGAGCGTCTTTCGAGCACGTTTGTGGATATAAGGTCTGAAGTGAACATTGGTCATGTAACTCGATCTCTATGGATCGATATCGTTGAGAATATTTTAATTAAATTATTAATTCTACAATCATTTATTTATTGATATTATTATGATACCGTGTAAGATGATTGAGGCATGTAATATTTTTCGATATCGAAAGACTTAAGATAATATTTATTATATATATAGATTAAAAATCTGAATAAGAATCAAAGTATTATGTTACGAATTAAAAATTTTACTTAAAAAGTTCCGTTCAAAAGTGGTAAAAATTGGCTTTAAAGCAGTTCTTGACAGAAGCCGTGTCGGTAGCTGATTGACAAAATCAACGGCTAACCGGATGGATCGCCCTCGGGCAACTGCCTGTCCGCACATCCAGTTAACGGTGATGAATGCGTATCGGTTACGTAGAATAGCTCTCGCATGTAGAAGTACATGGATCGATGCGTGGAAACTCAACAGAGAGCTTTACGTTTTTTTTTTCTTAAAAAAGATTATTTTCTTTACTTTTCGTTTTCCTGACTGAGTACTATGGGTTGTGATCTGTATTTTTTACACTTACTAAACTTTAACGGTCTTGTTTGAGTAAATACATTATTACATTAAATTTCAATATCCTAACACAATGAATAATTAGTGTTTAAAGTAATTCAAAGATAAATCAAAGAGTTTTTTCTGTAAAATGATAAAATATTAATCGGTTAATCCGGAAGAAATAAAGAAAAAGATTAAGAGAGATTTGGTTAAAGTTAGTTAGAGAAAATAAAGCGTACGCATAGACTAAAGGTTTCGTTATTGGCGATGTAGAAGATTCAAGTAGTTCACTGAGTAAAGCGTTTTATAATAATTTTAAGGCCGGCACTGCGAGCTAATTTCTGAGTGCGGCGAAGCGTTAAACGTGATTATGTAACACCCAGGAGTAGAATATCTCGCGATAATAAAAATTGAATACGGAGAACGAGGCCGGCGGGTGAGGAAGCGTGCGTCTAGTTTTAAATGACTCCAGTCTGCATATCAAAGATAAAAAATATAGCTGCAACTAGCTTATTTCTGTGCATGTGTATACGGATATATGAGTTATATGAGTTGTCCACGTCAATAATAAATAGAGAATCAGTGTTGATCAGTTTAATACAGGACCAGTTAGCGCATTAACGTATCTCAAAGAACGAAAGTGTTCAGTTTGATAATAATTGGAGTATAAGCTTACTTCTTATGTAAATACTCTATGAAAGCCTCAACGCTTTGAAAGCTTTATGCATATTATCCTATTACACAATTATAATTATTGTTGTGTAAATAATCAATGCATTTCAATAATTGTAATTTATTTGTAAACAATACATAATAGTATTAAAAAAACTGTATACGAATATGTATATATATATATATATATATATATTGATTACAATGATTGAAACTTATGAAATTTATTAATATATTATCCTTACGATAATCGGAAAATCCTAGGGTTGTTGAAATGTGTAATGCAAAAGTCTAATTTCAAAAGTGACAACTTTATAAGCGTGTGAATCGATAAATTATATCCGTGAGAGTAGGAACAATAATTATGATCGAGGATTAAAATTTGAGAAACAATTTGTTTGTTGCAACTAGAAATTATTCTCGCGTTAATTGGAAGACTAATGAGTTTTCCGTAATTATGATTATTTCGTTACGTTCGCATACTAACATTACATTACAATGAAACCTATAATATTATCATTTAATAAACGCTACAGATGTAAAGGACAAGAATAAAGGACCACGAACTTTTCGTTGAATCTGATAAGAATTACTTTCTCTTCGAATATAAGATAGACAAAGCGATTAATATGATTATTCAATTTTCCATATAGACCAAATTTATAGATTAAACAGATTTTTAAATACATTTTCACAGAAGCACAAGTTGTTTTTTTAAAGATAAAGATTTTCTTGACTGATATCTGCGTTGTGTTTCAATAAAACATCTGCTTGTTGCGTATACATTCGCAGCTGTCGCTACAAATCCCAATCGTTTCGATTGATCTTCATATAATCATCTAGGTAACAAAAACTTATCTTGATTTCTGCTTACGATAAACGCGAATAACGTTAATTTTATTTCTCTTACTTTCGGGGTTCTACTCCCTTTCCTTGTAAACCAGAAACTTCGTAGAATTAGATATACTACGAAGTATTCAAGGATCTATTCGATCTCGTAGCTCGTAGAGAAATAGGTACAATAAACTGTAACTACAGAAACGTGTAAATTAAAACGGCTTATATAAAGTTTTAAGAGGATTTACAGGAAAACAGCGACCGTTGCGCAAACTACTTCAAAAAGCTTCGAGTCGTTTTGTCGTATCGCCGTAGAGTCGAGAGTGTCGTATTTATTTAAAGCAACTCAACTTAGAAATTATCGTCAGTTTTATACAAACGGTATTAATATCTTTCCTGTGTGGATACGTATATACCTAAGAACTCACGCGAGAGGCGTATCTTTTTTCTTGATATAAGTAATCTGAAAGGCTGAAGGAAGATGATAATTAGTTTGCGAACGATCGAAATATTTTGTGATGAAAAGGTACTCTGTAGAAAATGTGTCGGATGAGCGGGCCTAACAATGGTGAATGTTTGCGGGAGGAATTGCGGCGAATTTTGAAATAAGTTTAATTAGCTTCGGAGGTGCTTTTAGGAGGAAGGCGTTCGGTGGCTACGATTCTCTGGGATAATTGAAAAAAATTTCGGATTAAGGAGCCATTGTCCCAGGGACGATCTTGAATAGCGGCCTCGAACCAATGCTCGGCTAAAGATATTATATAGTCACTATACGTGGCGGACTAAACTGACTCCTTCACAAAGGATTATTAATTGACTTCTGTCTCGTATCAGAGGGTCGCAGACGTTCCAAGGATCCTTAATTATCCTTGAAAACGGAAGATATCCTCGGCCAAGATTAACCGGCAGGATCCTTCCTTTTGCAGGGTTTATCGTTCGAAAGAAGATGCCATGCAACCCTGTGAGAAACCTTTTATATACCACGACGCTCTTTTTAAAGAGTTCTCTTATAATGGTATCGAAGAAGTGAAACTCTTCTTGATCGATAAATCCTATGCGTTCCCACGGTTCAAATTTCATGTTCGATACGACGCAAATTGTTTTAAACAGTACCTACACTTCGTAAAGCAAAATTATAATTATGTGTTTTATTGTTACTTTTATTCTTGAACAAAAAAAAAGTATAAATTTTTATGAATTAATCGTAAAAATTCATGGTGAAAATTATTGCCAATAATAATTAATTACAAGAACGTTATGAACTTAATTGTGAGGGAATTACAAAGCACGATTGGAATCTTTAATATCTCGATTGTCTTTAGGTCTTAGAAGATGCGCTTAATTGCAAAATCGATTAATTATCAATTAATCGAGAACCAACTTCTTACGACTTGTTATATGTCAATAATTTTCTATAGTCTATCATATCAATTTAAAGCTACCGTTATAGTTTACGCATATCAATTTTAAGAGCATCTTCTCGATGAGTTTTATAGATGTAATACATTATTCTTTATGGAAAAACTTATTACTATAGCTCGTGTTTACTGTCGATGGACTTCTTAAGAGAATTTTGCTTACGTGAACGATAAAACTGGTTAAGGTATATGCGGAATTACGTTACTTGAAAGTAGCAAATGTTTTATGCAGGACGAAAGTATTCGAGAGCTTGATCGCTTCGTCAACTCGTCGAATTTTGTTCGATTGCTTTTACTTCGACTCCTTTCTCCTTCTCCTCCTCCTCCTGCACTTCTTCTTCTTCTTCTTCTTCTTCTTCTTCTTCTTCTTCTTCTTCTTCTTCTTCTTCTTCCTCTTCTTCTTCTTCCTCTTCTTCTTCTCCATTTATTGATTCGCCCCCGACTACCCTTCACCGCCTCTAACCGCGTCTTTCAGTTTCCTCCGGTTTTCGCTTTCGATGCAAATTTTTACCCTCGAGCAAGATATTAAGGGCTCACGAGTGTACCATCTTTTAATATCGGGAACGGTTGCTCGATCACGCTCTTCGAAAGGACCTCGCGAATTCTTCTAGCCTCGACGGACTACGAATCTGCTTGTATCAGCGCCCTTATCGCGTGTTGACTTTACGATTCCGAATCCGAAAGAAATCGAGACGAGACATTATAATATTGAAGTTATACGTACCAACAGTAAGATGTCAATATAATATCGGGGATTTTTCCTTTTCTTTCAAATAATAAAGACACCCCCAAACGAGCAACAATACAAAGACTTCTTTCTTAACTTTACTTTTAATCAGAAAAAAACGAATTAACTCATTAAACAAGATTTAATTGCACTCATTTCTTTTTCAAATCAGTTTTCTCCTCTGACATCAAATGTCAGGGTGAAATTCATTAACATAACTAAATAAATAAATTTCGATGTAATGGCAGACCAATAGGTAGTAAACGTCGCAATTAGGATCAATGGCGTGCGCGGACGGTTATCGAAGGTGCATTGTGTGCACCGATCTTCTCGATCCGGTTACGAAAGAGCATGGACGATCGGACGCGATGGTTATTTAGCGTACCTGGTAATCAGCGACCATAAAAATGAACATAAAACCGACACATTTCGTATAGACGGAAGAAAGGGGTTAGTGTAGGGGGGGAGATGTGAGGGAGTGCTAGAGGAGGGGATAGAGAGGCGTGCGTTACCCGCGCTTGATAGCAATGAGAGCCTAAGTTCCGGCGATAAAGCCTAAGTGCCAACTCGTATCGTTTACGGCGTCCTTTTCCCTTTAAGAGCCGTGCCGAAAGAGGAAGAGAGCAAGTATAAAATGAAAAAGAGAAAATGAGAAAGAAAGAGGGGGAAAGAGAAAGAGAATGCCTGGCGTTATACTACGGGCAAAATCGAATTTGAGGGGTCAGCTGCAAGCGCATGGCTCGTTTCGGAGAGAAGGAAAGTGCGAATGAAAGAGAAAAAGAAAATAGTGGTAGAGAAAGAGAGGAAAGATTGTTCCTCTTCGTACGTGCCTCTTTCTACATTCTTCTCTCTTGGATCTCGTAGCCACGCCTGGAAATAAGACAATATAGCCTGTAAAAAATGTGCGTTATGAAAGATTGATTCGGAACTGCCGTGAAATTATAGCGGTGGGTAATAATTCTCAAAGAGAGAGAGAGAGAGAGAGAGAGAGAGAGAGAGAAACGGGGATGGGTGGACTCTACGATACTGGTCGGTTCGATTTTGCGATATGTTTCGATCGATACAAGAAATAAGATAGTAGTTTTACGCTGCTAAGGAAGATCATAGGTAATTGTTATTTTTTATAGTTTCTGCTATTAATCGTCGTTTATGAAGTAGCAGTTGGGAAACATATTTTTTTATACCGTCCGTAAAATAAGAACAACAATATTCCATGCAATTTGATTTAAATAATATATTTTGTAGAAATAATAGACTATTATTTGGCAAAATTCAAATAACAATTCTCAAATAATTTTAAAGGAACAAGCATGGTGGAGTTTCTAGACGTAAAAGATAGTTTGCGATCGATAGTTTGCATCCTTAGAGATCGGCTCAGCTTCGTGCAGGCATAATGGAGCTTCGCGTCCGGTAATTAATAATCACCGTTAGAAACGTGGCAGCGAACTGAAAAAGGAAGCGGACGACGACTAAGAGCGCAGACGAAGTTGCCTGCCGCCATTCGACGTCCGGCTATTCTTCCTTCCTTCTCAGTTGCACGAGCTCGAGCTATGCTCCTGGAGGAACGTGACTCTTGCCTATCCAACCTGGGCCCAAACGATAGATCGTCCTTGAAGATTGCGAGAGGCCCGCAATTTGTTTCACCGCCTAATACGAACGTTCTTCTACCTTTTTTAACCCTCTCTTTTCGTTCTCGCGATCTTTTAGTCCGAGAGGATGGAACATAATCTTTTCAGAGATTTTTCGCTCGACCTCCCACATCTGAACCATCAAAAGCATTCTCTGAGTGTTCAAGATAAGACCAATTTGATCAAATGTTTTTTTGAAAATTTAAGTATATATATATTTAATCATTTAAGAAACCTGTTAATCTTTTGAGCGTTATAACCATGTAAATATAGTGATAGTAATTAATTAAGAATAACATATTTTAGTATTATTAATCAAAATATGTGAAAAGAATTAAAATTTATTAAAAAAATAGATTTTAGTACTTGTTTATATATATCAATTTATAGAAAACTATACGTGAAGGTACGACGCATCTCTTTCAAGAAAGTTCGTGCAGCACATGTTGTTTCCCAAGGATGATCGAACGAGTACAAGAATACTGTGAAAGATCAACAATGTTGTCTAGATATATCACGAAGTAGATCATCGTGTATATTGCGGGCGTTCATAGTCGGATTTTTTTAGTTGGCCAGCCTTATTCTAGGAAACGAGAAGGCCCAACCTTCTTCTTTTCCATCTCCTTCTGCTCGTCCTCCTCCGCTATCTTACTTTCTCAACCGACGCGAAACCTCGTTCGTATATACGTATAATCGTAATTTTTTCGTTCACGTGCAACGAATAAACCGGGCGAGACAAGGTAATTAGAGGAAATTTATTTAATAAACGCATGCACAGGGAATTTAAGATTATTACGGGTGGCGTTGGGCCTCCGTAAATATTACTTTCGTGCACTGCATAAAATTCACGAGAGAAAAAGAACGTGTAAAATAAAAATATCCCTACCTCGCGATTACGTTATCCAACCGTACTCTCGTGCGTGGCTTATTAAGAGGATAAAACAATTTTTGGTATTTGCTATCGCACACGAGGCCATTTCTATGAGATTACGTTGTTCAAAGGAAATGCAAAGAGGCGGCGAACCGCAACAGAAACTACGATCATATTAATGCGTTGAATTCTGGGAAAATTCAGACGAGTTTAGTTTTATGTTGACCAACATTGAATCCGGATTCATCATCTCTTTTTAATCATATTAATATTGGTCCTAACAAATTAATAAAGGATATCAGATAGTTACGCAAACGATTTCATGTTTGACATTAGATTATAAAATAATTGTGAGAAAATAAGTAATCAATAAAAAATGTCTTTCATTGCTCCATTAATAATAAAATACAGATAAACTTTTCAGAAACTTCATGGAATCGATTAACGATGTTGGCTTTCGTTTTCGTTCAATATTTGAGTTAAAGAGAATATTTCAACGAACATACCACGAATGCGGTCGTTAAAAAGACGTCGTAGAATATCTCGGAGTATAAAAATCGTGGATTCGCGTCTCTAATGGCATTCGCATCGTAAATTCGAGCTTTTTCAATGTAAAAAAGGAATGGGTATAGCTAGGTAACGCGAGAGAGTGCAGTTTTGGTTTTCGGGTCAGAAGGTTAACGCGGAGGCTAAGAGTTACGGATATGCAAACTGGCCAAGTTGAACACGCTTTTTCCGTAACGAGTACGAAAAATTTTTTCCCTCGCTCTTTCTATTCTTTCCTTTTTAAAAAACTTCTTGTCTCATTTTTACATGATACATAAATAAAGAATAAACCGTGTTAAGTGGTATCAATAAAAAGTAATGATTTTCAATATCTATATAATTGTTTCAGAATCAAGGAAATGTATATTAAATCAAACAGCGAAAGAAAATAGCACATAAATTGAAAAATAAAAAATAAAAATAGGAAAGGGAGGAAGAAGAGTAAGAGAGTAAGATTTATAGCTCACTGAGATTGACAAGACGACTGATATCGTTCGTGTTATAAGCATTCGTAAAAGAGAGAAAAAAGTAAGAAAGAAGGGGAAAGGAAAATTAGACAATTTTGCAAACACGGTGAAAATATTCGCGTACCCGAGATAATTGTAGAGTTACGTTATTATGAAATATCCGGGACGTTCGGACTTCATCCTCCCTCTTTCTTTTTTTTCAGCCTCTATCTCACCCTTTTCTTTTTACACCTTCCGCCGTTCGTTTTCCCGTTCCTCGAATGTAGAAGCAGGGAAAGGATTCTGCAATTATTTTCGTGGTGAATTCTAGAGAGTACCACCCAAGTTCCAACGGTGCAACACGATCGAGGTGGAGTCCCGCCGTTCGCTTCATTGCCTTGACTCACGAGATATTTGCATCTCTCCTGAATTCTCGTTAATTTCCGCTACGTTGATTTCTACCTTCTTCCCTTTTCTCTTCATACCTTTCGAATATTTTCTTTTCTACCCTTCTTTCACGTATTTTTTCTTTCCATTTCTTTTCATTCCCTTCATGGTCATTGCTTTTTTAGCTATTGCAATCGAACATTTATCTCGATTGAGATTGGTTCTTGCTATATCTCTCGATTCGAGGTGTTCGATCGTTAATCGTTTTATGATCAAGATACTTTCAGGAAGTCAATAGTGCGATGTTAAATGGATGAGAAGTCTTCGCTTCAGAAAGGAAAAAAATTTACGATAAGGTCAAGATGAAAAGAGGAATTTCATTCGGTATTAACGTTAAAACGAAAACCGGACAAGTTATCTCTTTTTTTCCATCTCTTTCTTCCTTACTCTCTTTTTATTTCATTTTCTTTCTTCTTTATACTCTTTTCTTTCGAATAGATAACAACGAACGTTATACTGCTCAATTTCGTTCCAATTATCCTGACTCGGGTACGAACAACGTTCGCATTATAACATGTGCATTTCCAACGAAAGAACCTTTAATATCCTTTAGAGAACATGATAAAAGATAATGACACGCTAATTATAAAGTTTTAATTTACTTTTCTCCCTATACTTCTATTTATGCGATAACATTATGTAATACACACATACATTATAATATAAATACGATTTGTGTTTATTAACAAAATTTAACTATTTATTTTCTTAAATTCATCAATGTGCTTACAGAGAATTTTAAGAATTTTTGACCTAGATTTAGGTGTTTTGTTTTATTTTTGATCATTTTTAATTACCGTTTTAATTCTTGGCAATAGCAGTAGGGATAAAAAAGCGCGATAAAGAAAAGAAAAGGAAACAAAACAAAATAAAACAAAACAAAAATGAAAATAGCAACGTGGAAGAAGAAAAAAGGGCGTGGGGTTTGCAAACGCGAAGCACGTCCGTCGAGACGCGCTGGATTCCTGGTGATTGCCACGGGTTGTCACCGGATACGACGGCCAACGTAGCTCGTGCGAATTCCATCCAAGAGTGACCCATTTTTCCCGGGTATGAGAGAAAATCTGAGCGAACATCGCGACCGAAAAGAAAAATGTAAACTGAGATACAGAAAAAGAAATAGAGAAAGATAGAGAAAGGTAGATAGAGAAAGAGAAAGAGAGAGAAAGATAAATAAAGATAGAGACAGGAATAGAGAAAAAAAGAGAGAAAAGGGAGAAAGAAAAATGTACGGTATTTTACTTCAAAATGAAATGTATTTTTTAGCCACGAGTCATATGCAGATAAAATCCAATTTAAAGCTATTAATGTTAAAAATAAAAAAAGTCAATGTCACAAAAAAATAAAATAACTATTGAACAAATTTATTTGCATAAATGTTTGTACTTTTATTCCGATTTATAAAATATAAATTGAGAATTTTTTGTATAAAATCGTTCGTTAAAAGAAGGTCATTTTAAAAGGGTAAAGAATTAATTGCATCGTCGTTGTTCTTTACGTTCATAAGGGAAATGAAAAAAGATAAGAGGAATGAAATAAATTCAGAGATCAAACGGTGACGTTTGAATTTTTCTAAGTGGGGTGTATTTACCTTAAAACTCAATCGTCCATAGAATTGTATACGAATGGTTATTAATTTATGCGAAGCGAAGAGAATATGACGAAACTGAAGAAAGTAGAAAAAAAAACAAGAGAAAGTGAAAAGCGCGATACAAGCGAGAAAGAATGGGACAAAGGATCGAGAAAGCAAGGAGGGGAGAATCTGGTCTTAATTACTACCGAAACGACGCACGGTTTTTCTTCTTCCCTTACAACTAGAGAGCGAACACGAGGAGAGGAAAAAAAGACGCGTATACGTTCGTAAGCTGGGTTTTAAGAGTGAGGACATTGCAGAGAAAAAGAGCTAAAGAAAGGAGAAAAAAGGGAAGAGGACGAGGGTCTTTGTGATATGCATGTTTCAAGATTATTTATGAGTCGCGGACGCACGCGTACCTCGAGGAATGAAACGCAAAAGTCGTGTGCAGGATACTGTGTAAGTCGAAACGAAATGGGATAAAGAGTGTAATAGATCTTTTTCTCTACATATGATGACTCAGAAATAATGAATTTATATTTTACTGGGATATTCATTTTTTTCCATTAATTAAAAGTTTCTCCTCATATAATTACAATTAGTTATAGTAGTTATTTGCAGACAATTATAATATTGAATAATATCAGAATAAGGTATCGAGATGTATGATTTATGTAATATTGGGTTCGGGTAAAAGTTCTTTCGTATGTCTTCAGTAATTAGTTTTAGGATCGCATAATTCTGGTAATAATAATCGGATCTGATAATACTATGTATGATTGGAATATTGATTCATGATGAAGTGACTAAAACAAAATTCGTTAATTGAATAAAAAATTATTGCGCTTTGAAAACGAGTAAAAAAAAAAAGAAAAAATTTGATTCGTTTGGAATTTTTATTATATAAAAGAGAATAATGTGTATGTATGTGTGTGCGTGTGTGCGCACGCGACTGAAATTAGTAAAAATATTTCTGATTTTTATGGAAATAGTATCAGTCCAATATGTGCAGCATAAAGTTAGCTCAAGCATTTTCAATTTGGAAATATTGGCATCAATGATAAAACTTGTTCTAGTCGATCAATCACTAAAAAATTCGATAAAATCATGAGGAAAAATTTTGCGAAATTGACGCAGAAGCAATCATGATATTGGTAAAAAATTAAACATCGACAACAAAACAATTTTAAACCATTCGAGAAAGGCTGCATAGAAAATATGAAAAAAAGGTTTTTTTACTTCATTAAAATACGAAGGAACTTTTTCCCTAATCCATTATATTCAAGTAGAAATACATTTTATTAATAAATTCGACACAGTAAAATAAAGTAAAATTATAAAGTGTGTGTGTGTGTGTGTATGAAGAAAGAATGTAGGAAATTGTTATATATCTTCATATATATCTGTATATAGTTTTTATAATATTACCAAGTTCGACGATGACAATTGTAGGATCGTTACGCTCGCGAATATTCAAAAGACTTCTTAATCATTTCTTAATTTATCATAAAAAAGAATTTGTAAACTACAAGAGGATTTATTGAAGAAAATAATAAAAAAGTAAAAAAGAGAAAAGCAAAAATGAAAAGTAATGTATTGTTCCGATGATTTAAGCTCCTATTATAGAAGCTATTTTATATAATTACAAAAAGCCTATTACCTTCATATAGTTCATTATGAGAAGCTTCAGATTATTATATTAATGATAATATAGAAATTACTGTGCTCTACGTTTATATAGAATGAAAAAATTTAATATAAACATAATATTTAATTTCATGAATTTTATATCATAATTTATAAAAATAATAATAAAAATCAAATTTACTACTTTTTAACAATTTCCTATGGGAGTCATATTATCCTCAACTAAGGAGAGCTAATACAACAATACGCACCTTTTATTAAACATACCTCAACGTAGAATACATTAAATATTTCAACTTACAAGAAATTCTATTTCAATAGAACGCAAAACATTTATTTCGCAAGTAATATTACTCAGTTTTATTATCAGAAAAAACCATATTTCACCAAGTATAAAAATATATCTCTATGACATACACAGCTAGTAGATGAAACAGATAACACAATGACCCGTTGAATATCTATTTTAAATGACGAAAATTACGGGGATTCCAAATTATCGCAGAGACCATACTATCACCCTTTTACATTATTCATATCTTTACGGTATTTTGAAAAAAAGAATAGAGAAAGAAAAAAAGACATAACACAGAATAAAGAATAAAAATGAAAAAGCGAGAGTTTCCGTATTTGCCCTATCCAAACTTCATTTTCATTGTTCACGTACTTTCGATCAACGAATACGGGCAGTGAACGCATACGGGAAAGAGAATAAGAATAGTAAGAGAGGGTAAAAGCAAAAGCACGAGAACAGGCGGGGCTTGTAGAATCGGCACGCTTTACGGGCATAATTCATCCGGAGCGACGCACTCGCGGAGACACACGCGAGCAAACGAACTACTATACGAACAAACGCTTATCGGTGTGATCGCGATAAAGACCGGAAGTCGCGAAAAAAATCGCTTTAGTTTCCCCTCTAGAAAGAAGAGAAAAACAATTTCACGATTTGCCAAGCTACTTACTTCACATATACCAATGTTTCTTGTCATTTAATGGTTACTATCAATCGATATTTAATGAACTCCATTACTAAGTGTTTTTATTATGAGTGTTTCACTTCTTATTATTACTTGTGCTAACGTACATCCATTGGGAGAAACATAAAGCGTTAGGTTCATAAATATATACTTTTTTTGTACGCGATAACGTATAAATCACGGAAATATAAATTATGAAAATATATATACATATATGAGATACTGATCTTTCTCCAAAATTCCTAAAATCTACTATCAAGCTTAGATTTTGTATAAAAGAAAAATATAAAAAAACACGGAACGTATTAAAAAATCGATTATATTATATTAACGTTGTAAAGTAGATCAATTTGTTTAAGTATTTTTTTTTCTTCTTTTACAAGTGTCTATCTCCTATACCAAAGTATTTTTTGGAATATTATTTATTTTATACGTAGGTAGATGCGTAGGTAAATATAACAATACAAAGAAGTATAGGATCGATTTTAGACGAGTTCCAACGCTTATGTCTAACAAACATAACAAAACGGTTTGAAGTAGAGCATAATGATAAAATATAATTCGATGAATCAACGGTAACTAAAGACAACATCGTGCCGATATTATTCATCGTTAAGAGCCATTTCAAATGTATCGGACGGCGTGGGGTAATAAATTTGTAATTTACAGCTGATAATAAATTTCGCGTAAGCAGACAGTATGGCACACACACGTTAGCCGCGGCCATCGTTAGAGGGGCTCCAGGCGGAAAGAGCACACAGGCCACTACGCTCGAAGATATAAGTACGTCATTATTTATAATAGACACGTATAAGCGCACACAGTCATACGACAAACCTTCATTACGGTCATCACGAAGTCGAGGATTTGTAACGAGTGCGAAACGGTCATCCTTTCTCGATTTGAAAGTTACTTTCAAGTGGATCGATTTCTTCGTAATTTTTTTCCTAATGTTTTTTGTTTCTCCTTTGCCTCAAGGATAACTGCTCGAAAAAAAAACCATTGAGAAATATGACCATGATATAGTCGAACTTTCATTTCCTGTTTTACTTATTTAAAATTCAATCATATTATTATTCACATTTAATTATCGTTAAATTTCTTTATTAAACTTTATTGAAACTCGTGATAATTATTTATAGATTAGCACTTACTTGCATAGTTTGATAATAGTATATTCGCTTTTCAGACGAACTAGGAAAACAACAAAAGTTCTAAATAGCAATGATATCTTATATTATTTTTCATTTAAATTAAATTTTATAATCTCAGCGTGCGTGTTCTTGAGAGAGAAAGAGGAAGAAAGGAGAGAGAAGAGAAGGAAAAAATGAAAGATCGGTGTAATCTTCTCGGAGATATATTCTCCCAAGAAGTATAATGTTATAACTTTCCAATAAAACGGCAAGAAATGCGGAAATTAGCTTTTTATATCTGCCCTCTTAGTAACGCCTATATGGCGGCGCACGTTTGAACGTCAATGGTATCATATCAGGATGCTTTTAAGAAACTATTTTCGTCGTTTCTTCGTCGATCACACGCGGCCCACATCCATTATTATTCTCTTTTTAACCGATCAGACCTTTAGCCTATCTATAGAGATTTCACGGTTAATCTCGAGTCTTCCCTTTTTATTTTTCTAATAAGTCCAAACTCAATATTATAGTATTTTGGAAGAAAGATCGGTAACATTGTTGAGTACCTAATATATATAAGTATTTTAATAATTTATTTTCAATTTATCATTATGTTGTTATTACAAATAAATATATAATAAATATATTTTTATCATTTTGTTATCTTTATCATAAATTTTGTTTAAATATTATTGAATATTATTGAATATTATTATTTGAATAATCTGTCATAGTATTTGTTGTAACTTTACTTAAAGGAAAGTTAAGAAGCATAATCTTCAAGAGCTTTAGCAATCCTCAAGAGATCATTCGCGAGAAATTCGTAAATTGATAAAGCCGCTTCTCGTAGCTATCGGTAAGGCGCGATTGAAATCTTACTCTTCTCGTTGGCGTTGACGAATTCCGGTACAAGGAAAGGCACTTTACCGGACAGCCGGTAGTACGCGCTTTGCCTACGTGTACATTCCTCAAGGCGAAAGTGCACGGTAGAACGGACGACTACGGAATCCATTTAGATAAGTAAACGACTTTGTTAATTAGATTTGTCGAAAGTACAGTGGGCGGGGAGAAGCAAGCAGAAAATTTCAGGCGACGCCGAAAGTTGAGAAGAAGGAAGAGGAGAAAGCTTAATAATCCCCATAGAGACGAGAAATTGAAAGAGAAAGAAAGACTAAAAGAGAGAAAGAGAGAGAGAGAGAGAGAGAAAGAAAGATAGCGAAAGAAAGAAAAAGAAAAAAAGAAGAAAAGGTGTTCCGTATGTGTGTGTGTGTGTGTGTACGACTTACCTAAGAAAAAAGCTCACGCTATAGCACTTTGACAAAAATTTCGAAAGGTAAATGCTTTAACATTGCCGAGAAAGGAAGATAGAAAGAATAAAAAGAGAAAGGAAAAACAAACAAAAAGAGAATTAGAGAGAGAAAGAACGGGAGCGAGAGCGAGAGAGAGAGAGAAAGAAAGGAAATAATAGAAGAAAAAAGACTAGGATAGAACGAGCAAAAGTTTTTCGCGATAATTGTCTCGCCTTAAAATACGGGCGGGTCGTTAGAACCTTGGCTCCGTTGTTACACTACTACTATTACCACCAACATCTCAGAAACGAAGCAAGACGACGACTTGACCTATTTTTTCGTTAGTACGACTACGACTACAACTACGACGACGACGACGACGACACTTCGTAACGCCCTAGTATTCTTTTCCCTCGATAATTCGCACCCCTTTTATATTTCACCTCACGATTAAGCTCGATGAGGGCAGTCTTTCGCGCAAAAATTTTCCCTTGTCGAAACCGGCCGCGATTTCTTTTTTTCTTTTCCTTCTTTTCTTTTTTTTTCTTTTCTTCTTTTTCTTCTTCTCTTATCCGCGTTCCACCATTCGGAGAGCTTTCCCTTTGATCTTTTTAATCCGCTCGTAGCAAACGTCACACCATCGTAACTTCCCACTCGAAATAATTTCGCACTTTGCATATTTGCCTTTTCGTTAGCACCCTTTTTCATCGTACTCGATGGCTTACGTTAGACTTATCTCTCGTGTGTCCTGGTAAAAGCATCCTTTACTTAACTCATTACGGAAAATTCACGATGATACAAAGTTACGTATTCCTTTCATTGAAATCTAATGTAGGAAATTTCTTTAGATGTTAGAAACAAACAAGAAGGTATTTAATTTACAATTGATAAATTCTATGGTGGAAAATAAATGTCTGTAAATATTTAGCTTTTCAAATTAATAATTTTATTTAAATTATTAATATAAAATCCATTATTTTGTGCGTTTATAAATATCCCAAAATTTTTACTATTTTTATTCAATCTAGATAAAATATTTTAAATCATGTTTTATAAAATATTTGCTCCAGAACAGGGTATAGGACTTCAAGCGAGTGAAAGAGAGACAGATAGACAAAGTTTTAGATATATTACTTGGATAAATATAAAAGTGTAAAAATATGTTTGTTAAACCTTAATTGTTCATCATGCTTGACAAGAAAAACATTCTAGCAATATGTGAAAGAAAAGATGACAAATGATATGGAACATAAAATTTGTTCGAAAAATAACTCTTCTATGATTTGCGTATCGTAGGACTAAAAGCGTAAGGTGATGCCAAGGGGCGCAAGTAGAACGCAATAACGGGAACGTCCTACGATCTCTACCTCGAAGTATTTCCTCGAACTTGTCCGAGTCCATCTCTCTGTCTCCTAGTTCACAGAACAAAGGCGTAGAGGTTGGAAGACAAAATACGAAAGAGGCGAAAGGAAACGCTCGGTGCACTGTAACGTTGGAAAGATAATGATCCCTATATGGCTGAACTAGTACCACTGATCCTTTTCTTCTCGATGTACGTATAGAACTACTTACATACATATTCACGCGTTTTGCTTCTGTGTGTGCAAGCCGCGAGATTCCAGCTACGTGGAAGTAGTTGCCCCTGCAGTTAAGACCTCAGGATATCAGGTTTCTTCCGATTGTATCATCAAACGGTCTCTGCTCGGTCTTTCTTCGTCAACCTCTCTCTGTCTTACTCTTTTTCTCTCTCCTCTTTTCTTACTCCTCCTTCTGCCATTTCGAGAAGGAGAGAATAGTTGCTTTTTTCAGTTCTTCCTTTCCCGCAAGAGAGACGGTTACTGTTTCTCTGTTGGCTGCTCCTTTCCCTTATTTTTTCACGCTTCTCCTTTTGCACTCGGGCACCTTTCGCCCTTCCGCGAGTATCTTGCGTAGCGGTTTTAAGAAGAGCGCTTAATCCGTAAGGACATCTACGCTAAGAAGAGGGTTAACACTGCCGGGATCCTTTCTCGCTTTCTCCAACTGACAGGAATATTCTTCCTTTCATTATCTTCAACAAAGTATCGAGGAAAGGGGAAGAAGGAGAAAGAGATATTTTTTTTCGAAGGATAAAATATAAATGATTTGTTATCTGATTTAAAAAATGTTTATAACCTGGAGAAACGATGAAGATTTAAGTTTTCATTGTATTTAGAACTTACGTGAGTCAAGTAATAAACTGATAATTATATACTCTTTTTCTCTGATAATGATAGTATTTAAGAAGATTAATTAGCGAGTATGTTACAAAAAATTTGTGCAAAAAGAAAAATTATAAAAACAATAGGAAAAATAAAAGAAAACGGATGTTAAAATCAAGCAAGAGTATCGTGAACGTGCCGTCATCGTGTTCCATGAAATACGTCATATTTTCTTTAATAAGTCAAATACCAAAGTCACGTTCGGTCTTTCGCCTAAAAAAGCCATAAAACCTGTTTTTACGTTCGCATCTACCTCGAAAGGTATCGAATAAAGCGATGAACGGACAGGATCGATAGCACCTGCGCCACTGGGCGGGATTCGTCCGATTATGAGACTACGTGCGAGCAAGATAAAGATAGAAAGGTTGTTTCTTGTATCGTTGCGTTGTTTCGATTCCAAGCTGAAGGCTCATGAATTCCATACGTACCACGACTAAATTTTTAGCGTGTCGCTTCTACGTAACGTCAGCTCTCCCATTCTACTTTCATCTTTATCTTATTTTTCTCTTTGCCATCCTTCCTTCCTTATGTTTATTCTTTGACCAAAGAAAAGGAGATATCATACGTATTTGTCGTTTTAACGCTAAGACATGAGAGAAACCAAGATGTGTTGTATATTCTTTTACTTTTGTTTCGTTTATTTTTCACATTTTTTTATTGCTTTCATCTTTTTGCTTACCAAACGATCTCGTAGCATGTCGCCTCGAAGAATTCTGATAACGCAACGACAAAGAAAGAAAGGACAAGCCCAAATCTCTAACTCGTGCCAAAAGACATGAATCAGCTATGACAGCGTAGTCAGCTAGCGCATTAATCTTATGTTAGAAACGAAGCATATAGTAGATTTGGGATCGTAGAAAATCTCCTTTGAGTCTATCTACTCTCTCCTTGGAATCCGATTTCACAAGAAAAGATTTCTCTCTGGTTCTCTCTCTCTCTCTCTCTCTCTCTTTCTATTTTTTTTGACTCTCTTTTTATTTTTTCACAGTGATACTGTTATTATTTATATAATACAATAGTGTCATTATCTTTATGACCAGCGATAAGATTTCTCTCTCTCTCTCTCTCTCTCTCTCCTTTTTCCGTTTTCTTTCTTGAAATTTAATTCCATTTTCAACGAGGAAATTTTTAGATCCTGAAGTCGACGACGATGTTTATGGAAAATATGAACCAGAAAAAAGAAAAAGATAACGGCAGAGAGAGGAAGAAAGAGAGAGAGAGAGAGAAAGAGAAAATGACTTTAGGAAGGAAAAAGTCAAGCAGTAAGTTCCAGAGTAAACGTATTTAGGACACAAGCGGAAAATTTATTTCGTTCTTGACTCAGTAAGGGAAACGAGCTCGATTGCGTTTAATAAACAGAGAGTAAGCGGCCGTCTCCGTATTCTCCTAGATTCCGTTCTTCGCCACCATCGTCGTAATCGTTTTGAGGCGGACGTAAACGTAGGAGAACGGCGGAAATCATTGAAATTTATTAAAATTGCTACCAAAAACGAGCACTGTCCTGGTTACCATATGTCCTTGCACTTTATCTCTCTTTCTCTCTCTCTCTCATCTTTTCCACTCCGCAGCTTTCCTCTTCTCTTCCTTCTTATTGCATGTACGCTCGACGTTATACAGAGGCAAAAAGGCAAATGAATACGACTAAAGCGTACATAAATATTCAGCGCTTTACCCCCGTGGTCTTCAGGAATCGCGGTTAAAAGCCTCTATATTTAATACGCATAAATCCCCTGCTCGTTCTGAAAAGGATCGAGGGAGAAAACGTAAGAGAGAGAGAGAGAAAGAAAGAGAGAGAGACGTTTGCACTTAAAGGAAGTTATAATGGAAAGCTCGACCGGGAGTGTCTCGAAAACCTCTTTATTCTCTTGACGTGACTTTCGATCGTGCATTTGTACCGGTCCGTGTTTGTGATTACAAATGCAGCAGCAACCACTGCTGACATTGATTTTCGAGATGTAACCGACGAATAGCGTCGCCCCCGTCACGTAAAGATACACATTCGTATATTATTTTATTGTAGTCGAGATTGAATCTTGGAAAGTTTCCTACACTGAGTATAGATGTATAACTTTGCTATATACAACGATTGATTTTTATAGGCCAAGGTTTGGGTTCTTCAAAAATTGTCTACTCTCGAAAATTGTGTTAAAAAGGAAGAAATTTTTTATTTTTTATATTACACACAAGCATTGCAAGGAGGAGATTGTTATTTATACATAAATCATTGATTTTATTTGTCTCACTATCTAAGGAGAACATAATATCGAAGGAAGGAATAAATATTAAAATCGATCGCATCTTCCGTGGCGTCCTTGAATAAGGATAAAACAAGAAACGAGGAAAAGAAAAGAAAATTCCCTAAGAAATAAGAAAATTAAAAGGTGTTTCTGATAGAAAACTGTCGTGAAACTTAATGTTATTATTGCCAGCTTATCCGAGGTTTTGCGATAGACGAGATGGTAGCTTCTCTCTTCTTTCCTTCTTGAAAGGCGTAATGGATATCTCATCCCGGAGGTTGATGATCTATTACCGCGAAAATGGGTCAATTAGCGTTGCAGTCCTCAGGCTATATGGCTCGACCGAAATTTCAGGGTAATTATGTTGGTCGCTTTAATTATTCGAGCGACCATAGAAAGCCGACAAGATGAAAGCGATGCAAGTGTACGAGGTGACTCGTTTACAAACCTACCATTACTGTTTTGAGTCATACATTCGCATGCACTGCGTTACTTACGACTTTTCTATTCCTGTACAACTTTTCCATCAACGTTAAAGCGAATGAAAAGTTTTCGTCGTCTTTGGAAGCGAATCTTCTCCAGAATAAAAAAAAACAACTAAAAAAAGGAAAATAATTGTCCTTTTTCTAAAGTGTACCACTACTTACACTAATTTCACCTAGATGATGATAATAAAAAAAAAACAAACCTATTGCCCAGTGTTTTCTTCGTTGTTTGTAGCACCATTTCAAGTGCAGAAAAGAATTGTTATTTGGAAATATAGTACACTATATACATGTAATAGCTACAAGCGGTAAAAATTTTCTTCGCGAAAAACTTAAAGCTTACATTTTTGGCGTGCGACTAATGGCGACTACTTGTAAGAGTAAAAATAGAAAAAACACGGAAAGAGGGTAAAAGCAAGGGTGTAACAGAGCCGGAAAATAACGAACGCTCGAGTCGCGATAATGTTGACCCAAAAAACAAAGCGACCATCGAGAGAACGACTTCTGTGTTACGTGTCACAGCACCGTTTGCTTTTATGATTTCCCTAATCTTACGGCGTTGTCTGCAATTTCTCTTACTACGAAACTTTAATCGTTTCAATGACTCACTGGATGAAAACTTTGGGATACTTAAATATTATTTTGAAAGTTATGTAAATTAAAAATTTAGTAATTATATATAGACAAAGTAATTATTTTTCCATATTTAAAGGCTTTAATTATGAGAAAGTAATTGAAAATTTCTTGTCATTGGGATGTTAATATTCGCAATGCACAATTTCCAATATCGCAAATGAATCTTGGGACTAAAGATCGTCTATTTTTCTAATATCTCCAAAATTCGAACGCATTACGCTTACATTCTAATTGCAGCTTCGAAGCTTTCCTATCCTGTAGTGTCGATATAGGAAGGTTAATTAGACAGAATTGTATTCATGTGAAATATGAGACTAGTAGCTCGTTACTTGTATTGTAGATGTAAATCACTTACTTAACAATCCGTTACGCGACGTTTCTTGAATTTATCTATGTGTATAATTACATTTAACGAATTAGAAAGTGAGCAAAATAATAATAGAAGTATAAAACATTTACGGCGAATTTGTTGGGTATTTCTATTTTTTCTTTTACAAATAATCGTAAAAGGAAAAATTGACTATTCATATTAAAATTCATAATCGTGGTAGGAAGAATATACGCGTTCGTAGTGACATATTAAATGATTAAACTCGATGGGTAATAAAATTACTTGAAAGGTGTGTTTTGACCAGCACGTTAAAGTATTCGCCAATGTTTTGCACACATCCATTCTTCGTAAACCATTCTAATTGACGTATTTTTTTTTTCCATTATTTCCCCATACCACTCGTCTTCAGCCTCATACCAAGAAGATGCGTGTCGTTTGAACGTTTATCATGACGCTTGTGTTTTTAACCTAAGTACCTATATATATATGTATTTATGTGCGATATATAGTGTGTTCGCTTTCGATCGTGCAGACGATCGCGTACGATCCACACGCCTCTCACGTGACCAAACTCACATTAGCTAGACCTAAGCCATTGTATATTAGTGGCAACGTATCGCGCGATAATTTAAGTGATTTGAACGTGCATCAACATTCTCTTCTTTTTTTCCTTTTTGTTTCTTTTTTTTCGTGTCACATAAAGATTTGATTAATATGCTTACTAGAGCCTCAATGAATTTTTGTTAACACGGGACACCATTTGAAACTTTAAACAAAATAAAATTGATTTGTTTATTTTTACCAAGTCTTACCGTTTGAATTAATGGAGAAAAATAATTGAAAAACTTTAATTGAAATTTCTGTTAATGGTGACAATGCGTAAAAAAATTACCTTCTCTTTTATAGGTATAATAAATTTTAATATGTATTTTATATCCTTATCACAAACCTCATCAATTTTCTTCATCACTGTGTAAAAACTTGAACGCAAATTAGTCCGCTTTTAAGATTATTTTAAACATGATAGACCCCTTGTCGTTTCACGAGATCCGACGCTTTGAATACGTCGAAAAAATTGGGTGCAATAATATTTCTCTTCTACTGGTTGGTGCGCCACCATCACACCAAGTATATCGTTCTATTAAGATGTACTTTCTCATTAAGAAGTTTCATGCCATTCGCCATTAAAGCGCCGTCGAGAGGCGTATGTGAGACTCGTTCTTACGTGCCGTTCGTCAATAAATTCATAACACTTGAGCTATAAATAATGATTTTCTCTCTTGAGTACTGCAAGAGCTATTTTTCTTTTAATCGCTTTCAACCGTCGCAACTAGCATGAGACCGAATGGAAATTGCATTAAGCTTGAATTGTTTGCTTTCAACGTCACCGCAAAATTGTAAAATTCTTATTCACATTATTTTGGTACACGAATTAACAATTAGGTTGCTTTTTAAGATATGTATAAAAAAAAGAAAGATTATTTTCTGTAAGAATAGTTTTCATAGATTTTACATCAATTGTATTCCACCATTTCCATAAAATACACTCTTACCATATTCTCTCATTTAAATGCAACCGTCTAATCATACGAGAACGTCAGAAAGATATCCGCATTTGGAATTAAAGCCGTTACACGAAAAAATAGATCCTACCGAAATTGCTGTTTACCTCACACCGTCCCATGGGGGCACTACTGAGAAAGGAAGGCGCATGCATATAAAGTGCGGTAAGGATACACGAGCGCGAAGAGAAGAGGAAGGATAAGTTTAAGCCTCGCTTGCCAGAAATTGTGTTTATACCGGGGTATAAAGAACCTTACGAAACATGCATGTACTTTAAGGGATGGAAACAAATTCGACGAGACTCAATGCATCGTTTAAAAAAAACAACCTGTTTTTTCAATGCATTTAAAAATTTTTCATTTTATCCATAACAGTCACCCGCTCCCTCCCTTTATTTATTTTCATTTAAATCGATAATAATTCATTTTTAATTATTTCTTAATTATTTATTATTTTTTCTATAACAATGAAAAAGAACTAAATGGAAAAAAAAAGAATGTATATTTATTTTACGTATGAATTCTACAACATTTATTTGATTCATATCAATAAGTTTCTCAACGAATTTAATTAATTTTGTATATGTTCGATAATCAAACAGAATGGAATATATAATATTATCAATATTTTATAGCTTGAGACCTGTATAAACAGCAGTAACGTTAGTCTTCGTCGATATAGAACTAATTAATAATTTGTTCCTTGCTTTTCTACGAACTAATTCCGTAAACGAAACCTTGGTAGTCATAATAATCTCATTTCCTATATATATATATATATATATATCTTTTGAGTGTATGATATTCGTTAGAAACTACAATAATGATTGTGTTCATTGAATATCGTTAATGTATTGTTCCTTCTCTCTCTCTCGTGCTTACCCTTTCTGTTCTACTATATACATTAGGTCCTTTGTATATATACATTGAGCATGTTTAAGTATAATATTATAAAAACTTATATCAATATATTACAATATTATATTAAAATATACATTAAAAATTGAGGAGGGGGGAAGGGTTTCTATTTAAGAAATTGAAAATGAGTTATAAATTATCTTCAAACGACTATCTAATGAAAGATCAAACAAATCAAAACTTTCCTACGAAGTAATAAGATTGGTTTTTTTTTAAATGCTTTGTTTTCGAGATAAAAATTTGTAACACTTTAACAGATAGCAGATCTATACTTAAACTTCAATATTAATATTAAAATATAATTTATTCGATGTATTAGATTGTAATTTTATAAATAATTAAACCTACAAAGCTTTTTACTTATTGTTAAACTTAATTAATATAATAAAAATTATATATATTTTTTCTTCGTTTTAGTCTTTTTCACTTTTTCATCCATATACATATCGGATAAACATTGAGGCGTGCGCGGTGTATTGGATAGAAAAACATAAAGAACAAGGAATCTTTAGCTTTCCGTGAGGCTTCGTTCGCTTGAATGATATTTATGAGAAATGTACCTTCTACAAACAGTCAATCACCAGTATAGATCGATGAGAAGAGTGTATTTACAGCTACAGACAATCCGTACGGACGCAAATATACTCATTGTCTTCTGCGAGTTTTTCCTTTTTCTCTTCCACCTTCTCCTCCTCCTCCTCCTGTTTCCTCATCCTTTTTCTCCTGCTCGTTATCATCTCGAAATAACCAAGAAGAAAGATCCCTCGTCAATTTGCTTTCTAGCAATACTCTTCCCGTCGCAATCCCTTTTCCATTTCGAACGATATTCTGACAAGGATAAAGAAAAGAAAAGAGCCCGCAGTGCCCGCCGGGAGGTCTTTGATTTTTACGACGTAACAATGAGCGACGAAGTGAAAGAGTCCTCTTCGAAATTAGCTCCAGATAGACATCACGTAGTGATATCCCCCTATCTTATATTCTTTATTTTATTTTTTGTTTTGTTTTGATAGTTTCTTTTATTATTCATTCTGTCATTTTTACTTCAGCACATTGTTCAAAACAAATATTATTTCTTTCGCAAATTAAAAATTTAATATAAAAATTTAATATAAAAGACAAGCAAATTAAAAGGGTAGTAAATGTAATTAAATTAAACAGACAATACAATCTTTTTTGAAATTAGTTCTTAATAGATGTTATGTAACGGATATTTTATCTTTTATCTTATCTTTATTATTATTTTTTCTTTTTCTTTATTCTTTAATTTAATTCTTATTCTAGCACATTAATCGAAATAAATAAATCCAGTTTTATTTTGCATTGCATTATAGAAAATAAGGTAATAACTTCTTTTTTGTTCATTTATCCATACCGTAATCATTCATTCTCAAAATTTGTCATTTACTTATACCGGAACCATAAAAAACACCAAATTATTTATTCATTTTATTATTAAGACACGATAGAAATTCACATGACACATATGCTAGTCGTAAAACATATTCTAAACTATATCCAACTAAATAAGTACAATAATAAATTGATATGTTTTATTTTTATTCGTCGACCAAATGTTATACGGTTAAAATATTTTATACGATTAAATGTTAGAATAAGAGAAGTATATCGCAGTGGGTTCTGAATTGAATAGAGAATATTTAAGGGGAACGAACGTTGTTACATACAAAAGACAACTTTTAAATAAAGTAAAAAACGAAATACCGAAGAATTGCTGGTTTTTACATCTCTTTCCTGTGTAAGCGTTGTTTCTACCCTGTCGTCATCATCCTTGTGTTTGCTGTTATTCGTTTCGTCAACGAATTTAAACAAAAATAAAAATACAAAACAAGAGACGAAAGGGAAAAAACAGCGAAGAAACATAACAAGCTTTTAGAATGAGAAATAGAATTATCAATACTATTGTATTAGCTGTAGTAAAAGGAAATCCATTATTTTAAGTTTGAAATAAACGTACGAATAATGGATTTCTTTTAAGCTTGAAATAAACGTAGAAATAATGTGGATTTCTTTTTACAACACCTAATATTATACGTAATAATTATTATACGTAATAATTATGATCATACGGTCACTTTCATTTTCGTATATATTCGACTTTCTTTTTCAATATTCTTTGATAGGCCTTACGATATTTGTAACGCTCTTGATTATAATTATTAAATTAAAGGTCGATATCAGGAAGCATAAGAGAAGGTCGTGGGAATATATCATTGAATAGGAAAAGGGTGACACGAATTTACGATACTCGAGAGAAAGAGAAAAAGACGTTGGTACCCTGACGTTCGCGTCGCAATGAACAACGAGACGTAAAGCGGAAAGAGAATACAATGGCACGCATTACGTAATTAAATCAATTGCATTAAGAACGTAGTAGAAGCGCGTTGCCCTTAGCTGTGAACGTACTGCTTCGTCATTGTTCGAGATGGACGTTAGTTGTCGGTGGCGATCCGGCAAGGGCGATTCCGGCCCTTGAAGCCGCTTCGTTTCTAAGTAGTCAGCAGATGTTACAAAAGTTTAATGACTTACGGCGAGACGAGTGGGTGTCACGTGCGTGAATGTATGTGTTCGTATATGCTTGTATGCGTTAGTATGTATATGCCCACATATGAGCTACAGTCGCTGCGTAACCACGTAATTGAGATTAAGTGACACACGCCAGCTAGTTCCTATACCCTACCACACGACGAATTGTTTTAGCAAATATGCTCCTTACAGTAACATATCTTTTTTCATTATAACATATTAGCGTACAATTTACTAATTTTCAATTATCTATCAAATATCTTATACAAATTCAACAACTTTTCTAAAAACTTTTATATAAAATGATGCATAAAAGTAAGAGAGTTAAGCACTAAATTTTTCGATGAATTCTTAAAGGAACAGCATGAAGTATTGAGAAGGTGATATGTAAATGGACCCTGTTCGAAAATTTCTTGCATACGCGATATTGTCGATCAAGATCGCAAATCGCAGAAAAAGAGAAGAAGGAAGAGTATAAAAAACAGAGGGAAAAAAAGAGGGAATGAGAAATTGGGAGAAGAAGAAAGGAAAAAAGAAATAAAGAAAAAGGAAGAGAGAGGGAGAGAGGGAGAGAGAAAAGCTGAGGATAAAGAATGGAAAGGTACGTAGATAGCGATGCGTCGCGGTGACTTCTTCTGACACACCCCGAAGCAAGGAGATAGAAAGAAGGTGGCCGCGAATAACGGCCACTTCTGCCCGTATCGAGACGCGCTTAATCACTAGCGATACTTAATCAAAAGTACCAGTCGTACGGGGTACAGCCTCCTCCGGGATTGAGATACGCAAGGATCGTTTCGTTTTGTTGGGAGTATGTGCTCGGTGGCTCTTGCTGTCGGTCCGTTCAACGACGAAAGGAAAAAGACGCGAAGGAGGGCTCCCGCACTTCTCTCTTTCTTATATCTTGTAAGAAGGAGGAGGAGGAGGAGTAGAAAGAGTAAAGGAGAGAAGAGAAAAATTATGAGAGAAAGCCAAAGAGAGAAACGAATGCGAAATACAGAGAAAGAGAGAAAGGGAGAGAGAAAGAGAGATGGGATGGAAAGAGGCAGAACGCCGGCAGTGACGCATAAATCTAAGGTACCTTCGAGTATACGTGCATTTAATTGCAGTGCAGCCCATCCCTGTGATATGCACAGCCACGCCGTGTCTTTTTCGGCCGCGTCTGTTGTATTCCAGCCTGCAGGCCGACTACGTTACAATAATGAATGTATATGTATGTATGTCGTTGAAATAGCGATTATTGTGAATGCTGTGATCTTTCGACTTTTGATTCATAAAATATAGATAACTTGGGAGATGAAAAATACGGATCTTTTATATATGATGGTATTTGATTTATCCGAGAGATTAATTCTTTTTATTCTTATTATTGAACTCTGTTTCTTCGATTCTACCTCTTTTACCAATCCCGACGTTTATACCCGATGAAAAAGAAATCTCATATAAAGGAGACGTATCTTGTATTCCCATAAAAAGTTTCTTTTAAAAGTTATTCGAATAAGCAAAGAGATGTTTGGCACGAAATCTCGGAGGATTCGACGGGTCTCAAAGTTATCGAGGGTAACGCGTTCTAGCGTCGAATTTCGTGAACGGTGGTTAGTAGCATCGTGGGAGAAAAAGTAATAAGATTTCTCTAGTTGCTTCTCGATGACCTCCTATGGAAAAAGAATTCGAGCATCGAGTTTACCAAGCTACCTTGTGAAATTTTACAAACGCAATTTCCGGTGGACGGGCGCGTTAATGCATGGGAGGCCCCTCCGGCGGGAGTTCGTATGCATCGACTGCGGGCCGCCGTCTGCTCTTGGAATTGAGACCATAAATACGCTGTTCTTAAACTCCCTTTATATTCCATTTAAAAGCGACAGCCGCGTACCTGCCTTAAAAATCCAGTTTAAGAGAGCAAGAATATAAACGGAAGAAGAGAAACAATATTTCGCAAACGTTACTCTCGGAAGTTCGTCGGATCTTTAAACGACGAGTAGGTACTGTCTGAACATCGAAAAATGTTTCAACGAAGAAAAGAGGATGATTTCATTGAATAAAAATCTGTCGACAGAGACAATTTATCGTTGAGAGATTTCGTTAGTTCTAATCGTACCAACCGAGAATGTTGATACAAAGCATGAAATGGAAGAGCGAAGAAGACAAAAAATGGTTAAAAGAATAACATCGATCGTAGTGGAAGGAAGTTTAAATGGAAGAGAGCAGCCACGGTGTATAATAGTCGTTCGTTCTTTACTCTTTGGACAAAAGAAAGAACGTGGGAAAATAGTCGAAACCACGTTTACTCTCAATGGTCCTATCGTGGATAAGTCCGCCGATCGGAGTTTCGAACGAGTCGGCGATTCATTTCGAAGAGCAGAGTATGTCCACTCGCGATAACTGTGTACCGCATTTCGATGAAAACTTGGAAGAGTGCTTTTTCATGGAAAAAAAAGAAAGAATCTTCTTCTGGTTGGCACAACGCGAGAAGGCAACTCGTACTGAACGGCGAAAAGTATTATTGAAGAAGTTTGAGAAAATTCCGTGGCGATTTCTTACCGAACTCCTCCACTCACGCTGAGTCGAAGGTCCACCGTTACGACGACGGGAAAGCTATTTCCGGCCAACTCTATCGCGCTTTTCCTCTCTCCTATTTCGTCCGTAGAACTATTTCTTACTTAACGTTTCCTCTTTTTTCCACTCCCTCCTATTACAGTTTACCCCTTTTAAACCAAACTCTTCGATCTTTCTTTTTTTCTTTCTCTCTTTCTTTCTTTCTTTCTCTCTCTTTTTTATTCCCTTCCACGATCGATCGCTAATTTTCCCGAAAATAGAAGAGAACGTTCGAACGAACGGGACGAACGTCTTGGAAACGATCGTGAATCGTAAACGGGATTACTCGTAAAAATAAGCACAAGAGGAAGTTTCGAATAAAATTCGACGATCGTTCTCGTGAGACTTCTAAGAAGAATTTTTCAAGAAATTCGCTCTTAGGTAGGTAGCGTATCACTACATAACATAGATCTATCTAGCTAGGTTGGTAGGTAGGTATATCTCGATGTGTGTAGTACGAGCTGCTGCTTTGCCGCATCTCGCGACCCATTTTTCTCCCTGATATACATAGGTAGGAACATAAGCGGGCAAAGCGCAACCGCGCCCGAGTGTAAGAGCTTCTTACATTGAGCGCTCTGTGCCGTACCGTCGACATTACATTTTCGGCTTTATATCTCGACGTGTGCATTGCGGTCGTCGAAACTGGGTTACGCGTATGCATACGTAACTCCGTTTGGCTTGAAATCTTGATTCGATAAGTTTTTATATATGCTTCTTCCAGGAACACGACGAATTTTTCTCTCTTTCTCTCCCTCTCTCACTGTTTTATTTTCTTAAAAAAGTAAACGTTTCTCAATTGGCAGGATTATATCCGTTATTCGATCTTACTTCATTACTTATCTCTCTATACACTTAAAAAAATAATCCACGTAGGTATATTCTTTTCTTTTCTTCTTATTTAATAATATCCTTTCATATCTTTCTCATGCATGATGCACTTATATGTCAGAAAATAAAATAAAATATCATTCTCCATGACTCTTCTTTCTCTTCTTTAAATCATTTCCTTCTGGTTCTGAATCAAACGTATGCCAAGTATAAGCCACGTCCTCTTTATCGGTTCATGCGTACCCATCTTAATAGATTTACGAGGTAAATATTAGCAGTGAGAGACCGAGCAAGGGAATGTTTTCGGGAGTTCGATAATATCGAAGATCGAGCATGAATTACCGAACCGTCGACCAAATCGGGCCACTCACGTACAAGAGTGCGAGAACAAGTCGGACGAGTGCGGTGCATACGATTTCGACCGGTCCATTACTCCTGCGGGCGTTGCACATCGACGGAAGGCTCGTTCGCGAAAACGATCTTTCTCTCTCTTTCTCTTTTTCTTCTCTTTCTTTCTTTCTACCTCTTCGAAAGAGTACTTTGAGTTTCTTTTCTCTTCCTCTGTCTTCCTCTCGAAGACTCTTTCACTTTGGCCTATCGGATGCCTTGGTGCATCCCAGTGATAAACATCGGTTACGTGCCCAATGTGCATGCTTGCCCTACGATGTACAGGTTTCCTTTCTCTCTTACTCCCACTCTTACACGTGCATAAACATTCTCTCTCTCTCTCTCTCTCTCTCTCTCTCTCTCTCTCTATCTATCTATCTCCTTCTCCCACGCTTGGATTCCTCTCATCGATTTTCACGCGGCCCTCTTCTCTTCCTCCTTATCTCTCTCTCCTTCTCTCCGTTTCCGTGTACAGTTTCTTCGTTGCGATTAAGCCATCTTAATGGCTAACGAAGCTCCGCGAATACGAGTTAAACACGCGAAGGATTTGCTTTTCTTTTCTTTCGATCGTTCTTCCTTCTTCTTCTCTTTCTGTTTTTCTTTGCTCGAACTGAATAGGTTATATTTAAGTATACAGAAGATTTCTTTCTTTTTTTTCCGATATCTTTTAATATTGGCTACTGTATTAATACTACAAAATAATAATATTAACAACGATACTGCTAAAGGTTACTTCATCTATTTTTGGTAATAACGAAAAGAAATGAGTAAGTAATATGAATTTTATTTATTTTTCACGTATTTGATTTATCTTTATGTATATACAGTATGATAAGATAGAAAAGAATGAAATATCCGTACTTTTATAGCGACTCCTCTCAAGGATTTACACGATCGTGGCGATAAAAAAAATGGAGATGAAAGAAACCATCTGTCGAGGTCATCTAGATAGGATTGCCGTAAGGTAGACGAGAACGTTTTTCTTTTCAACTCGACGGTATCTCTGCACTCCAAGCTTATTCTTGTCTTTCTTCTCTTTCCCTTATTCACGACCCTTTTTTTTCCCTAGAATCTTTTACTCGAATGAACACATTAGTGTCACTTTGCGTAGGTGTTCGCTATCATTCTCACTCTTTAAGATTTCTAATATTTCCATCTTTTTCTTATACGACGTCGTCGTTTTAATATCATAGAAAGAATACGCAACAACTTTGAATAATTACCTATTAAACTTTCACAGAGATCTTAAAAATATCCGATTCAATTATTTGCAGTTTTACAAGCATAATATAAATACCACTTGCCGCGAATATTCCTTCTTCCTCTAGTTTTTATTTTTTATTTTTATGTACTCTCCAAGTTAATTTTTATTTTTGACTCTCGTACCTTATTTTATATTCTTTTAAATTTTCTCAAAAGAAATTCTACGTTACTCGAAACTTAATTCTAAAATCACCTTTCTTGGTTTATTTATCTCACTTTTATAAGCTTTATAAAATAAAGCGATAAGTTTTCCTATGTTTGAAAAATAAAAAAAGTCATTTATTAAATTTACTTACCACTTTTATTAATTAAATTCAAAGTTTTATAACAACAGCAAAAATATCATGTCGTACATCTAATGGTAATAATTATAATCTCGATACTGATTGAAGTGATTTTATCCATACGATTATTTTATCATATAATCACCATCGACATATAAATATAATTAACAGTTAATCGTCTATCCCGTAACGATCGTCTGCTTTCAACTCACCCTATTATTTCCTCCCTCCCCTCACTACCATAATTTTTCTCACACATCTGGATAAAGTGTTTCAGGTTTTCGTGATTCTAGTATTTCTCCTCTTTTGTTCGAAAATTTCCACTAATCGCAAGTTCGCGTGCACACCATCGTATCATCACCCTCTATGACGTCTTTTCACTATCGCAATGTATTACTAACTTTTGTTGCACATTTTCAGACTAATTTTCACAAATTAACCTTCGTACAATGCGGTGAACAAAAGAGAATAATTTTTGTACTTCCTTCCAAAAGAAATAAAATGGATATAAATTTTTCATCCTATCAATTTGAGTATGCAGAATGTAACATCAGTCGTTACACATTTCTAATCAAGTTTACGAGAATCTATGGTTACCAAAGTGCAATGTAATACTTCGCGTTAAGGTTTATGTACTCCACGAGTACCATGTTTCAGCGAAACGTGCATTCTTCTTACATGTGAATGTATGCACGTACGATATCCCATATGACTTAAACATGACGCTAAAGAAGAGTATGAATCCGAAGATTGCCTTCTCGTTTCATGTTACTGCGCGATTCAGGAGTACTTAAAATTTCATCTTCGAACATGGTCTGGTAGTAAATCTTGAATTGATTAAAATCAATAAACCGTGTATCTTTTCTAACCAATAAATTCTCTTATTCATTTTGTATCTTATTTTCTAACGAGAGTTAAAGATAAAATAGCAATTTTCAAAAATAATTTTTAAAGAAGTTTCTTAACAAATAAATATGACATCTATATTCAAAACAAAATAATTATTAGGATTTAATTATTAAAAACTTTTAAATCAATAATAATTGTCATACAATCATTACATAAAACAGATATTAAGAATATAAAGTTGGTAATTAATTAAAACGTAATTACACGTATGGGAAAGATATGGGTAATGTGTAACCCCCTGGGGATTCTTGATCTCCCTATCGTTCTCTTCGAACGTCCTATGATTCTCATTCGATCACAGTAACGAGCGCGATAAACGTGCCTGTCATAATCGTTAGAAGAGAGGATCAGGGTTGGTTTCACGTTTCGTTCATACATACCTTCATATATGAACACCCGTAACCGAATACATCCTCGTCGTTAGTCTTCTCGTCGTCATCGTTAACGTTGTTTAACGATTTACCTCGATAAATATAGATAGATACCTACATATATTTTGCGAACGTAATTGAATTGGTTTATCTTGGCGGATTTGCGCGAGCTCAACGTCGCTAGTCGTCTCGAATTTGACGATACATCAACGTCACATCGATTCATTTCGATACTGATTTGTGGTAAGCGTAATCACTCCCTTTATTAAATTCCATTGTCATCGGAATCGTTCCAGTCCGGTGCAGATGCGAGTCGGTTCGTTCATTCGTTGGTTCGTTCGTTCGTTCGTTGTTTCGTATCGGAACCAATCACGTTAATGCCCAAAACGGTGGTTTTCCCTGAAGCGTTTCGCAAATCGTCCTCATTAACGATTGTGATCTACGGACCGATTTTAAATGGACGATTTGGCGAACCTGATCTTATACGAACAATCGATTCGAAATACAATTTGTTAATAATATCCAACATATTATTTTCACTAAATTGTATCATACTAAATTATAACACATCTTCACTCAACAATCGAAACGTGGTTACGAGTACAATTCGTCCATCGAGAGGGACCAAATTCGACAACTATGCCGATGTTGGTGAAAAACGAGAAAAAAAGCGGCGTGATTCGTTTGTATGCAAATATTTTCTTGTACCAGTCGAGTCGCATGTACGCACACCTTATTCCCCGTTACTTGTTCCTGGTATCCCATGGAATACCATAAAGTGCGCCAAGTTACCATGTATATATTACCGATAGTCTTACCTGAATTTCCATCGAATGATCGGTAGTGCTGTTGTACTACCTGCACGCAAAGACTATGTTAAAAAACTGGCAAGAAAGAAAGAGAGAAAGACAGAAATACAAATAGCTAAATGCATTCTCAATGATAAAAAACGACATGCTCGAAAAATAGGTCGCTGGAAAGCTCTCAAGACTTTTCTGCTTTCTAATATCGATGTCGAACCATATTCTCATCGACTTATTTTTCATTTTCGATTATGTCAGAGAATTATTAGCATATAGTTTCTGACTTAAACTTTGGCTTACTGACTCTCCAAGAATTGTCCTTTCTCCTTCTTTTTTATCTTTTATACTGCAGAATAAAAGAGTATTGATTGATATCTTCGATGAAGCGAGACCTGTTTTTGATTTAAGACAATCCCTGGATATTCTTACTCGAATGACTGCTGTCTCTTGGCACGTTAGGTATCGGTACGACAGAGTGATCCTTTGTGTAATGAGAACAACGGAACTCGAGGTATAATTACAGGCAAGAGCTCGTTGTCGTTGTTGTTGTTGTTGTTGTTGTCATCGTCGTCGGTCGCTTCGATCGCTTCGATCGCGTTGCTGCCTAAACGACAATGACCCTCTTTGGTCGATGAACGGCCATCGGCCGGTACGGCGTAATCGCCTGTCACCTACAAACCACGAAGAACTCTCTAGTCCGATCGATCGAAGCAGGATACGAAGCTCGGATATCCGTATGTTCTTCTTCGATAAATCAATTCTAGGCAAACCGATTGGATTGTTAACATGCAAGAATCTGAAGCAATAATAAAACTTTCCGAAATACGAATTTACTTTTTCACAAATTATTTTATTAAATAATTCATAAAGTTTCTTGCTCTCTCTTAAGAAGTTTTATTATATACGATATTTTGTATATTTTATGGTATCTTACTAAATTATATTTATATGAAGTGAAGAAATAATAATTGAGCAGAATTGGTTCGCGCATGAATCAGTAAAATAACATATAATCATAAATATATTCTTTGTATAAAATTTATTAGAAGAAAGTAAGAGATTTTTTAGAGTACACATATTAACTTAAGAAAATAATATATAATGATTATTTTATTTTCCGTTATAAAATAAAACTCATCGCAAAAATCATATGATTATGTCTCTTAAAGAAAAGAAAAAAGAGAAATCAATTATATTTTTTTTTGACAGTGCGTAAGTCTAATAAACATTTCTATGAAAAAACGTAATTCTTGGGAAGATCCTACGGGCACTCAGATATGATGTACTCCGTTAAAGAGAGTCAAGTAAGAATGGACAATGCACTATCACGCTAATGTCTAGCGGAGTGTGATTCTGTGTTCTCGGTGTATACGAGAAGACAGCTCGCTGAGCGTTATTATTTTTCCTTGTTCCTCTTTCTTCAGTTTTCTCCTTCTCATCCCTATTTGTGTCTTTCCTTCTTCCGTGCCCTAAGGTTACTGGATAAAATGATATGTTCTGCTAAACCCTAGGTACCGGGCCATAAGAGGCAAGATAAGACAAGATGGGCCACGGGATACGAGGATCCGTATTAACTTCCTTCTCTTCTTTGCAAATGGAAAAAAAGAAGGGGGAAAAAAAAGAGAAGAAGAAGAAAAAGAATAAGTAAGAAGAGAAGAAGGAGAGAACAGGGACGCTAATCGCCCTTGCTCTGTCGCCCCAGGTTATCGCGTATGAAGTCAGCGAGAAAGTGAGCTAGAAAGAAAGAGAAAAGAAAAGAAACTGAAGGGGTAGTATAGCAAAGAAAAGTAAAAGAAAAGGAAAAGAGTGGGAAAGGAAGAAAGAGCGAAAGAAAAGAAATCTTTTTTGTTTTACTATCTTTTTCGTAATCTTTTTCATTTGAAAGAAGGTATAGCTTCTAAGACGTTGACCTAAATGAGTTTTGGTCTTCGATACAACCAACAGAAACGTGATGTTCTTGAAAAATTTCTCGAGTGCTTCAAAGTACGTAAGTATCTTGTAAATGTTCAAAAGAAAGCTTATTTTTGTCTTGCGTGCGAAACACTTATCGTGCACGTTTTTGTCGGCCAGATGATTGCGTCGCCGAAAAATAGAACTGCATTAAGAGGTTAACATAAATAATACGATAGAGAAGTCGAGTAATATGTAAAGCTGACGTCCTGCGTGTTTCGTGTATCCTATCGGAGTTAACCTGTCGCATAAGATTACTTTTTCTTCGTCGCTTAGACTTCTAAACAATTCTTTTACGATTACTTTTTGAACGATTATGATTTTATGTTCGACAACGTATCGTTAGATTGTTTTTTTCATTATTTATTAAATATTCCTCAAATGTCATACTCGTCTTTGACGGTGTAGATTTTTTATAGCAAGTATAAATCTATAACAAGTATAATAAATATTATAATTTTTATTCAAATCAATTATATAATAATTACATTATATTCTTATAAAGATTGTTAAATACATACGTAAATTATAATAATTATTTTTTTTATTTTTACACTGTTATTATTCATGATAATTTATTTCATATCCTTTAAGAGAGGATAAAACAAAACAAAATTATATCGTTTTATATCTTAAAATTAAAATTTAGTATTTTTTAATGTTAAACAAAATGACCATATTTTTTCGTAAAATTAATTTTTTACTCTTCTACTCTCTCTCTACTACTACTATTACTACTGTGACATTAATTTTCTCTTTCTTCCCGGAATCGAGCCTTTAAATCATCACTCAAACTGTCGTTAATTACTGGAGAAAGACCAGTATCCCAGCGATTTCAAATACTTAGACTAATTCCCTTTCGACCGAGCAACCGAGACCAGAATCATTATAGTCCGATTAGACCTTAAGGAATTAATTCGGCCATTGTCTGTGGGATTTCTGTCCACACCATAAACCCTTTTGACTGGAGGGTAGTACGTGTTAACGTGTTATTTCCCTTCTACTAATCTTGCCTTCTTCCTCCCACTCTTTGAGATCAGTTAATTTAGGTATATCCGATTTTTGATTTCCCCTCGCATAATAGATTGTATTATAAAATTCATTATTTTACTCTTATTTGTGTGTGTTAGTTGGCGAAAAATTATTTCATAAAATATTAGAAAATGTTTTAATTATGTATTAAAAAACTGAACAAAAGTTGACAATATTCGTAAAACATAATTATTATTCATACAAAGACAAAAATGATTTATCCAGTCGAACTTTACGAATTTATGAAAAATTGAATCAGAAATACTTTTAACAAATATCAACTGTTTATTATTGATTCTTTGACTCGAATTCTGAAAACTTATCTACACCACGAATGATACTTTTTAAAACTACATCTGTTCGCTGTCTAAGAGTTGGAAAAATTCTTGTGTATTGAAAAAGTTTTTGTTTATCATTGTCTTACTTCCATGAGGTTTTTAGAATTAAAGTAGGAAAGCATTAACCACCTGTGGATTATATTGAAAAAGTTTACATTTCTTTGATATTTTTCGATAAGACTACCTGCGAAGTTTATATTTGATATGTAAAATAGAATCGAGATAGGATATATTATTATGGAATACGAAATATCCAAAGAATTATTTTTATTTTTATTTAAAAAAAATATTATATATAGCATTCCAATTGCGGAAAACTACGAGAAAAAGAAATCATTTGTTCCTCTTTAACCATCCTGTTTATCAATTCAAATTTTTCATGAAATCTCTCGCAATGGAAATTCAACGAGCTCGAATTCGATCGAGCTCTCGAGTAAAGTGTTCGAATTATGGGCAATGGATACGAGACGAGAGATGAAACGTGAACCGATGGAAGCATCGCAGCGAGCACTCTCCTCTCAAAGGAAGGCAGCTCGTACCATCTCGAAGGAGTATGAGAAACCGCATAATGTGTAACCAGAGATACTCTTGCTCGCTCATAGGGTTCTTTAGCGTAGGCAGAGGGTGCAAAATCGTAGTGAGAGACTACGACTACCCTTCAAATCGACAGAAAAATAGAGAGAGTCAGAGAGAGAGAGAGAAAGAGTAACACAAAAGGAGAAAGAAATATCAAGAAATGTACAGTGCAAAAGAAAGAGAAAGAGAGCGTGTGTGTGTATGTGTGAAAAATACAAATAGAAAGAGAGAGGGAAATATAAAAAGAAAGTAAGAGATAGGATGACTCCCCATGCAACCTTCCTACCACGAAGAAAGGGTCAGAAGGGAAGGAAGGTAGAAAGGAAGGAAGGAAGGTCCGTTCCCTTGAGAGCAATCTACAAGGAAGCGAGTACGAAGCGGATTCCGCGGTATGAGTGTTCAGAGACACAAAATATCGAGGCCACGAGGCCTTTAAATTAGAATCGCGCTACCCTCTATCAGAAGAGACGCTCACATTTACCCTCTACTACGTTCCTGGGACCACGAAATTAACAAAGATTCTCATTATGCGTTCACCAACGCTTACGTTTATGTCCTCACATTTTCTTGTATATTAATTTTAGAATCGACTCGAGACCAGCCATGATAGTAGCTTTTGAAATATTATGAGCAACTTGGAAGACAAGGAGGTAGCAAATGATAATGATATAATAAAAATGAGATTATCGAAATAGATGCATAAAATATTATGTATAAATAAATCTAGAAGTTGATTTATCTTACCTGATAAAATAAATGATTGATAATAACAAATATAGAAAAATAAAAAGAATTTTTTTAAATAATGATAATTTTTTTCTTAACGATATTAATAACTCTTTTATCCATATTGTAGAGTATATATTAGCAATTATAATCGTATTTTGTTAATATCCTATATCTAATATTTACAAAAGAAACCTGTATCCCTTTTTTTCATATTAGTGTCACTGATGGTTATTAAAATTTCTTCATATGTACGTCATTCGCATCGAGTACAATAGTTACCGCCATAGAAGGGTAGCACATTGATAGCAGGAATGAAGGGTGTGTTATGAAAACGTGGTTTATCGGATCCTTTTAAAGGCAACGATAGGCTGGATAAGTCGAATTGGAGGGCTTGGGACTAGTACGATTTATTTTTGAATAACAATCCCTATTCCGTGAAGACAAGGTAGCTCCCGAGAGAAAGAGAGAATGAGAGAGAGAGAGAGAGAGAAATAATGATTCTTGTTATCATGTGGACGGCAAACTACCCCAGGGTGTAGCAGAACTGGTAATCGCAACAATGGCGCCCTATCAAGTGAGTTCCCTTCTTCTTCCTTGCTGTCTTCGCGTTCATGCAAAGCAACAAAGCAAACCTCTACCCCTTTTCTTGACGGCCACAAAGTGCACCAACCAAAGTTACTTTCCCTTCACGAATACCACCCCCTATCAGGAGTACCAAACCCTTCTGAAGACTGGTGGCATGTCGCCGTATAACGATTTCATCAAGATGACAAACGGCTATTGTGCACTACCACGAACCACATCGTCAGAATGACAATAACTCTCGCGATGCATTATGACGAAATTGATTTACCAACGAATTGACGTTCCGTGGAATCGTCCTACTCAGCTGGATTAAAAATATCAGGCATCGTCGTTGTCATCGCGTTTTTTTCTCTTTTCAATCTTTTCATAGAAAATTGAAAACGTTACACGGTTATCCTAAAAATTACATTTTTGAAACATCTTACTCAAGATCTCATCTCGTTTACCTTTTTTTATATATAATATATTTTTTTTACTATCCTTTATCATAGAGCTTGATCTTTTACGGATAGATAGAAGACGAGTAGAAGAAAAAGATGATATTTGATCTGATGAAATATCAGAATCGTCTTCCTTTTCTGTCTAGTCTTTTGTTCGAAATATTTTCCATCGAAATCAAGTTATTTTCACAATTGAGAGGTCGTGGTCGGTATAAGATAGAAGTTGAGAAAGTAGAAGTGTAGTTGGTGAAAAAAGGGAAAGAGAGAAATAAAGAGAGAAAAGAGAAGGAGAGAAGAGAGTGAGAGCTTGACAGTAAGGAGAACGGAGAGAAGCAGGTATAGGTAATGTACCAAAATTGCTTTACCGCCGGCCCATTTACGGAGATGAAAAGCACTCTCTGGCAAGTACACCGGTGGCGTCGGTGGAGGGTTCACGACAGCTAGTAGTGTCGTCGTATCCTACCAGAGACGTTGAATACAGTTGACGTCCGACCACGCTCTCCATTTCAGTTTGCAACCAACCCTTTGACCAATTTGCCCTTACTGCATAGTATAACTTTTGCTTCGGCATTATCATGAGGTGTATTAGTACCGTCCTGTTAACGATTGCCAAGTTGCTTAATTACTGACTTATCTTGGAAATCAAATCTTAAATAACTATTTAATGATGCTAGTAGTTCACAGTACATGAATTGCGTAATATTGGTTTTTAAGACCTTAGTTATTTGTCAAAGTACTTTTGAAATTCAATTTTTATTCTAAAGTTTTAAATATACGTATGTATAGATATATATACAAGCAACATGTATATGGTTCCAAAAAGAATCTGATAATTTTAAGGTTTATAGTATTAACCGAAATGAATAAAAAGTATCTAATTAAGATGGGTTCTAAAATCAACTCTTTCAATGTAAGTTTACTTTTAACATTGACCGTACTAGGTAAATGTTTACTAAAGATTTTTACTGTTTGCCTCTATGAAATAATTTGTGTTAATAAAAAAACTATGGAACGTATTGTTATTTGATGTAATTATTTTATTTATAAGAGGATAATATAGAGAAGATATAATGTTCATAATATTAATAGTAACAATAGAATTCTACATGCAGTTATAATATAAATATTTAATAATAATGCTTGTTATTGCTCTTGCATCTGGGTACCATAATATACATGAATACTTTACGGAATTATGTATAAAACATACTTTATATGATAATTGTATATTTTAATGTATTTAAGTTATATCTCATTTTTATAAAATAATATATTTTGAAATGAATCTTATAATTCCAATGTAAATATTGTATCCATCTGTTAGAACAAAAAATTCTATTCAAAAATGAAATTCGCGCTTTGCAGATATCTACATAGAAAAAGCCATAATCGAAGAATTTAACTGTAGCTCGTTGTTCGACTAAACGGCAACACTCGTATAATATTAAATTTACTTTTGTTTTGACATGGCTGCACGTTAATACGCTGTACGACAGTCAAGCAATGTCAAATACAGTATTTACGAAGCGAGGATCTGCGACGATCAGACGTGTGGACGTACAAACTCACGTATCATGTGTTTTTGTCGAACGAGAAAACGCACTCCATTTCATGAGTATGTATTCGAGCAACCGAACGAAATATCTCTCTTTCTCTTGGGTGCACGCGCGCAGGCGTGCAAAAAGACCAGCCAACAGCAACACTCGACGTGAATACATCGATCACGAAAGAAGATACCAACGGATTATGACGATTACTCGTCAAACTTATTGTTATTATTATTATTAAATTATAATATACGATAAAATAAAATTTTATCTAATTATTCTATCGTACTCGTTTTCATATTATAGAAATCTCAATACTCATCTCAATTGCTATTTTGAAGAAATTGAAATGAAAAAAAATATAAAATAAGACGGTCGTGTTACTAATAGCTAAGTAAAAGGCGAAGTAAGAAAGGTAGGAGAACTAAAACTTTCTTATGAGTCTTAACCGTACTTTTGAAATGAATTTTCTCGAATATACTAACAAGATCTATTGCGCGACTCGAGGCGATTCTTAAACGACGATTCAACGGCGTTTAAATAATGACCGTACTGACTTGGAACCGGGGGTGAGTCGAAAGATCAGGTGCACTAAGGAAAACTACTCCCGGAAATGGATTGAACCGAATTCCGGTAGGACTAGGGAGTCGATTAGGGTGCAACCAAACGGGAGATACGAGAGATTTCTCCAAGAGGAAAGGGACATCTACGACGATTTACTGTCCATCCGTTCTATTCTTCGGTCATTTTCTTCTACAGTATCTCTTTTTTTCTCTTTCTTTCTCTTTCTGTCTCTCTCTCTCTCTCCATCTCTCTCCCATCATTTTTTTTCTATCTATTCTTCTTTATCTTTCTATCCATCTAGAGGACTTCTGACCCCGCGGAAAATCGAAGTGGATATTGCCGTTGGGTATTAACATTTCCATCAAATTCTTCCGTTCCATAAAACAATTTGCGCTCAGTTTTTGCTCCGACAAGGCGCGACGATTCAATCGTGATGCAATCAATGAACCGGAAGGTACGTACGAGTCTCCTCGCATTTGGAAAAAGTCGAAATGTCACGCTTGACAAGTGTATTATGGTCCTTCGAGAATACCCGTTAGACTAGAGTGTCAGTGAATAGACTTTCGACTTTAAATCAAGTTCAAATTCAAAAATATCAAGTGTATGTTAACTAATCAATAATGAAATTCATTATATATATATGAAAAATATTAAATTCACAAATTAAAGCTATTTTCCATTAAAACATATTTTTTTAAGATCTAACATATTTATCCCTTTACGATGAATAAATAGATCATCCGATAATTTTTATTGAATAAAATTTCTTTTAAGAGACAAGATAATAAGTGTTAATATTGGGTAATTAAATTAAGTTAAGTTTGTGATAGCCTGTCATTGATCTATTACGGATCTTATCTCGAATATCGTAATAAACTAAAATAATTAAGTCTAGTTAGAAGACGTTCACACGGTTAGTTCGGAACATTAGAACCCCTCTACGAACCCAACGTCGACTACTTCGAATTCCCAAGAGAAATAGTAGGTTGTGCGTCGACGGGCAGCATCGGTTTTAGGAAGCCACGTCGAGAGATCTCTCTCGATAGACTTTTTATTTAATTATCCGATAGCTACACATCTGCGTATCTGCGTATCTACTTCTTCTTTACTACATAACTGACTAGAGAACTAAAAGTATTAGTGTCCTGGGAATACTCTTTACTATTGTTACTGTTCCGGTCTAATCGGACGTACCGACATCAACTAAAATCGCTTTACTTCTAATCGAGCACGCTCCATCTTCTCAGCTACGAGTTATGAAATGGTAAAATGGCTTGATTACGCAGAGAATCATGTCTTGTGAGCAGTGTTTCTCAACTTATAGGTTGTGTTCTAATATTGGATCGCGTTTAATTTTTAATGTGCTGCGAAATGATACCTGCTATTTTACGCCAAAGTGTAAAAAGAGTAATAAATTTATTAGGAACTTATGAGAGAAAGTTTTCGCGGAATATTCTTGCGAATTAACAACAGCTGTATCATTCAAATAATGTAATGACTAGATTATATACAAAATTATTAGTAGTATTATTAAATGACACTTCCTTTTCATATATTAGACTGGGCAGAAAGAAATCTATTATTTTAAGCTTAAAATAAATGTGAAAATAATGAATTTCTTTTTTCCCAACCTAATATTTCTTTTAGTTAGATAGTAATTATGATCAATAATATTGCTCACATATTTTAAATTACTCACATTATTTAAATTTAAACGCCTTCTTTACACGTAACGAATTGTGACTAACATGGCAGTCAAAATGTTAACAAATAACGTTGCAAATATACCAACCAAAATGGCGAATGTAAAAATCTACAAAAAGATATAAATTTTTATAAAAAGATTATATTTCAGAATCCTTGCCAAGCGATAAAAATAAACACAGAAAAAATCTTTTAACCTGCGGGTATCTGTAAATCGTTTCTAAAAAATCAATGAATGAATATGCAGAACATATCGAAAGTCGGTGTGCAATGTTATCGTGACAAAATCCCGCGATCTATATAACGTGGCAGAACCACAGAGCTATGAAATTTAATTCCATAAATGGCAATCGAACGTATATACGCAGCTTACGTATGTATAAACGTATGCAACGCGACTCATGTTTGTACAGTCGCGCGTATGTGCAAACATCAACGCGACTATAACGTCATATCCCAATAACTTGGTATGGTGAGATGAGGTGATGATGAAGGGAGGGAGAAAAGCTCGCGTGGGTGGTCTGGAGAAAGAGAGAGAGAGAGAAAGAGAGTGGAGAATCGACAAAGCCACGATTCTATCAAACGGTAAAATGATTTTTATTCGGTAAACACGTCGAACCGCAGTCTTTCGCGTCTTCTAACGGTACTGGATAATTACTTAGGCATGGCAATCAAGTAATGGATCCCACGTTTGCTCCTCTGCATCGGTTTCTCCTATCTACGCAATTGAAACCACGACCAATCGCAATACACAAAATCGTGACTATTCTATGATTCTCGTGTTATCCCAGAGATATATTATATATATCCAAGAGACCTTCGAGATTTTTTTTTCTAGGTCACACCTTGATATCATTTTCCTTTTTTCTTTTCTACCGATTGTTACAACTGTTCAATGGTGCAATTATTTAATAGAAATTTGTTTGCACTATTATTACTTTATAGATAAATAAAGCAATACAATTAGCATATAAGTATTATTTATCAAATGATAATATTCTAATATTGTAAATAAATTTAAAAAGAAATATATATTGTACGTAAATTATAGATCGATTTGTATGTTATATTTCTTATACCGTTTCTAGTAACGTGAAATTGTACTTAGAATAAATATCGTTTAAATCTGAAAAATTCTAATCTAATGTTCCAACTCGGTGAAAACAAAAGGAGATAAAAAGAAGTTTCGCCATAAAGTACGTCTGCTAGCAGTAAAAATTATAATACATTTTCCTGTGTAGAATATTCGAAAAAGGAGCGTTTCGGTGGTACGTTAAACCCTTAAAAATGCGCCTCGTCGCGCTTTACGATACAGCTCGTATCGAAGCTTCAACGTTTACTCGTCTCTTTAATGTCGATCGTTCACGTTCATCGCAATCATATCCATCGAGCTTGACTTTAACGTACAGAGTTTCTCGAAATCGACGTTTTCACGGTGTCGCGTCCCAAGCCGAGTCAAGAGTGTTCTCGAAATTTGAAAATTTTATTGCGACGTGCCATTGAAAGTGCTTTTCTACGCTTCTTCTTCTTCTTCTTCTTTATATTCTCTCTCCTCCTTCACGAGAGAACGTTTGAATTTATTTTAACGCGCGAAACCTTCCACTTGAGCTCTCTGAGATGCTTTCGAGTATTTTTTTCTTTTTCCTTTTTTTTTCAAAACGTACGACCACACCGCTTGATTCGGGTAAATGCGCTCGGTCTGCGACTTTTAAAACGAATCTCGTACCTCTTGAAAGGGAGAAGACTAACAACAGAGAGAAGGAGAGAGAGAGAGAAAAGAAGACCGGTGTTCTTAAGGAGTTTTCGCGAGTTCTTACATGGCCAATAAAGCGCTGACAAATGCTTTCGGCGACACTATCGTACGGGCCTATCTTTTCTCGGTGGCCATTTCCATTTCGTCTTGGACAGAACCAGTTCGCTCGCTTGGCCGACGGCCACCGCGAAATTTTACGCTCATTACAAGCAATTAAGGAACGCGCTTATACGAAAGAGAGAGAGAGAGAGAGAGAGAGAGAAAGAGAGAAAGAGAGAGAGAGAGAGAGAGAGAGAAAGAGAGAGAAGGAAGAGAATAAAAGAAAAAGTTAGAAGTCAAGGGGAAACGGGCAAGGTCGAAAAAGCACTTGGTAATCGAAAAAAAACGAAAAAAGATGAAGCGGAAGAGACAAAAAAAAATAAATAAAAATAAATAAACAAAAAAAGAAGCAAGGCCAAGAAAACCGATACGAAATGTCTCTCGCATGTCGAGATAAACTTCTCCGCGAACGGCGGGATCTACGAATGGTAATTTCAATCTGTAAGGATTATCCGGATAACTGAGATAATCGATATTTATATCGGAAATACAAAAAGGGTCTGATGAAACTGGTGGATGAGAAGGAACATGTGGAGGAGGAGCAGCCAACTCGCCTGGATTTGGAGAAAAGGGGATAAAAGATCGTCAAGAGAAGTGCTTTGAAGGAACGAACTTAAGCCTTGAATATTATGATTCGTGATTTTTTGTATAAAAGTATATATACCAGCCGGTTTTTTTGCTCATTCTTCTCGTAACCGTATCGTTGTCTCCCTTTACGACGATAACTGCTCGATGACTCTCTTTTTTTATCTCCTTTTTTTTCCTTTTTTTCTTTATTTCGCAGACGTGATATTTCCGGATTTATCAACCACCTAGCGAAAACTATTGAAAACCAAAAGCTTTTCTCCCTTTGAAATATCCAGCCATTTCGAAAAACTCGTAATCCCGTTGCAAAAAAATAAAGTACTAATGTATCTAACTATATTCGTCGAAAACGAAATAAAAAGATACACAAATTTTTACTTATGTGAGTGTAATAAGACTAAACTATTATATTATATAATGCATTCCAGTTCAAGTGGAATCAAGTTCTGTTAAGCTTATAACAATCTCCGTCTGTAGTTATAACAAAAAATCAAAAAATAAAATTGAGTTAAATAATGTCCGTTATACGTTGTGATATAATGTATTTAGATATATCTATGTACATTTAGAACGAAAGCAGGAAGAGGGAAGGTTTAAATACTATGTCGTTAGTATCGAAATCGATGGTCTAACAGATCAAATTTTCTCTCGTTGTTCGATCGTTTCGCTTGGTAAAGCTATTACAACTTTATTAAACCGCTCGTGTAGAGACGCAAACGTTTTTATTAAGTCGAAATTCCATATAAACGAATCTTTGTTTTAGAGTGCCGATCGTTCGAGTTTTTATTGGAGTTTTAAAGGGATAGATTTGAAAGCCACTTATATCGATTGTCCGATCGGATTTTTTTTGTTTTCTTTCCTTTACTCTTTTTTCGGTTCTGAATTTCGATACAAGAATCGATATATCGTTTACCATAAAAGTATGCGAATCTCGGAGGTATCGTTATAAGGTAATAAAACGATATCTAGGTACTGTCTCCTTCTCTATCTGTTTTATAATCAAATGTTACGAACCTCATTCGTCGAATCTCATTCGTCGAATCTCATTCGTCGATTATTATACGAAAATTGATTTTACCTATTGGAATTAAATCGGGCTAAACGAGAAATGTATTTTTCTGCGCAGTTTATGACCCTTTCATGTTTCACGTTTATTTTTTTTTTGTCCTAGTAGCGTATATATATATATATATATAGTGTATATATAGTGTATATATATATATATATATACACTAGTGCATTGTTATGAGATAGAGAAATACGAAAACAATGAAAATAATGACGAGGATATTGCTCGTTCGACGAATAACGGCTGTTTTACAATATCTCATCGCAATACATCCTTGTAATGACAATTTTATAATTTTCAATTTTGTCGATAACTCCTGTTTCTCGGATAAATGTATTTAATAAGTATTTATGCACGTACGTACCTACATTATAAACAATGCGAATGCGACATGAAATAAAATCAAATTGCATTATTTTGTTTTTACGCTGCGGTAAAACGAATGTTTGCAGTGCTGAAAGAATTTTTTGCACGATTAAAATATGTATAAATATTTCTCGGCGAGTCTCGCATTTTATTTCGTAACCGCGAGACTGAAAAAACTAAAAATTCAAATACGAATTTAACTAAGGTAAACTTTCAATTTTACATTAATTTGACTTTTAAATGAAGTTTAACAATTCGTGACCAAGCGAGTTTGTATATATTTCTTCTTTTTATATATAAGACAGAGATGATAACGGTTCTCTTGAAAGGGTCGATTCTTCGTATAATATTAAACGATCATAGTGACGTCAGTTTCCCTGTTTTTAATATTTTATTGATCAAAAATAATTATTTTTATTTTATTAAATAATATCACCTCAATAGGATAACTCGTAAAAAGAATAAATGATGTTGCTGTGAGAATTAAAATATATTGCTCTTTTAGTAAAAGACTATCATATTTTACCAAACGTTAGTTCATTTTTGTGTACCTTGCGTCTTATAAAGTTACTATTTGGTTCTGTTACTGTAATATTTGCACAGAATCATGGACTCCAATTATCTAGATAGGAAAACGTGAAGAAAGGAAAAGGGGGAAAGGAGGCTCGGCGAATGCATAGCGAAAAGTGGAAGATGGAAGGAAGGGTGGACGGAAGTTCTATGAGTTGGAAGAATGAAACGTTAGGGTCCAGAAATGCCTAGAGGGTTGTTATTTTACCGAAAAACATTATATCTTGAGATCCTGATGGTTGGTCTTGACAACCCTTGAGATCGCCCTACGATCACCCGAAATAATATTTATAGATTCGCCTGGGCATATTAGGACGAGTAAATCGTTTCCCTTCCTCATTTTCCGTGAACGAGAAGATTATTATCTGAAAAATAGATATACCTATAAATGTGATTCCGTGCTATGAAATACGGAAATCCTAAAAAGAAAAGAAAAAAGTTGCTACGGTGAACGTGTTAAGAACGATCAAAAAAAATAAAAAAGATTTAAAGCAAAGGACTATTCAGACATTCGTCTCCTTTGAACCGTTGATTCTATCGTCTGCCTATCGTTGTAGCACAAAGTGGTACTACCAGAAAAAGTGGTTGTGTGGATGCGAAGAGAAAGAACAAGAGAAAGAGGAAGGTAGAGATTGGAAAAGTGGGCGAGAGTGGTGGAGAGCTCAGTGACTTTATGGTTGCGGCGGATCGAACGTAAAAATCTATCAACAGACCCTTCTAGAGAACGACAAGGGGGATGAAGTGGTAGTAGTAGTGGTAGGCTGGTGAGAGGGTGGCAGCCGCGGGCGAGACAGCCGTAGCACCCCTCCGCAACAAGCGGTATTGACGAAATTGATTGCGGAGGGTGTATAACCGAGCTCTCTGCTCGGCGTGGGGTCTTACGGCTGGTAGGTGGCGAAACGCTGGCTCGGAGCCTGCTCGAGGTTCCCTTAGAGAGTAAAAGAAGGAGGGACCTTGCTTCAGGCCTCCTTTCACCCGCTAAAACGCAAAAGGGTGAGAAAACATTGTTACTAGCAGTTACTCTTGCGCGAGTACCACAACCGCTTTCGTATTTCTCAACCTCTCTCTTCATCTTTCCAACCATCCTATCCCTACTCCTTCTTCCTCTTCTCAACCATCCTTTTCATCCTCTCTCTCTCTCTCTCTCTCTCTCTCCCTCTCTCTCTCTCTGTACCAGCAGCTACCAGAGAAGCTTTCCTCAACGTCGCTCGCTCTTCCCTTACGTAGCCTCTAGGGACCAAAGGAGAATCGAACGAATACTCTTCTGAGCGAGGACGAAAAGAAAACCTCAAGGGTATTGATCTCGAGATCGCACCTTCAAACATAGGTATATTTATGTATATAGGTATATATCTTTTTTTCTCATTTTATTCTTTTCTCTTCTCTTCTTTCTATTTCTTTTGTACAAAACCTTCTATTGCTGATGATTGAGAATTCATTTCAAAATGCGACACGCGATTTGACCTATTACATTATTAAACACTTTAACGCGTTTATGGTCAAAGAAACATAATTCCTACCTATTTATCACGAAACTTTGTTCCAAAATAGGCGATAAGAAAAATTGTTTTTTACTTTTTTATGTTCCTACTATTTATGAGTGTTTCTAAATTAAACGCGATCGCTGATATTCTTCTCAAGCTACTGGTCATGATACTGCAAGTATGTACCATACCTTTGACAAAAATAATATTCTAAATGTTTCTAATTATTTATTACAATTATTTAATTTTTCTAAACACGCAAAGCTAATATTTATTGAACACGTTTAAATTTGCTATATAAAATTCTGATATACCACTAAATAGCTTAGAAACGTAGTCATACCTTAATAGAGATCGCAAATGGCTACTTATCTATCGTAAACTTAGAGTTATGAAATTTTTTAGTATATCAGGTAATTTTTTCGAATATTACATAAAGTTACTTTAATGAATATATTCCGTTAAATCAGATTAAGGAACATAACGTACCATCAACGGCAAGATAATATAAAAACAGCACACGGTCAGTATACTGTCAAAAAATGGTAAACACTCTCGTAATGTTTTCTTGATTACCATAAAATTACATTTCTTCAGTGCTTAATCGTCCAAAACGCTTCAATTAGGTCAGAGATTCCATTGACCCATTAAATTTCCGATATTTATTAGGAAACAAAAAGAGAAAAAGAGAAAGAGAAAGAGAGAGGAAGGAGAAACAGGTATGCTTAATTCATTTCGCTTCTACTGTTCCACAAACGAACTTGGGAAATGGATTAATTTCTAAACGAAATTGACTTAAGCTTGATACCAACAGAAAGAATGGCGAATGTTTCGTTAAAAAATTAATAACAGGTAAATGGAACGTTTCAGTTCAAGCGGAACAAACCAGTAATCATATATGCTATCGAATCTATAGTACGACATAATTGGATACGAATTGTAAACGTTATTTACATTATATGTATATCGCTTATATTGAGAACAATTGACAATGTTGTTAAGTTGATTAATAATCAACCTATCAATTATAAACAATTAAATATCATTTTATTAGGAAAATAATCACAGGATCTTCGTCGTATAACGTTCTAAAAGAATGTAAATAATATAATTAAAGTCTAAAAGCTAAGTTATAGAACCTCTTAAAATCTGTAAACAAGAAACTACATCATGATACTTTCTTTATTTCACGAATACCATTTATCTTCAGAAACTTTCTCTAACGTCTCTTCGTTCGTCTCACATCTTGCAGCAGCACATTTTCCATTCTTCTTTCTACTAGAGTTTTCTCTCCTTTTCTGAAAAAGAAGCTAAAGTATCGTTCTTGGTATCCAATAGTGTAACGTTACATATTATATTCCAACCAGAAAGAACAGTCGTTCCTTTCACCCTTTTACATTTTCTTTTTTATCATATTTCTGCTGAAGGATCTGCCGTTATGGTTTTCGGAAGTGGGCAGTACATTAAAGGGACGGCTACTTTCCGATATTTATGAGCCAAGATCAGCCCCTCTTGCGGAATGGGTAGGCACATTGAATACAATCTTTACCAAGGGAAAATCGTTCAAATGGCTATATTTATGTTAAATAATTCTCACGATAAATCTTATATGTCGGTTAAATAGTGAGAATCGATTTGACAGTTATATATTGCGTTTGATTTAAAAAAATAAAATGAAAACTATTAAGTATTATAAAGATATCAAGGAGAGAAGATATACAAAGGGCCATTATTGCCCTTGTTAAAAGAGATGTCAAACAGTTTGAACTTGAATATTCTTTCTATAGTAATAAGTAGTCTTAAAGTCTTTATCGAGAGGCATTGAAATTGTACAAGTTTTTTTATGGGATGAATGTCGAGACAGTTATAAGCTACGTCGGTAGAAGAAGCGAATTCGAAGGAAAAGTTTTCGGATAACGAATTAACGATAATGTAGCTAAGTATTCGAAAGGAAAACAAGACCGCGCAAGAATTTCGATGTTAAGCCGTTGTCGTTGCAGCATTGAAAACCCCTTGGGAATTGAAAGTACCAGCTCTCCACCTTCCACCTTCATTGATATCGGTAGTATACGTGTATTTGTATAGTATTAAAACTTGAAACTCCGTCCGAGGTCTAGTCGAGAGTTTTAAGCTCCGAAAGTTCCTGTCCTCCTTTCAGTATTTATGTCCCGCGTATTTCAAAAGCTTTTGTCCGTGAGGTCTGCAAAGCTCATTGGGTTAGTCAAACACATTTATCAACGTGTAGCAACGCCTATAACTTGAGCAGTTTTCATTTTAATCTACGGCCAGTGTTGAGTTTACACCTCGACTTAATAATACCTTTTTACTCTATTTCTTTCCTTTGGGTTAACATATTCATACATACATACATTTAACATAAATAAAATTTTGGATGTTCTATAGAAAATTTATGATATCTTTCATTTACCTCGAACGATATTAGATGGAGTAACAAATAATTACGAAAATTAAAAATATATTCTGTAGTCGGATAAAAAGATGATGTTGCGGTCAATGTATATATGTATAACGATCCGTATACGCGTAAAGGATAAACAGCAGGGCGTGCACGCATACTTGCGAAAAGAAAGAGAGAAAGAGAAACAGATAGAGAGACACATCAAGTAGTAGGTGTACCATCGCGACTCCATTATCATATAGCAGAGTTGGCAACCCTCCCACGTTGCTCGCTTGAATTGCGAGCTTGCCCTTCCACCCGCTGCTGCAAGATATGACTTTCACTCCCACGTCCGCCGGTAGTAACGCACAAAAAGATGTTCTGAATAGAAACTTCGCGGCATTAGGGGACAATTGGGCTCTCCGTCGTCACGTTATTATTCCCTCCACCGCCATGGAGAAGAGAAGCCAGGAGCACTCCTGAAATTGCTGAAATTTATAGACTAAGAGAGAAAAAGAGAGAGAGAGAGAGAGAGAGAGAAAAAGAGAAAGTACGAGAGAGAGAGAAATGAGACGAGGTTGAAGTAAAAAAAAGAAAAAGAAATATAACGGACAGTGAAGAGGGTGAATCCGAAAGGGAAAGAAAAAAGGAGAAAAAGAAAAAAGAAAACGGAGATTGAGATAGCTGAAAAAAGTTTACTCTTTCAAACAAATGTACTTTTTTATTTTTTGGATTTAACCCTGCATTGAAATACTTTTTCCGTATTGTATTTTGTATTCATTCTTTCAGTTTGATGTCGCGAACGCGCTCGTTAAAAAGCTAATGAAATAAATAGTTTAATAGAGGAAGGAAAAATGACATTTTCTGAAATATACTATTACATGATGATTTCACGTTAAGGGGAAAATAGTAGTGGTACAATAGTTTGCTTCATCAGATCAATTACGAGAAACGTTATCGAAGAAAAGTAGTCTGTGTGCTTCTTTGAGGATGTTTTACCTTTCGATTACAATCCGAAAGAAGCCATATCCGAGCTTCGTTCCTTATTCATCGCTCTTTTCTTTCATTTGTCAGTTATATAGATATCACGAAGGAATTGAATGAATTGCGAGCGTTATACAGATTCCAACTTCCCAGACTAAAGTTCTCATTTATCCGAGATGAACTATTTCTTCTTCTTCTTCGTTCCTCGAAAAAACTACTATTTCACAAAAAAAAATCGTGTTAATTTTAATATGATATTTTTAATTATGATATTTCCGTTGACCTGACTCTGTTTACTCTAGTGTCAGAATTTTAAACGATTACGAGCTATCCGAAATAGAATAATTAAACATGAACTGTCTTTAGAAACAATCATACTGAGATTAATTTACAAACAATGTGAGTCCTGTTTCCATAAGATTTTCAAAGATAGTTTCGTATTTCGAGTTTTTGGTTGACCTCCTTTTCAATCTAAAATAAACTAACGAGTAAGTAAGCAAAAGTTTTACCTTTTTAAGTAAGAAAAAAGTGACAACTTTTTATCGTTTATCGACCATTATTTTCTACCAAGGTCATTCTGTTTTCAAGATGATTACTTATAAATTAACTATTTATTGATTCCTCTTAAAAGTTTCAACTTAACTCATGAAACCCATCTCGTAACCATTTGAAAAAATATTTTATAAGAGATAAAAATAGTAGAAAAGATTCTATAGTATATACAAACAAAAGTACGTGAACAAAGAAGACAGCAGCTAACAGAATGAAAGAGAAAGAAAGAAAGGATAAGAGGGAAGGAGAAAGAGAAATAAATAAAGAAGGGTGAGATTGGAGCTCTGAATCGGCGTTTATCGTCCCAACAAGCCGTCTTTTAATAGGCTGTTCGAAAACTGTGCTGTTAGAAATAATCCGTAGTCTGGTTTGCAGAATCCGTAGGGAGAGAAGCACGAAAGATAGCGAGACAGAAGAGGACGGATAAGGGACACAAACGAGGGTGTCGGAAAGAGAAAAAGGGAGAGGAGGAAGAAGAGGAGGAGAGAGAAGAACGAAGAGGTGGCAGAGGAGTAGGAAGAGAAAGTTGTGAGGGGGTTAGGTGGGTTGGGTTTGTGCGAAGGTGGTTTAGAAAAGCAACGAGGGGTGCCGAGCCCCAACGCCAACGACAATACCTTACGGTTCAGCGCACTCTCGGCTCAGGATTGCAGCGTTGAATCCGAATAGTGGTTGCCAACAGTGGTCGAGACGGTGGTGCAACGTTTCGTGCAAGAGGGTTGAACCATGCGCCACTCTCTTTCTTTCTCTCTCTTTTACCCTCGTTCTCCCTTTCTGTTTAAACTAGACACGTGGCCCCGTTTACATATCGAAAGAAAGAGATAGAGGAAACACGCGTGCTCTATACGTACATATCGGCCGACGTCCTTTGAAAACCTAAATCGAATACATTATTTGGGACTCTGATGGGCCAGTCACTAGTCAGCACCCTGCTTGAATCTTCCCATTGTCCCGTACTCTTAGCCTAGAAGAGATTGCGTGACTTTATTGCCCGGCTAACACTCGCTAGTGAGAATGCATGACCGCACACTGATTTTCAAGCAAATACTTTTGCAATTAAGTGTTTCAATGGCCTGAAATCGTCTGTCGATAGAAAGCAATCTTATATTTGATGCTCTAAGAATGTTCAATGTGGATAAAAATGTATATGTAGTAGGACACTTTGGGGTAAAATGATATAAATTAGAATTTACATCACACGATCTTGACATTATTCACGTTAGAGTTCACTTTAGAGATAATGATTCGCTCGAGAAGGGAAAAATAATGAGAATAAAAAAATAATATATAATATATCTTGGAGTCGTTTAAGGATGGGAAATTAATTAGCATGAACGACTTAATTCAAATACTTGGCTTAATAATAATCGTAAGTATATATAAAAGAGAAATGCAGAATAAGAGAAATCTCTTTTCCATGAAAGGAAGTGCATAGTCACATCGTGATAACTTGAATGAAATAAATATCATAAAGGCTATCTCGAAACGTATTTAGGAGTGAAACAAAATGGTAGACTATCTGTCTACGGAATACAACAAGATCAAGTCAGTTTCGCTTTATTTCGAACAGAGAGATCGTCATCTGCAAATATGCAAATTGCACGGACTACCATCTTTCTTTGTCTAAAGCGCATCAGATCTAGAGGCGGTCGGTCGGTCGGTCGGTCGGTCGGTTGGTTTGTTGGTCGATTGGTTGGTTGGTTGGTCGGTTGGTTGGTTGGTTGCTTGGTTGGTTGCTTGGTTGGTCGATCGGAGATACCGGGCCAATAAGATTCAATTTACTTCCACCAAAGTGACGTACTTGGTAATACACCTCGGGTGTGGCCGGGTATCCTTTTGTCTCTCTCTCTCTCTCTCTCTTTCTCTTTCTCTTTCTCTCTCTCTTTCTCTTTCTCTTTAGATTTCTCCTCTTTCCTTTCCTTCTAAAGCCCTGTATTATTGCCTTCGTAGTAACGTGACAGTAATTAGTATGCAAAATAATTTTACTTAATTATCCAAGTAATAGTAAGTGACACGAGCACGTTTCGTATATCTGTACTAATTTTATTTTATTTGCATGCAAGAACTATTTAAAAACTCGAACACACATTCTCTTTCCCATCTTTTTTATCCCGGGTTTATATTCTTCTTTCCTATAAAAAAATACAAATACAAATTGACTGATCGATATTCGACAAATATTTTGATGTCGCAATCTCTCCTTCAACCTGTTGATCCTTTTTTATCTATCAATAGGTACCCAAGAACATTCTCCAAACGATTAATTTCATTCTTCGACAGATGAAATAAATGTATAATTTAATTATTTAGAGTTGCCGGTGAAATAGGAGTATAAACGTTAGTAGTTGCAATCACTAGTATTCGTTTCAGTTCTATCGGAATAGTGGTACTAGCTGTTCACTGCTTCTGATTTATAAGACCATGGTTTACGTTACAGGAAACAAATATCACGAGTAAGCAACGAAGCGAGGGTGGTAGGTAGCGATAAAAAGAACAGAAAAGTCAATAAGAAAAAAAACTCGTAGAGAAGTGCATGAAAATTTATTTCGTCGATTCAATTGTATTTTCTTAAGTAGAGACTCTCTTGCTTAGCATAGTATACATTCAGCAAGCTCATCTTGAACAGAGGCTGGGTTCTTATTTTGGCTAACAGAGTGATGGATGTAGATCTTTTCTCAATCCTGCACTCATATCGCCTCTTTCTTCCTTTACTTAGGCTTTATCCAATACGCACTTGAAAGAAATGCATGTAGTAGTTTTACGAATAAATCTCTAGCAAGAGCGATCGTATCGAGTCCTCACTCCGCGCTGGGGATCCTTTCTTTCAAAGAAAATGCAAAGAGATTTATGAAAAATAAACAACACCAACTGCTACCTTACAGCGGCCGCAAATGGTTGGAAAACTTTATTTTTCTAATTTTTTTATATTTTAAGAAAATAATACAAGAAAGAAGAGTTAAGTATGCGGAACGTCGAATTAAGTAACACGTAAACTTTAACGACTTGTATCTATTACTCATTAGGTTAGTACAAAAATCAATAAGTTTTAACTTCATAAGATATCCTTTAATAAAATTACAATATATTATTTCATTTATAAATATGCGTTTATTTAAGATCTTGAAAGTCTCATCAGTTTAACGATAAGTATTTCATTGAAATAATTACCGTAATGTAATTAAAGAGAAAATTAGATTATAAATGCAATCGAATGAATGGGATACATTTACTGTCAATTGTAATAACTCGAAACGGATTGAAATTAATCAATCACATAGATTCTAGACGATAAACATATATCTAGGAAATAATTTATATTGAATTCCCATCCAGCCACAATAGGGGAATAAGTAATGTTACATCAAACGATCAGTCAAATGCAATTTCTTTTTGAGGGTTTCTAGCTAGAAAAAAAAGCGTTCTATCTCGCGTACACTAATTTTAATCTTATTACGTCTTTAAAAAGAAAAGAAACAAAAAAAAGAAAGAAGGAGAAACGATACACTGACACAAGGGAATAAGATCCACACTCCAATGACTCTGCAGATTGGGCGCCGATAAGCAGGGAGATTTCCTTCCAGTGGACTTTACGAAGGATTCCAAAAGCAGTAGGGGATTTTGCCCTTTGATCGGCACTACTGTTGCGAGCTGCGACGAACCTCTAACCCTCAATACGAAGGGTACTTGAAAAAACCCATTGGAAATGCTGATAAACCAGTCACCCCTCACGGTAAAAGTATTCGAAAGATTCGATTCCTGTACATTTTCAGTACAAAGTTATTGCACGCGAATGAAGCGTGCATCCTAGGATGGTGCCTACACTTCTTATCTCGCCTACAGTGTCCTTGGGGAAGGACAACGATACTTTTTTTATTCTCTTAACAAATAAAGCTCGCAATGAAATGAATTATAATCTTCGTAACTGTAAGTTTTGTAATAAACAGTGTGTGGGATAGAGCATCTCTATGCTAAATAAAATAGGTATTCGTGAGATAGTATACCCAAAGGCCTTGGATAGCTCAATGGATAAAGCAGACGCCTGGAAAGCGACAGATCCTGGTGAAATTTCGGTTTAGTCAGTCAAGCGGCTCAATTTTTTTTTTTCAAACGAATCCTACATGTAGCTATATCGCTATACATTCGTAGTAACATAAACAGTAATAATGAATATAAGATCATTTAAACAATAATAATGAATATAAGATCATTTAAATAATAATATTATTCCTATATCTTTTAAGATTATGAATATTGCATTTTTATTAGGTGCAATTGTTACGATATAAGAAAAGCAATTGGGAAGTATGTTTATTCCGTGGTTCATAGGCTAGGCGATCTTCCTTTGAAGGATAAATCAAGATCTAAGTATCGGTGGCAACTCGATTCCACAGGAAAAGGAGTCGTGACGTTTCTCAAACGACCGATTGAAGGCAGGTACATGCGGTAGGTCCATTGAACGAGGGAAATCGAGATACAGAAAGTTAGAGGAAGCCGAAGAAGCTACGGCGGTTATTGGGTACACCGAGGTGGACGAGAGTGGTAAGGATGGATGTATGTATTGGTGGTATATGGTATCGATGGATGTATTGGTATCCGCTTTACGAGTACGAAACTTACCCACACCTCTCGAAGGGTCGTTCAACCGTATCGGATTGGTTTTTCGGATGGCACGATTTCCTATTTGGGGATTGAAATTCCCCTTTAAATCAGACTAGCGATTTTTTTTTGTCAGCATCGTAATTGTACTTCCATTCCAATAATATCAACCAATCCTAATAATAATTTTTATAATTACTTTTTGAACATTAATAAAACAAAGTTTGCTTAACACTTTGACTGCCACGTTTGTCATTTATGACCGGCCACGGTTTCTCCTGTGACGCCATGGTGGTCATTGGAGACCGGAGCATTTAAACTAGTTAAATAGTAAAAGTTGAATGAAAATTTACAGTTAACGCATTTAAAATATCACCGGTAATTAGAATATACGTTGAAATAAAAAGAAGCACCATTGAACAATTAAAAATTTTTATTGGAACACCGAAAATAAAAGATTAATCTCTAAAGATTTCATATCTTGTATCATAAAATACTATCGTAGCGTCTTGAGCGAAACATGTGATTTCGGCATGGCAGTCAAAGTGTTAAAATAAAATATTAGTATCAGAAATTCAAACTAAAAAGTAAACACACGGACACACAAGATATACTCATGTAAAAAGAAAGATGATTTGTGAATGAAAAATAGTAAAATTTGTCTCTCGTTAAATAACGACGACAGAACTAAGTGAGGTTTCCAAGTTAATAAAAAAATACTGCTAAGTAACGACTAAAGAATTGTCAATATTCTCTTTTTCTTCATTGAAGACTTATTTTAGGGCGGTGATAAGTTCCAAAAGCACAAGAAGAAGAAAAACAAAGAAAAAGTATAAGTATAAAAAAGAGAGAGAGAGAGATGAAAAAAAGAAAAGAAGATGATGAAGATGAATAGAGAAAAGAAGAGAGAAGATGGTTACTTTTTCCTCCTTGATATTGAGTTTGGTGACTCTCTGTTCGTTTTCCTTCGCCCTTGTCTTCCTCTGTTCAAGGAAGAACCTGGCCCTTACTTCTTCTTTTCCCTTCTTTCGAGATTAATTATTCGACCTTCTTCTCGCGTCATTACGCGCCGAGTCCAAATAATCGGTGACTCACTTTGGATCTTTTCGTAAAGCGCCAACCACTTAGCACTTAAGGATTCTGAAGGAGAAGTGACTCCTCGTTAAACTGGTGAGAGGACGAACGATTTGTATTAAAGAAAAAAAGAATGAAAAGTGATAGCGGGTGGAGATAGAAGAGAACTTACGAAGGGACAGTGGAACAAAGGGAAATAAGAAGAAGGAAAAATAGTAGAAGAAGAAGAAGAAGAAGGTGGAGAACGGCCCCATGAACGTTGGCAGTGTCGTATGAATAATACATCGGGGTCTCGCGCGTATCACAGTAGTACGAAGACTGCCTGTGCTCGTACGAGCCGGTTCTTGGCCTATTTTACAATTCCTTTGATACCGGGCGCGCGGACTTGGCCGTCGTCTTATAACCAACTCGAATGACAAGACTCTGAGTAAAAGAAGAAAATAAAAGATGAAATAGGATAAGATGTTACGAAAATGCTGGATACTTTTTGGACTATGAGAAAATTACTTGAAAAGAGTATATTCTTTTCTTGTATATTTATCGAGTTATCAGAAAAACTTTACTCGTGGTATCTTTCATAGAATAAATAAAGTCGAAAATCGATCTATTGAGATTGTGAATGCCGCCTGATCACAGTCTGGATTATATGTTATAACGACGTTAAAGAGTTATTTTATCAAATAGTAACGAAGAGAATAACTTAATTAATAAAATATAAACTTTAGATTATAATAGACAATATAATATTGTATAATAATTTAGATATTGTTACAATTTAATACTTGATTACTAATATCACGTGATAAGTTAAGAAAAGGTAACAGTTTATCTATTTCCTTTGCTTTTTAGACATTAAATGGTACTCACAACTGTAGTCTTATTCATACCATAATTAATTACTTCGAAATTATTTCTAAGTGAAATTAAGTTCTTTTCTTAATTTTTGTGTAATTATGTTTAGCATGTAATCAGTATATTTTGAGCGTGGCGATAATCCTTTCTCTCGTTAAAAAGCGAGCGTTACGATTTTCTCGCAACGATAAATCCGCCTTCTCAGTTTCTCTAGCGAGGATCGTCGGGAAGACGACGAAGACGAATCTAAGCCGTCCTATTGAAATGCGTGCGCTAATTGCGCGAACGGGCGAAGCGTAAGCGGGTATTCAGGAAGGGGTTCACGCGGCCGACGAGTACTCGGTGCTCTCATTATTCGCGCTTGTTCCACGACGTCGTTAATTAGATGCTCCGTGAAAGGGAAAAGTGACGCACGCGCGCGCGCGCACGTTCAAGCTCCGGTGAAAATAAAAAAAAGTAACGTTTTTGCCTGTACACGTTAGCGTTTATATTGCCAAATGGCGGCTACTTAACGTGGAACGAGCTCTTTTCATGAATTCATTGTTAAGTGGATGTCGTTCCTCTTCTACTAAAGCTAAATTCATTGTTCAACGAATGCGAAATGATTCGTGCTTAGCTTCTTGCAACATTTCTAGTTGATACGCGCTTTTCAACATTTTGAAAAAAATTATTTTTTCATCAACTACATCTTCTTGTTTTGTTATTTTATTTGATAGTAAGAACGACCGAAAGAATATACAAATTTAGATGAAACATCGTTTTAAAACTTTTGACATTTTAATTAAATTATTAAACAATCTTTCTTGTCCCCTATCGATTACTATAGACCGTGATTAACTTACAATTAGAGAAAAAACATAATTATTGCTATCTTTACTAATGACATGAGATAAGATCGAGAACTCGTTTGAAGTTTAATAAAAATACAAGTATATTCACTTCTTGTAAAGTATGATGTTTAAAGCGACATAAGTAATGAGTTGCTATGTAACGGATAAAACTTGTTGTTACGTATGCGAAAAAGAATGAATATGAGATAGATACCTATATACGTAAATGCGTGAATGTGCACATAAATGTAGATAGTTTCTGGCTGTGTATTAAATGTATAGGTAAGTCGTTCGTCGGTTGTGTCGATTAATCGTTCGTCTCGGTCACCAGTAATTCCAGCTTCCGAATGAACTCTTACGGAAAGACGTAATTACTATCTCCTGTACCAACGGTGATTGGCAATCGAGAGAGGATCGACAGAAAATAAGGTTAAAACGCGGTTGAACGTCACCGACGTGACTGGTGTCGGTGGTTCGTGCAGATAGCTTCCGGTAAAACGACAGCATTTCCTTCCTTGCGTGTTCGTATACCTACATTTATTTATATATATATATTTGTCTCTGTGTATGTGTATATATATGTATGAGTGTAAGGGTGCCTTGCACTGTCTGTCTATCGGATCCGCTTCGAGAACGGGTCGTCGTCGTTACAAATCGAGTCCGGGCGAAGCTCGAATTACACTCTCTTCAATTTTACGGTATCGTCCTGGTTGCACGCTAGAACTAGCGTAGATAAGACGATCGGCGACGAGAGGTGGAGAAAAATGGCAAAAGGAGAACTAAGTTTTCCTACTCGTCGGAGGCTACGACAACGACGAAGACTACGACGAAAGAAGAAAACGGAAAATCGCTTGACTGACGTGACCCCGATCTCGGGCTCACTCAGTGACGTTCAAAGTAATTGGAACTACCTTCGAGTCTTTCGTTTTCAATCGAGATTTACTGCCCGGCCATTGCTTCTACACTGAGGAAAACATATCAAGCCAAGAGTACGATTTAATTGTCGATATCTTGTACTAATTACTTTTCTTCTTTTATCCTTACAATATTATTTTCTGTCGAATTAATGAGCCTAATTATAGATCACTGTATTGCAGTACGCTTTAAATAATCATAGTTTTACTATTCTGAAACGAATCACGTTTTCATGAGTGTTCATATAAGTTCTATCTTCTTTGTCCTTCTTCTCCCGAGAATTCATGGACTCAGCGCGATTTGATCTTTTAGATTACATCGAGCAAACTATTACGAACTTTTCTTTTCGTCTCTATCGGTCTGCTTCGATTCCTTGCAAGATATCGTTTCCTAAACTCTCGGCTTGTGGATGAAAGAAACTTCGGATTGCTCTTTGATGACAACCAATCGCCAAGTTGTCCTCCACTTTAGTTCATGGCTACTTCATGACGTAGATATTGATAAGGATATTCTTTGAAAATAACAGATAACTTCGTATAAATCATTTTGTTATTTTATATAAGATTATTATCATTTTTCATCTAGATTACCATTTGTGATTTCATCGCGTGAAGTATAATAATTATTATATCTACCAATTTAGTTATCCACCTCTCTAAATTGAATGAAACTAGAGAAAGAAATAAGTATAGTGAACAAAAAAGAACATTGATTCGTTTGAGAACGTGATTCAGTAGTATCAATTTTACCACTCGAATTTTCACCGAACTAGATATCTCTCGCTTTGGTTTTTTTCTTCTTCTTTTTCCTCTGGTCCGCTTGAATGTCACAACTCGTCATCCTATAAAATAACAACAGTGTCATTCTAGTATCTCCATGAGTTTATTGAGAAGAAAAAGAAAGAATGAAAGAGAGAGAGAGAGAAAAAGAGTCGTTGTCGAGTATGCAATACGAAGCGCCATAGGAAGGTTACACGAGGGTGTACCATAGGGTTCGAGAAAAAGAAAGAGAAGAGATGAAAAAGCAACCCTCGATCGATTCTATGCTCGTTCGACGAACATAGCAGCTTTTGTCCCCTGTGGGTCATTTCGATGCCATATGGGACGTACGTGGATGCTAAGTTTTCGACAATGCGTTCTCTATTACTTCGCTCTTTTTCTTTTCTCTTTCTCTCTCCTTGCACTCAGTCTTTCTCCCTTTCCACGTTTTTCGCCCTCTTGCGCATCGTACTACGCCCCTTTTAAAAGTCCTTCGCTAGCCGCACTTGGTTTTTTTTCCACTCGAAGAACCCAACGCCCGAACCTGCGTTTCGACAAAAGGCGCGATCTTTGACACCATTTTTACCATCTGGAATTATTATTATTACTATTATTATTATAATTATTATTATTACTGTTACATTTTTAAGAGAAATCATAACGAAGAAAAATTCATTTAAGCATAAAGTACAATACGAAGCTCCTATCAGACAACTGTCGATAATTTTCGTGCAACGGGACTAGTAATAATGCGACGCGTAGATCGGTGGTGTCTGGTACGAGTGATTTTATTAAAAATTCATATATTTGGGAATTGCTGTTGGAAGCTTGTGCTGTCAACCCTCTGCCTCGCGAGGATAACAAGAGAAATGAGGACGGAAAATCGTTGTTAGTTGATTCCATCGTAGTTAATGTCCAAGGCAAGAGAAAAAGATAGAGAGAGAGAAAGAGAACAAACTAGTCAAAGTAGAAGGAGATGGAATAAGAGATGGAGAAAGACGATGTAGAGGAGGATAACTGTATAGGGTGGACGGTTCCGTAGAATCTTTCTCTCTCTTTCCTCACCTCCATCATAACAGACTCACACCACGATTCTTAGTGGTGCTTGCAAGGTATCAGGATTTTACCCTCTAGTCGTCGGTCTCTCTTCTCTCCGCCAACAGTCTGCTACGACATCCGGGTACAAAGACAGACGCGCCTCCGCGCCCGAGCCTCATTTAAATAACAGATAATTGCCAGCCCTGTTAATTGAAGCGCCACGGGAATCGTCGAGGTAGAAGAGTTACCCAAGATTTCGCACGGAACTACCCTTACCACCTTCCTCTCTCTCTCTCTCTCTCTCTCTCTCTCTCTTTCTATCTTTTTCTTTTTCTTGCTTTCTCTGCTTTCGTGTCCTTGACTCTCTCATCGTCAACGCGTTTCCGTTACCGTCTTCTAAACCCGTCTTCGAAAGATAATACGAGACCGTTCGTTTCTCTCTGTCATTCTCACTTTCTCTCTTTCTCGTTCTCGTGCGATCCTACGATAAATAATTCGCTTTTGTCGTCAGATGCAATACTCCCCGTGGCTCATTATAATCTCTGCTAAACTTTTAATCTACTGTCGGAAGGATTGTAGAAACAGTTTAAATAAACGTTTCCCTTGTAAATGCTTGATCTTAATATCAACGATCTCGACGAGAAATGTAAAGACGGAGAGAGAGAGAGAGAGAAAGAGAGAAAGAGAGAAAGAGAGAGTATTTAGACTAATCGATTACTTTAATAACTCACCCAATGCGAGACGAAGATGATATTCTTATTCCAATATTAATGAACACGAAGGATACAAAAATATAGTTTAGTTTTTCTTATGAGATAGACATAGAAGTTCTTTTTTTTATTATCATTCGGAAATTTGTTAATTTATGCTTATAGGAAAAAAAATTATTTAGCAAGCTTAAATTATCCTTTCGACGTTTCGTTTAAGAAATAAAGCGACAATATTTGGCGTTGTTTCTTCGTCACTTTAAAATAGCGTGCATGTAAAATATTTTCTGTATAAAGGAAAGTTATGGGTAACATGTCGATCCTGTTTCAGTTTGAAAAAGTTAACGTCTCGTGCAAGCACTAGCTCGGTATAACTCAGCGTGAAATCAAAGAACCGACGGACTGCAGAAGCGTCGTTTCCGAGAGAAGAGAACTCGTTTAAATAACGTATAATTGCTAGTTCTGTTAATTGAAGAGCTGCGGGTATCGCGCGTTATCCGGCCTTCTTTCGTGCCGGTTGCTCCGTAGCCTGTAGTTAGCGGCAATATCTCCGCCGATCTCGCTTCTTATGTTAGCTAAAGTACAATAGGACTTTTAACCCTTTGACGCCTACCGCTTCTAATTCGTTAAATATTCTTTCTAAGTATCTCTAATGCTATCCCCTTTTCATTTCCGAGAGAGTGTAAATGAACAATACCTCGATCAAAGTTTATATATATGGTATATACACATTTAGTAATATTTAGAAATATTACATTCATAAGAGTGTACAAAAGAATGCTTTCAGAGTTTGATCCCTACATACTATAATACAACACATTTCTAGTAACAAAAACCAAGGAGAAAAAAAAGAACAAAGTTGTGACGATGCCTGTCGAAGATATGTACAAATGAAAAATGAAACAAAAAAAAACAAAAATAAGAATCCTATTTCTCCCGTTGATTCGACTAACATAATACTTATATAACTATATAAAGCACGGACACATGCGACGAACGCATCCCGAATAAAAAGCTTTCGAAGGCAGAAAAGTTCGGACTGACGTGCTTTTCTTCTCTAAGCGATAACTCGAACCGCATTGCCAAGAGGCGACGGTGGTTTCGATTCTCCGGAGAAAAGCGATTCTCGATAGGAAGGAAGAACGAGACGTCCAGGTTGGAAATTCGAAACCTCCTGTCCTTCTTTCTCCTGGGGACCCCTTTCTATTGCCTCAAGTCGCAAACTTCTCTTTAACTCTGCTTACACAAAGAAACGCATTCGTCGTTGAGAACTGTCAGGATGAAAAGTCTCGAATCAAGGTGTCGTTCTCTCCCTCCTACTGGATCGAACTTGCCTTCGGCAGCTTCCAAAAAGATCCTCGTGTGAGAGCGACCTTTCGTGATACCTTCGGATACCTTCGGGCTAACTCTCTTCTTTCTTTTTCTTTATCTTTCTTTCTTTTGCTTACCTTCCTCGAATACCCAGCCTGCTCGCGATTGGCAAAGCGGTTTCAACAATTGCCTCCTCCCATTTTTATCACTTCTGCCAAAATGTACGGTTCGTTATCCTTTCTTTTGAAAGGATAAGCCGAATCGTGTCGAAACCACCTTAGAGATGGCCCTCAGCTAAATTAAAATTCTCTAAATCTGTATCTTCTCTTTCTGTAGTTTTTTTTTATATTTAACGAAGATGAATTTTTATTACGAGGAATTCATAGAAAGAAGAAAAGCATTCAAATCAAAACCTTACCGCTGATTTATTTTAGTGTTGTTGTTATCGAAAGAATATGAATTTGTTTCTGTTAATGATGTTAAATTACAGTGCAATCGAATAAGGTCGTAATTTTATCGTCAATTAAATTACGACGACATTACTCAGCTAATTTTAGCCGCAAATATTTTGCTTTTCATATGTTACGATCGTTGCCTTGACAGCATCGTACCAAGTCGCATTGTACAAGAGTGTACGTGACGTTGACATGCGACTATGGAAAACGAGGAAAATTCGCGTTAAAGTTCTTGAATTCGTCTGATGCATGCGAATCGATCGTTTTCCACTGAACGAAATTGGTAGTTCAATTGAACCAAAGAAAAAAACTACAGCACGGTGGCACTCGCGAAAGATTTATAGATGATTTTAAAAATCTTGAGTATCTACTATTTTTTATAATTTCGAGCAAATTTTAATGTTTGAGATTCAACGATTCTTAATTTTAATATTTTTGTAATTAATGCAATTTAGTAATATTCGAATTAAAGAGACCGAATATATATACAAGTACGTTATATATATATATGAAGTAAGAAATATTAATTTTCAATAACTTTAATTAATTTAATATACGTCTATTAAATACCTCCATATTCTAATTTTAATTCAGTAAGTTGACAGCTTTTAAAAATATCTATTCAGATTAGATAGAACTTTCGATAATATTGAATAGTTCATTTTAAATCATCGCGATTCATATGATTCAATATAGGTAATAGTAAATAAAATTCTCTTCTATAATACCTACTCGTGGTAAAGTAATTAAAAACCTTTTCGGTTCGGTCGGTGATTATCGTCCGGCCAATGTACCTAATTAAATCCTCGATTTCCGCTTACGTCAATGGCATCTTTTGAGTTCCATTCGTATAAGCTGCTCTTTTTATTATTCTCGCGCCGACAATGTAAGCATTTTATTCATATAATCCGTGGCTTTCTGATCTGCAAACTTTACGTAAGCAGAAATAAGTAGTTAAAAGCGTTCTTAAGTAATCACATAGAGAAGAAGTGTAGAATGTTAAGAATTTAATAATAGTTAGTTGGATTTGTGTGTGATGTTTGACCGAAGAGAAAATATGAGAGATAAATTTGGAGGAACATTTCTATAAATCATATTTAATGCTAATTACATTATGCTATTACTTTAGTAATCAAATATATTAACTTTGAATCTCTTGAAAATAAATTTAGTATCTCTACCGATTCCAAAAGTATTAAAAATCATGGATTTCAACTATTCAAGATTGCATAATAAGAAATTGTAATTTTTCCTTGTCTTACATTTTGCTTATAATATTTTACATAAGTTGTAAAATAAAAAGAATTTCGTGCTCGGAAAAATGTGTTTCTTCAAAAATAATATAAAAAAAAAACAACGTAATCGGAAAGTAAAAGAGTAGTCATGGTTATTTACGTTCGTTTCACTTCGTTTTCTACGTTCTTGTCGTCGTCGTCGTATTATGAAAGAAAAAGCACAACTAGTGGTAAAGGGAAAGAGAATCTAATCTCAAGATCTCAAAGCGGTAGCAACAGCAACGTAGCTACATTTTTCGTCGGGATGGGAATCAATCTCAGGTGAAAGCCGTCGTCTTGGTGCAAGCACTGATTTTATTCATGCAGTTACGTTTGTACACATACACACGAGCACGCGAATAAAACTGGAGTAATAAAGCTTTCGTTCCTAAAGTAAATCAATGTAGGAACTCTTTTCTGACTATCTAAAGAAAACATGGATTTTCTTGCTCGAGATTAAAGAGTCAAAATTTCAAAAGTTCTTTCCATTTACTATACGATATTACTATTCTACAATTTTATCATGCATTACCACCATGTCTCAAGATTAATAACTTTCTTTTCTTGCTACTAAATTGGACTTTCAGAAGACTTAACGAATTTGTAAATACTGTTATTATGCACGATTTTCTTTTAAATAATTTTCCTGTAAATAAGATTTCTTCGTTTATTTCAGTTTGAATGAATTTTCGTTTATTTCGTTTCATTCATTTTTTCATTAAATTTTAATTCTATTGAAAGTTTGATTTTACGGTTCTTATAGTGGAGATCTCTTTGATCGATAGTTTCGAGCGAATCCGAAGCTTACAAATTATATCTGATCAACTTTAGTCACCTGTGTGTGAAATTTAACATAGAGTAACGCACAGAGCCTGTTCAAACTCACTGCTCCACATTGCACGCTCGATAAACTTTATAGTGACTTCTAATCCTATTTCCAAAGTCTATTACCTATCGCTCGGAGAGTGTACAAATCGTTTTAAGCATGCTTCCTAGTATATCGAATAAGACATTATATTTATTAAAAAAAGTAACTGACACTTAATACAAATTTTATATAATATATATAATATTCTCACAACATTCTTATACATCAAATGTAGAAATCCTATTTCTTTCTAGTTAGTAATTTGTAAAATATAAATTATATATTTAATAATCACAATTTCGAATCACTCAGTATATCAAAATGAATTCTCTGGCAGTAACATTTGCAATCGGAGTCCGCAAAGTGACTCGTGTTCCCGTTAATTTCTTCGTTGCTAGCCGGGAACATTTTACGTGGCTACCCGTTACCTGTTCCCTGGTTAAGATCGGTCTATGCCTCTGCCTTAATGGGTGGCCATACATTATCGCAAATGAGGAAAGTTGGGTGGATGAGGGGAAGAGAGGAAATAGAGGGTAAAGGGGCCATGTGGCGCCAGATGCGGACTCGTAACCTCCAACTTCATAACCGGCGACTCGCCGGGAGATGCCTCGAACTGGTCATGTACCCTCGAATTTTCAAACTATACTCTCCCATTGCATCTCCTTCGATCTTTTCCCCTGGCTCGTCCGATAGGTGCCAAAGTTTCCTCGTTACACAGGGGGGTTACTCTAACAAATTCCATGACCTTCGACCCATCACTGAAAGGGATCACCAGACTTTTATCGATTTATCTTATATCTCCATTTGGAGAAATTTAAATAGACATAGATTAAATACATTGATTTCCCTATTTATTAATTGCATTTGATTTTACTTACTATTCTTTTGATGCTTTACAATATTATGATGATTATTATGATCTTTATATATTAGATAATGAAAAAAATCTTGTAAAAAGATAAAAAAGAAAAGACAAAAAAAATATAATGTAAAGAGAATCTATTAGTATGTCCAACTCGTTGAATTTCTCTTGTGAACTCTTCAGATGCAGCTGGACAAAGCTAAAACCATCGAAATTGTACGTATCCAGCCTAATCGATAAGGAGCTATGGCACGTCCACATGACCAGACGAGATAAATCGACAACAAGCAATGCCACTCGTAAAGTCAACTGCGATAGTTACACAGAAGCGAGCCGTAAGTTTAATCACGCACCTGGATCACCTAGACGCGATAACACAACCTTCCCGAATCCTACAGTTTAGCCCTCGTACCGTTTTATTAGACGATTCGTAGTAGGAACATGCTAGTCCAACCCCATGTATCCATGAAGGGTCGAAATCGTGTATTCCCTTTTGCTTCTCTCTCTCTCTCTTTCTTTCTCATATTGTTCCGATTCCGCCGTTTCTACTCTTATTGTCTTCCGCTCTTCTCGTTCTCCCATCCCATGGGCACCATTCGGGTGGAGCAGTCAAACACGCTCTCAACGAGTAAGGAGTTTGGCGGCTAAATAATTAGGTTATCCCTTGTTATCCTACCGTTTCCTACCAACGCTGCGATAACGGACTAAAAAGAGGGGAAAAATTAAGGGTGCGACAAGGGAGAGAGGGAGAGAGAGAGAGAGAAAAAAAAAAAGAGAGTTAAAGAACCTTTGGTTTAATCTTTATTTTCTTCAGAAGAAAAAAGAGTTCATTCACGAATTTTTATCACTAACAATGAGCTTAATTTTATGAAAATTTGTCATGTCAACTTAATTAAGTAATTTGACTATGAGGATATCTTTCATTATTTTTTAAATTTTTCTATTTCTGCGTTTAATAAAAAATTATTAATATGAAAGTACATCATTTCACTTTATATTATCTTAAATGATGCAGGAAATAGAGAGTTGTAAAAAGAGTAATATAAAATAAAAGGTTTGAAGAAAGTAGAAATAAGTTTAAAAAAAGTTATATTTTCGATCATGGAATGTTTATTGTTAGTTCTGAATTTATTTACGAGGTTGGCTGTCTCTTTCTCTCTCTCTCTCTCTTTCGTAGCTAGAAAGCCGCGTCGAGGGAGAAATTGTGAACGTTATGGCTGGAGCGCGAGCAATGAATTTTTCGTGGAGAACGAGCCGTTATGCTCCACTATACGCGCCCGACGCTATTAATATTCAATTTATCAGATTTACGGTAGGTAACACTCTTACGTAAATTTGCACTCTTTCCTCGGAAAGACTGCAAGTGTTAAGCAGTAAGCGATCAGGGTTAGAGCAGAAGAACAACTCTACGCAAAATTTTGCCCGGTGGCTGCTAGCACCGAGATTGACTGCGGCTTGCAAATATCGTTCGTCGAGACGGGTAATTGAAAATTAGTAGAGTTAATAGCTGTGCCGAGATAGGAAGAGAAGAACCGAGGCCGGGGCGCCGTCATTTGTGCCAGAAAATCGATTCACCTTTGCAGAGTGCCTTTTAATGCGATTCCATGATCAAATTCGACGGCGGGCAACAGTAAAATCAAGTTCAGCATCGTTCTCTTGATAGTTTATTGTGGTAAACGATCAGTCTTGTTGTCGTCGTCTTCGTCGTTACGTTTTACAAGATTTCATTTCTTTTTTTATTTATTTTCTAATCTTTGTCGGAGGAATGGCTTTTTATATCGTGTTTTGTGTTCTCACACAAACGAATGAAAAACGTTATAACAAATTGATACGTACATTTGTACTAATTGTAAATGAAACTGTCGTTGATTTAATTCTACCCATTTCAAGATTAAACGCATAAAGCCGAAAGGGAAAAAGCGATCAGAACTGGAAAGGATAAGTTACGATCTTAGCCAATGTCGTGGACACTCTCGTGCGAAAGATACTCGAGGTTGCACTGCATCAAACTATATCAAAGGGCTCCGCGCTTTCAAAAGCGATTGGAAAGATCGGCTAACTGGTATCTCTCTACCGTACCTCCTACCCGCCTCTTTACCCTTCTTTCTTTCTTCGCATTTGAACGAAAAGAGACGCGTCGAAGGATCGTCCGTTAAAGAGCATAAGATTGAGAGAGGAAAAAAGGAGCGTTCGAGAGGAGCGAAGCGTTGCAATCTATTCCAATTTAACACTCCCCTCTCTGGCATTAAATAATCGCCCTCGCCTTCGGAGAAACTGGTCCCCATTCAATAATGGATTTTTATCAAACGAGCTCGTACTTAGAGCTCGCGCGAAACGTAGCTGCTGCCCGGATCGGGATATTAACCTTCGGTAAAAGTCGTCGGTGTTGTGACAGTAAAGAGCTCGAAATAAATCTTAGTTACAATCATTTCTTTTGCAAGCCACAACCCACGATGGACATAAATCAAATATCATCGTTCTGCGAGGTCTTCCTCGCTTCGCTTTCTTGCGTATTATCTTTTTCTTGCTCCTTTACTCTTTCTCTCTCTCTCTCTCTTTCTATCTATCTTTCTATTTCTATCTTCTCCTTTCATCCCCTCCGTACCTTTTTCACCTCAAGTCTTCCTCCTCGGCTCATTGAACTTGCATTTACATCGATGTTCATCACACGAAGCTTCGATCTCTTCTTTCTCTTTCCATCCACTTTACTGTTACATATATATCCGACATTCTCGCTCAGATCTCGAACGACCTTGATCGATAAGACCCAAGAAGTAAAGCTAGCTCCCGTGCGAATCTAAAAACATAATTTTATCGATCGTCGAATACGATGTTAAGAACGTTCGGAACGAATATCTTTGGTAAACGTTTCTTCCGGAGAGAATTTAATTTCTCTATCTCTTTTTATCTTTGTATTTCTATTACATCAACCAATAGAACGAATAAGCGAACGAAGAGTAGATGAGAAATTCACTTTATCGCTTCTCTCTTGTTCAAAGGCTAAAGACATTCGTTAAGAAACACCGCAAAGAATCTGTTGTAGAAAGCTGTTACCCATTGAGTATGTACCTATACTACAATCTTACACCTTTTTACGATCTAACTCAACGTATCTAATACTTGTTAACTAACGATAGGATACATGGAAAGCAAATCATTTGCAATGCTAGGTATATACATTTATCACGGTTACACGCATCTAAGAATCTCTACCATCTTTATCGAGGCTACAATTCAATGGTTAACTTTGTATAACTTACATACCCGCTATAGAAATTCGCTTTATTATTTACTACGATTTTTATTTTATCAAACTATACTGTAATTGTATGAATCAACTCTTAATCGCTTGTAATTTTTGTAAACTAGGTATAATAAATAATAATATGTTTGCACAAGAATGTATAAAATTTTAATTTGTCAAATTATGAAAATCTTTATTCCAATATAAATTCTCACATCGGTTATCGTTTGTATAATAATTACTTTATGAATTCTTTCATCTGTGAAATTTAATTAAAGATATTAATAACGCTTCTTTCTCTTTGAACGTTTTTCTTTTTAGATAAATTTCTATTATGTTTTTTTGTTAAAAGAAATTTATAATAATGGAAGAGAGTACGAGATTCGAGATAGTGGAAAATCACGAGAATCCGAGATGTGCCAAGCTTAAAATCAGTTCTTCACAAATAAATTTTTCGTTAAACGAAGTTACCTTTTCCATTTCACAAAACTAATCCACTTCGGGATAGCCTCCTTTCACTCTGTAACGATAAAGAGAAAATTGATTTATATTGTTCGTAAATTTTAGATGGACGTGTACCATTCTTCTTGCTGTTTCCCAAGGGCAGCTCAAGTAGGTTCCTTTGACTCTATAAACTTTTCCCAGTGCAAAGTAAAACTGAGCATCAGCGTTATCGACCGAATTATATTTTCGACGAAACTGTCTTTCTCTTTCTCTCTCTTTTTTTGGAAATAGACTCATACATGATAACGATAATCTTGACGTTACTTATCTGTAGACGAACGAACAAGACCATTTCCGATATAACTTGATTCGATAAAGTCGACGTGAAAGAAATCAAACCTTTTTTTTACTTCTGTGATCCATTTTACGAAAAAATAATAATAATAAAGTACGGATTTAAATAATATCAGCCTTAATACTTCTTTGAATAATAAAAATCCCTATTTTTTGAAAGGGTATAGAATAAAAAATTTTCTATGTTTAATAATTTACATAAAGAAAAGAATCAAATAAATAATTAAAATGTTATAATGATGCATTTGAAAAGAAAATATTAAAAATTCTATATTAAAAAAGAAAATTAGATTTAAAACGATTCAATTTTATTTTTTCATTCTATCAGGTGAGAAGCGTCAATGCGACCATTAATTTCAACGAGTTATGCATTCCAATTCCCACGAATGGTGCCAGTCCAAAATTCGAGGGTTGCTCGTCGGTCGACTTCTCGAGGCGACGACCCGCACCGTCGAATCGTCGACGAATGAATATGCATTTCGTTCCTACACTGTGCGATTAAAATCGATGCTACCTTCCACAAACTTTCTGCTATCGTCTTTCTTAATGCATTCTAAATGACATTATACGATAAAGATCTTAAAGAAACAACAAATTTAAATAAAAATCATCATGTTTGGTATCGACCACTGTTACAGTTATATAGGGAGAAAAGAAAACAAATGGTAGTTCGTCTAGAACACACTTTTGTACTATCAGTACGTTACATCAAGGTCGTGGGAACCGGTAATGTGCGCACACCATCAATCACTTTCGCTCTCTATACATCATGCTGAACTTAACTGACGTTTTTCCAAACGTTTCATGTCATTTAGGGGTTATCCTATTGATGGATAAGAATTTAGATGCTTTTCTTAAATTGACTAAACAATGTTGTTACTGTAAAAATGTGAAATGCTTTATCATTATTTGTTACTGATGTGATTATTCAAAGAAGAAAATCTTGCAAGTATTTAATAGAAATCTTGGTTGTAAGATTTAATTAATTTAAACAGGTATTCTCGAGGTTGTCTAGAATCGAATAATATCTACGGATCTAAGTAAGAATTTTAATAATGTTAAATAAGCAATTAATAAACAGCAATCATTTCGAAGCGCAAGAACGAGAACAATAGCAGCCATGGAGTTATGAGAAACTAAAGAAAATATGACTATTCCTTAGTTAATAGTTATATTTACTATCCCAATTAGGTACGATCGTTTTGTCTATTCGTAGAATTAACGCATAATTACATTTACAAATTATATCGACATACGACGTCGTATAATGAGATCTACGTAATATCATAAGCCCCGATTGACGTTAGAAGTTATGCGGATTATACATAATATCAGATCACGATTCGACGTAGACCGTACATATTCGCAATATACTCAGTAAGCCCTCTACAACCCTCCTCAACCTTCCCTAAGCAATCCTTACCGTTCGTTACGTGTCCAGCATATCTAAGATTTCACCGAACCGGTTGCATTTCAAATTTCAAATTCTACGCTGGCATTAAAGATCGCATTGTTCCTCTGTACACGCAATGCCGCTATATTAACCGTTAGCCTCTTCCGATCTAACTAGGTTTCTGTACTGAGAAAAGGAAAATCACTACGGACTTATTACATTTACTTCAAGTAACAAACTTAATCCGATAGATAAGAGATTCTGGATCTAAAGAAGAAAATATCTACGTGAACGGAAAACATTTGCGAATATGTTTCTTCTCGAATAAGAATTGTTTTCTTCTATTACAATAAATGTTGTTATGTAAAAATTGATTGTAGAAAATGTTTCTAAATCAACTTTTACCATCATTTCAAGAAAATATGTATAATTTTTATCGAGCTAATATATGTTATAATTAAACGTCGAATTTGAGAGTTACCTTCTTTTCCATTAGTTACTCGCATTTGTTTTCTCCTCTGTACATTAATTCGAACCCGAATATAAACTCGGTATACATTTTTTGCTTGATAGCGAATGAACGACCCTCGGGTTACCATTAATAAATAACTTAATGAGATACGCAAAAGAAGCGTGCTCGCGTTTTACAAGACTCCGTCTCCGCAATCTTTCTTAATCCTACAAAGTGAGGAAGAAAAAAGGTAAAAAAAGCTGAGCGAAAGCGCTGAAAAATCCCACGTGAATTTGTAATATGGCATTAAGAGCTTATGACATAGTAGGTACTTGCTCACCCCTCCTATAAAGAGGGACAAGAGTCTATACTTTCTCCCTGGCATGAAAGAAGAAATAGGTAGGAAGAAAGAAAGATATGAAATAAAGAAAGTAACATATAAAGGTGTTAAATATTCCGTAAAATATGTTCGTACGTTTCTATTATAATCGCTTTTTGATTTTCTTCCAAAATCCGTGGAATGAAATTTTCGGTAACTGCCAGGGAACGTCATGGTTTTAAACATTTCTACGAAAGGATCCGTGATCGTCTGCGCTATGGGTTGAAGGTTTCTTCCTTCCTTTCTCAAGTGGAATGAATGACAGGCTAGGAAATGAGATCTTCCAGGCAATGTCTAGAAATTAGGAAGTGTCGTGTAAACCGAGATGTCACGAGAAGGTCCTTTCCACCTGGTTAAGTTCGTTTTACTACCAACGAATGATTTGAGCTTACGTGAATAAATTTATAACTCTAATCCTAACAATAATAATAATAATAATGACGATGATGATGATGATAAAAAAAAATATTAATAATAAATGTCTATTGATCTGTTTCTTTTTTTCTTAACTAAAACATATAGTAACGAATAAAAAATGAACGATTTACCCTGCTCGTAATTATCTTTAAGAAAATAGAAAAGAAAAACCACTGTCAGGACAAAAACTACGAGTCAGACACAAATTAAACGACTGTTAAGGACCAGGTTATCCATCGTCGGTGCGGTGAATCTAAAAAGTAAAAAAAAAAATCGGGGAGAAAAAGTGCGACGCAAAGTCTATTAGCGGACATAACGGACACAGAAGAGACATACGGCTGTTCCAGGATCGTCTTACACGTATAAGAGGGACACCGACATCCTTCGAGGTTCGAGAAAAACTTTAGCTTTTCTCATTTTTCTCCTCGCAGGAACGTTTCCATTTTTACTGACCTCGCTGCCTCTTTCCCATCCTAACGTTTTTCGATCATTTCTTTTTCATCCTTTCATCCTCTCGAAGAAAGACATGTCTTCAAAGCCACACCACCTACAACAACCTTCTATTACGATTGCTCGACTGGTTAGACAGTTGGCAGGTTGAGAAAAAAAAAGAATAATGTTGGACTTCGTTCGTGTTTGTATTCTAAAAGAACATAGAGATTCATTTATTAATAATAGTAGTAGTAGTAGTAGTAGTAGTAACCTTACAACGCAGACATCTAGAAAGCATATTAATAACGGATCTTCTTCCGTATAATAGGAGAGAAATTGTCGGTAGATAACAAGATGGGAGATTATTCTATACGTTTCCCTTAGAAGGTAATCCGTGATTCTCACAAGGAATCGACGTCGATGTTGGTGCTGGCCTTTTTATCATTACGACGCTAACGACTGCGGTTGATGGAACGCGTACTGCGAAAATGACGTAATTTCGCATGAATACCGCGCACCACAAATGGAGCTACGTTGCGTCGGCTGTAGTAATTCGTCGAAAAGTTTATCGTTCTATGAGTGTACGTGTCTCTCTCTTTCTATTTCTCTATGTATGTGTAAGCAAGAGAGAAAGAGAGAGAGTGAGAGAGAGAATAGTAGGTAATGAGCAAACAAAGGGGTAAAACTTGTCGTCGGAGGTGAAGCGAACGTTTGCACGACAGGAGGCACAAAGAGAGATAGAGAGTCGAAAAGCAACTCGCGAATGAGCGAGTGAGTTATCAAAGATCTAAGTAAGTAGGAAATAAGATGCATTATGAGAAATAAACTTCGCGAGTTTTCTAAATTAAATGAATATTTACACATGTGTATCTGTTTATCCTATTTCACATATTTCTTAACGCAAGAGATAAACGTACAATACTTTGTATTTTAATTTATTCGTCGTTTAATTATTTTTCTACGTGCCTATTATAAAATAGTTAATAACTTTGCGGTTGAAATATTCGAATATTTGGATATCTCGACGTTAGAGCTGCAACCGTTTGCGGTAAGTGCACAGAACCGACTATGGAGTAAATATACAAAAGGCGTGCCGAATAATACTACTCGACGTATATTTCGAGTTCTTGCTAATGTTTCACCTTGCCGTGGTAGGTATAGTGGCGAGCCACGACATTGGCGTAGTCATATCCAAAACCTCCCATCGTTACCGCGGATTACGCTGAGAAAAGGAGTTTCGTTAGATATCACGAGTTAAGCTACAACTTGTAACGTTCCTTTGTAACTCGTACCGAAAAACCGGTAACGACAGCCTTTCCTTCTTCTTCTTCTTCTTCTTCTGCTTCCTTTCCTTCTCTTTTCAGGAGTCAAATTTTATGAGCTCGGCTAAAAGTACAAAGACCCCTATTATCACGTCGGAAACGGCACATTATCCTTTTTCATGTTCTTCATAGCTCTTTAAACACGTCGTTCCATAAAGTATCCTTGTTTTATGACCTGAGTAATATATCCTTCTTTAAAAAAAAAATAAATGAAAAACATCCATTTTTAAGAATACACAACTTCTTTTTATAATATTCTCCAAATAACTTTCTACGCCAATGCGAGTTAATTTTTGACCTTTCGCATCGACGGGGTGGCATAACCTCTTCCTTATGATCTTTGTTTTTCCTTCTATTTCTCTCAACTATATATATATATATCAATTATATATACACCTACCTATGCGTGTTCGTAGATAGATGTGCGCGCGCACGCAATAGACAAAGCGAGAGAAAGGGGTAGGGGGAGAGTAAGAGGGAGAAACGTCTACGTACTTAGAAGGGAAACCAAAGCACTACCCTTAATGACTCTGACGACAACCTACGGGTTCTGCACTTAGTTCGCCTCCCTTTATTTATAGATGAAGAGGAGGTAAAGGATGTAAGAGGTGATGACGACGACGACGAGGACGAAGAGAAGGTCATTGGAAAAGACGCAAACTCCTTCAAAAGTATCTCATGCGTTGCCACTAGCTCGTTTTTGAAAATGAAAAATGTCTGGAGCTTAAAGAGCATCGTCTGTAAAACGGCATCTATAGTACTGTCAGCATTATTAAAGCAAACATTCTTAGATAATTTTTTATTCGAAAAATAGAATGAATAATAAAATGACCTCTTTTTCTTAGAATGTTTAATTTAATTAAAATAAGTCTAGCATAGAGAACTATTAGCTGTGGGTTTTATATTAATTCTCGTGCGCGAATATCCATTCTGAAAATAATTTAATGAATGTAGATTAATAAAATAAATTTTTAAATTTTATTAAAATCTGGATTTTTTCTATATAAAACCAATTATTCTTTTAATTGAAGAATAAGTTTTTCGAATTGAGAAAAATATTTTTGAAAGGTAATAGATATTACTCATTGTTCCTTTAACTTTCAAAGAGATATATATTAAAATAGAAAAAGAAAAAAAAGAATCCAGTTAGCGATTTTATGCGATACACTTAGACTTAATCTTTTCATCGATTCTTTGTTAAATGTTAAGTCGTTTCGTTTTTACGAGTGAACATCGCACAAGTTAGCTAATCGAGCCGACCGAGCTGGAGTCGATACATGGGCATTCGTCGACCTAACTTCGGCCCTACTTATGAAAGTAGGTCGTGTCATATTTTTACTTGCTTGAATTCTAGTTTTATCATTACAGCAAAACATGACAAATTTTACGTTCGCTCGTTTAAAAATAAAGAATGTAACATAAAGTTACGCGTATTAAATTAATTTTATTATGAGATATTTTATGTAATTTCTTTCAAGATAATTTAAAAAATGAAAATAATAAAAAAGGATACTAATTAGGAATAAAAGAGAATGATTATAAAAATTGAAAATAAAAATGTGATGCAAACGTAAATAAATATTTAATAATCAAAGTTAACGAAGAACTCTTGGAAGCGATTACACAGATTATCGTTTTGCTGAATCATTGTGAGAGGAAAGCGTAAGAAGGTCAACGGTGAATCGTTCTCGAGTCGGTCATTGGTTCGTGTCAGAGAAATCCCAAAAGGACCAACCCTTCCTACCAACCTATTCTTCTCGAGTGACCGTCTCTGTCGTCTCAAGTAGCATACGGTCAAACGCTGAAACGTAAACTTAATTAATAGAATAAATTTACGAGGGACCGTAATCTCGCGTACGTTTACCCTCTTTCAGTGTCTCTCTGTGAATAGAGAAAGGAAAGACGGAAGGAATCAAGGAAGATGGGTAGGTAGGTGGGAAGAAGAGCTACGCAAGAGCAGAGAGATGGTGCAAACTCGGTGAAATTCTCATGGCGATTTACGTAAATGGCTACGATCACGGTTAACGAGGGCCAATGTCAAATACTTTCCTTATTCCTTTGGGATTTTGTGTTGAATATATAGAAGGAGAGAAAGAGATATAAAGAACGATAATAGTATATATAGTACATCAGTCGATCCAAGGATCATAGCTGCTCCCTTTTACACTCTTAATATTCATAAATACGAAACGAATTTTTTGACAATTAATAGCAATAATAATAAATAAATTCAATGTATTGTCTATCCTAATACAATCTCTCTTTCTCTTTCTTTTATTTTTTCCTTATTTTACTGAATGCTCTCCATTGCAAAGAAATAACTGGCATTGTATAATAATAAGTTGATGTCTCTTGTTTAATTAAAAAATTCTTTTGATTTCTCATATAAGCAAGTGAAGAATTTTCAAAAATTGAAAAAATAAAAAAATCTAAATCTTGGGAATGGAACTTTTCGTTTAAATTACTCATAAATTCTTTTCTGTATTTTCTTCACACACAAATATTTAAATTATTTGTAATTAACAAATAAATTCAAACGATGCTTTCAAGAATCTTTGAAAATAAATGTGTATATCCGTATTACTTTCCCTTTTAAGGATTTGAAAGACTTCGACAACATCTTTTCACAGCCCTGACAACCTTTTCGAATTCAACATCGCACGATATTCTGAAGAGATCATTCGTTCAAATACTAAAATCATACCCACTAATGCTTAAATTTAATGATCAAACGAAAATTAGTTCTTTTTTTTTTTAAAGGGTGAAGCATTGTGCTGTTTACTAAAAAGAATATGTATATGTATATATAAGAGAAAAAATATAAAATAAATTTTTGTATTCGATATGAAAGATTATATGAAAACCGTATAAAAAATATAATACGAAATAGCGTGATAGAGCTTTCAACTGGTAAAACGAATTCAACACAAGGCCGAAGGGAAATCCAATGGCTCAACATTTATGATATTCACAGGAGATTAAAAGTCGACTTTTTTTCCTTGTTTTTTTTTTGTTCGAAAATATTCCACACGCATTAAACATCAAGCGCTATCATTTTAATCGGTTAATCCACATTCCTTCTTCTCTTGAACATTGTGATTTATAAATCTTTGATTACCATTTTACGAAACTATGGTAGTAACGAATTCTAGACTTTGTTAACGAAAGTACTCTAGAAACAAGCCACCAAAATATCAAGTGCTATCGATCTGTTTGATAGATGATTTTCTTTAACAAAATACTTTTCCAATTTACCAATATATAATAACAATAAACAAGATAAAAATCTGCTATGCAGAAGATTTTACAGTGTATATTTTGTAAACCGATTTTAATTAAAGATCAACATCGAATGAAAGAATTTAGAAAGAGAATATATTCCGTTTAAAGTTGTGTCACCAAAATTCAGCTTCTTATCGTCAACGAGAACATCAACGTAGTTTGCTTTAAACCATTACGTTTTCGTCTACGTACGACAAGATTGTATATACGTGCCACGATGTTTCCCCTTTGTAAATACATATGTAGTCAACGATATTTGCCAGTGCCAACCGCTTTTAGATTTTAATAGTTAAACGGATTTTTGGTGATGGTGGTAGGGTAGAGTATAGGATATATAGATACTATGCTATGTTAGGCCGTGTATATGAGACTAACCGGTATTTATTAATGCGATGGGAATTATGTCCGACGAACAATTGTAATTTATTGGCCAACGTTACGGTCGTGCGTGAAAATTCCAATTGCAATTTTGTCCAGCGATGGTGGCGGTCCAGTACCGTGCGATGCACGGCACGTCTCGCACATTATTTAAAATGTACGACACAACCAGCGACGCTGGAATAATGACGAATACATACATACATACATACATACATACATACATACATACATGTTTACATGCATGCATATGCGTTCACGTTTGTCTAGGGTTTCCTATGATGCGTACGTCGTTAGACCAAATCCGTGAAACGAGTCAACTTGCGTCGTTTCTTCCTTTATTCGAACTATAACCAAATTTTACAACGATCATAGAGACGCCAAATTAAAATGATCTTTTATTCTATCGTTCATTTTTTTTTATCGTTGTTACGTCGTGACCATCTTTTCTTTATTATTATTAAATATAATATTTTCATAAGTATAACAATTGTTGTTATATAATTTTTAAGTTAAAAGTAGCGTGTTGTAGCGGTATTTAATCGAAAAATCGATAGAAAACTCGTAACTTTCTGGAATCAAACTAACCGATTGCATTAGAACCTTTGGTGAATTTATCTCCTCTTTTTGTACGTTTTTCCAACGTTGAAGAAGCACATCGATTCAGAAAATAGAAGTACGTCCTTTTCTTAGGGTTTCGCAATGTCTACACGTAAACGATTGTATACACCTAAGACGTGAAGTCGTTAAAAAGGAATCGCAGGACTATAAGCATTAAGAGAACTCCTCCTAGAAGATACGCCTCCTAGAGTGATTTACGACAATGCTTCCGAAAGACAGGAAATTCGTTAGGGTGATCTCTTAGATTCGAGATGGGCTCCCGCACGCACAACTATACCAAAGAGTAACAAGATAATGTTATCGAATCTGACAGATAAACGCACGAGATTCGTTGTTCTACCTTAATTCCCGTATTTCGTGACTTACTGCTTCAAGTTTCAACCGAAATCAATGTTGTAATTTTTTGTTTTACTTTATTTAGGTACAATGGGTAATTGCAATGTTGTTACATAAAAATTGCTATGTAACGCGATAACTACTAATGAGAAATCCTCGAGGAAATATCGTAATGAATATTGAAGAACTAGGAGCCAGATAAATAATAAATACTTTCTTAATTAATATCATATTTCATAGAAACTCAAATTTCCATTAGAACCTGTTTTCTTAAACATCTAACAATAAGATAGATCCTTTCTGAAATCGGAGCCTCCCTTGTTTTTTTTTGAAACAATAACGAGTGAAAGTCGGAAGATACTTTTTTTTACAAAATGATTTCAATGTGATTCATCTTTCCTTACGTCGCGGTCGTCTTATTCGTTCTATGGTCGGTGAAAGTTATGCATAGAATAGGAAAGTTAACAGCGATGAATCGCGGTATGGTTTAAGAACGAAGCACTGTGAAAACCATCGGAATTGCTCAGAGATTACGCGATAACCCTCTGCAACCTATGCTTATAGTCGGTAATACAAGCGAGATATCTTTTGACGTTGAAGAACTCGATAGCTCGGCAGCAAACTGACAGACTTGATTTTCTCCATCTTACGAGAAAGTTCCTTCAATTCTATTTATTGCGAGGAATAACAGTGTTAGCGCTTCGTCTCGACCACTTTCAGTATTTTCTTTCTCTTTCTCTTTCTTTCTCATCCCCTCTTTCTGTCAAAGCGTCGTCATAAGTTTTCCTTTACGTTTTCCTACAATCCTCTCATCGAACTTATACCTTTAAAATGCTAAAGTAAAAAATGTTTGCTTGACGTTAGGCAACATCGAAAGTTAATAATCTTTTCAACATTTTTGAAACTTTCTTTTTTCATATCAAAAGAACATATTCAATTGGAAAATGTTTTCTCCTTTTATATACTCGATGACTGATGAAAGAAGCAAACATATTTTTTCTAACATAAGAAAATACGAGTTAGTTGGATAAAAAATCTACGCGAATATTTAATGCTTTATGAAACTATAAACGTAAAACATTTTGAAAAGCAGGAATAGTAAGATCCTAGAAAAAATGTCAAGTACCAACGTTTTTCTAACTATTTCGCACTCAGCACTCTTCCCTTATTCATCGTCCCTTTCGAGGTTTGGTACCGGTGAGTTCTTCTTTTTATCTTCCTTCGACGCGTAGAAAGAGTATTTTTGTCTCGTGTAGAAGTAGAAACAGAAGCAAGTAACTGCGCAACGTGGAAAAAGGACACCAAAGCTGCTCGCTCTCGGTTCTTTCCTAGTTTTACTACTTCTTTTACTACTTTTACGTTCTCTATGCAGTCAATGGCGAGCACCATTGGAACAGTTGCTTTTTCTCCAACTCTTTCTTCCAAGAGTCTTCGGCTAAACCACGATTTCTATCTTTAAACGCCGTTTAACTTTTTCTACCCTTCTTACTCGATCGTAAAAATGAACTTTCTCGCTACTCGACAAACTCTTGAAAATCGAAGAAAATAGCGTTATCGGCTCGTCCTTTTAAAGCTAATCCGAAGATCTAACTTCAAAATTTCGATTGCGTATTTATTCATTTAAAATAAATTTAAAAAACCGAAGTTAAAAGATAAAATTGAAATATTATTGTCAGTTATATGACAATAACATACTTTTATTGTTTGAACACGTTATTTAACATGATTATGACGTTACTACAGAGGAATATAAAAATGATTTAACTGAGAATAAATCTGAAGCGTAATAGTAAAGCAGCTGTGGTAAAGGATAGTATATGTGTGTGTAAAATAGGAACAATCTAAGTAGAAATTCTTTGAAAGTTTCGAGCTCGTTCGTTCGTTCATTCGCTTGCTTGCTTACTTGCTTGCTCTTGAAGACGGCTTTAATTATTTTCAATGAAAGCAGCGCAGAGTGGTCGAAGAGAAACGAAGTGCATTATTTCGCGGTCGCCCCGGGGTAAAAACGAGTGGAGGAAGCCCATGCTAAACAGCCCTTCTTTCCACTCCGTCGGCCCTCAGAGCCGTTGGCGATGTGCTTGCGAGTGATTAATAACGTCTTAGGGAACGTTAAATGCTTGCGCGAACTTCTTCAGATTAGTTCTGAGCAAAAATGACGAAGTTCGAATATGCCACAGCAAAAATATTCTCGTAGCTGTAGCAAAGGAATAAATCACTTTGGGAAAAGGGCACGCGCTCGCGTATATATGCGAACTCGCTCTTCTTCCTCTCACCTTTTTCTCACCCTTCCTCCCTTCCTCCTACTCTTCTTTCCTTACCTCTACGTCGTTCCTTTTCTCCCTGGTGGCCGGTGAGTTATGGTGAACGCAGGGGAAAGAAGGCACCAGCCGTGCCGGAGACATTGTACTAGCTCTTACGAATGGAAGAAAGAGAAAGAAGGAGAGAAAGAAGGAAAGAAATAAAGAAAGAGAGAAAAAGAGTCCTCCTTGCCTTGGTATCGTTCTCTATAAAAGGAAACGCGCTTTAAGTGGCCGTGAATCAAAGTAGATAAACGCGACTGGCAGGCGTTTTCCGGTAAAGGTAAGATGCAAGGGCGTTAACGTGCGTTAAATAAGCTTTGTCTTTTCTTTTATTTTTTTTTTGCCTATTCCGACTTTATATATACTTATATATATATAAATTAAAAGAAACTAACTTTAAACGAGTTTAAGCGATCAAGAATTTTGTCTTTCCTTCTCATGTAATTAACTTTATCAAAGCGTTTATGAATTTCTCTCCACTTTCTCTATCTCTTTTTCTCTCTCTAAACTATCTCGATTGAAATGATACTTTCTTGAAAATCTATACAACTTCGATTCGTACAACTTGTCACATTGTCGCGTTCGTTCAGTGTCTCGATTTCAGTTGAGCGTACGTAACTATCGTATAATACTCTTATTGTTCCATGACGACATTAGATCGACCTATTTTCCCGTCTAAGAACTTCCTTTGTTCAGCCCTTGTATCTTCCTCCCTGTCGTCCATAATTAACGATACGCCTCGATTTAATTAGTAGCTCACTCGGTGCCGCTCCGAGGTAACTCAAAGCACTTCCTAAAATTATCTGAGAGAGAGAAGGGAACTGAATATATGTACGCATACATATATATATATATATAACTATATATGTATATACTTATGCAAGGTGTGTCAACCATTACAGACTCGCAGTCAGTTGGTGTAATACGATCTTACGCTTATTAATGCAAGCTGTGACATTGTCGAAAGAGTACGAGATATTCTTACCACATTACGCTTACAAATTGCAGGCAAACAGGTTAAATCGTCTCTCCTTGTCAAAAATAAAATATTACGATTTATAATCGAGTTTTTTACAGAACGAAAAATTTTTTACCTTTGGAGACTTCCGAAATAACATTCCTATATTTAAAGAAACGGACGTACAAGGATGAATAAAAATAAAATTTTTTACATAAATTAAAAAACATCCTTTATGTTCAGACAAAAGTCTAATTAACATTTTGATTGTGAACCATTGCTCGCCAAATCAATTTTTAATGGAAAAAATTAGGTTTGGGAAAAGTATGCTTTTTATGGAGTGTAATTGCTAGTAAATTGAATTTTTAAATAAAATTTTAAGCAATATAAGCTTCATAAGTTATTTTAGGGCAAATGTGTAGTAATTTTGCCCATGTTGCTTAAATTTAATAATCTGATGGGAATTAGTAATCCAACGTAGTTAAACCATTAACTAAGTATATATAAGTAATTAGAATATATTGTAAATAGAAGATAATAATGAAATAATAGAATTAAAATAATAATAATAGTGGTAATGAATATGTAAGAGAAGGATAAAGAAACGATGACATCAAGATGAAAGAATATATGTAAAGAATTTACGCAGCATGAGATATCGAATACTTTTTCATCTCTCGAGATAGAAGCTTACATCTCTTCTTCATCTTTTTCTCATCCGACGAATATGTCACTATTGGTATTTAAATGTCATGCGTTGTTTCTACCTCGCGTAAGACTTTTAAAAGCTATAAAGAAACTTGCTGGAAGGCCGATAGTCAGTCGCATAAACTCCAGACATACTGCATGTTGAGACGATGACGCATTGCTCGTCGCACCTATTGTTAAAATCACTTTTCGTAACTTTGAGATTTGCTTTAATGCGTTCAAAAATGTAAATAGGTTTTCGTGTGGAAATTTTTTTATAAAAATGATTATTTTTTTTTTTCTTAAATCCTTTTTCAACTTTCTTTTGTACAAAGAAATCTTCGTGCGGTCTTACGCAAAAGTTTCACGGAACAAGAGAGAGAGAGAGAGAGAGAGAGAGAGAGAGAGAGAGAGAAGAGAAGGTCTTACATATGTAATTTATATACCTACTGCTCATCCAGCTTTGCTTAACGTTCTTCCACGTTCAATATATTATACCAATATAATCTGATCTCTCTAGTACTTTATAAAAGTTCTCTTCTCACTCATCGAGTAAATGCTTCGTGGACGAAAAAGATAGAAAGAGAGAAAAATATCTTATAACATACAGCACGTAATGTTTTTCAAAAAGCAAAGAAGATAAAAGAATAGGATTGTGAAAGAAAAAAAAAAATAAAGAAATATAGAATCTCAAGTTCCATTTTACCGAGAGAACTTTTCATAAGCTACGAGGTCATGCAAATCATGGCAGCAAAGAACTATCGAGAGAATTTCTTTTTCAATTTTAGTTCTAACATACCGAGCACTATCACGACGCTCTAACAGTAGCGAATAGGTACGCGTTATTTTCGTGGCCTCTCATCGACATCGAAAATGCGAAGTGGTCGTGCAAATACGACTAGGAGAAGTGAATCCCTTAGATTCGCCAGAAATCCGCATCGCGAGGTCTTAGTGGTTGAATAATGTAACGGGCATCGGTCTGAATGATTTAAAAGTAAAAGTCCTGAACGACATCACGACCAAAACGAGAAAAAGCGAAAGGAAGAAAACCGACGAAGAGAAAGGAAGAAGAAAGGTAAGGAAAGAAGGAAAGAAGGAAGAAAGACCAGGGAAAACCGAAAGTTTTATGTTATTCCGCCATAGAAGACAATCCCTCCGGGGGTCCGAGCGAGAGATTAACACGAAAAGTTCCTACGTCGTTGAAGTTTGCATTAAGTACGAACGAACAAACGAGGCCGGTGTAACTTCGAGAACTAAATAACAGCCCGAGACATTTTTCGTTATTCACCATTGCGTGGGTAGAAACGAATAGAAGGACCATTACACCTTGCCCGACGATCGTTTTTGCGCTAAAGTCGTAAAGAGGAGAAAATAAAACTAAGAGGAAGGGAGAAAGAAATAGAAGGAGAAAGAGAGTTAACAAAACCGTCCCTACAACTGACATTTTTATGGATAATTCAAGATAATATCATGCAAATCTTTACTAAACTTGGTTTAGACTTTACAATCTGCCTACTTAATTTTCTTTAGCAAATGATAAAGTTGCAAATGTTCAATTTACCGTTTTCTACTATATAATGGATTCTCTAACAAAGTTTTCGTTTAGTAATAAACATTTAAATATTTTGTCGAAAAATGATATCGTTGTAATAAATATATCTGTATCGTCAGGAACTCTAACATTTGTTCCTTTTTATAGATAAATTGTATTCTTAAGATAGGTACACATTAGACACCTTCAAAATAAGCAGTCAGATTATCTCTTTCCACCATATGTGTTTAAATATAACTTAATCTATCAAAGAAAAGAAACTGACTTATCAGTCGTCGTTCTCATCGTCATCGAACTTAAGCATACATGTGTTCACGCGAATACACACATAAGTGTAATATTAGCAAAATCACCTTGCTGATGATCTCATACTCATAGACTAACGAACGCTATTCGTGACGGAGCAGTCGTAGGAGTTATCCCCTTATCCCGGTTCTACTGTCGGTTCTGGGTCAGCGCTATGCATTAGACTTTCCCCAGCTTGACATTAATAACCTATAAATACTTTGTCGCGGTTGCTAGCACAAGCTTTTACCCGCTTATAGATGTATACACGTGTATAGGGTGTTCCGGAAGGAGATGAAAGAATTCACTAATAAATCCTAGAATTCATTCTTAATTGTCGATAATAAATATATTATATTATTAACATAAATTTTTCATTTTTATTAAGAAATCAAGTTCTAAACACCTAAAGAATTTTTAAACAATATCTGCGCATACGTGTATACGTAATTAATAAATAATTATAAATAATATAAATTATTTTATTACATTTATGAAGTCAAAATGAAAATTAAAATATCAAGACAATTAATAGAAATTCTCTATTGACAATGTTCCATGTATTTTTTATTGGAACACCCCATATACACATATATATAAGAAACGTGTTAAGAAGAAGCAAGAAACAGGGACCGTCGAACAGGCTCGCGTGCACGTGTTGGAGAACGAAGAATTCATTTCACCGACTCACTCCTGGGATAAGGAATGGGGTCTTGACCTGCCAGACAGTTTCACGCCTAACGCGATGCAACGGAGATATCGTGAGTCCGACTTCCTTTCATCCGTTCACGATAATAAACATCGCGATTGCCATGCGTCGCCTTCGCGGTAGTCGCGAGACCGCTCCCAAAGTCGTTTGTCCGGATTATCATAAAGTTCGTGTAACTCGCGCCGATCCTCTTATCGATTTGTGAATGACAAACACTTTTGAGATCTCAGAAAAATAATCTTTCCAGTTTATTGTTTTTTTTCTTTTGATAAATTCTTCTTTGATTCGTTTTCAAGACAATTAATTGAATATCTATTTGTTAACACACATTGTTAACCGATCACGAGTATACACATGTTAGCTCATGCAAGTTATTTATGTAATCATTTTAATATAAAATTGTCTGTGTGTTTGTGTGTGTACGATGTAGTTTATTATAATAATATTTATTATATTTGATAATGTTTACTTATATTTTTGAAATAAACAATTTTCAAGAATATTAAATATTTTTGTTCATATTATGTTTATATTAGTTTATAATATATATTTTAGTATATATATATATATTGATATAACCATTATGAAATGTATCAGAATTTAGCATATAATAGTTGGTTACCAATGTGTTTACAAATTAAAATAAATCGTATTAAATATACAACGGCATGTTAAATATATATAGCGTATGTTCGAACGAGTTGTATAACTGGCTGGAGGTAATTCTCCATTTATCATTAAAAATAAGTTAAAAAATAAAAGTCAATTTTCTGTGAAATCAACAAAATCTTGTTTAAAAATTCAAAATTGAAAAATATATTACCTTCAGATTTATGACTCTGCTCTGTCCTATGTCTAACCTATCTAGATAATAATCTTTAGTTACTGCCATTGTATCGTCGTCACAGTTGGATTGATAGAGACAGACTAAACGAAGGAGAGACAAGTAGTAATAAATACGAGAGTGTAAACAAAAGAAAATGTCGTTTAATAATAAGTAATTGAAGAAATAGTTTTTAATGTACTAGAATATATAAATAATATTATATATTATATAGTATAATTTAATATAGTATAAAATATAAATAATTATATTATAAAATAAATCCAAAAAAAGAACAATTCTATAAATTTTGTTAATTTATTCCATTGTCACAATTACCGGGATTTCTAACGATAACTAAATATATAGAGAGAAGGAATTTTAAATAAAAGAGTAAATTAGAAAAATAATTATAATTTACTATCTATAAACCTGATATGTGAACAGAACTTTTATTGACAATGGATATTTTTTGTAAATTGTATAAACTTTCCACTTCGTATAGAACACTCATGGACGGTAATAAAATTTGTAAATTTAAAAACCATTTAGTTGCATATCAAACTCAAATTGATAAACGACAATTGTAATTTTCAATAAACGTTATTTATATAACTTTATCGATTATTTGTAAAATAGTGTGGAGCACGCTTTACAATATGTTTTATTAAATAAAAACGAATCTCTGGTCCGAATTTATTCATGGAACGTCACCACTCTCGCATGCATCCAAAATTACATGACATAACAACACGAAATTTGCCTCTTCCTACGTTATTAATATCGTAGCTTGTACAGCATTAATGCTTTTACATTTCCACTACGCAGGCTTAAATTTAAATACCGTATTAATATACAGCGATTACGATTGCATAAGTATAAAAGCAAAAGCGAATGTAATAGCGCTATCATATATTTATTTAATACGTGCCATTAATATTTACAAAAAAAAAACAGCTATCTCATTAGTATTGCAATTAACAAAATTTTTACATAAAAAATGTTCGAATGTGTTTTGATCGTAATTTGAAAAATAAATAATATTGTATTACATTTCACATGAAAGAATGCTCTCCTGAAAAAATAAATTTTTTAATCGCCGATAATCATCATCGTCAATCGATTTGATGATTCGTTAAAAAGTAAAAAGAGAATAAGCAAACATAAATGACTATTATTTGACGCTACGAGTAAAGAGAACACGGTAGTAATAGTTTTCGTTTGGCACAAAGAGAAGCTTTTGTAGATATCACGAACGATTAAAGTGTGACGTAGCGTGGCAACTTATCGTTTGGTGAGATCAAACGGCGGACAGCTGAACTGGAATGTGTGGATTTTCCGACACTTCTCACTCTCGTTAATGAGTGTAACCGCGCTTCAACATTTAATATTGGCGTACACGCGAGCTATGGTGTACGTAATGGAATACTACCTACCACAGTTATATCCTTTTTGAACAATTTTCTTTCTTCCGTTTCGTCAATTACTTTCCGTTTCTTTCATTTCGTTCTTCTTTCGAAAGATTTTGTATATATAAAATAGATACTAGAATCGTGCTGAACGCTAACAAAAACCTTAGAAATAGCTATGAGCGATCGATTCAATGGAATTGATGGAAAGTTATATTGTTTCGATCTAAAGAAAACGTTTAAACAGAGAGAAATGAACTTTAACGTAATATTCATAGAGACAGGAATAAGAATTCTATTTCTAAATGTACAGAATATCTTCGGAGAAGTAAAAAGCGAAAAAAATTTGCCAATAGATTCTAGGTTTTTTTCATATAGTGAAAAATATCTTATTGTAAACCTAGACTTTTTTTCATAAAAATAATCAAATATTCATTTTTCAACATTTAGTAAGATTAAGTTTTCTTGAAAGTTTTAAATTTCTAAAATATTCCTTTTTCTTTTTGGAAACCGTTTAGGTATATAAGTTTATCTCAAACTCCTTGAAAATGGTTCCCACCGTCTTCATATATGCGACGTTGTTAGATCAAAGACTTCAACAATTTCTACTATTTTTACCTCGTCTCCTTTCGATTTTGAGATGATATCAACCTTGTCATTTTTGAGATTGCTCCTTGACACAATGCCACGATTCTGTCATAAGCTCGTATAACTTCTTAAGTACCATAAGAAACCAAGTGTCATAGAAACTGTCGTTTCAACGTGTCATCAGTAAAAGAAAATCGATCAAGTTACCTTCAACTTCTCTTCTGAATCTAAATTAGCTTAATTAATGAGAAGATAATTTTATGCACTTTAATTATAATGACAAATCATTATTTAAAGAATATCATATTATATCTATCGTATTTATAGTAACGAAAATAAAAAAAGCTTAATGAGTGATTCTATACCGGTGTTATTGAAAATTTATTTATCGTTATGTTTCTATCTAACATGCATGAATATTACCATGCATGCAACTTTATACCACTAGAAGGGTTAATTATGGAGGAACACTGAAAAATGTATAATTGTTTGTATATGTCCGCGCGCGTGTGTGCGTGAGAAAGAGAGAAAGAGAATGGATATAGGAATATTTCAAAAAAGCAGTAACACTAGCTGCATATCGTGTATAACTCAAATATCGTTCGTGCAGCGAACTACGTGCTCGGTGTTCCCAGCTCAATAACAACGAAAGCGGCGTTACGGCGGTACTTTTAAATAGATTTTTATCATATCACGTTGTTAGAGGGATCGATTAGACGGTCATGGAATTCATATGAGTCAAGCTTGCCCGGATTACGGTCCAACTTTTTTATTGCAGTGAGCAGTCATGCGTGCCACGCTTCAGGGCATACGTGCTGCCCCGAAATGGATTAAATCCTTCGTTCTGGGCAAGAACCCTGTACCCCCCCCACCCTACATTTGTATTATTTCAGACGAAACTTCCCTTTTACTTGAATAGATCGTTTTAGGAAATACGACGACTTTTAACTTTTTTTTATCGAATACATTTATTTTCGATTAGAAAATAGATTACACTAATAGATCAGAAGATGAGAGAATTTTCAAAAAAAAAGAAAAAAGAAGAATGAACGAAGAAAAAGAAAAAAGAAAAGAAAAGAAGGAGTCGAGAGAGTGGCAAGTAAATGGTTGAAGAGAAAAAGAGAGGAAGGCTTTAAGCGTCGTTATCGCCTACCTACGAATTATTCATTGTCGCTTTAGACAATGGAGATTACTTTATCTCTATGAGATGCGAGGCTTGTATATACCTTGCGTCACGTACTTACTTTCTCGGTGGATCGCCGTATAAGACAGCTAGTATCGAGTATGCGTTGGCCAATCGTAATTTATACCACGTTGCAGTTGCCTAATATGTAGTCCATTCGAATCGGCACTGTAGTTCGACCTTAAAATCGGAGTTAAGAATTTTTTTAATATAAACACCGCCTTGCAACATATCTTAAGACTTAGAATTTGTATACACTCTTCAATGATAATTTCAATCCTTCACCTTCCTTCTTTTATTTACCTATAGAAAAATCTTTTCACGATTATTTCGAATAAATGAATGCATGAGTATCTACGTGGGCGTTTAATAACTCATTTCGAATGATTACTCATTATATAAGGTAATCGTTGCGAGGATAATATTTAAATGATACGTTTTTGCAAAAAAGGATGGTTCTCATCAATTCGGAAAACAAACTAAGTAATAAGGATTGACTAACCGGTCGTGCAAGTATCTTCGAAACATTTTACGTCTTTTTCAGAGAAACGAGCCGCCAAGGCCGACGATTTTTGATGTGGACGCGTCAAACGACTTTCTTAGGATATAAAATGTGAAAGGAAATGATGCTATAACTTTTGCAAGAAAAGTCGACATTATGATCTTTTACGAGGGGATCATTGGAAAAAAAATGATAGTTCATTAACATTTTGACATCTCTGATCAACGACTCGCGTGATTCGTTGAAAACATCCCTCAACGTTTCTCTCTCTCTTTCTCTTTCTCTTCATGGCTATTAATTTCCATACTTACAAACGACTCGACGAGTTTTAATTAAATTTAGACAAATTCGAGTCAATACATATCATAGATTTCAACATATTGTTTTTTGATTAATGAAACATGTCACATGATGTTAGAATGTTAAAATTTTTAAAATAGTAATTTTACGTATCCATAATTCATCGTTTAACTTTCACTATACGAAAATATTATATATAAATGAGTACGCACAGTCAAATCAAATTAAATCTACATAAGATATCACAAAATTACGTTATTCTCTAATGTAACGAGAATGTAAAACGCATAGACCAAGTTTCCATGTTATAATATCGCATAAGTTACAAGAACGTGATCTTCTCAATGACTTTCTTCGAAACAATAATACTCTGCGGGATAAGAAATAATTAAAATTTATCGTGCTATTAAAAGCATACGTCTTTCGACGATTCGTGAATGCAAAAAGAATTAGAAAGAAGGAAAGGAAGAAAGAAAAAGAGAAAGAGATATAGAGAAATGCGTGATACGAACGCACACGTTGAAAGGACTCCACGTGCGTTTTCCCAAGACACTCCTTTTGCCCAGCACTTAGCCAAGATCTGATAGCGGCTAACTACAATCGAGGTTTTCTCTGATCAGCGTATTATTTACTATTAAAACGCTCGTCCGCGTGTGCACACCGACGATATCGATGTATGCCGAAGAGATTAAATGAATTCTATATGTATAGCTATGAGGATATAAGACAGGAGAGAGAGACTAGAACCCCGTCGAATGGTAAAACCCGAAGAGAGTGAGGTCAGGATTACGACATGTTGAATCGACCGCATGCCTTTTGAGAGCTCTAAGGCTCATTCATCTTGGCAGCTCGAGCTCTGCCTCTCCAATCTCTACGTGATTATATATTACATTAATATGTAAGTCGGTCTGCCCACATACAGATATTACATCCATCTCAAATCAAGCTGCTCTCGTCTAAGCTACGCAAGTTTCGCTATTCCGTCACGGATCCGAAGTCACGTAGATAGGCACTGGTTAGAGTTAGAAATGTTGGATCTATCGATCAATAGGCAAGATACTTTAACGATCAAGTGTATATAAGATTTAATGTTAAGTACTATTCATTTTGTGATACGATATATTATGAAAATACATATAACAAGCTTATACGGTTGCCGCTCTTAATAAACGCTTTTCACTTAACCTTAATTACCTACTCGACTTAGTAATAATTATCGTTCAGTGGAACGTGTAATATGAACATTAAATGCTGTTTTATTATCACGTTCTTGATAAAGTGATCGCTTCTTGTTTTAACGGTCTACGTAAGATACATAAGAGTTGAAAATTGAAGGTAAGAATAATCGAAGATTTTGTATCTATAATTGTAAATCAATATTTAAAATTAGATAAATAATTATATAATTTTATTCGTTTTATAAGTTATGTTATTTATGCTTATTATTAAACACAAGTATCCTTAAATTTATATAATTATGTTTTTTTTTATATATTATAACTAATCAAGGCGACAAACGATATTACGAAATTGTAGATAATTTTTTTATAATATAAAAACCACGAAAAACCGAAAACATTATCTTATCCTTGAAATAATAATCTGCTTTTGTATAAAATTGTGGAAATAAATTTTTTCGTCCTTATTGCTAGGCAAAGGCAAATACAGCAAGAAATATCTGCAATGCTCGAGTCGATCGAAGCAAAGGTATCGCGAAAAGGACGAAGCTTGACCCGAGGGAAAGAGATCGTATTTATAGGCGCACTATATCGCGCACGCAGCTAGATCAAATAGATAAGGGCACGATACATGAGGCTTGCGATGCCGATTGTCTCCCGCTGCGGTTAATGCCACGCTTCTCCCTCGATCCTTCCTAGCAATCCTTTGAGTATCTTATACTCGACCTACGCGAACGGAGTTGAACCAACGTGCCGATGCGAATCTGCAAAGTAACGATTTGCGAATTCTCATTCGAGACTCTAATAATAATTATCGTGGTATTGAAAAAAATCTTCTTCGTGAACACTTCCGCTAGTGCGTACGGTACATACGATAACATTATTCGAATAATATTATTTCTTGACAAAATTCTAATATTATATCGACTGTGTGACGTAGATATATTTCGTTAGTAGTTAAAGTGATTAGGTGATTTAAAAAAAAAAAATTAATTATTTCATAACAAATCAAAGTTGATATATTCATTAAAATGAATGACAATTAAGTTTTTAAATTCTAATATCGCATTAATAAAACCCTTATTATTATCGATATTTGTGAAATTAATGGATGGTAAATGGAAATTAAGGAAAAAAAAAACAAAAGGTATGATAAATAGGAGTCAGTAATGCGCAAGTTGACACGGATAAGGCGCGAGCGCGGAACAATTTGCAGCGCGTAATCTGAGTCCGCTTCGTGTATAACGACGCTTAAATACTATTGTCGCGCGATAAGTAGTCGAATAGGTAGCGCTTTGTGAGTCGATTTGAAATTCAAATTTGCTTCTCCGACAGAGTGGAGAGCCGCGTACAAAGGATACCGTCGAGGAATTGCGACGAGCACGACGACCACAATGACGACCTTTCCGATACGGTTCGATGGAAAATCGAATTTAATCGAATCTCGATTCATCTTTTATTTCCTTATCTTCTTCTTCTTCTTCTTCTTTAACTAACAGTAAAAAAAAAGTAATAATATTAATATCGATGATCAAACAAAATAATATGATATAACAAATGTCGATAATTATTAATTTATTAATTCACTTATTGTCAGTTATTCTGAATTTCAACTTTGTTACATTTCTTTCAAAACAATGTAAATATATTAACATAACGGTCTGATTTAAAAGAAAAAAAAAAAATTGAGTCAGAAATTGAAGATGAAATAAAAAGAAAACAATTCGATATTAAAATGATTCGAATCTAGAATTTATTTAATACTCCGACCTGGAAATAATACTTATATATATCTAAAATAAGATAAAAGAAGGAGACAAAGGAAAGAAATAAAGTAAGAAAGTAAGTAAGAAAGCCAGAAAGGATAGGTACTTTTTGTAGCACAAGATATCCACTCACACAGACACACCAACCGTTCCAAGCCAATATTTACAAAATAAATCTATTTGTAAAATGGTGATGCAAAAACACGACTGTGTATGCAGAGAAAACTTCTTTGATGAGATCACGCAAAGTGTTGACACTAATTGTAAGAAAAAGTGCATTGGTATTATAGATGTTAAATATTAATAATAATAATAATACTATTCCTTTTTCTTCCCTTCTTACGAATCTTTTTTTTCTTTCTCTTTCAAAAGAAAAATGATTGTAGCTGGTTGTAAAGCAGTGGCTCATACGGCGTTATTACATCGTGTATCTTCTTTTCGAGCAATGTGCACACGTGAGAGTACAAGAACGCGAAGATACGCTCGTCTCGTAGCGACACCCACGCGGCATCCTTCGTTGGATACTTTCCTTTTATACCGCAAAGATCTTTAACTGTTCGCTCGCCAACGCTTCTCCTTTCGGTTGTCCTTTTACCCTTTTTTCGATTCACTGTAGAAACACGGGAAATATCAATGATATAAAATCTATTTTCGATTAGAGCTAAGTAAAAAAATTTTACTTTTAACTATTGCTAATAAATAACTTTTCAATGATATAAATTTATATACAAGTACCATTCAAATTAATAATTAATAGGATGAAAATATTTTAAAGATATTTTATTTTACTTAGTACTGTACATTTGCTTTCAGAAAAACTAATATAAAAAACAAATTTCTTTTACACTACTCTAGAGTAGCGGGCCTCACATTTGGCTCGCGGGCCAAATTAAGCTCGTGGAGCAAGTATGAAGCATGTGGAGTGGAGAGTGGAGGTAGGGTTTGGGGGCACTACTTGAGAGTTACGTCAAAAACAAATTTTTGTTTATTGCTAGTTTTACCGAGCGTCAAAGTTACGTAACCTTCTAAATTATAAACAATATTTACGATAGAAACTTTTCATTAAAATCTCACATTATTTAATCTCTCAATAAAGCATGTTACTCTTTTTCAAATGTGAAATAAAATTGAGTTTCGAAAAAAACCAAAAACCCATTACTTTACAACTTTAATAATTACTTCATTTATAAGACATTACATGCTCCCTTCTAATTGGATTTTTCACAAAGACTTGGAAGCAACTTGCCTCCGGTCTATGTACACATTCGAACTCAAGACGATACCTACCAGTATTCTATGGACGTCTATATATCTCTTACATGTTTCATGCTTATTGGTTCCCCTTTCACATGAACTTTGTGCCGCTCCGCGTGCTCGGTCTCGTCCTCCTTTGGAATTACACGTGAACTACGCTTACGTTCGCAACTTAGAAAGAGAAAGAAAGATACTGCATGCTTACCAACATTTCTATTCCATTTACGGAAAGATAATTAGTCCGCTTAGAAACATAGATAAATGCTCTCTCTCTCTCTCTCTCTCTCTCTCTCTCTCTTTCTCTCTCTATCTCTTTTATACATCGATCGTTCGCAATTCGATCCAATCCAATAATTTTTTAAAAATTGCTTCTACGTTTTATTTCCTCATTTCTTTTTAACAAAATCTTCTCGACAAACATTTATTAGATAATATTTACTTTTCAGAAATGGAAAAGAGATTGTTTTATGTTAAAAGAATTCTTCTTTTTTTCTTTATCGATCAGAACATCACATCAGGGCACCTTGTACAGTATATACTCGCACATATATAGTTACATATGATTTAATGAGATCGGTAAGAAGATGAATAAGAATGCGCCATTAATTAACTACTCGTATCGACAATCTGATTGGCTATTTAATTGGATTAGGAAGACTTCTCTCCATATATATAAGTACATATGTAAGTATATGTATAGGTATGTATATGTAGATACTCTCTTCTCTCTATATATATACATCTATATACGTAGGTATATATGCTCTTTCTATGAGAGTAAATACACATACACAAAGTCTGGTGAGTATACGTTGCAATTACGTTAGTATCTACGTATCTGTTACACACCGCAAGTAGGTGCTCGTTGTTCAGCGTAGAATGCCAATTGCTTTCTCCTCTTCTTCTCCCTCTCACTTCCCTTCTTTCATTTCATCTTCTTTCTCATTTTCTCTTCCATACAATCCCTTTGTATCTTCCCATTCTGGCATAGTCCTTCGCGTTTCTACTTATATAAATAATATATATGTAAAAGAAATATATGTACATATAGACAGTCGCTCACACAAACACATATATTTACACTAATATACGTGTAGATACACTCAGACGCGTTCGCCTGCGTTCTCTCATTTTCTACAATCATGCAAATCGTTATAAATCACTATGCCTATCGGAACTCACACAAACATTCACACATTTATATATGTGTATATATAGACAGAATATGGTTGTACGATGTAGCTCGCTAAACAACGGCGCTAAAATTGCTGCTGGTACCGTTAGCCGATCGATACTGTTAAACCGCTACCACTTTACGGCTGTTCAGCCAAAGATACCGGCCGTTAGCTCTCTTAATCCAGAAAATGAATCGATTTGCGCGAGTCGTATGTATGTATGTCGGGCAGGAAACGCGAGCGTCGGCAATACCGTTAATCTTTGAAGATTATCGGCTACGAATTTTCTACCTACATGACTATAATCGAGTAGGGGGTATCAGTGTATAATATGAGAAGCACAATATATACGCACTATAGATATATTGCGTATGAAGATACGACGTAGGTGGAACATTAGCGTCCGATCGTCTAGATAATTCCAATCTCGATGGATTTGTTTGAATTTTCCATTCAAAGATTCTAAGAGTTTAATCGTATTAGGTGAATAATACGTTTATATAATTCATTATAATAATAAATGAATTCATACTAGCGTTAAACAAATAACATTTTTTCTAGGGTAACTTAAGAGTTGTATTATCTCGTAAATAATTACTTTATTCCCGACAAAAAAAACTTATAAAAATATGTTTAAATCTTAATTAATGACTAAGAAAACTGTAGCGTATTTTTATCAAATATTTAGGATATATATCGTCAAACTTTTAAAAGCGTTAATAATACGATCAATGAAATAGTAACAACGACGCGATGCTAACTATTATCCATTTCTAATTCCTTGGCATAATCTAAAAAATTCTGTTTCGCTGGTAGTCGGCTATTTTTGTGCCAGTTCGTCCTCGTACGATAGAAAAAACCAATTTCCCTGGTGGCTAGCGGACGAGCGGGAATGAGAGGAAAAAAACGAAAAATAAACGTGCGATTTCCTAGATTCGGATGCTGTCGAGCCAAAGGGAACAAACACGTTCCAATTTAATACTTTTACTATCCTGTATGTTCGTATATATACAATATATACAATATATATATATACATATACAAGTACATAGGTAGATACACATGACAGGAGGAAACGAATCGCTCGTGCACGCGCCAATTCTTCGCGCGTGGATGAAACGCGCGCTTGAGAACCCGTCCATTCGATCGCGACCTGCGAGATGTTTTCAGTTTCTGTCTCTGTTATTCTCTCAAATAAAAATTTTATCGATGGTTGACCTGTTTGGTCAAAAAATCTTCCGACGACGAGAATTCGAGAACAACGAAATAACCAAAACATTCGAGAGCCATCTGTTTCTCCGTACAGTGGGAAATCGTTTACATTGATTTTGGTTACTGCGGTCGCGTACCGCATATAGTATTTATCATATAAAACGAACAGAGGTACTCTTTCCGAAATGGAACTATTTTTGTTTCGTTTTGCTATGTAAAATCACGAAAGTAACGAAAAAGTGAATACTCTCAAAAGCGATGAGAAAGAAAAAAGAACTATTGATATATCTTTTACAATATCTCTCGAGTAACGGGAGAGAGATGGGATGGGGAAGGAGGTTAGATCTTCGTCAAAGACGGAACGCGGAATAATACGAGAAAAGAAAAAGAAAAAAAATGTAAAAATAACACGAGAAGAAGTATAAAACGATGGTATGAATCGAGACGTTCGAGAGTGCGTGCGTGGGAAGACTAACGAAAGAAAGAGAAAAAAAGAAAAAGAAGGAAAAAAAGGAGAGAGAAGAAGGAAGGCAAAAGGAGAGACAGAGTGATGGACAACCAGAGAAAACCACGTGTAACAACACCGAAGCAAAATGAGTGCTGGCCGGTATATTAATTCTGCATTTAAAGCTGCGGTCAGGGCACACCGGTCTCGGTGGTCGAGTGGTTAGTACGAGTGTAGGTAGAGAACGCAACAATTCAGAGGGGTCCGCCGGATATAATGGCTGGTAATTAGAGTGCCATGATAGCAGGCTCCACGAAAGCAGTTATCTCGCTACGTGCATCGTGCATGCCCATGCCGAAGCCCTATTCTACCTTCGTTCCGTCTCTCCTTTTCCCTCTTCCATCCTTTTCTTCCACCACCTTCGCCCTTGTCGCACTTCTCACCGGCCTTTCTCTATATCTTTCCTTCTCTATCTCTCTCTCTTTCTTTCTATTTACTTCTCGTCCTTGTCCTCGGCCTCCTGGAAGTCATCCTACTCCTACTTTCGCCTTCCTCTCGTTAATTGCATACACATATACACACGAGTAATTTCTTTCGTTGTGCTGTTACGCATGTTAGTCAAACGGAAGACTCTGAAATTTATTAACAAGTAGTGCTTAAGAAAAGATCATTTTATTTTTTATAGGACCTTTTAAAGAATAAATATATTGTTGAATATTTTTCAAACTACAGACCGTTGCTATTATTTAAATATAATCATCAAGCCTGCAAACTCGGCCAATTCTCATTTCGACGACGACAATGAAACTTATCCGAAGATGACAAAAATTAAGTTCTTCTTTATTTTCTTTTTTGAATGAGCAAAAGTCTCTTCCTTTGGATTTCGCAACCATTTGTCGACAGATATCGTTGATCAACATTGTCGGCAAATAAAGCCGAGTAACGGCGTGAAAAGCTGGCGCATGCTGACCAAGCTGTTCGCTCGCTACCCTGGCACGTTCCCTTTTTGGATCGAACTTTTCCCCGCTGCCGCTGGTCATCGTACTTTGTCGTGGATTCAAGTACGTTTACGGTCGACCAACACTCACCTGCTAGCTCACTCATTCGCTTGCTATGGGAACAGTGTTCCGGCACGTTCTTGTTTGCTTTTCGCCCTATACGTGTTATCGACTTTCGGTGCTCAACATTTGCGAAGCCGAAAGTGCACAACGTGAAACTTCAATCGGGTTAGTTGGCGGACATACTAGAAAAGAATAGGTTGTTCCAAATTTTCTCATTTTACTTGTGTAACTACATTTCCTTTTTTTTCTCAAAAACTTTTTCTTTTATTTCTGTACTAAATGAATTCAAAAAAGAAAATGCGAGACAGAACGTAAATAATCAAAAGAAATTATTAAAACTATATATATAAAATATCTGATTTATGATTAATCATATCATTACAAATATAAAATGATATAATACTTTTGGAATCTCTTTATATCTTATTTAGCTCATATGAAAGAAACACGAAAGGTTGTTTGATCAGGAAGCGTCAAGATGAAACCTAATGGATGTAACGTTGTTTTATTGCAACGATATCAAAGCAACGGATAGGATACATAATGTGGTAGATACGTTAAGGATCTATAGTCGTTGTGAAGCATGTTTATCAAGCATAAATTTACATGGTAAAATGAATTTTCTCGACATCAAGTTTAGGATGAATCTATAGTGTGAAGTATTTCCCCATAATGATTTCATTATCTATTAAAGTTACTATATCAAATGATATGTAATATGCAAATCAATATAGGAACTTGATTAATCAAATAATATAATGATAATATATCGAGTTATTCATTTTATGGAATTTATTGTTTATAAACAAAAATTTACTTGCACTTCGATAAATCGAACCCATACAATCGTTCAATTCGAAATGAAAATTTTTGAATATCGTTATGAAAAGTTGTAACATAAAATGAACCTTCGGACTTTTATCTAAATTATAGTTCACAGCTGGCTGTGGTATCTTTGAAGATTTAACAAAAAAATGAAGAGAATGAAAGAGAAAAAGGAAAGGGAGTAAAGTTGCTTCAAAGTTGACAACGCTTATATTCCTTAAAGATAGAAAGGATCCAGCCATTGCATTATCAATGTCTTATGACATGCATTAAAGAACGAAAAACTCCAATGATCGTCAAGCCAAACCTTTATCTGTCCATTAGCCAAATAGTAGTAAGCGGTCGCACAAATTTCGTACACCTTTTTGAAGATGGTTCCTTCAAATTCTTAAGAACTCTCTCGACCCTCCTTTCTCATAAGAAGGACTTCTTTATCCCAGTAATAGGAACGATATAGGGTGTTCTTAAGTTGATGGTCCAAATTTTAGCTGAAAACGCGTAGTCAATATAATATTAAACAAAACAAACGATAAAACGTTCACAAATAAAAATACAGGTACAGTTGTTGACTTACAAAACGAAAATTCTCATTTATAAAGTATATCTATTTGAAAAAAAATCATAAATTAAAATACAATTTAATTGAAAAAAAATCACAATTAATCTTCGTTTCTTTCTTTCAAATCATAATTATAAAAATGTTGATTTTAAGAAAATTTTTATTATTTTGCTTATAATATTCGCTATTTGAGCGTAATAAAACTTAGAACTACTAAATCAAAGACACCCAGTATAGAAAAAAAACCCATAGATGAACTAGTAGTTCGTGTCGTCCATATAATATCTTGACTCGCTACTGAAATTCAGTCTTTGTGGGCTTTATGGGTCGCTACAAGTTTAAGGTACGAACATTCGCCTCGACTTTTCTTCGATTGTCCTTCTCTGCCTACTTCTTTCTTCCTCTCCTCCCGAACCCTCGTCTTTGCGTTTCTGACGAAATGGTCGGACGTTAAAAGTGCTGTGTTCGCGGTAAGTACGAAAGGAGAATCAAGAAAAAAGGATAGAAAAAAAGGGATAAAAAGAGAGAAAAAGAGAGAGAAAGGAATACGAGGGTGAAGAAGAACAAGAGAAAGGGGAGCCCTTTTTATTCTCCGCTATGGCCGAAGCACTTCTCTCTGCGGATGAAAACCGATTACGATGGACCGCTCTTCGATGCGAGGATGGGCCGAAAATGAAATTTCACCGACAAGCGTCTGCATTATCGTTCGGCCCTTTTCCTCCATCACTCTCTCTCTCTATATATATATATCTATCTATCTATCTATCTATCTATCTCTTTTTCTCTTTTTCTTTCCTTTCTCATCCTCTACGATCACCCTTTTTTCTAGACGTAAAAATTCAACGATCTATTTTCTGTGAACTCTTTTTTTAGGGTATAATATCGACTGGTTAAAGAAATAAACGAGAGAGAGAGAGAGAGAGAGAGAGAGAGAGAGAGAGCGAGGAAGAGAAAAAGAGAGAACGGTTAGGCTCTAATTTTGATGCATAATTGGATCATTAATATTCAAATTGAATTTAAATTCGTACTCCCGCACGCGCGGGCAAGCGGGCGCGTGCTCGCGTTAGCATTCCATTAACGTTCGCCGAGCATTTAATGGAAAGGGACAACGATTGTAAGATTCTTAAAGAAAGCACAAAAGAAATACTTTTTTCTTGCGGTGCTATTCTATTGTATTGTTTAAGAATATATTATAGAAGAGAAAAAAGAAAGAAAAAGAATTTTGTGTTCGAGTCAAAAGTATTTTTACAAAGATACAAGTCTCGTTATCTTTAAGGATCATTAACACTAATCGAAATAAAAAAAAAAATAAAAAAAAATTATTGATTTAATTTTGAAAGTGAAAAATAAGATCAATCCTTTAATAGGATCGTAACAAATGTTATCGATATTAATTGACGTATTTAAAGAAACAACAAAGACGAAAGATCGCTATAAAGTAAACTGAAAATGGTTGAACGAAAATAAAAGAGCAGTATCGAGAAAGTTTGAATTGCTCAATCGGATGAATAGTTCTGCCAGTTGGAGAATGCATTTTCTTTGGCTTTTCCTCACCCCAATTCCTTTTCTCTTCTCCCTTTTCCTTTCCTCTTTCTTCGACCACTCGTCCATCTATTCTGCTATCTATTTATACGAACATTCTCTCGTTCCTATCGAATAAAGAAAAGAAGGAAAGAAAGAATAAATCACGGAAATGCAAATTCTACGTGCAATCGGGGGAATTAGAAAGAGGAAGATACGAAGAGAATAAAAAGGAGAAGTTTCTGAGAAGATGGAAGGATGTTGGAGAGTTGGTAGTAAAATAAAAATGATTCGTGCTATCGGCTATATAAGGGCCAACCGAATACTTGAATTTCTGGAAGGTCCGGCATGTAAATGAAATAGAAGCTTTTAAATATCCCATCATGGCTGACTTAGTAACGTTCTTCTTCGTAATTAGCATTATTATCTTGCTACAGTCGAAGGAGAAAAAGTTGAAGTGAGACCAGCTGCGTGACTGCCACTAAGTCGATGGGAACCATAAAATGATAAGACTTTAAAGTAACCAAATGCGGTAATTAATAAGTCTTGAAGAGGTTTCTATGAACACTAACATTTTTCTATTAACTATATTCATGTGGATATTTTTAAATAGATATCTTCTTAAAATTAAAAAAAAAACAAATGTTATTGTATTGAAAACTAACAATTACACGGCAAACAACAGAAAATGAACTTGAACAACTTTCAAAATAAATTGATTATTCCTTCACAAAAATCTTATCGGGCTGTGAGAAAAAAAAGTCACACAAGATTTCATCGCAATCGAATAAATAGTTTACAAACTCATACGATACAGACATATATACAAACGTTCATTTTTACATACCATATAAAAAACGGTTTATATCACGCTACAGTAATACGTATTCATGGTTGAAAAGGATAAAAGAACGTACTTCGAAATACGCCATTCATTTAAAATAGTATTAATATATTCGATGAATACGAAACTTCGACATTTTATTTTCGTAGTTAAGAGAGGTAGAAAATCCGATGTTTCAGAGAGGCTTGCCGCATGTAGAGCCGCGAGCAGATCCGAACGTGCGGCTACCTTTAATCGCGCATTAACGAGACTCGTGGCACGCACGTTGTTATGCCAAAACTCGCGAGCTCGTTAAATTGCTCGTTCGATCGTTTTCCTATGTATTCGTAATACAGAAAGAGAGAGAGAGGGCAAATGAGAGAGTTCAACGGAATAGAACGTTCGATCGAATAACAACTTCGACCGTGTCGGTCTAATAGCCGGACTCGAATGAAAGTGCGAACGAAATTCATAGATCCCACGATTTAATTGCTCGCTGGGAACCGGCGAACGTATACACAAACTGTTTACCGATTCTTGGCTATCGCTTTTGGAGTACACTTGTGGTTAATCGAATCCCTTTAGCACATCGAATCTTTCATTTCGGTCGCTCCTTTAAAGAGTAATCGTACAGTAACAAATTAATAATTCGGTAATGTAAAGTCATTATATATACCTTCTATATCGACTATTTATTGATTGTCATTGGAGCGTGTATCATGTAATATTCACGTATTCATGCGTTAATTATATAGTTTCTACGAATAATAGACCCTATTCAAATGGCCGATGGTAAACGGTAGTTGAATAAACAGGCTATGTTATAACTGTTAATTAAAATATAACTATTCTTGTGATGAAAATATTCTTACAAATATATTTCTTTTTAATTTTATTAAATACAATATATATATACATATTTAAAATTCAATTATTTATTATAGAAGGATAATGTCTCGTAGAAAAAACTATGAAAACTAGAAAACGATGTGTTGACGATCGTTCAAATACTCGTACTAATTGCTCTTGTAGAGACTGGCTGGTTCTTCTCGTTCGACTACACTCGAACGTATATTAATATCGCGGTGAGCGTGGCAAAGCCGTTAATTCTTCGGCGTTCGTTGAAACCGGAGCGACCATCGAATCGATAAACATCGAACGAGGATAGCACCATTTAGGAGCGGCAATACCGTTCAACGTTTTCGAAATAAACGCGTGACAGGGTCGATGCGAGAATGCAAGCGAATCGTCGACGTGCTCGCGGACAAACGAAAATCCACTCATTCAACGTCCATTCCGTTTTGATTCGTTCTTCGTGCACCCTCGCTCATTAGTACCTACCCTCTACATCATTTATTTTTGCCGAACCAATCTCCTTCACCGTTTTTGCTTCATTCCAAAAATTTTTTTTTGTTTAAATATTTTTTCTCTCTCTAGCAAGCTTGCCATCTATAAAGCAATCCTAAAACCTATACGGTCGTATGGAATTCAATTATAGGGACCCGTTGGAAACTCAAACATCGAAATTTTAAAAAGATTCCAATCAAAAACTCTGCGATTAATTTGCAACAAACGAAATTATTTATGTAACAAACATTTTACATACATACATGGTATGTAACAAACGAAAGAATTCATAAAGACCTAAAAATCCTTTTAATAAAAGAAGAAATTGTAAACCTCAGCGAACGCTATAACATCTGTCTAACAAACTACCCGAACCCCTTAACGAAAAATTTACGGAAAAACGCAAATTTAGAACATTGACTAAAAGGTTTTTCTTACATTTATTACTAGCGACCTCATGTACTTACAACTCATGGTAATTGATAACGTCAGCAAAGATTACTTATAATTCTCGTTGAGAATTGATTGTATATTCCTCTTTTCATAATTAAAAAAAAAGTTGTTTTCTCTCTCTCTCTCTCTCTCTCTCTCTCTTTTACTTTTCGAACAATTATCCTTTGACAGAATTTTAAAAGCTGTTATTATTTACGTGGCCTATTTTCACGCAAACGAAGGTAGGATATAAATTTTCACCTTTGTAATATTTAAAAATGTTAATGAGAAAATTCGAAAGAATTCTTCCTACGATAATTACTGTGTTCCTCGATGCGAAAAAAATTACATTCTTTGCTGCTTCGATATATTACGAAAAAACGCAAGAAAGTTTAACGAGGATCGAGCGTAATTCACTTAACTATGTGTGCGTAAAAACTCTCATTATGATTATAATAAAACGGTATTCTTGACTTTTTCGTTTGAAGTCTAACGATACAGAACATGCAAACTCGCAAAGGTGTCGCAATGAGAGTAAGCAGGTTAGTTTAAAGGAGAGAGAGAGAGAGAGAGAGAGAGAGAGAGAGAGGGAGAAAGATAGAAAAGGTTGCATTTAATTACGCAAACGCATGGGACATTAAACTCGACGATGCGTCGCTCGATGTTGGCATCAGCTTCGCGGTAATTAGCATTTATTAATCGCAATGCATCGTGTCGTGTCACGACGACAGCCCTGCGATTTACCGAGTAAAAAATGGAAACCGTGAAATCAAGGAAAAGAGATAAAGTAGATAAATCATTTATCTAATCCTGACTAGTGCTATTACACATCAAGAGGTTTCAAAATAAAATGAACAGAAAAACAATAGTAATAAAAATAAAAATATATACTGGGTGATTTTTGCAATTGAGACAGGTTGTTGTTCTATTTTAAATAAAAATAGAAAATAATAATTATGAAAAAAATCATATGTCATAATACGTTCTGAATTTCGATAATTTTATTTCTGTGTGTTGATGCACCAATGCCCTCGTCAAGTGAATTTTATTTTTAAATGCAATCCCATTTTTTGTTTAAACCACTCGATTCTTTCTCTTTTAATAACAAAAAGCAATTGTTTCTTAAATCATTGAAACTACATTCTAACTTTTTTACATGCGGTAAATATTTTCATAAAAAGTTCAATTTGATTAAGTCTTGTTAGAAATAACGTATCAGAAAAGATGGAAGAAACGATTCGTGACGAACTAAAATCATAAAATATGTGCTTACAAAAACACAAGCAAGAAAAATCCCATAATGTCTAAAGTAATTGTATAGGGAAAGAAAAAGGAAGTTTACTGTTTCTCGATCGTAAAAAGTGTGATCTTTAAAAAAATTCATAAGATTTAATTTGATTAGATCGTAGGGATTTAAGTGCGTCACTTAATCCAACCCCCTTATTTTTCCTTGTTCCCAGTTGGCATATCGAACAAAGCACAGCCATTGAAGGGAGGTTGGTGCCTTTAACGTAACGAAGTATGTGCTGTCCGGAATAGCGTATTAAAAATTGTGGACGCTGAATGTTTATGGCCTTTAACCGCGAGCCACCGTCCGAGGTGTATTTTCGAGGTCGAGAAAGGTTATAAATAATGCGAAAGAAACGTTCTGCGACCCTCTCTGTTCTATCGGTGGCTCTTTCTAGTTACGTCCTCGGACTAACCGACTAACTCGTTATGCATTTAACATATCGGCCACTTTTAACGTCACGCGGGTTTGACTTTTATGAAGAACTAAAACGTTCCTCAGAACTGATTAAAAAGTGATACGGCGCGGCATAATGAAAATATTGTGCATTTAAATTATCCCGAAATTACTTTAGTTCTTAACGTTTCAAAAAAAAAAAAATATCTTTTTAACTGTCATCGAAGTACTCAAAACCAAAATAATTTGAATGATCAAATTTAAAAATTATTTAGCAAACAGAAATATATATACATATAATTAAAGTTATCTATAACATTAATTTAAATATACTATTTAATAAATACTTATAAATCATTGATTACTCATTTTACATTATCTAAGCGAAAAGTTTATAAATGTTTTATATCTGGAAGAATCTTCGTATAATAAATACTAAAGTCAAATCCTACATACATACCTATGTAAATACATAATCATTACCAAGAAAGATCTTAGGATAAAATTCCTTAAGCTTATCGAAGCAAACCTCCTATCATATATCTCCTTAGGTACATGTTTGATAATGGCAAACATAGTCCTTGACGCGTCAGTCTTACTTCCTCTTCCTACGCACTATCAAGCATATTAATCTTTGTACGAGAGAACAATCGTGGTCGTCGTTGTGATTATTTGCAACGGTTTTTAAAAAACGCTTGTGAAATAGTAGGTACGTCAAGCCACGTAATGGAATAAACTTCGACATACGACCGTTCCGACAGACCGACGAATGGACGGAAGGACGTCCGCACCGATCCTGTAACTTCACCCATACGCGATACTGTTAATTTACGGCGTATTCGTTCGCGGCCACAGCACGTTGGAATTTCGCCCAGCCACGGAAAATCATTAAACTGGATGAGTCACGAAATAGCTTCGTGAAAAAAGCTTTCACCGAACAAACAAACGAAATCGTATCCATGTATCCCACACACTCGGCTGGGAATCGGTAACTTTTTTCTTCCGACGATTCGAAATCGCCACTATTTTGGCCGGTGTGTTACTGCTACTAGCGGCAGTGATATTACTATTTTTGAATTAGAAACAGTGAGAAAATGACAAAACAAAATTGTTTTCAAAAATTAAAAATGCTGTAAAAGTAAACGTTGAACAGTACTCCATTTTTTCCAATTATATTTCTAACGTTTTCAAGATCATTTTGTGACGTTTAGAATACCGTAATAAACTGAAAACACCAATATGTCGAGAATATGTTGAATATTTTCTTTATTAAATATTATAAAAGATTTAGACAAATTTTTTAAGATCAATGAAACAAACTAGATCACTTTTGGCTAAATGAAGAAATAAGTAAGTAAAAAATAATAATAGTAGCATGATCTAAGAATTTCCAAAACCTATGGATTAGCGATCTCGCGTGGATGGTCATCTTTTGTTTCGACGTACGATCGTATACGAATGTATTACGTTGGGGAACACACAAGTCGCGCGGTGTGATTTTCCCGGAAGATACCGATCATCCGTAATCACCGATACAAATCTAACACCTCAGGTTAGACTGCTCGTATGTACATCACCTAACAACAAACAAACGAACGAACGAAAAAACGAATGTTCGTGATGCTCGACCGAGAGAAAGTCGTCGATTTTCGAATTAGTATACAGCAAACAACCGATATGCTCGTATTCCATAGATAGAAATCACTTGCCATCTTTTTCAATTTAAGAACAATCAGAAAAATTGTGACGAGTATCGTACGTCAGTGGTATATAAGGTGGACTTACTTAAAATTTTATTTTAATATCATTTGGACTTACTTAAAAGTGTCTGTCTATGCTTCGATAGATACGTTCAATATAGTACGAGTATATCCATCCCGCGTATTTCATGTTTCACGTTATTGATCCTTACTTTGTTCGGAACAAATGAAATGACGACTAATTCAACACTGTTTCTATAACTCCGAGTAGATTCTCTACCATTTAGTTTGCATTATTCTAATTGTTTACTCATTTAACACAGTGCTTTGTCATTAAATGTTCTAGTGATTACAAATACAAATAACAATTGAAATTATAAACTATGCTACGTCGGATCGATTTTCCATAATTACAAATTAGAAAACATTTCAAATTAAATAACAGTCAAAAAAGCTTTCCTATCATTTTGGGTATATGTAAACGAATAAAATTAAATAAATTATGACCGTCGTATACTCGAAAGAAAGAGTACAGTCAATTCGATAGTAGAGAGAGATGAAATAATAATAGACATTTCCTGAATTCGTTAATTCGTTTTCGTCATCGAAAAACGAATCTTTACTAAACAATCACACTTCGATGATTGGTAAGTAGCGTAAAATATCAATTGTTAAAATGTTACAAGACAATAATAATAACAAAGCCAGATAAATAAAAAGATTTATCCTGATATTTTTACTTATCAGTATTGTATATCCGCTTATTATTTAGCAATAAAAAGAAAATCACCACCTTTTAATGTATCGATTAAAATTATATACATATATAAAAATGCTTCTTTTCAAGTTAAATACAAATTTATTCAAAACTTTTCAAACTACCAAACATATTCGAGAAAAGTTTCTCTTGTATCATATCGATCACGCATTTTTGCTTACTTTCATATTGATCCAGCAATTCACCAAATACATCTATGTAGCAAAATTATCGAGCAAACGTATAGGAGACGTCGATGTATTACACGCATATTACCTCTAGCAATCAGTAATCGATTTTACTTCCATGGTAAAAGAGGTACTTTTTTACTTTTGATAACGAATAACTAGTGAGCGAGAAAGAGATAGAAAGAGATAGAAAGAGAAAGAAAAAAATGAAAAAGGTAGGTAATGTGGAAAAGCGAAAGAGAAAGAGAGGGAAAGAGAGAGAGAGAGAGAGAGAGAGAGAGAGAGAGAGTAATAACTGCCCATCCTCTGTACCCTCCGATACACTCGATATTAACTCAATTCACGCTCATTGCGCCGCTTCGCGACTAAACGAATTAATCGCGCAAAATGGAATCGTCCATCATATGTATATGTACGTTGTATGTATGTATATAAATCTATATGTAGGTATAGGAATACCAAAAAGTTTGGATCAAAAAATAGCAAGCTTTTCGTTCGAATCGAGCTCAACAATTGTTTGGAAAGTAAATAGAATTTTTGTTGGGATGGGTGAATGGGTGCCAATTTTACGTCAGTGTACAAAGTAATACCAATGTTTCATAAAATCCCAACTTCCAATTTATCCTTGCTTTTGAAGATCGTCACTAACAAAATCCAGAATTTCGAAAATATTTAAAAAATACGATTGATGCCAGAGATCTATACGTAGAAAATGAATGAGGGAAACACGAGTAGTGAAAGAAACAATAGAAAATTGATATTTTTCCTATTATCTAAAAATTTTCGAAAGTTCATACTCGTGGATGGTATAAAAGTACGAAAGTAAAATCTTTATTGTGATATATTATTACTCACATATATATATATACGAAATCTGTGTCTATCGTTACGAGAAAGATGAGACAATAATGTCTTGTGCGAAGAAAACCGAACCGCCCACTGTCATTTGTAACGGTATTTCAATGCCAACCATAACCGTTTACTAGAATCGTTCTCAATTTCAATTTCTGTCCTGTGTCTATGACTTTCCTAAGTGAAATTCCAACGAACGACTACCGATTGCACAGGAGGAGACATCAATGGGAACTTCATTATTTCATTTTTTTTGATTTATTGATTTATTCAATTCATTGCATGATAGAATTTGTTCATATATTATGTATTTACCCAGAAAAAATGTATCACGTTGAATTGGTCGGTGATAAATAATGAAAAATATATGACGAACCATGTCATTTAATCAAAAATTCAAAATTTATTAGAACATGTTAGTAACAATCTACGAGTTTTATACGTAAAAAATACGAGATTGTTTTATTATAATAGCAGGCAGCAATTTTGTAAGAATATCATATAAAAATAAATGTGATATAATGCGTCTTGTTAAAAGAATATTTTATACGCTCCGTAATTGAATATCTTACTTTCATTGACATTTTATTTAAAGTATACATATATTAATTTATATAATACCAGCATACTATTAATCAATATATTTAGCTTAGATACATCCGAAAATATATTCTCTCGTTGAAATAAGACTTAAATTTTCAAGAAAAAATTATAACGAAACCAGTTTTCTTAGGATTGTCACGAAATCAATGAATAGAAGATTATTTTAGGCCGAATACGAATCTTTTTCATTTAGATCCAATAGATAGAGAGATATGAGAAAGAATCTTCAAAAGATAGCCTATGCTTTCCTCAACTGCTACAGCCATTCGATTATGATTAAGCTAATACGAATTTGATCCGCGTCAGGTGGAAATAATGTACGCGCCGGTAATTACATATAAATCAAATTATATTCGGAACCGACCACCGCATTTAATAATCGCTGACATGCCATGTCAAGCGTTCGAGTCAATCGCAACACAGCCGGACGCGCTTAAATTTCATCGTTATATCGGCTGTTTTACATTTCACATTGAGATATCTGTATATCAATTTTATCCTTCAAATTAAATAAAAGAGATTGATTTCTTTTAAACTGTCACACTCGGTTAGATTCAATTGTTCAAAATCAAGTAATACACTATTCGAAACGTCAGTTCAATCATTTCCATTTTTATGTCCGCTGTTGAGGAGTAATTCAAAGTGTAATGCTTCGAATTTGAACTTATATAATATACGCAATAAGTAAAAATGATAAAAAAATTATTTAAAAATATATTTTAAAAATATTTATTACTTTATTTATTTTTTACTTATTATTATGAATTATCGAACATGACAACTATTCGATAGTTAAGTATGTTTCGTTGGATTATTCCAAATTCTTCTTGATTCAAAGTTAAATACGTATACTCTGATAAATATAAGAAAAAATTGAAGAATTTATTCAAGTGAGAAAGGATAAATATAAAACATTTTGAAACGTACATACGTCGTAGAAGAATTTCATTTCGCCGATGGAATTAATAGAGTCAGAATCCCTTGGACGAATCCATTAAACTTTTATCAATGTAAAATCTACAAAGTACAAGATGCCATCTTCGTTCAAAGGAAGGCAATTAGTTTGAAAGTAAAAAATCAATAGACATAATCGGTAATTAGAATGCGATTTCCGGCATAATTTGTGTCTCTATCTCTATTTTTCTTGCGGTAGGAGAGCAGTAAAAATGATAGACAAGTATCGGGCTGTATGCTGCAGGAAACACCTTCCTATATCATTACAGAGAAAAAGAGAGAGAAAGAAAGAAAGAAAAGGTGGCGGGTTACACGGCAAACAACGTTCCCTTATCAATGTCGGATCTAGGATGTATTTAGAAGGTGATTCCAAAACTATGCAACGTAATACGAAATTGGTCGTTGCCCAAGGGCATGCAAACTGATCTTACGCATGCTTTACTACTTCCATATACTTCCTCTTACGTTAAAATATCGCGAGAACAATAACTTTACCACGGCCATCGCTACAAGTCAAAGGATTTTAGAGAATGGTAAATGTATTTTATCTTGTACACTAACAAATTTTCATATTAATAATATATATAAAATAATATATATAATTATAATATAAATAATAATATTATAATTATTATCATGCAGATATATTCTCGGTTCGATCATGTAAAAATAATTAAGCGTTAATAAAAAAAAAATAATAAAAAAATATCATAGAATGGAAATTATTTTAACCAAACGTGCCATCTGAAATATATTACTTTGCATAAGTTCGTTTTAAATAAAATGAAGAATGTTATTTAAGAAAAAAAAAAAGAAAAAAAGGAAGTGATAAATTTAACACTGAATGACCTGCATGTTCTTTCTCTTATTTTTCATTCGAAGACGCGTAGGTACATCGACGGTATCGTACAAGGAGACTCACATCGTAGCTAGAAAAGAGAATGCGTTGATTTATCGTACCTTGTCAGCTGTCTCTCGAGCTGCCCCTATCAGCCCTCCGGCCCTCTACTTTGCTTCCAGACGCGTACCTCTGTCGCGTATTACCGTCGCGGTCGTTATCCCGCCATTTCCGTTCTTCTATCCGCCATAATGGAACTCGGAGATCCGTGTATTATCGTCAAGATCTTTCGAAGAGGTAGACGCGAATGAAGATCTCAGTGATGCACTGTAAAAGGAAATTTCGCCCTTTCGAAATTATCACCTTCCGTACTTCCTGAGAAATTCGTACGAGTCAACCATCCTTTCTCTTTCTTTCTTTGTTTTTGTGTAACGATGAAAAATAATTAAATGTTTCAAAAATTCGCCTGTACCTTATTTTTAGTCAAAGCGAGTTGATAAATTGTCGATAATGTAACTTCAAAGTGAAAAAGGAAATCTACTTTTTCTTTAAAATTTGTACAATTGTTCAACTTATCATTAGCTTAATTAATTTAAAAATTTTGTATATTAATACTCACAAATAAAGTTTAAATGATAGATATATTTTTAAGAAGAAAAATAAATTATTCTTCTTTTTCAATAATATGTTTGTCACTGTTAAACTTATAATTAACCAAATTGATTCTTACTACCTGTGAAAATTTATTATACTTGTGTGTTTACGAATAACACTATAATAATAAATATATTGATATTGGGCAGGATTTATATAACATGTATTCTATTAAATAATTTTCTACCTTTGCATTTCAAGACAATTAATTATGCGTGTTAGCGAGATAAATGTTTAAGTTATTATAAAATTAAACTTCGATTATTTCTTTGCTATAAATATTATATAAAAGAATATTTACTAACACCATTGTGTACTCATACAACATATGCATTGATGGATCGTACAATTATCTATAAAATTCTAAAAAACCATGTAAATTAAATTGTCTACAGGTAAATTGATAAAATTTTAAGATAATATTCTTTCTCTTTCTCTTTCTCTCCTAATTGACATAAACTAAATCAAAGTACGCAAATACTTCTTTTACTTCTGAGTCTTTTATTTCCTGTCTTCTATTTCCTGTCTTCTATTTCCTGTCTGGGACAGAATGAAGAAGGAAAATCTCTGAAGCGACATTTCCATTTGATTTTCCAAACTAAGCTTCACAAGCAAGACGTCGGAAGGGGAAAATTGTAATACGCTAGCAAACGACTTTCTCACCTCGTCTCAGACAATTCTTTTGGATCACGGAAACGCGTAACCTTTTGCAAATGTGACAACAAACGTAATTTACCGTTTCTCTTATAATTAGAGTAGCAATTAAACTTTTTAGAAGAGTGGTAATGGGATACATTTAAAATTTTTTAAAATTATTTTTTACGAGTACGCGGTTCATTTTCGGTCTAAATGTTTTCTTTCTCTTTCTGTTACTTAATTTCTCTCTTGGAACTAATATAGTGGTAGAGTCCCGCTTTAATAAATCGCATGCGCGACAATTCGTTCGGTATGCGACGACGTTTCAATGGGCGGAACTTTATAAGCCGGAGAGTAAAGCGCAAAGCTTCGAGAACTGTGTGCGGAGGATACCTCGAAAAGCAGCAAACAAGCGAAGGATGGTGGCGTTTCGATGGAAACCTTAATAATAGGAATTCGATAGGCGTATCTCTTTATCTCTTTCACTCACTCACTCAGTCTCTTTCGTCTCTCTTTGCTATTGGAATATCTCTTTTCTCTTCGTATTCTATCCATTTTTTTTTCTCTAGCTATCACTTTCTTTCCTTTGCATCTCCCTTCTACCCTCCTTCCTATCATTCCTTCCCATCTCCCTCACTACCTATAACGTATGTGTCGTATGTGATATACAAGGGATATAAGCCGTAAAATACGTCGACGGAATCTTTCGGATTAAAACTCCCATGGGCGAAAGGGAAAGTCCGAAGAGGGACGTTAATTCTACGACGAGCCTTCTGGTTACTTCTACAAGAATGCTGAATGAGCAAGAAAACGACTCTTTAATGAGAGATCTGATCTATTCTTGGTAAATTTGAATCCTTTAATTGGAACGAATAAAATACTATTTTGATTACGAAAATTAATCACGATTTATCAACGGTTGATCAAACACTAACTTTCTCTACGTTCCAACGATATTATTATGAATTTATTAGATAAGGATATAGGTAACGAAACCATTAAATGTCGAATCGTTTGTATCTTCTTCGTATATATTTTGGATCATTTTAATTGTTATCATAATTATTATGTTTAGGACTTTTTCTCAACGAGCAAAAAGTGTATATTTGTTATCCTAACAACATCGTAAACAAAATTATTATTTGTAAGGTTTCGCAGATTATTAAATATCGAAGTAACTTTATTCCATCATCGAATATCGAAATATAATGTTTCGATATAAGGTAAATCTTGGAAAGTTCGTAGAATAGATACTCACTCATTTTATGGGTATCTTCCGATCGTCTCTAATTTCCATGTTTCCTCTCTATGACGATCGAAGTAATTAGAAAATCTAGACTACGGTCTCGCTCGTTCAGACAGCTTGGTTAGTGCGATGTTGCGCAGAGACACGTGCACAAATTGGTTAATTAAATTCGGGAAATTACTATTCCCTCATCGCCCAAGCATCTACGTTGTCGGCATACGGCAACCGAACTTAGCAATAAGAACCTTATGTGATTAATTCGATACCTCTATACGATCCGGCGCGTATCGTGCAAGTGCAAACATCGTCCCATTTAAAGGATTGCATGCAAAGGGACAACAACATATACGTACAGAACGTCTTGAACAGGATTATCGTTTGTCTTAACCATCTCTCTCTCTCTCTCCCTGTTACCTGTACTTGTTATATAGAAAGTCTTATTGAATTGCAGATTCTAATTTAATAGACTTATCGAGGAAATCGATCTTTATTAATATATCTACTATAATAATATATATATATATTTATATATATATTGTATTACACAAACAGTCCGTGTCGATTTAAAAACAAAACAAAAATATATAAATATATTATGTTGTTTGGTACAAATATTTACAGATAATATTTGTTATGTATAAACACTTTATCGATCGCTAGTCGAATTATCAAATTTTCGGTTTTCAACGTTCAAAGCTTTACATTTTTTGGGCATACATATTTACTTTACAAGTACACATAAATTATTTTATTTAAAGACATATAAAAATGTCTACACTAATTGTAATAAGATACTATAAAATAAGAAAGAAACATTATTTTTATCGTCCAGATTTTGAATTTTTACAAAACCGGGCCAGTACTACTGACGACTCGGGCTCAACTAAGCTGGTACTTTACAAGCGTCAATTTTTATTATAAGTTGTCGATAAAATGTTAAATAAAAAAAATATATTTTATTAACTATAATATATATACAATATAATAATTAACCATATTAATTCACATAAAAATATATATCCTCTTCTTTGATATGCTTATTTCGACAATGGGAAACGTAATTTCCTCCATTAAAACTTGTCTATCCTGTCAAGCTGTTTTAATAAACTTAAGGATAGGATATTTCCTTGCCAAAGATCTCCAATTTCGTTCCTCCCAATGGACACTGACCCCATATCTCGTTTCGATGCTTAGTTGTATACAAAGTCTATTCTAAAAGAAGACGCAGAATTCAAGACGTAATAATTATTCGTAGCCCTCATCTTTCTTAAAGTTCTTTTTTAAAATATAAAAGAAAGAGAAAAAGAGGATAAGAGAAGCGGTAATGTGCAATGGTCCATGCGAGTACAAATGATTATAATAATAGCCCCTAAAGGGGCTTCCGTAGCTCTTATGGCGTTTCCTTTGAAGCTTTTTGACGTGTCATGAATGCTTGAGGTGTTCTGCGTTATGGTTTATGATGAATATGTCGTATCGGGTTTCTTCGTCGATGCTTTCTTTCTTTCTCTCTCTCTCTCTCTCTTTATCTTTTTCTTTGGAACTTCTCATACTCTCTTTTTACCTTACCTTACCTCTTGGAAATAATGATTCCCTTCCTCGAAAGTACAAGCAAAACGTATTGGCCTAAATTACGGTACTTTCATCTTCTCTTTCTTCATCTATTTACAAAAATATTTACCCAGTTTATGTTTGCAATCCAAGTTCGTCCGATCTTTCTTTATTAAGAAACTGTACTAGTATTTTCTTCTTTTTCCTTTTATTTATTTTTACTTTTTCATCTTTTCCATTCCGTCTTCATTGCTTTATTCTTTGTTCTTCTCTCTCTTATCGAGTAGTCCTAGTATTACTTTACTATAAATAATATTCCATAAGACTTTACGTATTTTTCCAAAGTGTAAAAGCGTGAATATTAAAAAGATCTTATCTCCTTGTGAGCCGTGTATATACGATTTATTACTCTCCTTCTCTCCAATGAATTCTCTTTCTCTTTCTTTCCTTCACTATCCCTCTCTTTCTACTGGTATATAAAATATAGACGGCCGTTAGTCATTTTGTTTTTCGTCGCGTGCGAGGCTGTCTTCTTTTTCATTGGAAAGAGAGTCCATTCAAAAAAGAATCAAATCGATATTGACGCGTTAGCGTTCCCCATTTTCTACGCTTCTCTCGCTTGCGTAACCCTCATCCACTACATCAACCCAAGTCTCTAATGTAAATCTCTAAATAAGATCGTACTCTTCCACCAAATTGATTCTGATATTAAACAAATTTAAACTCAAGGCTCTATACTTATCAAGCTGTACAAAATTAAATATTATACGAATAATACTCAATTAAGATTCAAGCTTTGAGATTCGTTTTATATCACGAAGTCTTATGTTTATGAAAATCAATTTTTAAATGGTGTTTGCTCGTATATTTTACTTTGCGAAAAATTATACTGTATAATGGACAAACAACAAAATAAGATAAAACAATAGCCAAATTAGATAATTATTCTAATGTCGGTTCGAATCTTCCATTTGTTTAATGTTTTCGAAAAGGATGAAACGTATCGAGAGAAATGATCTTCTTTTCTAAGAAGCCGCTTTGGACGTCCCTTTGGAATTCCACGAAAAGCAAAAAGATCATTTTCGAGTTTATCCCATCTCAAGATCTGACGTGTTGCGAGATACGAGTAGTCCAGTTTCGGGAAGCTGGGTACAGTTTTTACGCCTCTATGAGTGCCCTTGTATGTTGGCTACGTGTAAACGTATCGCTTGAAGCTTTTCACACGTCGACTCTTATCCGGCGCCGAGTTTCAATGGAACTTAATACAACACGATAGCGCTGACTATGGTCCAGTGAATTCTTCATGCTCGAACGATCGAAGACCTGCTCTTAACGCGAATCTCGAATCTGAAGTTTGCTACTGGGTTCGTGCGTATATGTGTTTCATATACTTATACTTATTTATTATATATACATATGTATATATACATATGCGTATATACAGTCAAGCTGGATCGGCCAAGACGCATTTCGCGCCCGTTAATTGTGTTGTCGTTCATTCGAGTCCTTCTTGGCATCAAACGAACGAGATATATCGTGCAGGTGCAGAAGCCGATCGGTCAAGTTCCTGACATGATCATTGAAGTATAAATTTTAAGGAAACATCCGCCGACTAGATCGTTAACAAGTCTGAAACGTTACCTACAACCTTTTTATGAATCAAAAATTAACATACCGTGAATGAATCATAAGATATCGTGATATCTGTGTTTCATGTTTTTTCATAAATAAACACAAGATATAGATATTATCTCTAATAACGTAAAGATGAAAAAGAAACCATCGAGTATATCTACAAATAATTCACAAAGTGTTATGTAAAGTTAATTAAAAATATTTTTAAATCGTCTGAACTCTCTTGAGACTTTCAAAGATGATATTTCAAGGCCAAGGTGTGTGTTTTCGAATACCAATTGTGGGTACATACTCGTGCTTGTTTCACACATCTACGGTCAAATCATTCAGATTTAGCATATCAAAGCTCACCATCGGTTTGACCAAAGGTTGATCGAGCTGCTCCGACTTCACAGTAGACCCTTCTCATCCATACCTTTCCACCAAAGAGTCGATATACCCTTGAAGATGTATTCTGTGAAATGTGAAATTCAGAAAATATATACGCATAGAAACATGTGAACCGACACAAGAGAAGATCGTTGGACTTGCCAAGCCAGTCTGGAAGTGTAAAGATGCACTATAGAAACGTAAATATGCAAACACATACATACATAGAAGGTTCATGTTTCCTCAGCGTGCATGCACACTGCCCTTCGGATTTAAGCTTTTTATAGATACACATTCGATGAACATATAATATATACATATATATATATATATATATATATATTCTGTATACCTATTTTCCTCTGTCTCTTATAATGCATTACATTTTTATAGCGCATCGTTCTCCTCTCTCCAAAAACTCTCTCTACGTTCTATGGTAGATGCGCATACGTTTGAACGAAAGTATTCGTAAAGATCTATAAATATACGAGAAGGTCTGATGGCTTTTCCAAGCGTTCTATTAAAATATTCGTTTATTTTACGAAACATTGGAGTAGGTACCGCCACGAGAAATAAACAAAAAAAAAATACCTCAAATTTCTCCACCCACAGAAACTTCTTTAATAAACGAGAAAATAAACAATGAATGAAATGTAATTTAAGTACTTTTAAGTAAGAATATCGATGACGGCTACGAAAGCTGTTAGGAATAGAAAATGAATGAATAACATTTTTTGATAGGTAATATAGAATAAGAAGGAAGAAAAAAATAAAAAAATAAATAAAACGACGGAGAAAGAGAGAGAGATAGAGAGAGAGAGAGATAAAAAGAAAGAAGTAAGAAAGGAGAGAACGGAATAAAAAGTAGTCACGTGGGTAACGCGTCCAGTTCGATTATTCATGCAAAGTAGAAAAAGGGAAGGATAAACGGTGCGGAAAGAAACATCTACCTGGATGGACGCGCAGAATCGAAATTAATATTCCTAAATCGAGGATGATCAACTGTGAACGGTAACGCGGTAAATTACGTCACGATATCGCTGCCGGCTCAGAACCACGCGCCCGTAGAACCCCGTCAACTTCGCCACGATCTGCATAACCGTGAGCTCATTACCTTTTAATTACCGGCCATGGCTGCCGCGATGATTTTCAGTGCCACTGAAACTCATCTACCATCGCGGCTTTCACACAATGGAGGGGACTTTTCCTCGGCAACGTAACACGCCCATTAATTTCGTTGCTAACTCCACGAGGCAACAAAACGATAATTCTCTCCGAGTACGGCCGTGCGCACGAGCGAGTGACATCAGGAGAAAGCGAGAGAGAAAGAGGTAAATAACCTCATTGTGAATAACCTACAGGAGAATATGAACACAACCCTGAAAAGCTTTTCTAATATATTGAATAAGTTATTTAACCAATTATTTATATTAACCGATTTTCATTGAATTATTTTCATTAATATTATTAGTTATCTATTATTAGAATATTATCTATAGTCATTTATTAGATCGTAAAATAGAAGTTATAATAGATTTTATTTCCCGATAGAAATACTTGAAAGAAATCCGTTGTTTCTAAGAGTAATAAAGTTCAACAGAAACGTAACAAAAAGAAATGGCGTCTAGGAAAGAGAAACGACAGGATGTCCACTGGCTAATGATGGTAATTGCGAACCCGGGTATAATGTCTTTGTTTTGTAGGAACTCGCAGAAGGCGAGATCGTGCTGGTAGAAAAAAGATAGAGATGAATAGAGAGAGAAAAAGAGAGAGAGAAACCGCGAACCGTAGGTAAGCGTAAGGTGAAAGAACGAACGGCCAAAGAAATACCACGAAGTAAAGCCAGAGGGTATTCGCAGTAACGCAGAAAAGCAGATCGTGCGTGAAAAATAGAAAGAGACTATGTAAGTGAGAAAGAGGGAGTGAGTGAAAAATTGAAGAGAGGCGAGAAGAATGAAGGAAGAAACGAAGGTTTAGGCTCGGCACGTATGATTATACGCTATCGCGTACGATTACGGACGCTCGCTCGTGCGAGACCGGCTCGCACAGAGCATTATGAGCTTATCGTAGGCGTACGGCTCAAGATAGGTACCAACGTGCACGCTAAATTGAGATAGAAGCGTGCGTAGAGAGTAATACTGGTACAGCTTTCATTCGGGAAGCTGCCGGACGAAGGAAGGACAACGAACGCAATGCTGACAGAATTTGCGGGATTAATGAGAAACATGTGAGAAAGACAGATAGATAGATAAAGAGAGAGACAGAAAGAGAGACAGAGAGAGGGAGAGTGAAAGGGAAGAATACAAGGGGTGAAAGATAGACAGAACAGGGAGAATCCTAATTAACGGCATTGGCCCAGACTCGTTTGCATACGTAAACACAGAGAGGGATCGGTTAGGCGCGTTCAGATTCTTGCTAAATCTGAGAGTAATTCCGCAAAGGGAGATTCATCCTCCTCCCTGTATTCACACGCGTGAGCAACGACTCGTTACTTTGCTTCTAAAAGCAAATACGTAGATACCAAAGATCTATCGTGCAAATATATATATAAGTATATATATATATAATATGTAATTTCTTTTCACGAAATAAAATATTATGTCGAGATAGTCGTATGTGAGTATTGTATTCATGGAGTTTTCACTTTAACGTACGAAAAGCGATGAAAACTATTTGATAGGTAGTTACATGATCGTGCTCTTTCGTACGCGAGAAAATTGAACAACCTTGAAGAGGGAGAGAAAGAGGAAGAGAAAGAGTTAGTGAGAGACGAAACGAAATTCAACGTGGAGCCCCGTTCTAGGAGGTAGAACGGTAGATGTTAGAAAGTGGAAGGAGTCATCTAGATTGGCCTTGCTCTCCTCTTCACCAGCCAGCTAGCTCACTGTGTAAACTTTCATCCCCGCCTGCCCTTTCGACACCTTCCATTAGTCGATGGGTTAGCCAGCTGGATGGATGGATGGGTAGATGGATGGATAGATGGTTGGCTGGCTGGCTTGCTAGCTAGCTGGCTGGCTGGTTGGATTTGAGAGTAGAAGCAGGTTTTATCGTCCTACGAGAACTGTCTTCGCTCTGTTTCTTCCAAGAGCGAAGAGGCAGAAACTGAGGAGCACGGTTACGAGCTACCGACTTCTACCCCCTTTTCTTTTTCTTCTTCTTCTTCTTTTTCTTCTTCTTACTGAGCCATTACCGCTTTTCCACGAAAGGGAATCCGTTTCCTTCACCTAACGTTCCATCCATGGACGATCGACCGCGTTTTTCCACTCGTGCAAACGAAGCGGAACCTTCAACGATGAAGGAGACGAGAAGAAATCTTTAAAGATTGTACGAGCATGGAAAATCGGAGAAAGATTTTGAGTTCCGTAGCGAGCACAACACCTACCACGTTCATTTTATCTTACACGGAAGAAGAGATGATTCATAATTGACCGTCTAAAGGAACATTATTCCTAGGAAAGACTAATTGGGAAAAAATTTCGATATTATCCGTGCCTTTTGCCTTAACAGTGTAATTTTCTATCTGTCAAACATTCTTTGTAAATCGATTATTATCTATGATTAATCTATAAAAAGAACAATTATTCATTTTATTTAAATATAAAGCATATCTATATTTTTTAAACATTCATCTAAACTTTCTGTCAACTAATCATGAATAAAGATTAAATTATCTGACTACCAAAACGAAAAGTACAAAAGTCTCAATTTCATTTTCTGCGATACCTAAACTATCTTTCTTTCTTCAAAATGTTTTAAATGTATTCCTATTGAGCGTCCCTTCCATCAAATCGATAAGCAATAACACAGCGAGTACAGAAGGTCGAACCTCGAAAGTGAAATAGAGAAGTGAACGGTGAAATTCAAAATTCGCTTCGAGGCCGGAAGAGAGATTTTTAAAGGGGGAAAGAGAGATAGAGAGAGAGAGAGAGAGAGAGAGAGAGAGAGAGAGAGAGAGAGACGGAAAAAGAAAGAGAGAAAGGGCCTAGTAGAGAAAGTTGGAAGGGAAGATGAAAATGGCGCGGAGGGTGACGTAGTCGGACGGCCCTCACAATTTCCGGATTTCAATATTGACGGTTGCGGACAGTCACGCGGCCGCGCGTTATCCAATGTGCAAACTTTCGTCCTGTATTTTAATTTCACAACGCTCAATATGTTCGTTGCTATCGTCGCGTTACAGTCTCGGAATCCAACGTCGACGCCGACACTACCGCCGACACTACCGCCGACATCAACGCCGACATCGGTTTTCATCTTCGTCCTCCTTCTCGTTTCTGTCGTCCTTGTTTTCCCTCTCGTTTCTGTCGTCATCGTCGTCCTCGTCGTGAGAGTGTTTGCAATAACAGTTTAATCCTCAGTGATGAGAAAAACTCATTCAAGCTAGATTTCACTCTTACTACCCTTCGTCTACCAAACTTACCTCTTTCCAAGACACTTTCATGTACTTTAATCAAGTCACATGTTTGATTTGACGTCATCCAAAATGCATAGAAATTAATCGATAGCTTAGCTAATCTGACCAATTCGTCGGTTGAACACTTTTACGTTTATTGAATTCCTGTTAGAAACAATTAGGGAATATTAACTCTTCTAGTTTAAACATGAAGTATATTTACAAATACAATACTTTTGAGAATTTTCATCGATTACGTCTTCTTTCGCGATTTTATTAACACTTTTTTAGATGTAAAAAAGATAAAATATTCATCAATAGATAAATTTCAAAGAAAAGCTTCTAATTCATATTTGAAAATTATATTATATAATTACTTTATAATTATTCAAGTAATAAATAATTGATTTATCCATTCGATTTTGTTGTTTTTGTAATTTGTTTTCAATATAAAAATATATATACGAGCTCATTATAACGCAGATGAAAGGAAATATTGAGTTAGACTCTACGGAGGACCGCAAAGAGCTAATTAGTAGCTTGATTCATTCGCATCGATAATATACCTACAGGTATTATTAATCATTGACACTTATTTCGCTAATTCGTCGTAGAGAGAAACAATTACGACCTTAAAATAGATCACAACAGTATTATATTACGAATCATAGTAGTGCGTTGGACATTGACGATGTATCGACTGGACGTAGTGGATGTAATTAGTTCCGTGTTTCATTACTCTTTAAATTACGAACGGTGAAATACCGCGGTGAATCGTTTAAGCCTTTGTAATCCGTCGAAATAAACATGTCCTTAAATTCATTTGGCGCATCGCGCCGGATTAACGCTGGATGGAAATGATAATTAGATTTTAAGTACAATTAAATAAGTAATTAATTTACGATCTGAACCGTTGATGAGAGAGGTGCATTGTACGTGAATTTCATAGAATATCTGAAGATCGATAATAATACCAAGATAATAATAATGAAAGGAATCTTGTTGGTAATCTATATATAATAAATATCAAAATAAACCGAACCAATAGATTCTCAAATCAACAACTTGTAATACCTAGAAAGAAGATAATAATTTGTAACAAATGAAAAAATTATATCTTTCAATAAAATTCACTTAAATTAATCTCTTAATAAAGAAGTATACAAATTAATTGACACATCTTGAATTTTCAGTCGATTTTAAGAAGAATGAGAGAATGAATCGGTCAGCGAAAAGAACATGCTTTTATAACAAATCTATAAACGTAATATTCAATAATGTAACCCTCACAAAAGGTGGTTCGCGTGACCATACGACATTCTTGACACGCGAACTCGCGATGGGAACACGCATTCACGACACACGTCACACCCACGTTCGTATCGGGCAGTTTATTCCGAAACCCCAAGGACTAAATAAAAAGAAAGGAGCAACCACCAACGAGAGCAAAAGAGAAAGGTAGAAAATATGGTTCGGCACCCCCGCCCAAAACGCTACGAGTGCCTCTAAAGATAAGACCCTGCGGTCTCGTGGAATACGACGAGAATATATCCTCAGGGATTTAGCGTGTCACGTGTCACTGAAACGTTCACGATCAACCGACGAAAAGAGGGTGCTCGATACGATAAACCACCAAGCAGAATTATCTTTGACATCGGCTATCTACCGATCTTTTGTGTTTTTCGTTCCGGCTTTTCAATTATCCCAAACGTTAAGCCATAACGTCATCTAGAGCGCGTTATTATTTTTACGATGGTCCGACGCCTGCATATCCATGAGATTCCCTGTAAACACCGAGAACTTATCGTAATGACATCTCGTAAGCTATCTTAAAAAACGTGATACGCTGTAATAGAATCACGTAGGTTAATACCTACATAGTAATAGAAGAAAAGAAGATAACTAAAAGAACTGGTTATAATGATTAAAAAGTTCAATTAAAGAAATAAAATAAATTATACAATTTCTGATTGTTCTTAAATAATACAATAAATTAGGATTAAGATTAAAATTGATCGTTGGTTTCGATCATGATTCCTTCCCATGGTAAAGTAATTCACGGATAATCCGAATGAAGGACATTTGTCTGAATAAAAAAAGGTCAAAGGAAAAGAAAAAAATAAGAAGTCAGGATCGAAGGCGACAAAGGAGATATACGAGTGTCGCGGTAGAACCCTCGCGTTTCGTTCTTCTTCGATTTGAGCATTTGTCTCGCGCCAAATAACGCGTGTTATTCCGACTAAGAGACAATAAAGTGCACATGGTAAATTTCGTTCGGGGAAAAAAGGAGAAATAGAAAGGGAAAGAGGAAGAGATAGAAAGCATGCGCGCAGTTACGGATAAGCCTCCCTTTTATCCCGAGGAAAGACACACACCGCTCACTTTCTCGACGATCTACGAGCGTTCTACAAAGCAGATGATTTTTCCAACGATATCCAAGCGAATCCAACGTATTTCCGCTTGTCTCGAGTATGCTGTTTTCTAGTAGCACAAGAGAGAAAGAAACCGCTTTTCTGAAGTAAAATCGCGTCTTTGAGAGGGGAAAGGATAAGAAGCTGCTCTGAGGGATATAAACGTCCTTGATGTATCACGAAATGGGGGAACTTTGGCACACCATTCTGCTAACTTCGACGGATCGTGAATAATATTATTTCTCTTCGTGTCTCCTACCCGTCGAAGATCTCGCCTTTTCTTTCTATTTCTTTTTTTGCTTTTCTTACTCTTTCGATTTTTTTCTTTTCATCATCCCTCTTTCTCGGAGAAGCAGCGAAACCCATTTCGAAATACATGGGTGAATGAAACGAGCGTTTCTTTAAAATTCATGCAGGACAACATAAAATAATATATAAAAAAAAGAGACACGTTCATTCGATGTTCTGCTTCACCAACGCGACCGAAATTGTTACGAAGATGTGAGGGCAAACGTTCTACTTTCCTTCGATTCAATCTGTAATAAATAAATCGTATTTTACGATCTGAGCATAAATCGAGATTCGTTGTTTCATACTAGTAGATATACAACTCGGTTACTCTGTCATTAAGGTGACCAAATTTCTTCCATTAAAATTAAACACACGCAAAATAACTTACAATTAAAAGGTTTTATAAAAACTCTCTTTATTATTACTAATTATTTTACTTTTAAAGTAAAATTGGCAAGTAAAAAATTTAAGTTACCTATAACAGTCAGCTAAACAAAGAACAAATTCACAATTCAATGCCATAACCAACATTATCGCTGAGTCGATACTGTGAATTGTAACCATTCTATCCATCATCAATGACGTCAAGCAAGATAAATACACCAATACGTAAATCTAAAACGGATACAAGCTTGTCGGATCATACAGCTTAACCTATAGTCCTCAGGTAACGAGTTTACTTTGTTTTGTAGAAATGTTCTCTCTCTTTCTCTCTCTTTCTCTTTCTCTTTCCTCTCCTGATCGATATTCGGCTACTGGCTTTTATTATGATACAATTACCATGTGAAATTATCGACGCGAACGCGGTCACTTTCTCTCTCTCTCTCTCTCTCTCTCTCTCTCTCTCATTTCATCCTTTTCGCACGCACTCGCGATTCCTGGCTTTCACAGTAGAGAATTATTCGCCTCAGCTCATTATCCGCCGGCGCCGATTTACCGGCGTGGAATTCGTTCGTACCCCTCGTCTGCGCTTCATTTTCCACGAAACCGGAGATTACGCTTCCACAGCCGGACTTCATCCTCCTCTCTCTCTCACACACCCTCTTTTTCCGTTTCTCTCTTTCTCTCTTGGATACTTGTACTAAGCTCTCTCACTCTGGTCGTCGAGTGGAATTTGATTTCTGAATCGCTCCAAAAGCGGACATGCGGACCATCCGTTCGACTCCGTTTTCCTCTCCCTCTCTCTCTCTCTCTCTCTCTATCTCTCTCTCACTCTCTTTTCATCTCCCTCATCGTACAACTTAAGGAGTTTACGTGGAAACGTCTCCATCCGTGCGTCGCGCATACGAAGTTAAGAACAGAGCAAATCGATCACGGTGCAGGAGCTTTTAGACGGTCATCGAGTTTTGCTGTTAGCTGGATGTATCGAATCGTTACTGGATCTTCTTCGAAGAAAATTCGATTAATCGTAACGAAATTATTTGTAATTTTGTTAGATTTATTTCGTAAAGGGGACGACATTGTTCGAGTCCAATAAATTTTACGAAGTAAGGCACAGTAATTTTAAAAACATTTACTTAGTTTATATACTTTTTATTATCTAAAAGGTAATAGTCAACATGTTCCTTATTCAAAAAATATACTAATAAATATAGATTGATGTTTAAGATGATCAGACGATCTTTAAATTCAGAAAATATTTATAAAATTTACAAAAATATTGATTTTTTTCGATTTTCAAACCACTATGTCTGGAGTTTTAAATTGTAAACTTATGGTAAAGTGAAGAGTAAGCGAATAGATATAGGTTTAAGGATTCATCGAAATAGAGCACAAAGTCTCACTTCGACCAATTTCTTTCGCGATCTGAGTCGTAAGTTTATTCTTTTAAATCAATATGCATTCAAGAAGGCCTGAGAGAATCGTACTTCTTGATAAATTGCCCACATTCGTGACTGACTCAAGGCACTTAAGACTCGCAAAAAATTCGTTAATTATTTTATCATATCAGCAAAATAATTATTTCGAAATAAAATTGTGAAAATTTTCCGTTGAGGTTTACTTTCAATTTGACAATATCCAAAACGAAACAAATCAAATATTGATGGATTATTAAAATGTTTAAATAGAAATAGCCTTAAACATTTCGATTATTATTTATAAGCGTAAAGTTCACTTAAAGATTCTTGAGAAAATAAATTGGATATTTCATATAGACTGATACAATCTAAGTACCTACTCTCATCAGATCCTTAATAGCTTTTTTTTTTAAAATAAAATCTTCATTCGGACTATTCGATCCCTATAGATTGAAGTCGAAGTAGCCATCGAATTGATTTCACCCTCATTTCGGTGGATTATAGAAGCAGACAGTGTCAGGCTACTTCATAGCGCAGAATACTTGGGTTCTTTCGATAAAAGGGACTACTCTCTCTCTCTCCCCCTCTCTCTCTCTTTCCGAGCTCTTGTTCTCGATCGAATTCGTGTGTGTGTGTGGACTCTCGTGAAAGAGGCGTATCGCACTTCCGCGAATGGACCGAACCTTTTGCTTTTGCCCCGTCATTGCAAACCTATCTATCGTATCTGTCCAGTGAGGCATGCATACCTCCTGGATCCTGTACGGAAAGACGGCAGCGTACTCCACATAATGGACCGCACGATGCCCGTAATGCACCCAGATCCCTTTTATTATTTTATGGTAATAGCGTTCCCCTCTTCTTTCTTTCTTCTCTCTTCTCTTCTCTCTTTCTCTGTATTTTCCGAGCCATAATCGCGGACTCCTTCGTTTCCAGATAACGTTAAAGTAACCGTCTGGATTTACTATTTCTGCCTCTTACTTTACGTCGAGAGGAAAGTCATTCTTAAATGAAAATGAGACTTCTTCGATTCTAACGACGAATGCTTTGTCTCATTTCTTTCTCGGTGAAAATCTTAATATAAAAGTTAAATTTAAGTGTTATTTTAAGAGAGAAAAGTTACACTTTTAATGGCATTTTTCTTTTTTCCTTTTACTTTTTTTCCTTTTTGAAATTTTTATTTAATAGAAGTTTTACTCGTTAATTCAGAATTGACTAAATCGTAGAACTACGCGAATACATAGACCTCGAGGTGAATTAGAAAAAAAATCAAATCCTATCTTTCATTTGACCTTTAATTTGAATTGATATCGTCGTTCGGCCGCTCTAGCAGCTATTTTGAATAATTAAGGGCGTGCACCCTGTGCGATATTTCAAGGCAACGAAGACGGAGAGACAATTTATTTTTGATTACGTCGACGAAAGGGGAGAGAACGAATGAGAGAACCGGTGGTGTCGAAAGATCAATTTAAAGTGTACCAAACTAAAGTCCACAATGACGTGTCCTAATTCGTTTTCATACAAACGATTGAGTTACCGGTTATGAAAACGTTGATTAAAACTCCCATTTAAAGTGCGTGTCACTCTAAACAATGTCGTTTAAAATATTAACTTGCAATTAAGTGATATTATTAAGTAATTAGAAAATATGTAGGAAATAAATTTGTAAAGAAGAGAAGGTTTTATGAGATTATAAATGTGTCGATGATTATGAAATTGGCTTAAATTAGCTCTTTCAAATCCTTATATACGTATCTCGAATTTTTCTTTTTTCCTTTTCATGTGGTAAGTGAAATCCTATAAAAATGTTAAAATGAAACAACCATCGGGACAATTTCCACGAGGTCTCTCTAATTTATCCTGGAAGCGTATCCATTGACAACGGACTCGGAGCGTTATTCTCCCTACGTGGAAATTCCGGTAGCTTTTCGAGACAGAGAGCGTATACTCGGTCGGGTGAGATTGTCGACGCTGGGCTCAAATCAAGACGCTGCCTAATCCAATCAGGGATGGTAATTGCGTGCGTAGCTTCAGGGCAGCAAAGCCATCGAGGGGCTAGGCGAGAGGGGGTAGGATTGCAGACTACGACCACGAACCTTGAGGGATGAGTCAGAGTTCAACCCCAATGCTACACAGCCCGTTTGCACGTCTGTACGTACCTCTACATCAACAATTTCCACGATTCCGTTACAGTCGTCACGATCGATCCTCGTTACGACTATAAAAAAATTTGAATTTATACGATTTTAATATTTTATCAAATATGACGTGATATCAAAATTATTCATAAAATAATGATTATTTGTGACAATAATTATTATTTTTTTTTAGATATTTTTTGTGCACATATTTATAAAAGATACGATAATTGTAAATAAATTTTAATACAATTTTTTAAATCCAATATTTTTTCTGTCCTTTTTTAGTAGTAAATAAAATGTATGATTATTGACAATCATATGAGAATATTTACAAATAAAGTCTTATAATACATATGTAGAATTTTGACGGATCAATTTTCAAAAGCTATAAAACTGTTTCGGAAAACTGTCGCTTGTTAAAAGAAGAAGAAAAGAAACTATTGACAAAGTCGACGCGAAAATCGATTCTTCTAGTAAATTGAGTTTCTAAACGTACAGGTAGATACATACCTACGTTTTTACGTACGTTGTAAAAGAAGAAGATTAAAGGTTGTAGAAGAGCGATTTGTAAAAAAACACGTGTAACTCGCATGGTCCACCCTCACTTATTTTCCTCCATCGAAACGACCCTCGGTCACCCTAACGACCGTTTGCGGACAGGAAGCGTGCACCGTTGTCGAAAGAACCAAGCAACTAACCAACAATCGACCATCTATGCTATAATTTCGTACTCTACTTACAACCTCCGTAATCTAACCTACGATCTTCCTGTTTCAAGTTTTATGCTTAGGACAAAGTATAAGTCGAAAATCGAAATATTGCCAATCTTTCTTTTTCTTTTTTAAATTTTGACTAAATAAAAAATCTATAGTGACCGTTTAAATATCGTTCAAGCGAAAAAACTTTCTGGTTTGATCGTACTGAGTAATAACGAGGAAGAAATTTATTAAATTAAAATTACATTACATGAAAAAAATATTTTAAATAAAAATTAAGTTGCTTATATGGTATTAAAAGGAAATATATCTGTTCCTAATAAAATTTCAGGACGCAACCGCCTTTTCTGTACTATCTCTGGGTCTTATATAACACGATTTCACACAACACGGTATTTTCTACGAACCTTTCTACCGTGTTATAGGAGTGTTACTTATATATGGAATCAATATTTCGCGAAGTATGTGTTCGTATAATGGAAGAATACCTATAATATTATAACATTGAAATTGCATATTCAGTTTAATCATAACAAGTTAGCAAAAATATTTGCTTCTAATATACGAGTATATAAAATATGTATCAAAAAGTAGATATATATTATAAAGTTAGAAAAACACACTATTACAAATTTCTACGGTGAACTATAGAAGCCTCGTATAGCGGTACGCGTTAAAGCAGCAACTGTAATTACGAACGTCCTATAGATTGTAGTACTTGGATGCGTAGAAGGATAGGAGGTGTACGCTCGCGCGCAAACATACCCGCTACTACCATGCTTCGTGTACGCTCTCGTACAAGGTGTACGTGTGTACACGCGATAATGGTCCTGCGGGATCGTAGGAACGATCGGCTTACGGCACATGTCAGCCGAGTCTAGAACATCGGTGCTCGCATTCGAAGCTCGTCGTCGTCGTCCTCCTCCGAGCTGGTAGACGCGGAACTCTACTCATCGATGCACTGCGTTCATAGACGTCACTCTGTACAGTCCGATGCAATGATTCTATCCGCTGAGAGAAGATCATAAAATAGAAACAACAATAAACTTTTGGTACGAACGAATTAATGATATTTTTTTTTTATCTATGACATATCTATCAAATTTTAAATCAAATGTTTGTAAAAAAGAGAAAAATGAATTGTTCGTATTTGGGAAGAATTCGTGCAATTGAAGAAATATCGTTGCATTAGACTGTACACGTGTACATACGTAGGCAGGTAGGTCTAGATAGATAGGTCGTGATCGAAGATCGACGTAACCGACGGGTTATACAGGAGGATCTAATTGCAGCATGGGTTCGTCGCACATTTGTATCTCTACTACGGGAGACTTTACTGCATAGAGATGCCCTGCAATGATCCTAATACCTAGAGCCTTCTTCCGTCTTCCCCTACAAGATTCACAGCGCTACTATAGCCACTATTGGGTCAAAGGTTTTAGTGCTATTACCGTTTAATGACAATTCGAACATGAGGCCTCGTACGTTAAGAGAAAAAATCTATGTACACTGATACATAGTTCGAAATTATACATATTGACCATTAGGATTAAACCTATTGACATAAATGCCGTCTATAATAATCAAATGCTCGTGAATGTAGGTGCAAATGACGGTAATGACCGTACTATATTCTAAGTATTATAAATAAATAATTAAAATGTTAAATCCATTTCCTTCTAAATTCTTTCAATTTTCTTCCAAGAATCAATGATGAAATAAAAAGCTTGTTCGTAGAATTTAACGACATGCATAACGTTACGTGTTCATTTCGATCGTTCATCACCGATTTCAAAGTGAACGTCAAAGGGTTAACGAGCTTAAGATGAAATATATACGAATTTACTTCAAACGTCGTCAAATCGTAAAAACCGTTCAAGATCAAATAATTGTAAATTAAAGAGTGGATAAAAGATAGAAAATAATTAAAAGCGTAAAAAGTAGTATACTTGTACGATACCGTACACGCGTTTATGAACTGTCAGAGATGAAGAGCGATGAGATGCTGCTTCTCTGTTCCTAAGCAAATTAATCTAACAGAAAGTAGGAGGGATAGAGAGAAAAGAATAGGGGATGAGAAGAAGGGTCGTATGGTCGATTAGACGCGTAGGTGTCCCTAACGTTATGCGTTACAACAATGATCGTTGACATGAAATACTGGTGAAAATTTGCAGACCTCGTCTAAAATATATAGAAAAGTAAGCTCGTATTTTCTCGGTTCCCAAGACAGTTCGAACCAACCTCCACCACGGTCATCCTTCTTACACCGTCGATTACCCAAAATAGATTTAATCAAGGGAACGTACATTCGATACTGTGCTGGGAGGACAATGGTAAGGCTCGATCCTGCGGACACGCCCGTGATCATGACGAATCGGTGAGATCGTTCGCATATGCAGTCGTGTGAACGTAAACACATACTATCCCGGCCTCTCTATCTCTCTCTCTCTTCTCTTTCTCTCTTACTATATATCGATATTAGTCTAGCGTACCGCCTGTAATATGTGGAAACGACGGTCGAATCGATACCCGGATCGACGTTGTGACTTTATTTCTGGTAGAAGCCTAATGTCACTCGGTGAATATTTAATAAGATCGCTGACTGCCTCGTCTGATCGTTCGTTTTCCCTTGATGACGTGTGCCTGTCAAATGACGATATCTCGATTAAGTCAGAGGATTTTTAAAGGGAGATTTTTTTAATTGCGTAAATGTTTATAGTATGGTTGTTCCTAAATTGGTCATTATTCTTCTCGTTAATATTATGACTTGTTAATTATATGTATCTTTGTATTAATCATACACAGATCCAAGAGATAAAAACTTAATGGTTCAATTTTTATATTTCTAATATATTTCCTTAATACATAGATAAATGACAGGACAATATATATGATTCTATCAATTATCTCTATTTTTTGTTACTTGATGTTGATCGATTTGGCAAATGAACAGTTTATATCTGGTAAAATTCGAAATATCTAATTAGTATTCTTCGTTAGTAAGCCTAAATTTGCATTATGCGAAAAGCAGAGATCTCGTAGTCGTTTTAACGATTTTCCAGGCACACACCTGTTCACATGTGTACGTTAGTTAAAACGATTAGGAAGCATGAGTCGACGCGTCGGAGTTGAACCCAAAGGGGTGAAGAGATCGAGGGGAAGAGACAGAATGAGAGAGAGAGAGAGAGAGAGAGCACGAAGAGCCGTAACAAACGCGAGACGACTCCGCGGAACTGAATTACGTATAATTGGCCTCACTCCAACTGAAAATATATTTTCGTTGATGCGATTCCATGGCCATTAGTCCGACTTGCCTAATTGTTCCTCTGCGTGCTTGCAGAAGCCAGAAGAATAGGATGAAGAGGAGGATGTGACGCCGTGTTGCCAATCCAATTTTACTAATCCAAAAGAATTTCTGTTTACCCTGACGTAACTTTGCTGATACCACTTTTTGGTATCTCGTTGGATAAAAATAGCAAAAAAGAATAAAGTCCATCCAACGTTATCCAACGTTCTCATCGACCCAAACTTGTTGAAAAGCCGAAAAATAGCACTTCAATTTATTAGTCGAATTTAGAATTTTTTTGCAATCTAAATAATTTGTATCGTAAGTGAAGATGAGATATTTATTCGTACCACTTGCGTTTATAGGTAAAGTGGTACGAAAAGATGCTTTACGGAAACAACAAACAAGAATTACAACGAACGATAGATGAGAAAAACGGTACAGGATAAACAAGATGCTGTTTAGATATTTTTAAGACTTCAATCATTCAACGATGCAATCCTGGAAGCTCAAAGAATTTCACAATTGCTTCTACAACATTCTAAAGTTCTCGCTGATAAATGAAAATGAAAATACACGATATTTCAAAGAGAGAAAACAAGAAATGAAAAAAGAAAAAGAGAAATCCTTCGCATTCCTCGAGAACTTGCTCGTTTGGATGTCAAAAAGCATGAAAACGACGATTCCGCATTCGACGACTTATTTAAATACTATTGATTTCGAAATAATGCGGAAGGAAATTTCTGTGATTTCGTTCGTTGTCTATCGTAAGCATACCGTCTGCGAGTACAACAGTAGCATTCTAGTGGTTTTACTGAAATTCAATAATTTGTTTAATATGTAACACCACTGTAACAGTCTAAAAAAAGTGTTTTTTTTATAATTTTTTTTTAATGAAAGAAAAGGTAATAGAATAATAATGTTCGAGAAAGTTATTAAGCATATGCTTAAGTATTAAACAAAAAATCCGTGTTTGGGGAAGAACTCGAAATTTCAAAGTAACAATTTTCTTTCGGGTAATAAACCACATTTTCCACCATTTTCTAGAAAGTTTAAAGTATCTTTTGAGCCAATATAAAAGAAATCGATTTTCTACAAAATTTACAGCGGTGCTACTCCGTTAATCCAACATATTCAACCTAGCAACTTGTTGCACTCAACGACTACGTTTTTACATCATCAATTTTTTACGATCTATTGTATTAACAAGGAAAAATAGATATAAACACAAGAAAATTAGTTTTCACTGTGATTGCTAGTCACTGCGGAATACTGGAACAATATTTAATGACGCCATTAGATTTTATTATATATTATTTTCTGTAAATTGTATTTCGAACTTTTATCATACTCACCGGATAGATTTTACTGCAAATTATTTCTTTAAGATATAAAACAAGTATTATTAAGATGAGCAGACTTTAGGAATGTTTTTAAGAATACTTTACATTAGGGGTAGGTAATTGGCGTTCCGCAAACCGTATGCGGTTTTTACTCCTACCTGCCTATTCTAGTAAAGTAAAAAGAGTCAACTCCCTTTACTTGACATAGATGTACTTTTAAAAAATTGTACAATTTTTTTTTTAATGCAAAGTGGTAGCTAGTGAATTTAAGCAGCAACAAAACGAATTGATTAATAGTGAATATCGTACGGTACCTCAGTGGAAAAGAAATTATCTACTTCTGATTTACATATTTCATCCTTAAGATTATAATTCAAATTTTTATCACAGAAATTAAACGACAAATAACTTCTTCATGAAAATACAGGAAAGTGCCTAACATTTGAGCGTGCAAAAACGTGGTCTTTTCTTAAACATACTTTTCCGGAAGGCAAATCGATTTTGTAATGAGACAAAAAACAGTCTGACGAGTGGTCGGTCCTTCGTGAAGTGCGATCTTGTATTTTGTTCAATCAAGCAAAACTCACAAAATCGTCAAATTAAACACGCCCAGTAAATAGTCGATCGAACGAGTGAGAGAACGAGTGAACGAGTAAACGAACGAATGAACGAACGAATGAGAGAACGAATGAACGAACGAACAGTCAGCGACAGTCGTAACGACCCTCGATGCCTTTCGAGAGGTCGAACGTGCGTTCCAGCGGTGACCACGAAGGGCGGTGAACGTTAACGCGTCACGAAGGTTGCCCTTTTGCGAAACACTCGGGGTAAGACCCCTACATATTTATGCACTCGTACTAACAACCTAAAACACCTACCGCGTCGGTCTACCGTTCTTATACAGGCTTAGAAAAGAGGAGAACGTCTAATGACATCTCCCTCTCTCTCTCTCTCTCTCTCTCTTTTTCTTTTTCTCTCGGAGCTAGGGTGATAAGTTCAAATGACATCCGTGCACGACTTCTCTCCATTGTTCTCGTTCAAGCAATAACAGGGAAAATAATGGGAAAAAAATAATCACGTCGATGGTGAGAACGAAAAACAGTGGACAAGTTCTCTTAAAATTCCCAAAATAAAGGACGAAATGGACAAAAATTTCGGTGGTAGACGACGCCGTAATTTCATAAAATAGAAATGGTGTAAGAGAAAAAGAGAACTCCCTCCTTTTTTTTTTTATTTAGAGAATAATAGACGCACCTATGAGAAGACGTAAAAGAAAAGGGGATAAAAAAATAGAAAAAAAAGGAAGTGCAGGAAATGGGGTTTTTCCGGACACGATAGTCTAGCTCGGTAGCAACCTGGAACGTTGCTTGATGAACGGACCCTCGAGTACGCCCTGAATATCGCATATGCTCGAGCCATTTGCTCTACACTTCGGCTTTCCTGACGTTTCGTGGTACTTTGGCTGGCTGGCTGGCACTAAACGGCTGCATGCTCTACCACACAACGTCTGAGATCGTTCATAATTGCCAGTGCATTGTGGATATTAATTTAGTGGCTCGTTCATATCGAAAGTAATATCGACCGTCCTACTCAGGGAAAGTCCAATAGAAGTCGCTTCGAGATGAGTTACTGCCTTTAATTTTCCGATAATAGGGCTCGTGCGACCCTCCAGCTACTATCTCCCTCCTTATTCTCTTTCTCCGTCTCTGTCTCTTGCTATTTCATCTCTTCCATCGCTTTCTCTCTCTCTCTCTCTCTCTCTTCTCTTTTTCTTTCGATCTCGAAGAGCACCATGAGACGGAGACGGAGACGAAGCTGCTCCTTCCTTCTAACGTTATACTTCACACCACTTCCTGTGGGTACCATTCCTAGCTCGTTCAGAATTGTTCGCTGATAGTTTCCAAGAGGAGTGAAGGGGCATTCGAGAGGGGTAGTTAACTTTCCAACCGGAGCCATTCATTCCCACGGAACAACTATTTTATTGGCAACCCTCGCAATAACCCTAACGTTTATCAAGCAAACTATGTTTACCTATCAAACGGTAGAAAGAAAGCAAATTACAAAGAAAACGAAAACGACGATATCTTTAGCTATTATTTATTTACCTCCATTCAAAAATTACTAATTAACGCTTATAAGAAGATCTGAGGATACGAGTAAATCGATAATTTCCAATTATTGCGAACGAACACGCTTAGATATCCAATAACGTAATTTGTTGTCGACGATTAAATGGGTTTAATAGGATTTTTCCCTCCGGGAAAAGATTGAATAAAAACACGAGATAATTCGCTTTATGTACGCGGATGTAATTCTAAAAAGCCAATTAAGATAGAATAATTATATAATTTCTAATATAACTAGGGCTTATATATCTATTAGCGACAATTATAACCTAATTATCGATAATGTCAATATCATAATACGTACTAACTCGATCAAACTCAATTATAATTTGCACGGTCTCGTTGCGTCAGTAAAGTTAATAAAGGTTATTAGAGATTAATATAAAAAAAAAATGTTAATGAAAGTTATCGGAAGTAAAAAGTAATTCTTACAATAAATCAAACGATTATTAACAGCTTGTATTTATAAGCGTATTTATAGTTCGATACCTGTCCCTATCTCAGTCCCATTCCGGAATAAAGTAAATAAAAAACCACGAGTACCTACGGAAGTCGGAGATTCGAGAGAGCCCTTCCGCTTCACGCAACACCGAATTTCTTTTTCATTTTGACAGGAGGAAAGGCATCCTAGTAGAAAGAAAGGCTCGACGGTGCCTGCCAGTTACAAAGTGCTGGGAACGTAATTGAAAGCTTCGAAACGCGGTCATAACCGTCCCCGTTGCAGAACGGTGCGTACAATCGCCTCTCAGGATGAAGATATTAAATACTTTTGCTTCGTGATCCGTGCCAGCTGCGTCACCGTCACCGTCACAAAGATTCAATTTCTTTTTTTTCTTTTCTTCTTTTTTCCATCTCTGCTTTGACTCTATCCCTCTATATGTGTGTATACGTGTATATGCGTCTCTCTCTCTCTCTCTCTCTCTCTCTCCCTTTATTTCATTTCTAACCCTCACAAAAATAGTCGTAGATGTGATAATCCAAAAAAGAACCATCGAATCACCAACAAAATCGTCATCGATCATTACTTTAAGTAATGTAACCGTGACTAATCGAAAAAGATGGTTATCGTCTTTTCTCGCCGAGATGACGACGCGTAATTTCGCAAGCTTATTTCAACGTCCGACTTGATTCCGTCGAATTACATATCGAGGAGAGAGACATTTTCGGACGATGCGTCTTTTATTATTTTTGTTCTTTTCCTTTATCTTTTTTATTTTTCATACATACCTAAACCGCATATGATAAAAAGAAAAACATCCTATACACTCCGAACAATAATAATCGAAGAACGTGAATAATCGAGAAACACACACGAATAGATACTTTCGCTTATATTTTATCCTATTCGACAAAGCATGATTTTTCCAGAGCCTGAAAACTTCGAAGGATCATTCTCTTGGGTGTATCTACGCAATATCACGCTGACGCGACTGAATTTTATGGTTTGTCTCGCGCGAGCGGCCATGCGTTTCCATAAGAGCCATAAGGCATTGGTACGCATATCCCATGCGTCGAGGTTAAACTTTCATTTGTATCTTTCTCCTTTTCTCCTCTAAATCGAAAATTGGCAGAGGCCCTTTAAGCACTCGAATGGAATTTTCTATCGAATTGTTCAATAATAAATGATATCACTGTATCCACCAAATTTCGAATTACGATGCAGTATCTTTTTTAATATAACAAAAATTGTATCATATTACTATCTATCTATCATTCTCATATACCTAATATTTTTTGTAAGTAATAGTATTGATACTTCATATAATTTATTAATTCGATATCAAATTTGTCATATTATTTTTGTTGATAATTATTTCTATTCACAGATTAGTAGCTATAATTACTATGTTTAACGTGTATGCACATTTATATATATTATTGTAAGAAGAGAGAGTATCGTGTATTTAATATCACGGTACGAATGTAGTTTTATAGTTGCATGAATGTATATAAGCAAGTGTGAGTAGATACACACACGCATTCGAATAAGTAAAACATAGAAGTTAGCATTTTCTATTAAGAAGTATAATTTCGTTTAGTAATACAGAGTTTGCTGATAATAGAATAAAAAGAACTTGTTTAATTATTTATACAGTAACAGTAATAGTAATAGTAATAGCAACAGTAATAAAATATCATTATTTTGTCTTCGTTTTACTTTATATTTTTCTTCACACGACATAAATTCTATAGCTAACGCAGTCTTGAGGTTAAGTCAAGCAGAGTCAGCTGAGAAGACGGAGGTATATCTTTAAATCCCTGTGAAAGGGGGATGATAGGTACTCGAAGGCGACAATGAACCGTGACCCGGCTGGTATGCTAATCGGACATAATACTGATGAATTTACGATACAGAACGATTATCCTTGAACTGGCCCTGCCTCCTTGAAAGGCCACCCTTTTCAAATCTACTCTCTTTCTCTCTTTCTTAAAATGAAACGAGCATAATTCTTACGTCTCTTTGTACAGACATACGTCGCAATACTCGTCCTCGTGCTTCTCTCAGTCTCCTTTCGGTACTTTTGAAAACTCATAGTTTTGATTTCTCCGAAGCACGAAACTTCAGTTTACTCAAGAGTGAGAGAGAGAGAGATAGAAACGAATAGTAGATGACTCATAAACGAATAACCGATCTAAGCCGACACGATGAAGCCAGCCAAGAGAAATCTTCGGAATTTCAGAAGCTTCGATTAAGAAGAACTGGAAATTCTGCAGCTGCGAATCAAACTATGCGAATGTCATAGGTACGACTCGATCCCGATCCACTTCGCTAATAGGTTTTACAAGAATTCGATTTAATCTTTCGCGTAATTTAGGATGACCCAACGATAGAACGTATATAGTACGATCCGAAATTCGAGCGAAGACCATTGCAATATTTCATCGAAGCTTTTAGAATAAAATCGATATCTTGAAAAATGATTACTTCTTTACGGTCGTAAAGGAGATAGTAGGTGATTGTGAAAGACTTGTTAAATGTTTCGTAGAAATCTTCAATCATTCCAGGAAGGAAGGAAGGCTTAATTATTGTCAACTAAGAGAAATCGTGAATTTAAAGAGTCAATAAGAAATGACCGCCAAAATGAGAATTTGAAAAGGATTCGAAAATTATACTATTTCGGTATCGACTGTGGGACTCAAAAACATTTAGCCTTATCGGAAGTAAATACTTATGATCTTATGTTCAAAAGGACATCGATATTCTTCCAAGCGACATCGATTTCAATACTCCTAAATTAATATAATATATATACGCATATATAAATGTTAATGAAAGCAAGCGATGCACCTAACTCGACAGCTCATTCGTTGCTACGTCGTCGCACCGTCGAACGAGCAATCGGAATTTGTGACTCGCGAATGGGCGCAGCGTTGTAAGCCGCTCACGTACAGATGTAAACGCCGGCTACATTCGTCGATTAAAGGTTGAACGAGGTAATATCGCATCGAGCTACGACGTCAAAGCGTAATGGCGTTCTTTCCTCGTCGTTCAAGGCACGTGCGACTTTTGCGCGAGATCTCTCTCTTTGTATTTTTTTAATATATGTAGATATAATATATATCTATAATAAAAATAAGGAAACAAAATTTATTTATTCAAGTAATCCTGGAAAAATTGATTAACCATTCTTAAAATTATCTTCATTTATTTTTTTAAATAAAACCGTTTATATATCTCTTAATTTACTATTTTCTATATTCTTTTCTCGTATAAATATATATATTTATATACATTTATATGAGAGTCCATAAAATACAAATGAAGAAATTTGGATTATTTTGCGAAACTCTAGAATGTTACAAGAAGAAAGAAAAATGTACATTTTACACAAGTCAGTTTTTCTGTTCATTATTACACGATACTTAAGTCGTGCGAAAAATAAGAAAGCTACATATATATATCGACATATCGATCCGTCTTCCACATGATACACATGCTGAAATACCTTAAAGGAACAGGTTTGAACAGCCTTATCAAAAATGGTAGACAATTTTCTCGCAATCGTGAGAGACAACCGGAACGGAGACTCAATGTCGTTATTTTTTATTTCTTTCATCGCAAATCTTTCACCTGAATAATGAGAAAATAAAACTATACTAGTAAATAAGATCTGTTTATATATAAGTAATACAAGATAAGTGAGAATATGTATATAATTAAGGATGATATTCAATTTAATTTCTCTTATTTAAATACCTAACAATGATCGTATGTAACGAATCGTTTAGTGAGTCACAAAATAGATTTCTATAATAAGAATTATGAAGATATCTTTCGTCGATTTACCAAATCGCATAACGCTTTATTGAAACGGTCACGGTATAAATGTCTATTACATTTTCCCCTTCGATTCGAACCTAAATGCGCGATTTACCACGCACGTGTCACACGAATTTTGTGTTACCACTTACGTTCCCATATGTTGTCAATAACGAATCGGAATTATTCGTCTATTATCGAAGTTCTCCATTCCCTTTTTCGAAAATATCAGATTAAAACTTGGATTAATATTTTCGATTTAAGTCAGAGTTTTCATTCGTATTTAATAAAATCAATGAACGATCGTGGAAGAAATTAAGCAGCATACATTGCGATAAAATCCAGATTCGCGTAGACTAGTGCGTTAGCCGATAACGAAAAGTAAATTCAATTTAAAAATTCAGCTCGCTATAGAAGTGAGTGAACTAAAAATTGCTGTTTCAAATTCGGAATAACGCGAGTATCGTTGTGACATTGTATTCGTCGGTATTACGTGAAATACCATTAATCGTTACAAAATTTTATTTTCCTCGGACGTTGGACATGTATGGAACCATTAAACTTTTTTCAGCTGGATGACTAAAGTATCATTATCATCGTCTATTGAAGGTTCATCAAAATCCGATATCTATATAATACGCAACTTCCATTTAACTTTTCTATTTACCCTTTTGCAAAAAGCATAGTGGAAATCAATTAAAAAAAGTAATTTTCACCTAGCCGAACAATTTAAAAAGATCAATGTATTTTTTATCCTTTCAAAAAGTATCGATCTTCTCCAAAGATAAAATATCTTCGTTTGTAAAAGACTCGTTCGATACAAAAGAATTCGTCGATACCGAGGGCGTTGCGTGGGCAACCAAAAAAGGTTCGACAGAAATAACGGCAGCGACTGGTTAAGGTTTCGAAGACGACAGAAAGAGGAAAAGGAAAGAAAAGGAGAAATAAAGTAAGATAAAAAAATAAAACGAAGAAGAAGAAGAAGAAGTAAAAGAGAAGGAGAACAAAAGCAAGGAAAGAAGATATCGATAAAGAATAAAAGAAATAGGCACGGAATCGAGAGGGAAAAAGAAGTAGGAAGAAAGAGAAGAAAGATAGTGGAACAGTTGTGAGGTAGAAAGGAAGTAAAGAAAGGTTTATTAGGATGCTGAGGGACGAAGGGAGACGTAAAAGGAAGAAAATAAGAGAAAAGAAGAGAAGATCTCGCAGTACGGTAGCCACGTCAAAGGTGTATCATAGCCAAGCCGAAAGTGTTGGATGCTCGTGGGATGTTCGGCCCGAAAGGGCCCACTACGATCGAGAGAAGTCGATGGTGGTAGTAGGTGCTGTAGGGGAGAAGCAAAGAAGATCCAAGAGGAAAGGGGAAGAACGACCAGGGAGAGTGAGAGACTTTTAGAGGAAGGGAAAGAAGGTAAGAGACCGACCGGAGAAGCAAAGAGGGACTTGGCCGTTCCGTCTTACCTTGTAATTTACTCACCGCGGGCCCCGAGCTATCCATCTCGTGGCATAACTCAGGGATGGGCCTGTAGAATTTCAAAAATGTCACTATACGAGGGGCACCTCCAAATTTACCATATCCTAATCGCCATTACATCTGTACGTATCTATCAGACATTAGATCGCTTCTACGTATAATCTTTTCTTCGATCTACAATAAAACTAAAATTATTTATTCTCTCTATCTCTTTTTCTTTCTTTATTTCTTTTCCTTTTCTTTTATTTCCTCGATGACGTTTATGAGATACTACAAAATGAAAAATAGAAAACGATTAATAATTTTTAGAATGTAAAAACGATCAAATAAGTTTCAACTAAATATTAATATTAAATGTTTGATAGATATATTATCTTGAGAATGATAGTATTCTTTTTAGAATTGAAAATAGCATCATCCTTGGTTACGATTAAACAAGCGACAAATTGCGTCCTCGAAGATAATAGGATTTACGATCGCATTATATCCAAGGCTATTGTCTTCGGGATACGTTTTGCCTCTGTATGGATATTCCAGCCTGGCCTTCTACTAATGTAAGAACCATGCGGATATTCGATTCGTGAAAGGATAGATACTTCATGTATTTCTTTCGATGAATCGAACGATCCGTCAATTATATTCGCAAACACTAATGTAAGACTAATCTATAAGTTGTCTATTGTTCGATAAATTTATCGTGAATATCTACGATTTAAATACTTTCGTTTATTGCGAAAACTTACTACATGTGAAATCAATTAGGTCCATATATCAAAAATAAAAACTTTATCCAAGACATTTTGTTATTTTATTACTTGCATTCCTATTCTGAATAGATCGGAACGAATCAAGAATAAAGAAAAAAACGTGAAAAATAATATCGAAAGGATGTGAGTTTCGAATAATCAAAGAAATCTTATTTGATGAGGGAAAGAGGGAAGGTTTGATGAATAGGATATAACATACGAAGTATAAGTTGGCAAAGACTAGGCACGGCCCTGGGATCGCAGTGGAGCTTCAATACAACGCTGCATACGTTTAGCTAAATTACACTTTATATATACCATTATTATTTCATGGCTCCCACTGATGTGCCCTCTCACGGCTGACGCCTTTTTCTCGTTCTACCTCTTCTCACCCTTCCCCTTTCCATCCACGAGAGGAGTTTAACAAAAGAAAGACTACTGCGCACAACCTTTTGCGGTACCGACGTTATGGCACAGCTTATTCGTATTACTCGACATAGGTGGAGTAAAAAAGCACATTACCTGTATATACTTTCTTACGCTTCCCTAACTTTGTTCCATGTTTATGGATATTAAGTTTGTCTTTACGAAATATATGATTTTTGTACTTTATCTAATGAAACACCGAATGACAATTTTGATCTGATAAGGAGACTTTTATTTATACGAGAACATATTTTTATATTAAATCGAATTGATAGATAATGAGCATTTGAAACTTGAAAATAAACTATATTATAACATCTCGAAACGTACCTAATTTATTATCGGTGAATCAAAAAAAAAATATAAAAAAATTAAAAAAGTAGGAAGATCATAATGAACCCATTGCTAAGTTAAAAAGTATTTTTGTAGTAAAAAGCTTTCGGTGAAGGTGCGAGGTAAAAGAAACGATTGAAGCTGAGAACGAGGCTTCGATCGTTCGATAGAACTATTCTATGAGGTTGAATGGTTTTTCGTCGAAAGAATTTCATCCGAGTCACAAAGACCTTTTACCATAAGTAATCAGACATGCAAAATCCTCCTTTTGTGCATGCTCTTACCTCCTCGATCATTCTTTCTTTTCTTACTCGTTACTTTTCTTCTCTCTCGCTCTCTCTCTCTCTTTCTCATTTTCTTTTTCTCATCTTCTCTTTTACCTTAATCGAACCACACTTGATTTCATCAAGGAACATCCAACGAACTTTCGGAGTCATTATACGAATCAGTGTGAATGATGTAAGTACTTACATACGACCCTTCTTTTTCAAATTTTTTTCTCGCACTCGGAGAATGGGAAAAAGAATATTAATCTACGACAGCCTCTACTTTAGTTCATGTCCTTCTTTTTTTTTTCTTTCTCTTTTACTTTTTTATACTCTTTCAACGGTAGCAGGTCTGAGCTTGTAGCTTAGGTAAGAACGGTAAGCCTAGAAGGTAAACCACGCGACTAAGGTTGTCATATTGCTCCCGATCTCGCATCTGAAATTCAAATGACCGCGGCGCCATGACTTTCAAATCTATCGATAAGCAGATAGGACCAACAGGGAAGTACAAATTCGCATTCTCGCTCCGGTTTGCTCCATCTCTTCCTTCTCCTCCACCTCCTCCTTTTCCTTTTCATCCTACGAACCAATGAGCAAACTCATAGTCGATGTATGCATATACATATGTAGTTACATACATACGTATATGCATAGGTACATAAATGCTTATTTATATGCCAACGTACTATTTTCTATCTCTTTCTATTGTGTTAGGAAATCTTTACGTGAAACATTGACCACTTCTGCCATAATGATTTTTCGAAAAATCTCTTTAATCCTTTAACAAATTTTTTTTCTTTTCTCATCGATCCGTCACGATCGAAAACACGCGATAACAATAAAATATTTTCACGCGAGTATATATTCCCCTCCCTATCTTCCCCTTCTCCCTAGTTCGAAAGGATTCATTTATCGAACGTCTTGCGTGAGTCTGTAATTAATTACGAATCCTCCTCTTACTGCAACTCGTTTTATTTTTTATTTTTTTTTCTCTCCCACTTTTTCTTTCTCTCTTTTCATTTCGCGGCTAGTAAGAAGGGAGAAAATTAATTCAATTTAATCCACGCGTTCTCGCAGAACTCGCGGGGTCGCGCAAAGATGCACGATCGTTCTTTCGAGGAGCCCCGTCAAAGGAAGGAATGGAGGAGAGAGAAGGACTACTTATGCATAATGCAACTCGTAGCAATTAAAACTAAGTAACAATTAGACTTAAAGGGGGCGAACTTCCGACCGAATACGTGACCCTTTAAAATCTTCAACGAACTTGGAAGAGAGTGGATAAGAAAGAATCTTTTTCTTTGACTCGTAGACTTAGCTTTTCCTTCTTCTTTCTTCTTTTCTTTCTTCTCACTCTTTATCTCTCTCTCTTTCTCTTCCTCTCACCCGCTATCTCTCCTTATCTTCTTTCAGCTCTTTCAGTTTCCTCTTCCTTCGCATTTCAGATTTGTTCGTTGAACTAGCGGTTAAGCACTCCTTTCAGTATACTTCAAAAACTTTAAGCACGCTTTTCAACGAGTAACATAACTTCGTGTAGCCTGGTAAGTGGCACACCCTCGATCCCTAAGTTCGTAGGGCGTTATAATTAAGGCTATCAATTAACATTCCTTCCCATCCTAGCCGATTAATTCGAGATTATTGTTATCTCGTGACCCTTTTTCGACCTCTATTCAAGGGATCCATTTTCAGGCTTCAACTTTGCTCTTTAAAAATATATCAAATTCTTATATGATCTTATTACAATAAACTTACCCTTATAAATTTTATTCATTTACAATGAAAAGATTAATTTCGGTGAATTAATTAAAAACGGTTTCTTTGTTCATATAAAAAATTTGACCAGCGCAAATTGTTGACAGTAAGATTCTAAAGTTCGATCAAAATTCCAGGGAGGTACGTGTTGGCACGAATTTTCTACATTCATACGAAAACCTCGTATATCCTTGAAGGAAGGAAAGAAATTTAATGATCCCTTATAGAGAGGATTGGTCGAGCTATGAGAAGGCTAGGAGAAATCGTACGTTGGTAATACGCGTCTGGTAGTAACGCACCTCGAGGTACCTTGCTAATTATAAGTTTCTTACTGATCCTTGGCGCCGTGTCGGACGCAACTATAGTCCAAGTATTATGTTTCAAGGTTCCGAGAGAGTTCGACCCACGGATAAAATATAATCAAGGCCGTGGTAAAATCTCAACGAAATTCTCTTGTCGAGAAGTTTAAGGGAAAAGCGTCTCTTGTGCGAGAAAAAAATCGAAAAAAAGAAAAAGAACCGTTATATATTATAAATTCTGTAAGAGGATAATTTATGGCAATTTATTTTGTAAAAAGGATACCTGATAGTATACAATTATTTATCCTAACGAAACTTTGGAGCAATCCTCACGCTTGCGTAAGAGAGAGAAAGGGAAAGAAAGGAAAAAACACTATATATTATGAATTCTCTAAGTAAACAATGAAAAATTATTTATGTTAATTTATTTTTTTAATCCTAATACGTGATCGCGCGTATGAAATTTATTTAAATTAAAATTCAATTAATGAATCGTGGAATGAAAGTATAATGCTTTCTCAACGTGATAAATAATTTATTTATTCCTTTATCACAAAAAACTTTCAGATCTTTGTACCTTAAAGTACAAGTAAAAAACCATACTCATTCGTTGAACATTTTAAAAGGGAAATAAAAAAGAAAGAAGTATCGATAATCGAAGACACGGAAGGAGAAGACCGTCGTCATCGTCGTCGTCACCGTCTTCTCCGTCGATTGGGAAGTCGAGGCGGCACGATCAGGACTTACGGTAACTTTAATTACCAGTTTTCAATTCGTTAGCGTGGCGCAACCGCGGCCGAATACGTGGCTGGAATCTAAGGGCAACTCGCTGTTGGAGAAAAAAATTAGCATGCTTTCCCAAGAGCTACCGCAGTCTAGCTAATTTACAAAAACCTGAAGAATCGATAGCCGGAAAATGTGGCAGATTGCCTTGCTCAGAAGAAAAGAAAAAGAACAGGACGAGAAAAAGAAAACGGTTTGAAGGGAACGAGAAGCACACATAGAGAGAAAGAGAGAGAGAGAGAGAGAGAGAGAGAAACATTGAAAGAAATTTAATGTGTCTTTCTCTTTCTATCTATCTATCTCTCTCTCTCTCTCTCTCACTCTCTCTTTTGAAAAAGTTAGACCCGTTCCCTTTCAATTCTTAGCACGCGCGTCCTTTTCGTAGAAAACGAGAAACGATCGTTGATCGTTTCTCCTTCTTGATATCTTCCACTTGTAAGTTATTTCAAAACGATGAGAACATAATCCTTTCTCTCTTTCTTTCTTTTACCACAAAAAAAATAGGATTGGTTTGCGCATAAATAAAATTGACGCCATCCTCTTACATTTACTAAAGAAAAAAGACTACTCGTGCTTTCGAACACTAATGAAGTCTTACGAAGCCCGTAAAAAAGATAATCTCGAGCATCAAGATAGCTAGCTAGGATAGTTGGCTTTTCCAAGCCAACAACGAAGCCACCACGAAGAGTTATTTTTCTTGGACACGCGACATGAAAGGCTTCCTAACGCATTTTCTACCACGATGGAAAATGCAAAATGCACAATAGAAAGTTTGTTCTATACAAGCCAGCAGATTAATCTATTATTTTTATTGACCTAGAGAAGATATAAAATGGACTAAGCATTATTTAATATTACAAGTACATTAGACGAGGAAACTATTTTCTATCGGATTGGTAAAGTGTCGTTCTAATACACTACTAACTTATCAATAATATTTTCACGAGAAACTATACTTAGTGTTTCTATTTGATAAGCCAACGCATTATAGACTCTACTTCATGTAAAATTATCATCAATTTGATCAATTAATTGAATAGATTACTATAAAATTTATATTACTTTTTTTATGTTTCACATCTCTTAAAAAGTATTTTTTTTTATTATCGATTTTCTTATATGTCAGACACGCATGAAGTAATTTTATAGATAATCTATATGAGAGATAACAGAAAAGTGTATATTATTTCGATAGATATCCCCGATGGTTAATTGCTCATTTACTAGAATTCTAAAAACTTTATTTGCCAATAAAGTAAAAAAAAAGTTATGTTTTAATACGTACACGAATTCTCTGTATTCGATTTATATCGTCAAATGAATTGCATAGTATTGTACAATAGTTTTAATAGGTGTCATCTTAAAAAATCCGTAACCTGTAGAAAAACATTTCCAATTTTAATCATAGAATCAATAATATACATGTGTGTTTCGGATATATAAATATCTATTAAAAATATCTCCGACCTAGATAAATACTTGGAAATTAGCATAGGTAAATTAATGATAGTAGCATGTGCTTTTTATGTTTACACGATAATAAATTTTCTCTCTCTCTCTCTCTTTTTCTTCTTTCTCTATTGTCGTTATCATCTTAAAAGTTCGTGGTTAAATAAAGGCAAGAACGAAGAACGGCTTGCTTATATTTATGGTCAAAGCATAGGAGGCGGTTCGCGAACGATTTACCGAACAAATACTTTCGGTTTATCACCATACGCGCGATAACGATCGGTCGATGTCCGAAGAGTAATAAAGCTAAAAGATGGACGACGTGCAACGCGAGTTCTCCTTCCGCTATCACCGTCGGACGATCGCCGCGCGTAAAATAACAGCCATGCCTCGCGCTTCGCTTTTCCATCGGCAAAGGAAATCGAGGTCGACGATGATGAAAATACAAGCGAATATTTCGCTCCTCGCTTGCTTGAACGTCGATATATATATTTGTATGTTCTATATGTATGTACACCCCACGAATGTACATATTATACATATATATAGCGCGTGTGAGGGTAAAATAGCTATCACGACTATTCCGGCATTGTTGGAAAATTCTATACGCCATTCGAGAAATCCGCAATGTTTGAAGTTCAAAACATAATATGGAAATTAAAATAGAATCAATGTTATAAACAGGATCGATTAAAACCGATATTTGTTACACATACAATATTGCGGTTGTTTGGTATTTTTTATTTGAATCGTAATGCATACTAGTAACTATTTGGTTAGTTTTATTGTCAATCCCGAACGAATTTTCAATTAAATTAACTTCAGAGAGAAATTCGCTTATCGATATTTCTCATTTGTTTACAAAAAAATCTAGTTTATTAATATGGTCAATACATTCTTCATTGTAATTCATTCCAAGCGTAGAAAATAATAAAAGAGAAAAATAATAAATTTACTTTCAATGTCGTAACGATAAGATAATATTTCAGATATAAAAATATTTTAATGTTAAAGAAAGTTGCTAATAATTGTTAACAAAACATTCATACAAAAATTGACATTGAAAGAATTTAAAATTATCTTCTTCCTCTTTAAAAAATACGAAATCAAGTTAAACGATTAAGCGATGAATGGTCAGAACCGTCAACGTCGAGAAAACATGTTCAATCATAGGAAAGAAGAAGAAGAAGAAGAAGAAGAAGAAGAAGTAGGAGAAAGAAGAGGAGAAAAAGAAAAATATGGTGAATGTCGCTTGGTCGTTCGAAGAAGAAATCAATTTTTACGGAGAATCGTGCCATTTGCGGCTTAAGTTTGTGCGCGCGTGCGAGCAATCGACTAGTCACACATATACTTTGGAGTACACACGTGAACGAGCATGACCCGCGAACGATTAGTTTATGCCGTTGACCACGTCGTTCGTTCTGATGGACAGTGCTTCGGGGATTTTGCGATGAGAAATCGAAACGATGGACGAGTCCTCGTTGGTTTCCTCTCTTTCTCTCTCTCTCTTTCATATATCCTATCGCGTGCGTTCGCTGGGGCTAGAGCGTTTATCATAATTAATAATTATCGAGAAGACCTGGAACCGTTTGTGGCCAGCTATAGCAATGACGAGTACTTGTTCGGAAAATAACGGGATGACAGACGTTGTCAATCAAAATAACGTTTCGCCAACGAAATATTTGAAAATATTATATTAGATTGTAGGTAACACTTCTGCTACTGACTGAAAATCTACCTTGGTTAGAACCAATCATAAATCACAAACAAATCTTGCACCGACTATTATTCACGATTAATCTCGTTTTACTGGCTAACCTGCATATACGGACTACGATTTACTATTATATTAGACCAGTATATCTCTTTCACCGTGTTCTTTTCTTTCCTTTTTTTTTTACTTTAATCACATTTTTAAAAAAATCCAATTTAACGAGGCGTAACTTTTGATATAATTGAAATGATTGTAACGATTAACACCAATTTTTTTTTGTAACTTCCTTTTTATTTCTTCAATTTTAATATTTATAATTTCTAAAGTTATATGTTTTCTTTTTTTTTTTGATACTAATTATAAGATAATTCTATTAAGATTTCATTTGAAATTACTTAGAAATTTGTATTAATTATTATTTTAAAATAATCAAGATCTTCGTTGGAGCAGATAGTAGTCGACATACTCATAAAGTTTAATAACTTTATACGATAATTGGTATTTTTGAGAAACCTTATTGACTTCGTAACTTTGGGAACTAACAATCGACGAGAGAAGATGCTCTTCTCTCAAGTAGAACGAACAATCCTCGCGTCGAGTCTTATCGGTAAAGCGTTGTTACCTTCGAAAAGGGACGGCTCCAAATTGCTCGTAACAAAGATTTAATTGAGGCAATTAACGGAGGCGGATGGTGGAGTCAACGAGATGAAAGCTGAAGAAAAAGACTGCCAACGGACATGAGCGATGGTGGAGCGACGTTGAGAAGTGAAAAAAAAGAGTAGGATAGAGAGAGAGAGAGAAAAGGAGAGACATACAGACGAATACTAAGGACCGAGAAAAAGAAAGAGAAGTATAAGGAAAGAAGAAAGGGTTGTTGCGAACGAGAACGAACGGACACGTGAAAACGCGTGCTCTTACGGAACCGACTACAAAGACAGCGATGAGAATGAAACTAAATCCATATACGGTAAGTCGGCAAAGTGTGAGCGCGTATACAACGGAAAGAGATTCCGGGAGGGTGGAAGTCTCGTTGAAGGGTCCTTCGCTTTGCCCGAAAAGGAAAGGACTTCAAACGACTCGTACGGAAAAGGGACGAGAGAAAGAGAAAGAAAGAAAGAGAAAGAGAGAGGGAGAGAAAAGGGGGTAGGGGAAAGGGAGACGAGCGGCCGAGAAGTGACCCTCCATGTATTATTCCCTTCGAACGTCATTTCAAAAACGGCTTATCCGGTGGCGAAGCTATTAATGTCAGAACTCATCGTCCCTCTCGCGTAAACGTAGGGTGGAATCCAAGCCAAGGACGACTACGAAAAGAAGAAGGAGGGTAAGAGAAGGAGAAAGAGGAAAACGAAGGAAGATAGTGACAACGAGCAAAAACGACAACGATCCGATTTGTCCGAAGGGTTTCTGATTTAAGGCGACCCCGATTTCAAAATCCTCGTTATGACTCCTTCTTCGGCGTGAATTACGCTGACGTTGTATTTAGTCCGATATCACTGTCTTTCGACATAATCATTTGTTAACGTCTCAAACGATAGGACAACGTCGGCAAGGTCGCTATTTTCCTGACACCGTATAATTATATCTTTTGAACGTGCTTACTTCTGCTTTGCTTATTCTATTGTATGAGTGCACTATGACTTTCTTTAATAATTCTTTAAGATTTCTATACACGAGTTATGGATTAATATACATACTATCCAGAGATTAAATGCATGGTTTAAGTAAATTCATATTTTAAAAATTGTATGTTCTGTTAAGAAAACGAGTGACGACTAATTACGAACAAAATTCGCGGAAATAAAAATTTGCTACATGAACTTGTTTTTACATGGAACGAAACTTGTCAGAAATGTTCTCCGTTGAATGTAGCTCGGTAGATTGAACATTTACAAAAAAACCTAGGAAATACAGAGGAAAACGTTGGAGAAGAAAAAGACTAGTAATTCTTTTCTCCAACGAGACCGTTAGTACAAAAGTACATATATATAAGTGCCCATGAAAGGTAAATGAATCCGAATGAAATAGGAAAATGGCGACAATCTATTGTCCGTTTCAAAAGACCTCGTCGAATCAACTTAAGTTTAATACGTATAATTTGATCTATTAATGTTACAAATCACCGTTTACGTTAAATTCGTAACGTCCTTAATAGCAAGAAGAACTAGCTTCTACATGGAACAATAGTAAAATTGATTATCACGCGTTTTGTAAAGAACAAGAGAAAGAGAGAATGAAAGAGAGGGAATATTAAACTCGGACGCGCATACCTCCTCTTCCGTATATTCAGAATTATTATTTAATTAATATTCGGTTTTCTGTATGCACAATGCACCAGCTGTCAAGCGTATGCACGTCCGAATAAAAATCTATTGATAATTTAAATACGAAGCAATTATTTCACGTCATATTTCGGGATTACGTGTTTGCGCGCGCGGGCAAACGCGTATGTGAGCGTATATATTAATTTGCTTTTTAATAATTGAGAATGAAAGAAAAGAACAAAAGAACAATGAAAAATTACGAGATAGATGCATACGAAAGCTCAATATTGTTTTTTACATTAATTTTTTAGATTAAAAATTAATAGGGGAAAGACGAGAAAAATGCCCTTTTATGAAACACGATCGAATGATTCGTAATCAGACACAGTATATGCTCGCGGCAAACGATTGCAAAATCGAGAACTTTCATTTTACAATCTAATAACTCTGTGTCGAAAAAAAGAGAAAGAGAGAGAGAAAGATAAAAGAGTTTAAACAAAAATTCTTATTTTTAATGATCGAATCGTTTGTTAAACATCAATGAAAAAATGATAAAATAAAAAGGAGAAAGAAAAGAAATATAAGAGAAAAAAGAGGGGGAAAAAAAAAAGAAAAAAAAGATTAAGTTTACATTTTCATTGCTGATATATACGAAAGCAAAATATCGAGTTTGACGCGTTTAGATCTAAATAAGTAAGCCTTAGTAAAGGCAAGTTGTCTTTAAACGTAGCACACTTTGTACGCTATATGTCAAGAGGCCGAATAAAAATCGTCTTACATGACTTATACTTTCTATTTCTTCGAGATACGTTACGCTCATGGCATTACCATGGCCGGCGCGATCGTAGTCGAAGAAACGATCGTTTATTCTCTCAGACAGGATCGTAACCAATGGAATAATGAGCATCGAAGACTTGCCGCGTGCTCGTTTACGCGAGATCCGAGCACCAGAATCCTCTCTCGCTCCTTCTTTCCCTCCCTCTTCCCCTGCCACAGGTTACTTTACGAGATCCGGAGATGGTTCGATGCCTCGAAAAGAATTCTGAATAAAAGGAGGAAGTCCTTGGAGCCGACGAAAGCGTAATAGCTTGAAAGGAAGGACCGATGTCGGTCGATAGAATCGTCCCGTGATAAAAGACGCACTTTACTCTGCGATATTAGATTGCATCATCTCGAAGCTTTGCGGTTCGATAAACGTGATTGAAAGACCTTTGTTCCTCTCAATTTCTCTACCTACGAAGTGATTGAAACTACCTTACTATCATCGAATCGTGCTATAATGGTATAATGTTACTTGCAATACGAATCCTTTATAACGTCTACCTATGTATCTGGTACGTTTTGCTTGTTAGTACCACTTACACTAATCTAGATTTTCTTCAAAATACAAATATAGTATATCGTTCACGTTTTCAACTACAAATAATTAACTAATAAATTTATGCTAATCAGATTGTGACTTATTAATCATCGACAAAATTTTTAATGAAAAATATTAGATTTTAAGAAAAGTATAATTTCTGTTAATACTTTCTATTATGTTTTTTTTTTCTTTGTAACAAAAACGGTTACTTTTTATGAATTTTTAAGCAATTTTAGCTTCGTGTGTCATTTTGTGCCATAAGTTTTATTAACGACTTTTGATTGAACATAGACTAAATATATTAATTTAAAATATATTGTATATTCCTCATAAATGTTCATTCGATTTTCTTTCCAAGTAATAAGAATTCGTTTTGTAACGGAATCGAACGGTACAATCGAGCATTTTCAATTCACAAGGCGACGTTCTCCTCATCCGAGTACGTTGCTCAAAATTCAAAGTCGTATATCAGTCGGTAGGAAAATGCTCGCGACGAAACACACCGACCGGCTACCGGAGAGTTACGCGCAAAAAGAGGATGTAAACGCGACTCGTATATCGCGCTAGAATGATTCTAAGCTCGTAAAAAGCAAAACTGCGTATTCGCGATCGCGTATCTTCACGGCGTTTTACCACCACCGTATTTCGTTACGGAATACCGCAAGACGTGTCTCGCTCACTTTTTTTTTCCCCTTTCAAGCACTCCCGTAGACGATAATAAACATAAAACTCGACATCTAAATTTTTTCCTTCCCTTTCTTTACCTTTCTTATCCTATCCCTTATTTGCCTATTTTATTTTATTTTTATTTCCTTTTATTTATGTATATTTGTATTATATTATTTTATACTACATATAGAGATACATATATATTATATTAATTATACGTATGTGTTTTCTTAAATTAGCTGTTTCTTCTGTTTGTTTTTTATTCTTTTTATCTCTCAGATTTTTTGAAAACAAAACAAAAAGTTGGTTATCATGCAATACGTTAAAATTGCGTAGTCATTAAAGTGGCAAGAATAATGGACATATTTTTCGCGCTACGATCTCGAATAAAGTCCTGAGACGTTTTACACGTCGTAAAAGCACGTGATCCCTTTCGTTGCAAGGAACATGGTGGGTAGAGGATTTTCTTTTTCGCGTTATAAAGTTTTCCTTCGCGTATGCGCAAGCGTACTTTTCTTACTTCTATCATTTTAAGTACTGAACAAATTACGACAACGTGCTACGATTTTTGGCACGCAGCTTTCCTCAGAGATTCTGTAAACGAATGTGCTCGTATACGTCTATCTGATTTATAAGCGATTGAGAAAATCGTTTCTAAAGCCAACACAATTTCATTCTTTCAATAGTTTATAGTTTTAATGTAATTTCATCAATTATCGAAAATAATTGTTAGGAATGAAACTCATTTTTCTTTTTCCTTGAAAAAAAATGTCCTAAAGAAAAAGATATTAACTCGACGATTTATCTTCAATTAAAAAAAAGTTTAACGAACGAAAGTATGTTTTATTTTTTAGATCTGACAAATATAAAAAGAGAAAAAAAATACATTCGTTAATGATAGCTCTCTGTAATTCAATTTTTGTTCGTGTCTAAACAAAAATCTTATAACCATAGTTATAATAAAAAAAAACAGTAAGTATAATTTATATTTAATAAAAGAAGAGCAGCTCGGCAATTAGATGTACTAAATTTATTAGAGATTGGAAAAAGGTTTTATGAAAAAATACTTTAATAAACGTTATTCTTTTCAGTATATGTATAGTTATATATCAGAATATGAACGAAGTAGAAACGAATCGATAGTCGAACTACCACGAGCGATGCATAGATGCTTCAAACGTATCGGCTCCTCTATTTTGCGGAATTAGAACGTAAGCTCTACGCTGTCGCCATGAATTTTTTCCTCTACTGTTTCTTCTATCCTCTTCTATATTCTGTTTTTCTCTCTTTCTTTCTGGAGCTACGAACAACTACGATTCTACAAACGTTTTCATAAAAAAGTTTCGCTTGCCGTAGCTAACAGTATCGCCAAGGTGAGAGAAAAAGAAAAAAGCAGAGAAATATAAAAAGAGAGAAAGATAAAGTACGAAGTAGAGGGAGCATAAAATTCGTCGGACTATTTTCCTGAGGGCAGTTATGCGTTATCCTGTGCAGATTGTCTGCAGCAGACATTTCTATCGTAGAGAACAAATAAAAACGCATCGCCTACCAATATCGAAAAATCGTTAGGAAGCATAACCACGCAGAGATATACTGTGAATCCGAACACGTCTCTTCTCACGTATAGAAATGAACATGTGTGCGAACAAACACACGCCGAACAATTTGTGCTTCAAGCAACCTCGAGATACACCGTCGTGCGTTCGAAAACAACGCTGGTGGTATCAAAACACGAGCTATCGCCGTTTCAATTATTCTTCGTTATTGTCTTGCACCTATGAACCCGATAGAAGGTTTACGTATTAATGAGAATAACTGCGACACAACTACAAATTTTCTTTTTACCATCTTCTATACTTAAGACGCTTAATAAATCTTTCGTGTTTTCGAATAACCTATAACCCTTCTTTTTTTTCTCGTTCTTTAACCTTTCATCTCTCGTTTCTCTTCGATTCTTATTCAATTTTACCATTACGATTATAAATAAAATCGTTTCCCTTTTTTCAATTTTCTAATACCGTATACAATTTATGTTTTGTAAATCAGTGCATAATTTTATATGACTAAGTATAGGCTAATTGTGAGATAATTTTATTCGAATTTAGGACAACAACGATGATGAGATGTTCGTAAATATCAAGCGTTTATATTTTGCTTTTTTCCCCACTTCCTTCTTTTTCTTCTAATTACAACAAAAATGTCCCAAAAAAAAGATATTTACTACGCTCGTTCATTCTCCACTTTACATTCAACCCTCTGTAAATTTCGTTCTGCTTTCCAGGAGTAAAATAAACATTTAGTCGGCGTAGGGCCGCATTATTGCTGTATTCCAGGGTCGATGTGGTCGACAAATTGAAATGCATCACGACCACGAACCACCATTGGTGATCACTAACACCAATATACCAGCTAACGTGATTGAAGCTGTTACTATCGGCAACGAATAATCGCGTAGGGTGAATCAATGCACGAAAATATGAATGTACAATAAGTGCCTATAAATACAAATAAAAATAGAAATAGAGAGAGAGAGAGAGAGAGGGAGAGAGAGAGAGAAAGATATATAGGATTATATTATAATCACGAATTGAAAGCGTACAAATGTAAACAAAAAAATAGTAAAAAAAAAATTAATAATAATAATAATCGTAAACATAAGTTTGGATCGAACGGTAAGCGAATAATTATGACTAACAGTGAGTTAAACTATGAGTTAGTACTATTTGATAGAATGAAAAGAAAAAGAGACAGAAAACTGGAGACTATTCGAAAGCAGCCGTTTTATACCAGCTAATATCTTCGTAGAACGGAGAAACACTTACGGTCTCGCGTGTCTAATAAATAACGATTACCACCAACGACTATCCGATATCGCAATCGGCCGAACATAAATTACGAAATCGTATTATTCCAATTGAATTATTATTTGGATTTCCATCGCATTACGAAGATCGAACTATCTAAAGTCTATGAGTACAAGAATAAAAGGAAAAGTTTGGAAAGGAATGAAAACTTACTGCTTATGCAACATGATATTGAAGATTTGTCAGTCTATCTATCTTTGGATTTTCACCACACATGTTTGACAAATTATGGTAATTTATTAGCATAATGTAAATTATGTAGGAACATACATCCATATGTATGCAAGTTATACGCTCATGTCAACTTTATTAAAAACAGAAACATCCAACTTACTGAAATATTTGTTCTTATTAATTTATGTCTCCTAAACCAACAACTATAAATCTTAGAGAAGTTTAAAGATTCTTATAGCATACTTTCAAAGCTATTAGTTTAGAATAACAGAATTCATTATCCAGTAAAATTAATAATATTATATCGTATTAATTATATAAGATCTTTCATTCAGATTCCAAAAAAGTAATTATCATGCCTTGATCGAATCTCGGATCTTGAATGAATTAGTAGAAAAAAATGTTAAAAGCAATTAAAAAACAAAATAGAAAAAAGAACATAGAAAGAGAGAAATATAAATATATGGTAGAACGCGTGTGGAGGACTGCTGCTATCCTGACGTTTTTATTACAACGATCGTAAAGTAAATCCGCGGTCACCTGCGGCTGGTGGATGGTGCCGAATTTATCGCATCGCTATTTTCGTTTGCAAAGGGACTGCAGTTGGTTACTTCTTCTCCTCGGAATGCACTTACGGATCGATCAGCATGTATGAAAATGAATTTCATTTCTTCTCAAGCGGAACGAGAACGGCCGGTAAGTATGAAAATTACCGGCCAGGAGGAAGAGTTTGAGAAAAAGTGGGATGGGGCTTAAGGCTTTGTTAATTAAATTTCTGGATTAATCTCAGCCGTTGCGATGCCGCGGGCGAGGTAATACTTTCTCTTTAGCCTGTCAAGAGCCCCCGACCAACTGTACGTACTGTTACACTCGACGTGATTGCATCCGGTGCGACGAAAACGAAAGTGCTTCCTATATTTTTCGATCTTCCGAATATTCAACATAATCCAAAATCATTAATGATATCCATTTATAATTCAATTTTTGCACCTTTGCTACACTAACAATAAGTACAGTTCATATTTAGCAAATATCAATTGTAGAACATAAATTAACTATTCATTTTATAACCATAAAATAAAATAAAACGAATATACTAGTACACGATTTCAAATTTATACAATAAATAAATGATATGATTAAAAATGTATTGTTTATTAAAATTAATCCATTTCACATGTACCTCCATATACTCACGTTCTATTCTAAATTGTGTTTTTTCCTCTGGTTAATTCATTGTTAAAATATTGAAAGAAAAGAAACGACATGGTTAAAGCAAGTAAGCCGATAAGTGCTTTTTTTACATTTATTTCGTAGTACACGTGTGAAAAAAATAAGAGAGGATACAAGAAAGAAAAAAAAAATAGAGAATAAGAAGAGAAAACTTATCACGTTTTGCGCGAACGTAAATGCCCAGAGGAGATCAAATTCACCCTTGTTCGTGGCTCGGATTACGAATGAAGCCATAAGATTCCGACGTATCGAAATTACTGTACAACAGGAAGGTTTAATACTAGCATTCGCTATTATTATTAATATTATTATTATCGATATGGCAAAAGGATGACGAAAATAAGGGGTGTGATGAGGTGGACTGGGCTGGTGGTTGGGTGTAAAGGAAACACGTTCAGTTGGCACGTATAAACGAGCTTCGACCTTATATTAAACTGCCCGAACTTCTCGCCTTGACGTTTACCGTCTTCCTACGGAGCAAGACTTTCAGAAGGAAGTTATGAACTTTTCAAGAATTATGAAGAGACCTCGAGAAGGAGACATGGGGACATCGCCTTTCGTACGAGCAGAAAACCGAGACGGACGTTCTGCAAACTATGAAAAGAAGAGAGAGAGAGAAGTTCAACGAGCATTAAAACTCACGAAACGCGCGTAAAGCTTCGACCGCCTAGCGGGGTACCACGGTGTTGAATTTCACGGTAATATATCGTCCTTTACCACCCGTCACTGAATGCTATCGGTAGCTGTAAACATAGTGAAAAACCGATGTACAACATAGGGAAAGGGAAAATGAAAAGGGACCGAGTAAAGGTCGTCACTTATTTTCTCTAAGATTCATTTTTAACTACAATACTACAACGTAGATATTTTAATGCGAAAGTTGAGAACTAAAATATGAAATCAAGTAAAATATAATGGGGATGTGTGGAGGGATACTTACATGAATGGCTACCACGTTCAACCTTTCTCAAAGCTGCAAAACATATCTTGACTCGAATTCTGGTTGAAAAAGTTCATCAAAGTATCCGAGAACGTGATATTATATACATACTAAGTACAATTTAATTGATCAAACAAGTTGTTTGTTTAAAAAATTCTATAAGAGAGAAAAAGAGGAAAAGAAAGGAAAAAAGTATTGCAAGGGTTAACCGGTAAAGACGTTTCGGTTGGACGAATAAAATAGCTTCGAGAATTGTAAAAGGAAAAAAGTGATAAGGGGAAAGGACGAAAGGCGAAGGACGAAGGGAGTTGAGACGGAATGTTGTTAGGTTCGCGCGAATGGCCGTTAAGGTTAAGGCGAGATATCCTCGAGGATTTACGACCACACGTCGACGTTAATACATCGTTTTACTAGCTCGTACGTAATCTATTTACCGCAGAAGCTGCAACTGTCGCATAGCCAATCTTTAAGCTGTTACACGTTACCGGATTCATGTTGATGGATAACACAAAGTATACTTGGTATCTCCTTCGGCGTCATCGAGTAGTTATTTTACACCTCGGTTACATACTTTACAGGGAGCGTCACGATCCCGTTATCGAATTAATGAACCAGCTACTGCGGTTTCGTTCGTTCATTATTGATTTATTCGTCGACTCGCGCCATTGTTCGACGGTGTATGTTGCATGGTATGTGTGTGTACGGTAGTGGTGGTAAAGTGGTGGTTGTAGTGGTGGTGGTGTGTTCCACGGCGCTTTTCCATCGACAGGAAAAATTTACGAGGATCGCGATAATAGCAGGAGCTATACGATTTTCCGAACGAAAGTCTCGCGATTCGTTGGCAACGATATATACGACTGCGGCGGAATCGGCTCGGCCGTTAGCAGATTTCCGTAGCGTGGCCGATAAAGTTTTTGCTCCGGAGCGTTCTCGCGCTATCCGAATGCGATCGACCGGTTCGTACGTCAATCAATCTATCCAGAGGAACGGGGAGGGGGAGCGGCTATGTGAGGGATAGGTAGGTATTTGAAAAAGAAAGAAGACAAAGAGGGAGAAACGACGTTTCTTCCTTTTTAAAGGTCATATTGGTATGTGTGCCTACTATAACAGTAGCCGACTATTCGTCAAAACCATTTGACGGCTTAAGAGCGGATCGAATTCAGATTTATAACGCTGCTATTGCGCGAAATGCACGATAAATAATAATTCTCTACCATGTTTGTTACGACTGAGCAAGAGAGAGAGAGAGAAAGAGGGAGAGAAAGGGATAGTGCTGACATTTAAATCGCTTAATTGCCGTGCATATACGGATCACTTTGCTTCCACGAATGCATCCACGTAAACGCTATTATATATATATATATAATAGTCATTTAAGGACGTTAAAATAATTAACGAACAGTGAATGCAGTAATGAACCAAATGTAAAACATTTTGATCAATCATATATACATATGTATGTCTATATGTATCTTTACATAAGAGACCGATCGTTTAAACGATTACTCTCAAATTTCGTGGGGATATTTCGAATGATAAATAATCAGTCATAAATAATATAATGCGTAGTATGTTCGATATTTTGTGTATAGAAATAGAAAAAAATCAATATTAGCACGGAAATGTTATTTCTCTCGATAATTTGATGACTAATTAATAAACAATAAATAAATAAATCAAAATGTCGTACCAGATAAAATTTCTTTATATAATATGTAAACTTGTCTGTTTGAAACACTTTAACTGTAAAATTAATTATTTAATTTAAAAAATATATTTAAACATTTTTGTCATTTATTGTATTTATTTATTCCAATGTATATAATCGTCTTTTGTTGAATATTTTCTTGTGAGAAAATACACAATAATTAATAAAACAAGCTTCAAAACAGTCTATATGTTTATTTAGGCTCTAATCCATAAAAAACAAAACTCTCATGGCATTACCGCCCACCGCGAATTTTACTGGCTGCATAAGCTAAGCAATAAAACAGCAATATTTAGTGATCCGTGAGATTCGAGAATTCAAGAATGAGAATTTGAAAGTGGTAATGGTGGTGATAAAGTCAAGTCCGTCATCTTTGAACCATACCACGTTCTTGGAGAGAAAACGGTGTCTAATCGGGTCAAATGACGAAGGGCGTCTTAATACGTGCTCCTTATCCCTTCGAAAAGCGTACTTGGAAACTCCATTTTCATGGTGAGTAGCAGGAATCTTCAAAGTAACCATACCGGAAAGTAGAATCGCAAAATAACGGCGAAATGAGAGTAATACCTCAAGTATTCTCAAAAAATATTACATTTTGCACTAATAGTTAAAGATTCAGACACTTAATAACGCTTTATGCAATATTGTTTAAAGTATATACTTTACTTTCAAAAATTTCTAAACTCATGAGAAATTGAATAAAAAAAAAGAAGAAAAATTAAATTTAAAATTTATCATTGTTATCAATAACGTTATCATCCTCTCATTTAATACTCGTTCTTCGAGCTAAACATTTTCACAATTATGTATTGAAATGAAAAAACGTGTATATACATATACATATATATACACATATGTAGGAGCGTGAGTAAATTATCGAAACGAATTTATTAGTCGGATTCATAAATTCACACAGAGGGTTCAAATGACGATAGCCAATTAAGGAAATTAACAATAAATGCCATCGAGCTCGCGGCATTAGTGTAAAAAAAAAAAAGAGAGAGATCGGTCATCGTGAAAATTCGATCGATTTTATGTAAACGTGCTTGATTAACAACAACAAAAACGCGCAAGCACGTGTATGTAGAATATATACGCGAGCAAGTAGTGGGGCTGAGTAAGCATTACAAAAAAGAAGGAAAAAAATACGCAAAAAAGATGGTTCGCAGTCGCATGTAGTACTACAGAAAAGGTAACGAAATCGAGAAAAGTAAACACTTGCACGGCTCGTTAAATCCACGCTGAATGATTGTAACGAAATTATTTAACCGGAAGCCGAGAGTGAGTACGTATATATATTATATTTTATCAAAGCGTTTTTCGTCGATTCGGTGATCTGAGAGTGAGCAAAGAAAAACATGTTTTCTTTAAAGCGGATCGGATTACTTGTAAAAAATAATACAAATAAATATAAATATTAAACGAACTTATCTCTGCTTTTAAAAATAAATTATATTTGCTTACTTAACTTTTTAATAGGATTAAAAATATTATTTTAACAAATATAAAAAGAAGCATACCTTTGATGAATTAATGCGAACGTATAATATATAGAAATCTGTATTACCAATATCACTAAGGTTATGAATCTTTGTAAATACTTTTTTATCATATAAATATCACGCGTTAGATAAAATATTAAAATAAAAAAAGTTTTATTACCGATATTTTATTACCGATTGACAATAACAAAAACTAATCTCGTAAATTGTCTCGTTCATTAAAGAGTCTAACAAAAGTGGATTATAATTTTACGTCGAAGCTTATACCGAGAAATGTCCATCCCCCATATTTTCTTGCCGTTATGATGGAAACCTTTAGGATCGCGAGATGTTATCGCTAGCAGCGTTTTGCGGAATGCCCGGATGTCGTTACGGCAAACTAGCGACTCGGCTTCTGCAGTTTATTACGCTCCCTCGTTAAATCGAGCCATTTTCGAGAAAGGGCAGGATTTTGATCGATGTAAATTATCCCATTGAGTCGACGAGATCGCCATTTTTTGTATGTCGTTCTTTTTAAAAATACATAGAATGAAAGAAAAGAATTTGTGGAAAAGACGTGGAAAACTGAAGAACAGGACACTCAAAAATTTTTATCAATTTCCTTTTGTTACATTTCATCGTACCGCTAAGAGGCATGAAAAAGGAGCGACTCTTCGTAAAAAACATTAAGAAGAAGAAAAAAAGAAAGAAAAGAAGGAAGGAAGGAAGAGTCTCGATGGGGACAAAAGGGATAGATTTAATACGACAAAAAGAGCTCGTTGGACCGTAATTCTTTCATCCCACAAATCAATGGGGTCCGATTACGTCGGTCTAGAAGTTTCGTATGAAAAAAGAAAAGGAAAGGAAAGAAAAGGAAAGGAAAAGAAAAAGAGGAAAAGAAAATATAAAAATCGAGATAACTTTCTAAGGTCTTAGTTGCTTAAAGAAGAAGTAGTAAAAGTAAAAAAGAAAAGAAAGATAATTCGAAGGACATTAATTTCTAAGCTTTATGCACTTCTTATTAGAATCACTTTCTTTTTCTTTCTCTATATTCTTTCTCTCTCTCTTTCCTTCTCGTCTTCTTTTTCTTAGGTAATAGTATATAGAATCAAACAAACGGGCGCCAGCTGCCACGAAAAATATGACTCTATTTTCCCTTTCTCCCAGGATTTTATTTGCACGTGCGCGAAAGACGTTACCGGACTAGCGAACGGTGAATGGTTTTTAGTTTGTAAATTCGTCACATCCATGATCATCCCCTTTCTTCTTTTCTTTTCTCTTTCATTCTAACTTTTTTATGCATATGTAGGTATATATAGCATTTATAATAATATTGTTACATTTCAGTTCTATTATTATCGTCATACATTTCTTTACAGCTTTGTAACAATGTAATAGTAATGAACTTAGAACTACATAGCACACTATATCTTATCATCAACAAATATTTGTTTTGCTCCTCTCTCCTTCCTTATTTTTCTTAACGTTCCAAGGCTTTCCTAAAACTTTAATAGATAGTGTTCTCATCTCGTTACTGCATGCTCTCGCGTTTACTTATAACGTTCGTTTAAAATTCAAGTACGTTGGTATTACATATATACACGCTTACATACTTTAGTAAGTATAAGAACTTTGCCTTGATGTTTTGAAATTCCTTTCTGCTACGTTTTCAGCATAAATATGTTGAAATAAAACTTTAATATGTAATTAAATTCATTAACGTGGTTTTTATGTAGTTACGGTCGTCACTTTTGTTATACAATCACCATATTCATAAAAGTAATATTAATTACAAGCAAAACAGTAGAAATATATTTTTTGTATATGCTTTGCATACTTACGTATGTGTATGTGAATTACCAAACAATAACGCACATTATGAGGGCGTAATACATATACACATACATATTGTATTAAATCTTTTTAGCTTAATTTTTTAAAGATTTTTATCTATTTATATATAAAACTCAAAATTATTGAAATGGTCTTAATCAATTAAGCGAATGAACCATATAAAAAGCTAGCAGATCATATCTAGAATAATGAAGCATTTCTATACGATGGAATTTAATTTAAAACGGTGCTCCTTTTTGAATAGCATGCCTCCGAGCATCAGAAATGAAAAATTCGCGTGCACTATAAATTTGGCTGCTGCAAAGATCTTCACGTTTATTCGAACAATAGCCGAGAAAATGAGCATGCAAGCTATGAGTGAATTGTACGAAAAAATGTGACTCAGACACGGACGAATAATAACGTAGAATGAATAATTACTTGTGTCTGGTATCACGAAGCAACCCGGGCTAACTTTACTCCGTGTACTTCGGCCGGTACAACGGAATCGCGTAATTATCAACGTCCGTGAAAGAAAATTCCACGTAGAGTTATTTCGCTTAAATAAAAAAAATAAATACTACAAAAAAAGGAAATATGAAAATATATCGCGCTAAGTCATATGCTTAAATTAATATTAGTTTTTTAATATGTCGTCTCTCATATCATTGTTCTTCTCTTCCTTCTGAAATAAATGGAACCAGTTCTTTGAAGAGTAAAGAAAAATATAAAAAAAAGATATGAAGTAGTTGAAAATATTCATCGAGAGAAATAGTTCACACAAATTTTAATTAATTTTACATAAACTTGATTTCGACGTTCAAATTCGGAGACCTTTCCTCTTACATTCAATAAAGCTCATGTATAGGATAACATTAATGCTCCGGGAATTCAATACGTTCCTTCATATTCAATACAAATATATCGGGCGTGAATAATTATATTGTAAACTATGAAGACTCTGCCTTTTATATTTCTCTTTCTTTCTCTCTTTTTCTTCTTTTTAAAATTTTTCTATTATTTTTTCTCTTACTTAAAAGTAACCTCTCAATGTGGAAACGAAATAATAGAGCAATTTGTTTAAAATTTAAGTTCAGCAAAGCCATCTTCTTGAGCTTACTTTTTGCCAATGTATTTAATATTACGTATTAGCAATCTCGATTTCAATTAAAGAATTTATTCCTATTTACTTATGTTAATAAAATGAAAAAAAGTCAACACGAATGCAGTAAATACACCGAAGAAAAGAACGGATTTCTTTGAACCACGGCGCATTGCTTTCGTACGAATACTACTGCGCTGGAAAGCTCGAAACGGTAACACACCACCGTAAATTTTTCTCCTTTTTTCTTGTTCTTCTCCCTTCTTTCTCATTTTTCAGCAAATCTGTCGGGCATAGTTTCATCCGGCGAAACGTATTAATTTAATAAACGAGCACACTTCGCGATTGCTAAAGTTTCTATGCTCGGTTTAAGCGGTGCCTTCGATCACCACAGCTGGTCAGCACACAAAGCAACGATGCTCTGCGTGTTACAACCATACATGAAAGAAAAGATAGCATTCCCCCGAAACAAATCCATTTTCCCGAAACGTACACAGCGTACGCTTTCAAAAATAAAATACAGCTATCGCGGTCAGTATTTGCTCGTGATATAAACGAGCGTTAAAGCTTTATCCTGGCTTTATGATGAGCAATGCTATTCAATGTCGCGTTGAAAAATTGTTTTTCTAGCGAGCTTACCATAACATTCATCGTTTAAACTTCATACTTTTGATGTTTTCCAAAAAAATATGAAAAAAAAAATTTACATTTTAACGATGTTCTTAAGAAAAGTAATTTCTACCAAATCCTACAAAAGATTCTAACCTATTTTTTGTTTTTAAATAATAATTAAATTTACGCCAATAAACGTTAAATTGATAAAATCATTAAAACCATTACGCGATATGTTATTTAGGTTACTCGATAAAAAAAAGAGGACGAAAGAGTAATCTTTGAAATGTAAGTCAAATTCATGAAAAAATTCTAGTTGATTTTCTTTTAGAAGAGAAAGGAAATAGATAAAGTACGTGAAAGGAGAAGCTAACCTCGAAGGTGATTCTCCGCGGTCGATATCTCGATGCCGACGTCGGTTACCCCGTCGGTCTTTCCGTAAATCTACGATTCACTAGTCTCTGTTTGCTTCCCTCTCGTTTCTTTTCTCTTTCTCATTTTCTCCCTTTCTCTCTCTCTCTCTCTCTATCTACTTTTCTATCACCCTTTTAACCCCCTCTTTGGAGCAAAGTACTGAGGTTTATACGATCACAGTGGCTAGATCAGTATCTCGCTCGAGAGTTTGAGTGCAGTCAATTAGAGATTCTCTTTCGAGTAGGAAGATGGACAGATGAAAGGAATAAATTATTTTTCTTACTAAGATATATCTTTTGCAATAAACTCGAGGCGAGAAAGAGAAAATAGAAAAGAGTCTCGTCAAGTCCGTGAGAAAGTTCGATTTTTCGAGGACAGGTTTATACGAGCTGGATATAAATATAATCAGTTTAAAAACTCTTTAGAAACTCTTTAGAAACTCTTTAGAATTTATACAATTATATTTATTGGACAGAATTATGGGTAAAGTAGCAAAATAAATTATACCTCTTTATAATTTCAAAGAAAAATGTTAATGACGTTTTTATACAAACGACCGTATAATGTAATATAAACGTTAAGCTATGAAAATGAAAAATAAGAAAACAGTTAAAATGAGAGAGAGAGAGAGAGAGAGATTCTTTGGGAGGAAAGATGATGTTAGGAAATTGGGAGAGAGTAGGTATGGAGAACCTAAGAGCACTTCTAAATCAGGAAAATCTAAGGTATCGTTCATGGCGTTCACCTGTGGTAATGGCCACATAAAGTGTCCAGAGTTATTCGGCCGTGCTACGCTACCTTGAAAGATGCACGCGCTTATAAGAGCTTTCGTCTCTACGTTCACCCAAACTCGCTTCTTATAATATTGATAAAGCAATTCGTATAATATCGCCTGTGTACGATCCGACGGATAGAAATCAGTTGGGCGTGGTCCATTGTTCTTACCAACTGATATGATTCATCATCGCGAGAACTCATTAACGATAACTTATTATTCTTGTTAATCGTCTTACCATCCTTTTTAAATCACAAACCAAGAACAAACGATATAACACGAATCGAATAAAAAGAAGAAGAAAGAAAAGAAAGCTGAAAATAGGACGAGTGTCAAGGTTCACTTACATCGATTTCTAGCTCATTCGATAAGTTAACGATTACATAACAAGCGTATCAGGAAGCATCGAAGTTAGTCCACTTGGCTAAGTCTCAAGCGCATCCTCTGTTTCCTGCTTCCTTCCATCATAGTCAAGAATAGTCCTATTCCGATAGTTCGTACTCGACCAAACAACACGTTCGTCGAGACGAATGTTTGATATAAACTCTTCACTTGGGCAAAGTCGGTCTGGACATCCTCGAACAACTTAGTCGAGGATACTCGGACCATCCTGTGTGTAAATGTTGCTTGGATCTTTCGAAAACAGCACAGCGAGTTGTCGTAATAAACTTCTTCCATCCGTTAGACATACTCGTGGAAAGAAAACATCCACGATTTAGAGAGAAAAGAAAAACGTTCCATCTCTTGTTCGTTCAAATATGTAAGAGGATTTGTTGGTGGGCGGGGGAGAGAAGAGAGAGGAGGAAGAAAAAAAAGAAAAGAAGGAAAATATTATTTATCGAGTAGGTATCGATATCGATCGGTCGATCGATCGATCGTACGAACGAAACATAAACAACACGTCGAAACTCGTATTCTTTACTACTTAGCTTACGACGAATTATGGAACGTACTCTAAAAACGAATGAACGCGATCGGTCATCGGTCGAGAAACAAAGAAATAATTAGTGAGATCGTTAGGCTTCATTATTTTCTGTAATTTCACTTATCGACTCGACGATCCAAAGGTGGATGCCCAAGACGGAACCGAGGGTAAGACTTCGCATAGCACGAATTAACCATTATAAGCGGCGCGAGAAAGAGAAGGTTAAAGAGAACGAGATAAAGAGAGAAAAGAGAGAAAGAGATGGAGAGAACGCGCAAAGCGGGATATCGGATCATTTGTAAAGCGGCAACGCCCGATAAATCTCCATCCTTTCATTACTATAAATTCCCGAGTGTTAAGCATTTTTGCTCCTCCACACTCGACCGGTTGGACGGCCTGCGATAAATGTTATATAGGTATATAAAATTCAGGCTGTGCATCCGCACGGCTATGTTGTATATAATCACAATTAGCGTCCTATTAGGCACCGAATGTGCCTCCTTATTTATGCCCTGCATTAACATACCTTTATATAACCTCTGTGTAAACTTATATCATTTCCATCATTCCTCTCTCTTCCCAAATTTTCTTTCTTTCTTTCTTTCTTTATCTCTCTCTCTCTCTCTTTGTCCTCGTCTCTTTCCATCCTCATCTGCTTCGTCCTTTCTGACCCGAAACGTCGTTATCCTCTACTGCAATCCGCTGATCTTTCTTTCGGTTTTCGTCGATCAGCTAAGAAATTACAATTATACTCGATCATTCGTGTTTCCTTTTCCTTCTTCCTTATCATTCCAAAGAACCGTTATCGTTCGCAACATTACTTCGAATCATTCTCCCCTACTTCTTTTATTATTTGATTTCCTCAACTGATTCGACGAGATATAAATGGTTATAACGTTCATCAAAATTTCAACAAATAAAATTCTAATATCGCTTAAATTGTTATGTCCTACTGCGAATACGTTTAAAAATAATTATAAAAATGTATAAAGAAACATTACTCGAAAGTAATAGTAATAAGATAACATTTTCATTACAATCAAAAACGTTTCGTGATTTCACAACAACACGATACCTTTCCTCTATTGTCGAGAAAATAATTTATTATGGGACGTTACTTTTCTCAACGAAGTATACGAACAGACAAAGAGAGAAAGAGAGAGATAGAATGATACAGAGTATATCTGCAATGTCGGCTTTCATCGATGCTATAAATATAGGATCATGTCCCGTTATTTACAGGCGCTTTGCGCCATTATACAATACTGCGTCGACCGTATCTACGTGCAGCCGCCGCGAATTCGGACCGACTAGATGGCTCGACGTAAATATTCCAATCGTAATTGAATATATACGATATTTTTCCTTCATATATCGAGACACAATGTACCATAATATGTGAATATAACTAAAGGAACAACAAAATTCATCTTCGCGTATGTTCGTGTATCTTCGTGTATCTTTGCGTTGTATTAAATTATTCATGAATCTATCTAAAACTCCTGAAAATGTAATTATATAGAATAGATAATGAAACACAGGAAAAATGTTCTAACGATAATAATAAGCATTAATCAATTTCTAACTATAAGGACGAACTCGAATCCAACACTTGAGTTATAAAAATAATTTAAGATACAGTATTTACAAATATATACATAGAATATAATATATCAAGTTGGAATGCTATGAATTAATAGTAAAAGAAAAATCATTGAATTCGTCAGAATTCATGCAAAGAAAAATACTCTCCTTCGTTTCGTTTTCTCTTAACAAGAAAGAAAAAAAACGTTTGAGTGGCTCGATTTATCCTCTCTTCTATCTCATACTGTTAGATTACTATTTGATAAGATAAAAAATATCAAAGAGAGAGCAGTACTTTTTGGTCGAGTTTTTTAAAATAGTCTGGATAATGTTTGACAAAGACAAATATCACGGAAGACGTTTTGATTTTGATTAGGTCAGATCTTGCTGAAAGAAATCGTTTATTCCGTCGTTCTCTCTCATGTAACCTTTATGTATTCCATGTACCTAGTTACGTTAAATGTGCATATAGTATATATCTACGTTGAAGAAGAAGTACTCGGTAAGAAAAGACGTTGAAGATGATAAAGAAAAGGAGAAGAGAGAAGAGGCGGAGGAGGACCATAAGGAATAATGAAAATCATTGGAGTGGCCTTCATCGTGCGCGAAGGTACACGTAAGAAGAAAGCATTCGCTGAGCGGAATCTTGGGGCTTGGCAAGCGGTCCGAGGTCAGGGCCTCGCTCGTGGTGTATCGTGAGGACCTCAGCAGGGTGTCCCGATGCTTTTCTCTGTATTAATAACATGGTCCAGCCACCACCAACTATAGATTAAAGAAAATAATCATCATAATCGTGCGTAATACGTTAGCGATTTCACGTACTACATTCGTCTCGCTGAGAGGAAACAAACGATCCACGAAGAAGAACCAAGCTGAGAAGGTATTATTAAAACATCGTAATAGTAAATAACCCTGAAACTTGAGTAAAAACTAATTCTTCTTCTAATTGAAAAACGGATCTTCGAACGGTATATATTAATACTATAAATACATAATTTTTTTTAGAAATATATATTTTAACTATATATATTAAGTAAATATTAAAGAATTTTTATGATAAACTAAATAGTTTCATATGTGTAACATTTTACGAAGCATATTAAACATCTTGTAATTCTGCGACAATATGCGTAGATATATTTAAAAGTATAATTACTTTTATGTTTTACGAAAATGAAAATTACGTTAGAGTTTCATGCAGTATTTATTTGTATATAAATATGTATATTTTTAAATAAATTAAGTAATTGAATAATAAATTAGAAGAAAAGTATAATTTTCTCGACGATGTATTTCTTTGTACAAGTTTTAACAAAATGTGTTTTTAATTAAATGTATCATCGTGAGAAAAATTTACATTGTCGCATGAAATTTTCGAAAATGATCGTTTGAGAACGCCAAATATCCAATTTGTAGTCCTTTATTTATCAGTAGAAATTCGAACCTCGTGAACGTACATTTTTTTTTCTCTCATGAAATTCGAGACAAGTCGGGAGAAGCCGCGAATCATGGACTATCAAATAACCACAGAAATCGCGAACACCACTGGCAGAATTTGTCTGGATTCCCTGGGGTAATTATGCCATTACGATGGATGAATGTAACAAATAATTCGACTACCGCGTGGAAATTGCTATAACATGATTATCCCATCGAACGTGAATTCTCACAAGCACAGTGTAGCTAAAATGTAATAAATGAAAATTTGAATAACGATATATTTTTAATAAAAGTCTAATATAATCAATATTTATGATATATTCCTATTACCGTTATTTATATACGGATTACTTAACGAATTAAAAATAAATTACAAAAAACGTTCGAAGTACAAGAATCTAATCTTTATGAGAATTAAAATGATTTTTCATAAAAACATCTCACGATTATAGTTTATGTTCACATTCTGTATAATAAAATCATATTTATACCTATATATTTTCTGCTATATGAATAAATACCTATCTCTCAATATCTCTCATATTTCAGTAGAACACGTTCTACACGGGATAAGTTCAGGCACGTAGTTTGTTAAAAGCACAGAAGCCGGTATACGTGGATATCGTTAACAGGACGCGTACATGCAAATCATGCGCGGAATTAATTTTTCGCATGCTGCGTTTCACAAAGAAGAAGGAGTAAGAGGAAAAGACAGAAATAGAAGGAGGAACAGTAGACGGAAGAAGAGGAGAAAGAGGAGGAGGAGGAGGATAAGGCGGATAAGGAAGGGGCTGGAGGTACCCTCGGTACGAGACGGAGAGACGTTCACGCGCACACATTGGGAAATACTCGGGCAAACCAACGACCACGACTATGCGCACGATTGATTACCGACGTGATCGTCATACCGTGCTGAATCCGCGACATTCTCGCCGACCTTGGTCAAGGCTTGAGTCGCGTGCTCGAGAGCCATCCTCCAACCACATCGACTAATCTCTGGAATTCCGCGAGTCTAGATCGCCTTGCGGCTCCTCTCTCTCTCTCTCTCTCTCTCCCTCCCTCTCTCTCTCTCTATCTATCTATCTATCTGTATCTCTCTTTCTCATCCTCCTTCTCTACCTCCAATCCCTTAGACTGCTTCATATCCACAAGGCAAATCACGCGAACATGCTAATTAAATCAACGTCTGTTGTCTTAAAAAATTACTATCAGGATGATTTACCTTACTATGTGATTTAATTATTTTCAACATGAAAAATTATAATAACGATCGCGTGTTAGTGTCACGAAATTACAGGAAAAGTTCCATCATTAACATCAGCCAATAATAATAAGTTGAAATTAATTTCAAAGTATGTTTTAAAATGTTGTGGTAATGATATGAAGTCGATAATAAGAAACACGTTTTGCGGTGTCTCTTCGTAAGGCATCGAACGTGCACATAGGAAATCTTCGAAGGGATTGGTATCCAATAATATCGATCCTATCTTTACGCGTTCCTCGTCTCTCATACGTGTGAGATCTTATAGAACGCTTACGCGCGGGTAATGGCTTCGCAAGTAGATAACGTAAGAAGCTTCCTTCCTTCCTTCCTTCCTCCCTTTTCTCTTCCATCAGATCGTGCGCACGTTTTCAATAATTCATTTTCCGGAAGACATACCGGTAATAAAGTAAGTTATTTCGAGCGGGTGCAAGTCTCGGATAGGACGCGTGACGTTCGTTTTCTCGTAGAATTACTCTTACTTCTTCGTACCGTCCTCTTTATCCTCCCCCACCTACTTTTACCCCGTCCATCTCTTACATTGGCGTCCTTATACGATTCGAGCTACACGTCACAGACTTTTGTTATGTATTTATGTGCATATTCACCTATTTGTCGAGAAATTCCAATGCCGTGTTGACTCTAGACTCCTCACGACTCGCCCCGATCCCCGTTACATGCACAATCCTTGAGCATCGACCCCGAAGAGGAAAGCTTGGCCCACACCTACACTCTTACCAAACGCATACATATATAAATAAACACGTACGGAACTTATACTTCCTGTGTATTCGAATTTACCTCACGTGACTCACGTACGTAGCTTCGGATACATAACCGATGTGATCGCAATTTTTCCTCTGAAACCTTTCTCCTCTTCTTTCTCCCTTTTCCTCCAAGAGAACATACGCGATTTCTATCCGTAAACTCTCATAACCGATCTACCGAACCATCCGTATTTACTCGGATTAATCTCCGTCATTGCAGTTCGAAATATCCATAGAGTTAAGACGAACGTTGCTCAGTTTCCCTTCGCATATATGAGGATATGTTGAACTTCCAGTGACTCACTATTCGTGACTATAATATAAGAGAATTCTAATAACAAACGTATGTCGAAGAATATTTTATGGAATGACAAAACAGAGAAAATTAATGCACTTATGGATAAGAATAAAAAGCTTTTATCCTCGACAATTTTAGATCTGTGTAATTTCGTTAATGAATGTAATCAATTAAGATAGCGTGTCAAATTCCGTTGAACATATTTTTCCTTAGGACAAATCCTCTTTTCTCTCCTCTTAACCTCACAAGACGTTTTCCATTTAGCACGGTTAAGAGGTTTATCGCACGATTCAGAGAGAATGTACGATAAATTATTTACAAACGTTCAGCTCGCTACTATTCGTAACGCAACAAAATGCTTTTCACTCCGCGGTTAACAGAGCTTCCGGATAATCAAACAATACAACGTTTCTGTCGCTATAATTAAACGGTATGCGATGTTAATTAACCGTAACGAATTCCGTGATTCCAATTGGCCGAGCTGTAATTTTAGCGCGTCAGCGAGAACAAGAGTGCTTCTTCAAAGTTAACGTTTCCATTGTTTAGCTTTATATTTATCGACCTATGTGTACTATATTCAAATACGAATCTAATAAATTCATGAACATCGTAAAATTACATTGGTTGCGACCATGCCAAGATATTACATTATCTGTCAAAAATTGCTAAATCGATCTGTTTTTATTGCTCTAGTTTTTTTCTAATTTATCACGAAAAAAGATGTTAAAATAGAGTACATTTTATCCTGTTACGATGACAGATTCTATAGATTTTAATTAATTGCTGTTTACGATTCACGAAAGTTCATTGCGGTCGGATTATGTATTTTACGACAACCACCATTGAATGAATTGAAAATGAATTCAAATACATACATGAATATATGTATAATATTTGTATTGGTAAACATTTTAATAGCTCCATGCATTCATTTGATTTACTGCATTCCTCTGATTGTTGCACAGAGAAATAATAATTTCGTGCTAAATATTTCTAGATAATCATAATCTACCGATGTATATTGCTACGCTACTCGTTATTAATATTTTTAATTTTGCAAAATAATAGATTGTGGTACAATAAATAATTGTTGCTTCAATAATAACAAACTTTAATGTTAACTCACCAAATATTTGCAAAACTTATTAACAAGTCCTAAGTCATTGATTCAAGTCTTGTTTTTATTCGAAGATCGTTAAAATTACTAATGCATTGCTAAGAAAATTTTTTATGCAATCTAGAAATTTTGAAACTAATCTAAAATACACATTGCGATATATATATATTTTTATTACTTTCATACTAGACGTTAAAGATGTCTTAATGCATATATATATATATTAAGTATAACCATTTTATGTTTCAGATGCTTTCATTAATTATGGGTAAAACAGAGAAAAGAAAATATGTCTAATATGAAACAAGGAACTATATTTTTAACAGAAAACAATTTATTTACGTTGAAAAAGTCGAGACGCGTTTGTATATTAGAAAAGAAAAAAAAAACTCGAGTGTTTGAAAAATAAATCAAAAGAAAAGAGCGGTTACTAGCCGAGATGTAATTGATTATGAATCATTGTGAAATAAATCCGACACTTGATCATATTTTAAAATCCTTTCAGTTTTATGGATGCAACGAAAGTTATTCCTGTGAATTATGAACACGTACATATAGTGTCTGGTTAAAAAATTCTACAACGCTACGAATACCTATTAGATTTTTTATCGAAAATTATTGATATATTTTTAATACCAAACCTACTATGTGCGGTCAAATGTTAAAAAGGTTAAAAATTATGGTCAGCTTACGTTTAGATGTACTTTGTCCTCATATCCATAAGTGCTGGTATCCAAATATATATATATATATATATCACTTTTCGGCACTACACACACTCGCTCACATATGCATATCACTTGCATAAGAAAGAATACACGTACACGCGACGCGAAATAAATCACATATTTAAATAATATCGTTGTTATACCTTCCAACGCTTGAAGAAGACTAACGATTATTATGAAAGATAGTTACGAATACATACGACATGTACCGAACATACACGAAGGTCAATATCAAATCTCGAAATGACAACGTTCGGTTGTCGACATCGGCCGAGGAGCGATGGAGAGAGGCGAACGTAAACAAAATATTAAACGCTCAACTAAGCCGGTAGTTAGGGAATGTTTTTCAGTGGTTATTTCATATATAACGAATTTCTTAGAATTCTCAAAAGTAGGTCAACGATACAAACGTTGGTCAGCTGTACAGAAAAATAGTAATAATCCTGTACGTATTGAATGTATTTAGAGAAAGATAGACAAAGGATAGGCACCTTGGAATTCCAAGAAATTCGTTATATATGAAATACACAGAAAAACATTCCTTAACTATCGGCTTAGTTGAGCGTTCAATGTTTTGTTTATGTTCGATAATCTCCGTCGCTCTTCGGCCGGTGTCGACAACCGAACGTTGTCATTTCGTCGTTAGATTTAATATTGACCTTCGTATATGTTCGGTACATGTCGTATGTATTCGTAACTATTTTTCATAATAATCGTTAGTCTTCTTCGAGCGTCGGAAGGTGTAACAAGGATATTAAGAATATGACATTTATTTCGCGTCGCGTGTGAGTGTACTCTTCCTATGCAAGTGAGGTGCATATGTGAGTGAGTGTATATAGTGCATATATGGATTATGCAACATTGGATATAAGGACAAAGTACATCTAAACGTAAGCTGACCATAATTTTTAACCTTTTTAACATTTGACCGCACATAGTAGGTTTGGTATTAAAAATATATCAATAATTTTCAATAAAAAATCTAATAGGTATTCGTAACGTTGTAGAATTTTTTAACCAGACACTATATGTACGCGTTCATAATTCACAGGAATAACTTTCGTTCCATCCATAAAACTGAAAGGATTTTAAAATATGATCAAGTGTAGGATTTATTTCACAATGACTCATAATCAATTACATCTCGGCTAGTAACCACTCTTTTCTTTTGATTTATTTTTCAAACACTCGAGTTTTTTTTTCTTTTCTAATATACAAACGCGTCTCAACTTTTTCAACGTAAATAAATTGTTTTCTGTTAAAAATATAGTTCCTTGTTTCATATCAGACACTTTTTCTTTTCTCTGTTTTACCCATAATTAATGAAAGCATCTGAAACATAAAATGGTTATACTTAATATATATATCCGTCGCGATCGCCTCCTCCCGCCAACACACACGACCGCACTCGACTCTTTTCCGTTCGGTCAGTAAGATAATATTGTTTTTCGTTAATTATATAATTCTAAAAATTAAATATTTTTTTATTAAATAGTCAAGTCATTAACACATTGTATACAGGGCACGTACTACTTTTATGCAGAACACGTTTTTCGTATATTATCTGCAGGATACATTTTATCACTATATTATTAGGGTTTACTTACAAAAACATACTTTGAACGTTTTACTGTATAAAATATTATTATTACCATAGTTTAAAATAGTTAAAAATAAAATTTTGTGAAATTCTATTGGATTTCAGTCAAGTCAAAAATAGCCCGCATACAATGTATTAAGACAAATAATTTAGTGTCTATCGATTTATTAAACATTTTCAATGAAACAAATATTTATAACACAGTCATCCTGTATACAGAACTGCATGCTGTTAAAATATTCGTAAAATCAAGTTCGTGAGACACATATGCGTGTGTTTGTATAAATGCCGTGAAAAAAAACAGTCTCCTGAAAACTAATCTGTTTAATGATAATGATAATGGTAATACTGGTAAAAAAAATTTGTCATTTTGAAAAAACGACGTTATGGATGAGGGATGAATATATATTCCAGCATATAGTAACATTATATGATCCACGACTACGAACGTGTATTACCACATAGATACATCTACCAACCTACATACTCATACAATTTCGATATAATCGCTCAGCCAGGCTTTGAAAGGCTACTGCAAATTAAATTTTACAATCGACGATCAGAATATCCGTATCAGTCGGCGTTCGTACTCGATGGCATCAATCAAAATGTCATTTGATAATATCGACTCACGTCAATCTACTGCTCATATCCAATTCAGTAATCGAGTTTCAATAATTTGCTAGGAGATCTTAAAAAGAACGCACACGGTGAATGTTTTAAAAATTAAAGAAAAATTATCACATTAATTAACTTACAATTAGTTGAAATATAATTAGTAAAAAATATAATTAGTTAAAAAAAAAATACTGCAATTATAAATGATAATTGATACGAAAATTTTATGATCAAGTATTCTTAATTCTAATCAAAAAATGTGTCAGTGTGATTTTTTGCCAAATTTCTAATTCGATATTATTCAGTATTAATGAAACAATAGGAAATGTTCCCCCAAGATTTACCGATTACAAATTACACGACGGTCGATCCCTTAATGGTACCCGTGTGCGTCCTTTCGTCCTCTCTCGAGATGTATTTATGAATCAATACAAAATATGGCCTTATTAAATCACCTATGCCGCTCCCATCGAGGCTTTAACTATGTAAACTCGACTCATGGTGCATTTAGAGAGTCACAATTAATGTGTTCTCCTACAAAGTCGGGGCATCGTCGTCCTTCACGCGTAACATTCGATACAATCCGATCGATAAATCGAAGAGAAAGAGAAAAAGAGAGAGAAAAAGAATGAACTATTCACGCAGATTCTTCTTCTATTATGTTTTCTTTCTTGTTTCTTTGTTTGCAGCCCGAATATGTTTAAATATCGATTTGAACAAAAAATTGAAAATGGAATAAAATCAATAATGGGGAGTAGTAGAATATTTACATAATAAGAACCTACCTTTTTCGCCCCAGACCCGGTTTAAAAATATTTGTAAAATCGTTACGAATATTAACGAATATTTTCGTAACAAAATCCATCATCCAGCGTGCATATCGACCGCGTAGGTATACCATACACATATTTTCCAAGCAACGGTTAATTAATACCTAACCACGAGAAACGAGCAGTTCGATTATTTTGATACCCATAGAGAGACTCGTTCGCGTTCGTTACGAATATTCTACTTTAATTCGTTTATTACAATAACGTACATTGCACGTAATTAATACGTTAAAAATCAAGATCTCCCGCGCTTTTCTCGCACGTATCATTTTGACTATATCTATAATATTAACGAGCTTTCTTTTTATTTTTAATCAAAAACTATCCATTAAAGCATTTGATATTTTATTTTTATTCGTCGATTTCATTAGTCTACGGTACGTTAATAACGAACAAGATACAAGAATTGGGATTCTATATAGTCCGAATCCCATTAGATTTATCTGAATATATGAATATCCTGTCGATACAAAGATGCATAATTTTTATAAAGATGTCAACCAATCTGTATTATAACAAGCTCAATGTAAATTTCGAAACAATAGGAATATATTCATACCGAATTATACGTCGTCACGTCTATTCGTTAATGAGAATATTCGTATTCCAAACCATAATATGACCTACTGAAACTAGTTCTATTGACATCATATAATATTGCATGTAGTCGTAGTTCCAATGTATTTTCGATGTCAACGATAATTAAATCAGAAATGAGAATGTTACCGGGCAAGCGTATCGTGAGAGCTTTCGCGATAGAAATCGAAGATTTCTATATTTATCGATGCATATAAATCAAAAGGCTAACTTCCACGTCGTACGGATATAATAAGAGGTGACGACAATCCGGCAACAATGTCTATATATAACATTTGCCAGATAAATAAATTAATCAATACGACGAAGTCATCGATTCGGAACGAAACACCACCGAACACCGAAGCGAAATCATTTTAGAAACCCGTTCTAAGCGTGTAATAACTTCGATGGAATAGTACAAGCGCTTGTGCCTGATCGTGCCACTTTATCATAAGTACCAACGATCAGTAATGTTCGTATGAAAGGTGATTCAGCTTGGATAGATTTATGTTATTATGCAAAATTATTTTATCAAAGTTACTGTACAGTGTTCAAGTTGGCATACCTATATGTTGAATCGACAAGTGTATCTATTTAATTTCGAATATATAGAGACACATATACATATATATTAGCAAATAGAGGTATATAAGAAAGAAGAAGAAGATAAGAATACAAGAAAGATGCGTCCGATGACAACTGCAACGTTGCGAGAAAATAATAAAAGAAGGTAAAAGAAGAGAGAATGAGAAAGTGGAAAATCCTTAGAGACTGCACCTTGGCAAGGTTTTGCGTCAGGGCCAATTGCCAGAAATCGGCGGCTGCCGAGCAACGTCAAAGTCGACTCTCTCGAAATCACAAGCAGGGATGTAGGGATGCTAGAAAAAGAAAAGAAGAAGGAAAAGAGATGAGGCAACACGGCGAAACAGGAAAAAATAAACAACTCGAAGGACGGGCTGTCGCCTTGGGGCACGATAGAAAAGAGAGCATAAGAGATCCAGAGAAAGAGAAAAAGAGAAAGGAAAAGACCGAAAAGAGTCTACACTTGTTCGACTTATTTTTCTTCTTTCTCTCTTCCACTTCTTTTCCTAACCTCGTCTCTACCTTTTTTCTTATCCCTTTTTCTTGCTTTATTCAAATGTAACAAGCTCGAAAGGAAAACGCATTTTCCTTCGTCTACTTTGCTCACTGAACTTAAGTAAATGCCGCGAGCTAGATACGAAGCGATGGAGAAAGACAGAGAGAAAAAGAAAATAAGCGCATATTTGAGTAGGCATCGAAGATGCCTTTCGTAAGAAAATCTAAAACGTTAGAATCTTGTATAAGTATAGGTATACATATCGATATTCGAGACGCGTTAAATTTTCTCTTGGGCGATAAAAAATATACCAATAGATCGTCTTTGTCGACCTCATTCCTTTGAAAACAATACGAAAGCAAGGAAGCTTTTCTCTCTAAACTTGGAAAAAGATCTTAAAATTGTTTAGTGAACAAAATTCTGCTTTCTTTTCTCCTCATCATGATACGAAAATCTTTAAAGTTTCTTTCCAGTTCGTTTGTTCGAAACGTTGTCTAACGTTACTTACCTCAGATCGATCGATCCACAAGGAACGATACAACAGTTTATCCGATGGATATAGAAATATCCGTGAGTGAAATGGAGCAACGAAAACCCTGGCAGCTCGTGATTATCAAAACAAACAGGCAGTTATGCCGAGGGATTTGCATATTAGATCGTAAGCTTCCCGGATTACACCTAATTTCAAGCGAAACTGATTTCCCTACGAACATAGGTATTACACTTATTGGTTCTAAAATTGAATCAAAGATGCATGATAATTTATTTTATTAGCTAAATACAAAATAGTGACACAATTATATTCCGATAATCATACTGCAAAATTTATTCTCTTTGTGTTCAATAACATTAACCAAGTTAAATGCAAATGCACTTTATTAGAGACCAACGCTTCATTTCTCAGGCTTTATTTTAAAAATATTTCTTTTTTTCTTTTCTTAGTATCATAAATGTAATAATTTATTCTTATGTATCTCTTTTTAAGAAGATGAATTAAAATAACAATATTTATTGATAATTATTTAATAATATCATTGATTGTAACGATGATTTTTGTCCTCTTATATATTTTATCACTTATCATTTTCTATTATCTGATTATATATCTTAAAAATCATGAATAATTCGAAAGCTCTGAATTTTCATATCGATGATATATACCTAGCGCACATAGAACATCCTCGTGTAAAGAAGCACGTAATCGTAGGTAGGACGATGTAATATTCAACGGCCATCGGGCCGCTATGACGCCTATAAACTACCGTGTAAAACCCGAACGATTTATTTTCCTCGCTCGTGCGTCGGTACTAACGGGACACGAGCCACGCTTAACCAATCACGATTGGCTACCGTGTAGCGTAATTTTCTACTACAGGCAGCAACGAAAAAAAAAACAAATGAAATAAAATAAAAAAAGAATGAAAGAAGAAACAAGGGTTACAAAAAAAAAGCTATTAAAAACATGAAAAGGAACAACAAAAAGATGAACATAAAGACGAGCCATATTTATTTCAGATTTTTTGCCATATACGCGATTGACCACCTGCATACCGCAACTACTACCACTATCCACCTTTGCATTCGCTTTTCTCTCCTCTTTTCACTCTCCAATCCATCTCGTTGCGACGCGTTATAAACGTGTATAATATTTATCTTTGCTTTGCACACACTTTTCCATTTACGTGTTTTTCTCACAAAACTACGTTGTTATTGTACCACCGTCAATTGCCATGAATACGTCCGAGTATGATCGAAGAGAAAAATCAAAAATATTTTTGAAGAATTTTTCGATAAAATATCAATGTCTCTCGTTAGATATCAACCGAGATTTAGATTCTTTTATATTAAAAATTATTCAACTAACTTTTAAAATAACAACTATGATTTTATTATATTTCAAAATGTAAACTACAAATAATTTTTTATTTTGCTAACAGTTTCAAATAGCTAAATTTGAATTAACTATATATCTTCATATTTTCATTGATATCGCTTTTATTTGTTATTTGTTATTTGTTATTCATTATTCGTTTTTCGTTTTCGTTATTCGTTATTTGTTATTCGTTATTCGTTATACGTTTCGTTTCATCATGTCGTGCATATCGTAACAATCGTAACGAGTCGATTATTCCTTCAAATTAAATTTATTGTCAAAACATAAAATTTTGAAATATTTTTTTATACAATTAAAAGCACATTAGTTGATTTTTTAATAATTAAAATATTATCGAAATACTAAACTATTCCAAATAAAACATTCTTAATGCTATAAATAAATTCCTACGTAGAATCACTATTAACTTAATAAAATATCTTATCTCTAATAATCACTTATTGTTGAAAATAAAAAATAAAAGAATAGATTTAAAAAAATCTAAAAGCTAATGATTTAAAAATGAATCCAGCGAAATATTCAACAAAGATGAAACCTTGATTTACTCCTGAAAAAAAATAATAACCAAGAAAAAAACGATACGTTTTCCTTACTTTCTTCGTCTCTTTAGTTCGTTCGTGTGAGATTTTTGTAAGAATAAACAGCAAGAAGTCGATGTTAACGCCATTCGGCCCCTTCTTTCGTGTCCTTTGCACGACTTTTTGCCGGCACGCTGTGGCGAGATCACGTAGCCTTTTTCGCACAGTAAAGGCGACTAACAAGTATAAATGGAATGAGAAAAGAGAAGACGCGATAAAGAAAGAAAGAAACAGATAAAGGTAGACAGAAATAAATAGAAAGAGAGGGAAAGAGAGAGAGATAGAGAGAGAGAGAGAGAGAAGTTCGCAGTGGTGGCTGTCATTCTGTTTACGGACTCTACGCTTACTAACTAGAGCGGAAGCCGGGTGGCCGCCATTGTGTAGCTGAGACTGCCTTACCCCGTGGTCCTCCAGATTAAGACACCGTTCATTGCATGTTCTTGTCCACGCGCCTTACTTTTCTTTCCAGTCGTTGTGCCCTTGCAATTCTCTCTTTTTTCTTCTTCTTATACTTCGTTTTCTTCGTATACTCGTCACTCTCACTCGTATATGTTTCTCTTGTTTGCCTAGATTTCTTCTCATCCTTTTCTTCTTCCTCCACCTCCTCCTCTTCTTTTTCGTCTTCTTTTTCTTCGATTCTCGTCCTACCTAAAAAAGGTAACAGGTGCTGAACGGTGGCTGTGTGTATCATTTCTCTTCCCTTCTCTCTCATTTCTTCTTCTTCTTCTTATTCTTTTTCTTCTACCTCATTCTCCCTTCTTTCATCCTTTTTGATCTTCCTCTCGTGCACATCGGACAATGTTAATTTATTGCAAATACACACGATCAACTCGCGAATCGAACCACCAGGAGTATCCTATGTTTCTATATCGTAAATAGTTCGAACAATGGTGCACCAAGCCGCCACTAACTTCTTCTATATTCTTGACAAGCAGCCATACAGTATAACAACTTCTTCCTTCTCTGCATTTTTGCGATTTCATCTTTGGTATAGCATGTACACGATAAGCTATTTCATCTTACAATATTGGATTCATAATGATCCTATCTTTAAACGAAACTTTAATTACTTAAATTTCAATAGATATCTCTATTTTCTTCATCTACCAAACCATTCTCTTTCACACTCTTTCTTTACCTATTTGCTTGAGAATCGCTACAAGTTAATACTAATTGAGCTAATGAAAATATCTTAATTAAAATTTATTAACTTTGTTACGAAATAGTCAAGAAATCCCGTACGTTTATTAAGAAAATTTGAAATATAACCGGGAAGCATATCCAATGCCGTTCCCGGGATCTACTTGCTTAAAATTAAAGCTTTCATAATTATATTGAAAAGTATGCTACCTGCTTGCCTATTACCTATATTTGAAAACAGCAAACATATACACCCACACATTCATTTCATAGTTCCTACACATACCACCGAAGTGCAAAAGTCTAAACTAGAAAGTATGCCCTGGGATACTTTTGACACACTACTTCAACCACGTGTTTTCTAAACTTACATGCTAACAAGAGTTCGTTTTAAATGCTGTAATCGACTGTTAAAGCTATTGATTATTGTATAAATGGCTAAATCAAAAATACAAGTATACACTAATATATGTGTATACTAGTAATGTACTTATCCCATTCGATAATCATGTAAACAACTTTCAAAACCAAAACTGTCATAGATGATATCAAACCAGTCTAACGATATCTTCGATATCTTTTTATTTAATATGTTTTTAGATAAATGCTACTAACCGGATGTCGTTACTAGTTCAAAATATTAATAAAAAAATGCTTTCCTAATTTTTACTTCTTTCAGATAAACCTTCTGTTAGATCTAGAAATGTATGTACACGCACATGCGCATAAAATAAGATCTCCTTCTAGTAGCGCATGTGTAACGAGGATAATATTCGAAATAAATATAATTTATTCGTTCCAATAATCATGTAAATAACTTTCGGAAAAAAAAACTTTAATACCTGACATCGAGCCAGTCTAACAGTGGATTTCAAATACGACATACATCGAACATATTCCGAGCTTTTAGATTATAATATACATTACCTTTATTAATTTAACAATTATTTTAGTCTAATCTACTACTGTAGTACTCTTTATTTATCTTTTAGATTATTTAAACACATATATATATATACATTTATTTAAACATTACATACTTTTTAACTTACTTTGAATATAAAATAATTTCAATATCTTTTTACTTTATACTTTTTGAGATAAACGCTATGAACCGTATGTCGATACTAGACCAAAATATTAATTTAAAAATGCCTTAATAATTTTTACTTCTTTCAGATAAATATTCTGTTAGATTTAGACGTGTAGGCANGCACATGCGCATAGAATAAGATTTCTTAGAAGTGGTGTAAGTATAACGAGAATAATATTCGAAATTAATAGAATTAATCCCCTCCGATAATCATGTAAACAACTTTCGAAAAAAAAACTTTAATAGCTTATTTCAAACCAGTCTAACAGTGGACTTCGAGGAGGAAGGTACGCATAACTTATACTTATTACATTTAAATAATAATATTCATTTTCTATAATAATTTAATAATTATTTAGCATAAGTCTACTACTCTTATGAATGCTTCTTATATTTAAGAAATTTCTAATTCGTATACTTTGATTTAAACATTACATTATTTCTAACGTAATTCAAAATATGAAATAATTTCGATATATTTTTATTTTATATATTTTCAAATTTAAATTAAATCATCGTTGTTATTTAAATTCTACTCGAATTCACTCCTCGTTTTTATTTAGTCATTTTGTATTCACACTTTCTTCTATTTTATCGATAATTATTTTTAATTCCTTTCAAATGTTACGCTTATGCTGAGGCCATGTAAAATTATTCTCAAAAAATGATTCTTCGTCAGATATTTTGTTCGAATGTTGCAGTCTTCAAGATTTTTACATCTCTCATGGGTCTTCGGAAGCAGTTACCTCCTAGTGGTTAGATCCGGGCACTGGTATATTACTTTCCATATAATGTTTATCATATTTTATATGCTGTACATTCCATGGCAAGTAAAATCCAGCCAAAGACCGTTTACCAAAAATATTTTAATTGTAATTAATTTCTTCTAACTTTCCAATTAATATTTGTTTTCATTCCTTTCTCTAATTTCTTCCCCTAATTTCTTCTATTCATTTTATCTATAGAAACTTATTATTTTATAATGTTTTTTATTGTATTTTATATTTTTACAGCTATCAGGAAATATTTTAATGTTATTGAAATTTAATTTTTCTTTTACTTTGTTTCAGGAAAAGATTAATTTTAAAGTACGTATAAAGATTAATTTTTAAATAACTTTTATATATATTTACTATACTTTTTTATTTCCTGCTAAATGGTAACCACGATCGATAAGGAGATTTGTACTCGATGCATTTTCTTCCACCAGGGTTGCATCCGGATTACAAAATAATATTAATAATTAAAGTATTAATATAAATAATACATAAATACAATCCATTTCCATTCTTATTTATATTTCCCATTCTAATATTAAACCATGTTTTAATATCGTATCAAACACCTATTTCTATTTTGACTCTCTACTTCATTCATTGAAACTATTTATTCTAAAATGTTTTTTAATAACTTTTATATTTTTACAGGTATCACGTTGTATAATCAAAAATTATATTAACTTAATTTTTATTTTATCTTATTTGATGATTTGATTAATTTTAATACTTATCCTAGACTCGTTTCTAAAACTAATCTAATTGGTACATCACAGATGGGAGAGGTATATTTTACACAAATTTGTACTCCAATAAGTGGTAGACGCATTGTGGGGAAATTGTTCCTCCTTAAAGTTCATATTTTGTACATACCTGTCTCTGAAATAAAATATGCTTTTAGGGAAAAGGCTGGTATAACGCTTCGTTTACTAGTTTCTAGAAATCCTTAGATCTGCTTTACCTACGTAGAACTGTTATCTTAATTACTTGTTACCTGTTTTACGAAGTTTCACGATTACATCTTCCGGTAATAAAATAATTGATCTTGAAAAAAGGGATGCAGATAGGTGTATGCATACGTAGTCAACAAACTTGCTATGGGCCTTGAAGAACGTTGTTTCGAGTGGCGTCTAATAAACCCGATTCACGGCAGTCGTGAGAGGGAGGACGCGTTGCGTACATCGAGTAACGCAAACGATAAAAATCTAAGCCCCCCAGGGTTACCCCGTCGTGAATTATAATAATTTATGTACGACCGAGTCGTGTCTGCTGAGAAGTACGAGAAAGAGAAAGAAAGATAAAGAAAGAGAAAAAGAAAAAGAGACCGGTACTTTGTGCAGGAAGCACGCTTACGCAGCAAAATTCGGTGTAAAATAGAATACGCGTCGTGTTTATGGCACATTATATCGCGATGTCTACCATAAAATTAAAGGCCATTTGTCTGGAGGAGAGAACTCGCTTAACGATTTTGAAAATCAGGTTCGTACGAGCGTGTAATTCGATGCACTACCATTAGGAAGGTATACTCGAAATCAAAAACTATAAACGTCTACTATCTATGCGTCTAATTCAACGTCTTTGATAATCGCATATTCACTTTTTACTACAATTCATATCGATTGGCAATGATTGTACTCGTAAGAAATAGCTTCTTCCTTTTTTTCTTTCTCTTCCTTCTTCTGTACTTCTTTATCACTTTTACTCACATACACCCATGCACACACAATATTTCGTTTTATTACGCTCCGACATATTTACTATACGTCACATTTGGCAATGCTCGTGGACAGATGCGCAAAGACCGTAAAGAATGCGTGCCATTGCCTTTCTCGTGTACGAAAAAGTGTGTTTGATCGATGAAGTACGTCGTGAAAAATAGGAGGAACGAAAGAGAAAGGAGAAAAAAAAAGAAAAAAAAAGATATAAAAAAAGAGGGCATCGCCTCCCGCGCAATTACGCACTCGAATCCATCATCGATCTTCATTAACCAAAGAGAGAACGGAAAATAGTTGGTTAAAGAGCATTGAACGAGTCTCTCTCTCTCTCTGTCTCTATCTCTGTCTTTCTCTCTCTCTCTCTCTCTCTCTCTCTCTCTCTCTCTCTTTCTTTCGCTCTTTAATTAAAAACTTAAACAATTATTCACCGGTATCTTTTTCTTCCTCTATCTTCCTCTCGGACAGATTTTCTTTCTCACTTTCGCATGCGGACGTAATTAAAAATCTTCAGAGTGGCTCAAAAAAAAGAAGAAAAAAAAGGGATGAAAGCAAAAGAGAGAGAGAGAGAGAGAGAGAGAGAGAGAGAGACGAAAAATAAAAAGAAAAAGATAGAAGAAGAAAGAAAGTGGCGGAAGAAAAACGTGGTGGGTTAACGAGCGATATTCCGTGCCGGTAAGATAAATTAAGCGACGGGAACAATGCTGCGGTGGAAAGCTACGGATAGTTTGCGATAGCTCGAACGCGCGTGTACCGTTTTAGCGGTAAGAAAAAGGAAGGATAAGAACGTCCTTCGGTAATGCACGTTCAGGACATTATTGGAACCGATCGTTCGATTCGCTTATCGTTCGTATGTACATACGTTAAGTACGTACGTGTACAACGATATCCAGTTAGTGCTTTAATTCGACACGTGTGCGTGCGTGTGTACGTACGTACGTAAGTGCGTGCTCGCGACCGTGCGCACATCGTTGTAAAGAATTTAGAAAGTAAGTATATGTATGTAACGTGCGGAATAGGTTCCGTCGTTGTCGTTGATATTACATCGTCGTAAGTATGTATGCGAGAAACTGGCCAGAGATAAAGGTCCGAACGTCGGCCACTTCAAACGCAAAAGCAATCGTTAATCGATGGCCGACGTTAATAAATAAATTTCTCCATGTAGATAGGAGTCGGGTTACGCTCTCATTCTAACGGTCGACTATTTAAGAATTAACGAACTCGACGGTTTTAGATCGTTTTCGATTATATATTTAAGATTAGTACTTTGTCGTAGTATTACATACTAATGCCTAATATGAAAATATTTCTTTCACGGTCTTAGACTTGTTCTATTTCGAAACACGTACATATGTAATACATTTAAAGGAAAAAATTTCTTCTAATACATCAAGACATTTAACACGTACATACATATCTATGAAAAATATATTCCTCGTACCGTTTCAAGAAATTTTTTGCATATTTCAAGTAATAATTGATTACCTTGACAAATCGTACGATAAATTTTATAAGTCAGTGTAATATCACTTTACCTCGATCATCATTATCGAGTCGAACGATCGAAATTTTTTCATTCGTAAAAGCACATCTCAAAGTGTAAGGAGAAGAACGAAAAAAGATCAAGAACAGGATTTTTTCCCGAGGCAAAAGAGGAGAAGAAGAAGGAGAAGAAGAAGAAGAAGAAGAAGAAGAAGAAGAAGAAAAAGCAAGCAAAGGTTCGTTCGACGGGATACGCATTTTCGAAAGAGAAAGAGAAGGGTTTGGCCGCGATTACTTTCTTGGACTGTACCGTGGTCAAAAACCTACGCTCGACATCTATATTTATAAGGCATCGCCCGACGAAGCCCCCTCGATCCTTTGTAATTAAAATAATAAGATTAATGTTTCGCGCGCTAGCGCGCAAATTGAGCATTTATACATATGTAGCTGTCAGTCCGCGGGACATAATGACTTTTCGTATAGTACACGACCTAAAATACGATCTTCCTCGCGCGTTACTTTATTTCGGACCGTTGAACGAACACTAGAAAGAGAAAGAAAAAGAAGACGTAGAAATAATTATTTTATATGGGCATTAAAAGCCTTCTATTGATAAAATATAAAGCTATAATCAATATTACATCTTACGCGTTTATAATCAAATGTTTAGAGAATGAGTATATTTAGAAAATTGTTCGAAAGAAATTTTAATCAATAAAATAGTCTCTCAGTCAACGCCAATGAAAAAATATAAAAAATATTCATCAAAAAAAAAGAAAATCTTCAGAAATCATCAAAAATGCATAAGGGAAAGTAAAGAAAACAGGAAGATAGAAAGAAAGATATGGCGAGATAGAAAGAGAATACAGATTGTAGAAAGTCTTGTGAAGAGTATGAAAGAAGGAAAAAGAAAATTTCGTAAAAGAACAGGGGCAGAAAGTAGTCAAAATGTAAAATAGTTTGGCGATAATAAAACAACTAGCGGGAGACGAATTTTCCTGATTCCGATGTTCGGCCGACTTACGAAAATCGATAAATCGAATTTATGCGCGGGCCAAGAACTTTTATCCGCGACTGTTCGAATAGGAGGATAAAGGGGAGTAACAGGAGAAGGGAAAGGGAAGTAGAAGGAGGTAGAGACCACAATGCATGCATAAAAGGTTTCGAGAAGCACCTAATCGAAATGCAAGGTTCATTCGAGCGCAGACCCAGCGCGATCGCACGAATCGGATGGGTAATCGAAAAAACTTTCAAACCCTTTTTATCCATCTTTCGTGGCGCGGCGAAGGTTGTTCGTTAGGTATCATTTGCATTCCTTCCTGAGCTCGTATTAGCTACGTTCAAAGTGTGCCTGATCTAATTAGTCGTCGGTCTTAACGGATCGTTAAAAACTGCCATCGGTAGGTCATCGTGTTAAATGGCAAGCGCTAACTTTTAACGATCGAATTCAGACGAAAAGACAAGAAAGACGAGACGTAAATCTTTTCGTGAGAAAAAGATTATTCTTATAATGAAGATAAAAAGCGGCCATAGAAACTGATTAGCAAGTTTCTTGATTTTCGAGTTGATCTCGATTTGTAATAAATATCTATAATAGTTTTGTTTCGATCGATTATTAGTTGTTACATGTTATTTCATTTTCATTATTCTATCGCGTGTGGTCGTGATTAGAGTACATTAAAGAGGAAAACAGAAGAGAGTATAAGAAAAATGTTTTCGGAAATGAGTAACTCGATCGTAGGGAGTCGGGTGCGGTTTACGAAACAATTCGAGCTCAATTTGCGGTTTCGACGTGGGCAGTCAGGGCTGAGAAACGCATTAAGGACAGTCTCCTACCGAAAGCCTGCTCGTACCTCCGCGAACACATTCTTTTCGGCATCTCTACTGACATATTTAGGCGGGGCCACCATGTAACCGAGTGAAAACACTCGGAGACATCTTGATCCTGGAATCTGGAACGATCCAAAAGAGATTCTTAGACTCTCTCGAAAGTAAGGCGTTTATTTTAAAGGTACTCTTCCTCCTTCTTATACCGCCCCCTCCCCTTCTCCCACCTGACGATATAGAAACCACCATGATCATCAAAGAACAAAGGTGCTCGCTATTGGCAAACAGGATATTTGTCGACCGTGGCAAGGCAAGCGCAAAATCTTTTCCACGCTGCGTGTAAGTCGGACGAAACTTTTTTTCCCCTGGCACTTTATGGCATCCGGCGGCATGGGTCGGAAGGGCCCGTTCTCTTGGCATATAATATCCTGTTGGTTAGAAGAATAGGCCACGCACTCGAGGACCGAAGTGCTATTGTTCTAAAAGCCGAGCTCGTCTCTTAAAGTACGACCCGGCAATGCGGGCAACTCTCTTTCTTTTTCTCTTTCTCTCTCTGTTTTTCTCTTTTAAGCAGAAAGAAAGAAAGAGAGAGAGAGAGGGTAAGAAAAGTGTCGAAATCTTGAAAGCGTCGAAGAAGCCGTGAGAACGTCTAAGAGGTTGCACGGAAGCTCGGAATAGAAATTTCGTCGTGTAAAATCACGAGGGTGCTCCGATCGTTCGCGAAACTCAACGAAAATCGTCGATGATACGGAAGAACGTTTCAGGTTTATCGCTTAAGATCGTGATCGTTTTCTATACGTGACTCTACTTCGAAACGAGCTAGTTGCATGTTCTCGTTGCGATCTACTGCTAGATTCGACTGTCTATTCTTTCGTAAAAAAAATAACGTATAGTTGATAATAAACATTTATTTTGGATTTTTCGTTGATATATAATATACTAACTATTTAAGAAAAGGATTGAATTTTTATGAATAAAATAAAATGAAAATAATGTTAAAAATCAAAATAAACTTATTAAATATAATAAATGTTAATTGTTTCTTAATTGATCTGACGTTATGCGTTAACGCGATGAAATATATCGTACTAAGAAGAAAAAAAGACATAACTGCGAGGTTTTTTGTCGCACAGTAAACTCAACGATATCCCGTTATGCCAGATCGTCCTATCTGCCAGCACCTTCCTATCTTACACAAGCAGGTGCATCGTAAAAGTATTTCTAACAACTCCAACTTAACCGCGGACGCTTTTATAGTGTCCGTAGTCACGATACCAGATACGACCAATTTCCGAGAGTAAGTCGAGGTAGTGGAAGATCGTCGACAGGTAACCTCGATTGGTTGCAAAAACTTAGTAAAGAACTTTTCACCGAAACTGGCTTCGTTTAAAATCATCCATTCATCTTTGATCCTTTTCTATTTCTTTTCATTATGTATTTATGTACAAAAAAGAAATAACACCGTCTCAATTTAACGGGAAATCTTTAGCTCGATGAAGAATTTATCGGAACTAACACAAAATATACTTAACAAGATAAAAAATATATTTTCAATAGGCTAATAAAGAAAAAGAAGAGTATAACGACAGGATAAAGTTCTTTTAAAGAAAAGTAAATTGTAATAAAATAGACGTTTATCTTATCGATGATGCGTGAGAAAAGAAACGATCGAAAAATATCGGAGAAAATATTAGGCATAAGACACACTATAGAAGAATGGACTTTGACGTAGGTGAATGCCACAGTTTAGAGATTAAACCAGTAAACTGCAAGTACCCATAAAAGCGATAAACGGCTTCCCCTCATCTCGAAGGCGCCGGGACGTCAGTTTAATGACTGGAATAATTTTACTTGTGACCTGGCCGCGACCGAGCAGCAGGGAACCGGTTTTGCTACCGCAATACGTCAATAATGCAGAACCTCGCCTTCGAAGACGACGAAATATGAGACGTTATGGAGCATGCTGCTGTGAAGAAAGACAAAATGAACATGATTTTCGGAAATAAATGACACATCGAAATAGGAAATACTTATACGATAGCACACAGGGTATTATGCTATCTACATGTGTGTAGATAATCCTAGGATACATTTTATATAAATACATTAACATTTTGACATAATTACACGTACTTGTATTTATATAGATCCACTTATACAAATACACTATTTTGAATAAAAATATAATCTACAGTATTTCTGAATTAAAATGATATTTCTTAGCATTTCGAAGGGTTCAATATAACTGATTCAATGAGACTGCACTGACTTCTCGTCTTAAAAATCTCTTTTTAACTATTCTTTGATCATAAATTAATGTTGTATCAAAATTATTACGAAGGATACACGTGTAGCCGCAAACTTTTGAACACCATAACAGAAAAAGCTTTTGTTCCACGACTTGGTGTTCGGAGATAAAAGGGAAAGCAGAGTTCCGTTATAGAACTTACGGTACAACCGACGAGGGAGTGATTCCCTATGAAAAAATAAATCGAATGTATGGAGTAAAATCTATAGAAGCAAAAAAAACAAAGAGATAGACTCCATTTTCAAGAAAAATGATCATAGAAATTGCCAGGATGCTCGTCGACTGCCAATAAAGATTCGATTGGATGGCAAGACCGAACCCCAGTCTCGATTATTTTAGATTACATCAGGATTTTCGATGTAAACCTAACTTAAATTACCCTGATATCTACGACCCGTTTCTATCTTTCACCCATTCGGTTATTTTTAGTATTATGTCTTTCTTCAAGAAAATAAATATCGCTTATAAAGGAACATTCCATTTTAAGAGAACTATTATCGAGAATAAGAACTTCTCGATGGTAAAATTATTACCGTATTTTCTCAGCCAAAGAAATCAATTTTCTCGAGTATAATTGTTCGATCAATAGAATCCCACGATTAAGGAATAAAAAATATAAAGGTACTTCTTCCAAAACGCTAAAGTATTTTCTCGTATACGAGATGCATTCAAATTCTAGAATCCCCTAATTTTATATAAAAAATTAACAACAAAATATAACATCAAGAAGATATAACTATTGTTATTTTTTAATATGATCATCCTGCAAATTTTACATAACATCGATTTTAGGATCGCATAGCCGTTGTGAATGATTCTTTAGAAATCTCTTTTGGTTATTAGAAAATGACTGGTGCAAAAGCACTACGAGTGGTAAATGAGCGTAGCGTTCGTAGTTACTAATTTCATAATCGTGCTATTTTCAAAACAGCGATTTTCCAATAGACAATATAGAGTTGTAAAGAATTCTTCATAGTTTCCATGCAATTATGATGTCTACGCTGTAAAAAGTTTATACTTATGTTGAGAAATGACACTAATCTCAGTTTTCTAGAGTAAGCAATTTTTAAAAGAAGAGTTTAAAGAAAAATTAAAAGACCATAGAAGTTGAATATATTTCATAACACCAAGACAGTAAAGTTGCTTGCCATAAAGCAAATCAATCAATTATGAATATTTTTCAGAACGAAGATGGAACTCGATAAATTAGGTAATATCGGTTCGCTAAGAAATCGTTAATTTACTAAGAAAAAAAAGAACAAGAATAGTAACTTCTTAATTGCTTTAGTTCAAAACTGTAGCTTTGACCGATTACTAGGAAATATGTATTACTTCTCTCACTCTCTCCTTCATTTCTATTTGTGCATATAAACATAGATCAGCATATACAGGGTAATCTTAATGAGCAAATTGAACTACAACCCTGTTTTAACATTTTGGTATATATGTAATAAACAAAGTACACATCCATACTTGGATTAACACAAAATCTACAATATTTCTTAAAGTGTTCATTTTTCTTTTATAATGTGTAATAATATAAAAATATGTATTTTCGTAAAAGAAAAAGTTACTCTTAATTCAACTTAAGAAGTACATGAAATAATAGCTAGTAAAAATTTATTCATTGAGCAATCTATTCCTTATTTTTTCAGTCATTAAAATCATCCGGTATAAAATCACCCGTCTTTCTCTAACCTCTATTATATTGGACGAACTACATTCTGATATGAAACGTAATACGGATACTCAAACAACAAGAACATATATTTACATACATCGACAGATCCAACATTAATGTACAAATCTATCATAGAAGATATCGATATTGCCGACTAAATCATTTGCATGGCCTCGGAATAGGGTTGCACTGAGGCTAGAAAGTTGTGTTAGCTATTCGCTACCGATAGCTCGTTGCAACCAATCGTTGCACCACACTCACTCGTGTAGCTTGCCCCGTGGATCGCGTATCGCATCGAGTTTACCAAGTAGCAATTGCCGCTCATTTGTCAGCCGCCTCACTGAAATATCACGCATGAAATGGACGCCGTTACCTATACCAGTGATCCTCGATTCGATACTACCTTGATGGTCTACGTTCTTCTCCTCTTTCTCTTATTCCTATTCCTCTCACTTTACCCATACTCAATCCCCATCAGATCCCATAATGTTTGGAAACGTATCTAGAGTCTAGGTCTCTCCTATATGTTACTTTTTTTTTTAAATTATCCATCTAAAAGATATATTGGACTGAACTACGTAAGTAATTTGGTTGTATTCGACTACCATTTGTTTTAACCAGAGTTATCTCTCATTTTATATTTGATTAATATCGTTCAATAAGAGCTGAATAATATGATTAGAATGGTATTATCAATTATTAGAAATATCGGAAACATTTTTTGGTTCTATTATAATATTTAGAATGAAAATTATTAACCAGTTAACTATGTCGCTCCGTTTTGAAAGTGCACCTTTCGCACCTTTTGTGTGTTACGAAAATCGATTGATGACGAGTATAATCGTCAAGCACAGAGTAAATGACGCTGTTAAAATATTGCATCAAAAAGATAGGTTTATTTTATAAAATTGCTTATTTTATTACTTATTTTGGTTAATTTTATTATTTATTTTTTCACTTCTCAATGACGAGTATACTCGTTAAACACAGCTAACTGGTTAAAATAGTAAGTATATTTAATCAGTGACATGATAAAAACTTAAAAATTCTAAAAATTCATATACGAAAAGACTTTTTTTAGTGTTCATAATATCAGATAAGCCATAATGAATCATTTTATTCGAAATAAAACATATTTCTTACATTTTTATTCCCATTCAAGTTTTCATTTTAAAATTCTGCAAAGCAGATTTCTTCAAAGAAAGTTACACGAAGTGATAATAGTAGAGGAAAACAATAAGAACGATATTACATTTCAGTGGTTTTCTTATTGTAACTTTGTCGTCAAGTTTACTATCCATCAAAATATATCTAATGCCGTGAAAAATTCGAAACATTTAGGGAACGATAAAATACAGATAGATGACAAAAAGTTGCCAAAAGAGTTTGAGGTTTGTCAACTATTTATTTCTTTTTTTTCACTTCGTTCCATCACATTTTACATCACGCTATCATTCGTTTATTCTTCTTCATTACTGGCCATTTCAACAGCGTACTTTATTTTTCTTATTGCTCTTTAGCTATTACGTGTGTATCTCAAGTGCCCTTTAAATTTGGAGTCCACTTTTGCCAAGTCCTTACCGAACTCAAATCCGTAGGCAATTCTTCATAGCACTTGAGGTTGAAGAGCAGCTCGAAGGATTTACCATCGTAACTCAAAGTATAGTGTAAGTGAGGGATGAAGAAGAAGAGACGGAGAAAGATGAAATGAAAGAAAGATAATGAGAGAGAGAGAGAGAGAGAGGGAGAAGAAACTAGGAAAGTAGAATGTTCAATAGAGAATATATATAGATGGAAAACAGTGAAGAACCATTAAAATGTTTTCAACTATAAGTCGTTCTTGAATATTCTTTATGCGTGTGAATACGTATATACATATCAAATAAGTATTGCTTCATTATAGCGATGTTAACAAAGCACAGGCTAACACCAAAGAGAAAAGATATTGAAAATAAACGTCGAACTTAAGACTAAAGATAATGAAGACAGAAAATTCGTGGCACGGTGCGACATGAGCCGTTGTTAATGAGAGAATTCTCGGGATCATCGGCACCGTTTTAAAAGCGATACCAACGAGGTAGCATCGCTGGTAAAACGAGCTTTTAAAATCGGTAGCTTGCTTTCATTCCTTCATGCTCAGGTAAGAACACAGTGATGGCATTTCGTTCAATGGAATTCCAACGTCGGATTCTCCGCCGGCAATTTGCCAGTTGCATTCGAATTTCGTGAATTCCTAGCCCGTGTATCGGTCCGAGCTCCATAGTCGATAGGAACAAAAACAACTGCATAGGTGCATGGACCACCCCATGTAACCACGTTAGTGTTCACTTTGCTCTCACGTGCCTCTTCTTTTCTCCTTATTTTTTTTTTAATTTCTTAATCTTTTCTTTATTCTTTCAAAATCCACGAAAATTAACATCAATCTTTTCATCCGTGATAAAATAATGTAGATATGATGGTATCATAAAATATAATTCAACTTAATTAAATTAAAATAATATCTGGTTATAACTCTAATCTCTCGAAAGACAAGAATATCAAGAGACCACATTAATCTTCTAATCGATATACTTTCAAATATACGTTTTGACGTATTTCTAATAATTTCAACTTAGATTCGGTAGCTCGTAAAATGCTACGACAAAATTACTTCTCGTAAGATTCTAGCTACGTGTACAGAAAATCGATTTCCGTTCTCATTATCATTATCATTACAATTCGTTAAAGCTTGATGCATCTCCATTTACTTGAGATTGGAATTATATGACATTATCTAACGAACGACTCTTACTTGCAATTAAAGATTCATCTTAAGTAACGTGCCGATATAGTGTGCTTGAATTTCGCTATAATTCACTACCTACGATATAAAGAAGATTTCATTTATCGACTTTGTTTTAAGCAAAGCCCTTGTTTAACTTTAAGGGTCGTCAATCTTTTTTAAATATATTTCGGAATCAATTTTCCAAGTTAGAAATAAAAGAAAATAAATGCTAAGTACCATATGAAATTGCATACTTTAAGGATTGTTGCGTATCTATGATACTGTTACCGGTGGTACGTGCAAATACCTACAGGTCATAGAAAAAGATCTGTAACTTTCCTTTGAGGGCTCTCAAACATCGTCGTTCCAATACACGGATAATCAACAGCATCAATTCGTCGGAAACCAATTCAAAATTATACCTCACTACGAATTCCTCTACGACACTCTCTCTCTATCTTTCTCTTTCTCCTCTCCTCTCCTTTTCTTCATCCCTTTACAAGTAACGTTGGACAGTATACGAGCAACGTTGGACAGTATACGAGCAAATACCCTCGTAAAGTGCTTCAACTGATCGATAGTTCGCTTCGTTTGATCCAATTCCAATCAGGACTTTGCTCGCGAACTACAATTCGAACGGGTGTTCATCAAGTAAAGAGTATGAAGAGAGATCGAAGTACCGCGGAGCAAACAACGCTTCGGTGATGAAATTTGGACACTTTCGATTTTGCACACTTCGAATTCAATTAGTTCTCATCTCGTAGTTTTCAACTCGTTTTTTTGTGATTCGATTTCGCAATGATCAAACGAAACGTTAAAAGTCTGTCATTAGGAATATACATCCAGAAGAACTGAACGTCGTTAAAGCAAGGGTTAAATAAATTTGAATTCATTAAAAAAAGGAAAAAAACACTTCTCATATAAAAATACATATGCACATATGAGCTGTTTATAGGCGAAATAAACTATCTCTACATTTATTATTTTTTTTTAATTTCAGTATCAAAAAATATAATTGATACTTAACATTTTTATTTAAAATCAACTTTCTTAATATTTAGACTGAATAAACACTTTGTTGGTCCGTTGAATCATAAATTAGATAACAATGTATATAACTTTATTAGTTTTATTTACTTTTTATTTTGTGGGATTAATCAATTTAACAAAAGATAGCCTTTCCGTATATGAATAATTTCTGTCTCGTATAATATTATTTGTCGATGGGTGTTATAATACTAAATTTACATTTAGTAAATGATATTACAAAAAAATCACGGTACATAAACTATAAGTTAAAACTTTCAGCTTTATTTTTCTTTTTGAATTTAGATGAAGGATAAGAGAGAGAGAGAGAGAGAGAATAAAAAGAGATATTGAAAAGAAAAATAGAAATAAGAGAATAGATGAAGTTGACCATCGTTCGATCTACGAGTACAATTTGGAAAATACGTCGATTCTTTAGCAAACGTAGCCGATCGATCTTCTGCCTCGTTTAATCCATTTCCAATCGAAACTTTGATCGCTAACAGCAATCCGTCGCGACGAACTCATCGATGACATCGAGCAACAGTGGTGCCGCTCGTATATCACTCCAGGGCGACGCTTTTAGTCGAAAAATGAACGACGAAATACATCGTCGGAGTTGTCCGATCGTAGCGTTTAGCAGAAAAACACGCTCGTACGTTCTCGGATCATAAACAGCGACTCCGAGCCGATCTAGTCGAGGGATCTTTCATCGGGTTCAATCGGGTCGTCGTTTTACGGATCAACGATATTCGAGGGAAGACATGTAGGAAGTAGGAATTGTTACGTCAGCGCGATCTCAACGGATTTTCACAAGCTATTTCCGTACCTAGTTCGTTTTAAAGATCTTTCAAAATTCAAGAAAAATGTATCATAGCCTCGAAAAATATATATCTATCTTTTACATTGATCGCTATAATCGTTACACATATGTGACAAATTAAAAAAATATCTCTATATTCACATTTATTTGATTCTTATCGTACACAAATATAACAAATTTTGTAGAAATTCGAAACAAAAATACAGTCTGCGGTATAAATTGATCAAAATTTGATCTTATTTATCAAAGAATTAATAAAACGGCAGTTCTAGGTTAACTTATTTAAACTACCAGCATTGCAGAAGAAAAAGAAAAGAAAGAAAAGAAAGAAAAGATATGATTAACATTGTCGTCATATATGTATATATCATAACGGGTACCAGCGTACTACAGATGCAAGCAGAGTCTATGCAGAGACACGCATGTGAAGGTTTTGGCTCGAGGCAGGAATACGTGAATTCGAAGGGATCACCTCCCACCCTATCACGCCGGTCGTGGACGAGTAGGTACGCGTGTACACGCACTCGGCGTACCAAGTCGGAAGGATTATGATACGCGTGTCAAATTTGGACGGGGCTCGGAGAGACCGCCCACGCGGCCAAGAGCGAGAAAAAAAGAAGAGGCCATAAAAAAAAGAAGAAGATGAAGGAGAAGAAGAAGAAAGAGAAGAAGAAGAAAAAGAAGAAGAAGAAAAAGAAGAAGAAGAAAAAGAAGAAGAAGAAAGAAGAAGAAGAGCGAAAAGGTCTTTCGCGACCGGGACTCAGCTCCTCGCTTAATTATCGTACCTACGCCAGATACGTGAACGTAAATCATTCGACGATACCTCTAGACGTGTGATGCTTCTCCCATTCTCCACCTTTTTCTATTATTCTTTTTAACTTGGAAGATCTTACGAGAAGACTCAACCCCTTTTTTCGCAAGGAAACTTCCACCCTTTCCCATCCTCTTTCTTCCACCATCACACTTACCAAGCATCTCTTTCCATTTCTTGTATTTCTCTCTCTCTCTCTTTCATACCGGTCCTAAAATATGACGAAGCCTTAGAGTTAATATGGCATTTAATCGGGGATGTGTGGGCACAACATCGTGGCATACCATGACGAAGGGACGCGGTCCTGCACGAACTTGCTCGAACGTAAACGCGAACGCGCCAGTATACCGCGAGCAAGCAAACGCTTACGGCCCTCAAAGCTAATTATGAAATATTGCTGGGCCATTGGCAGACCACCGCCGGGTTATGCTCTTCTCTCTCTCTCTCTCTCTCTCTCTCTCTCTTATTCATCTTGAACAGCGGCGCGTGTGCGTTCTACGTGCGTGACCTCTACAACCCCAAACCCAGTACAGTATCTTCGAGAACGGGACAAGAAGAACCGACGAGAGCTCGAATCTTTATTCTCATTTTTCTTCTTTTCTTTTCTTTTTCTTTTTTACTCTTATTTACTCCCTCCCTCTCTCTTTTTTTCTCTTTTATTTTCTTTTTTCCCACCCTACAGTCAATTGTCCTCAGGAAGGAGAACGACAAAATACGCGGCTGCATATTTTCCTTTTCTACTCTGATCTTCTCGCAACCCTAGCGACCTTCTCCACTTCTTTTCTTCTCCTTCGAGAAAAGAAGCCGCCGAATACTCGTGGGAAGACGCGCCTGTGGAACATCGTAACTCGTTGCAACTCCTTCTTTATGCGATACTTATTGTTAGCTATCTCTTCTTAGGTGTTTGGAAATTTATGAAGAATTCGTATGAAATCGCAACCTACGTGTAATAATTTTCATCGATTTTTAAACTCTCTCTCTCTCTCTTTTTCCTCTATTTCTTTTAATTCTGTTTGAAGAATCCTATCACTATTAATCACAATCGAGGTCATTTTTTTTCCATGTGACTAAGATAACTCGATTTAACCGAGCACACTTAGCATGCCTCTCATGGTCCCTACTTCGATTCTCTTTTATCGTACTGCCGCCATCAGTTCAAATGGGAAGAAAGAGCGAGAATGAAAAGAGAAGTTGCGGAAGTGGCCCTTAATTCGATGGACGCAGCGTGGTGGCGAAGAACGATCGGGAATGTCGCTACGGAATCTCGTTTGCGTGTGCGAATCGCTTCCCAAGGTGGACCGTTTCGCAGAACGAATTTGATTTAACTCGAAACGTACAGCTCGCTCACTCGCTTGCGCTTTATGGTCTCGGCGAACTTTCGAGGATAAAGTCGGATAAGACGGCGGCAATAGTGGTGGCGGTGGTGTTATTGATGGTGGTGGTAGTAGCCGTATTGGTGGTGTTAGCAACGACGCCAGTTGCTCACGAATACTCCTTAATTTGAATTCTCGCCCTCTCTTTTTAGACCATCGGCGTGAAAAGGACGACGCGGTAACGCGAAACGTTATGACTCAAGATAAAAAAAATGTGCTCCTTTTTAAAAGAAAAAGTAGAAAAGCCTATAGAACTTCCACGTACTAGCATAAGTTTCTTAGTACTCGAGAAAGCTTTGAAAATTTAAGAGCAAAAGTGGTCAGGATATTTTCTAAATTCTCATTCGCAACTTATACTATATCTCAAATTTTGGAAACTATTGGGCTGTCTGGAAAATTTATACGGAGTGTCTGTTTGTGGCATCTTTAATAAGCTATTTAATAAGGCTTTCAATATCATTCTTTATTAACTAATATATTTACCATAGATATTATATAATTTATTTAATAGTTTACCATGCTATAATTTCGTTTAAAATTGTAAAGGAAAATTTTTCGGTTGGTTTCCTACATCAATGCACTTTAACCAATACTCGTACTACTTAATGACAAAGCTTGTTAAACAATATAAAATTTGTATTAATTTACGAATGAAACAAAGTTATAGTTCGTCTCAGTTTTTGGATAAGTCATGCATCTAAATAACTTTGAAGACAAATGAACGTGACCATCTTATTTTTACATATAAACTATAAATATCATCACCCTTAGTAGGATTTTATTATTATATTGCAATATAAGTACATTTATTTAATTTTTAACGGTAAAGGAACAATAATGACAACAAATAACTTACAATAGTATAGAAGATTTCTCATAGGTAAAACATATCTATGAATGAGCCAAAAAAGACATAAAGCGGTTCGTTTGTAGTTTGTTCGGCACCGCAGTGAGGTTCACGCGCGGACGGCGCTGTACCGCAAAACCGCAGGTGGCGCGAAATTTTCGGTGAGAAGTATTACTAAGTAATTTGTTCTTTCTCCACTCGAAGGTCTGCGGTAAGATAGACGACTATACAATTCGTTCCATTCTCCTTACTCCGACACAAATGGTTATGAGTAGGAGAGAGATACAATAAAACGATCCGTGTTTCTCGCGCATCCTTTAGGGCCACCATCAACAACGACGACTACGACAGCGACGAGTGGATAATTAAAATGAACCATACTCTACACGCGCGAAATCGTAGATGCCTCAAGTTGCTCGATTACCACATGCCGAAGAATTATAAATTAAATTTAATTCGATATATTTTATATTTTAATTGTTTATTATCTTCCCCTTGAGTAATTATTCATTTTCTATCTATACTTCACATTATATAATTGTTTTTAATTGAAGTAATTATATTCTTTTGATATCACATAACTTTTATTTATAAAAAAAATAATTAACTTTTAAATATTATACATTAGTATTTAAAATGAAATGTCGAAAATAAGAGTCTTCGTAAGATTTTAAAGGATTTAAAATTTTCATTCGCTGCATATCCCTCGTTTATCGATGTCGTACGATGAACGTTACGCTTGTCTTTCGCCTTTAATCGTTTAGAAGTTGGTGGTATGCGAAGGACAAACGTTTCTGAGACACCCGACCGTAGAGAATTTGAATGGGAATATGAAACAGAGATGGTTTTCGAAGAGAAGTGAAATCGTTGAAATACGAAGGAATATGGATAATCCCGGATGGAATGCGCGCCTTGTCTCGATAGAGCTAAACTTCTACTTTTACCAAAGAAAGAGGGAGATTTCGTGTTATATTTACTTGCTTACTAATCCTGTCAAAAGAAACAATCGTTCACAACACTGGATTTAAAAGAATTACTTTAATCACAGTTGTAAATATTCTTAAGTATTTTGTTTTCGAGCGATCAAATTTTATCCTTCTTTTTTTTTCATCCTTTTTATTTTAATGTTCTGTGTGTCCTGTGGTATGTATAAGTTCTAAGCTATTAAAATATGATACCCCGCATCAGTAAAGATTTTCTATCTTTTATCTCTTAATTCATTATAATCACAATTTAATAATTCCACAATCTGATAATAAAAATATATTTAAATAAAATTTCCATACTATACTTAAACTTAATATATTATATTATATTACTTATCATTGCTTTCTTTATTGTTCCTTCTGAACCAAAAGTATAATATACAAGAAAAAATCTGATAAGCTAGAAATTTGACCTAAAATGTTAAAAGGATCGCCTGGTTATACGAACGACTAGCACCTTTTGGGTCCACTCCTTAAAGTTAGTCCGATGACGTTAATCCTCGATAACGGTAGCGAGGACACGAGCTTGGAAATATCCTTTGAGTTTCATCCTCCAGAAGATAACATCGCATATGACGTATCCTTTCAACTTCGTCTGTTACTTTAACGCGAATGATTCAACGACGTGGCGGCTCGAAATAGGGATAAACAAGTTTTTCGGTAACATTCCGAAACATCGTCGTGCAATTAAAATTGAGCTTAAGTCAGGTCTGGTTGACGGTAATCCTCGATAACTACGGTCAGGACACGTCTCGCGACATCGCAAAGGTAATTACGCGCTCAAGATAGAACTCGTTGTATGCGTTATATGCCGATCCTTGTTTTCAGAAACGTCACCAACTTATGCATTTACTTTCTTACTAACAAATCCTACTACGAGTCGTCATTAAAAGTCAACGTAACTTGAGAAGTAAGAAGAACGAATGAACCATCATTGAGAGACTTATTTCAAAGGAACCATGAAATTATTGGGAAGATAATTCGGATTATCAAAGTGTGTCCCTTACAACGACATCGAAACTCATCAAGCTTAAATTCCAATTCTATCGTTTGGAAAGACGGCGTGGTTAGGTATACATTCCTCTGGGCAAAATGTCTGATTATCAGGTCAAAATTCTTGGCAAGATCTTAGCCAGTTTTCACGCAATTATGCTATCAGTGAAACTGGTGAGTTGGAACCAAGGAGAAGAGAAGAGAACTTGTGGTAGCAGGAGTCTCGTAGAGGAGATCGTGTCGTCGGCACTTTCATCTCGATCGACACTGATGCAGGGATAAAGACATAAAACGTAACGGGCGTCCGTGAAGAGAGTGCATAATAGTAGTTTGCGTTGGACCGAGAGAAACGGTTCAAAAGCGGTCCGAGAAAGAAAGGAAGAAAGGATAGAAGGAAAGGCAGGAAGGAAAGAAGGAAGGAAAGAAGGAAGGAAGAAAGGAAGGAAGGAAGGAAGGAAGGAAGAAATGAAAAAAGGAAGAAAGGAAGAAAGAAAGAAAGAGAAAGAGAAGAAGAAGAAGAAGAAGAGAAAGAAAAAGAAAAAGAAAAAGAAGGAAAGAAGAAGGATGAGGAAAAGAGATGGAGTATGAAGAGAAGAAAGAGGAGGAGGAGGAGAAAGAGAAAGGACAGCAAGCCAGCCGGTCGGTTCTCTTCGAACGACAACGCTCAAGACTGACTCGGAACATCCCTGTCTCTTTCTCTCTTCTGGTATCCTCTCTCGATCTCTCTCGCTACGCGGCGAAACGATGTGTGTGGTCCATCGTGGCAGCCGCCAGGGCCGACTCGCTAATAACATCCCCTGCCCTCCGTTCCCGTCGAAGGAGAGCCACTCTCTCGCCCCATGCCGGTGAAGGAAACGGGTAAAAAGGTACCAAAGATTCAGAACCGAGTCCGCAAATCGTCTTCTATGAATGCCTCCTCTCGATCGACGCTCGACGACGCTTGCACGTCGTTTATGCCTCTCTCTTATACTCCTTTCCTATCATCTCTCTCTTTCTTTCTGGCGCACACGCCCTCTCGCACGTTCAACCTTACAAAGCCATCGTTCTTGACTCTTTTCTCTCATTCTCGATCCTCTCTAAATTCTTCAGCAGACCTTCTCTCCTTTACACGCCTTTCTCCTTTTTACAATTCCCTTGAAAAGCTTCGAACGCGCGTCCGCTTGTCGTGCTAGCGAATTTTTCGCATTCTATCGCTTCATTATAAAAGCCGGCCACCAGCAGCCGGCTCCCGGATTCAAGGGGAACGGGAATAGGACGGTACCCCGATACTCCAGCAACGAAGTCGAATCACGCCGTCCTCTTAGAATGTACCAAGAAAGAACCTGTTTTCGGTCCACCTTCTCGTCCTTTTCCACGAGCGGCGTCCCTCTCGTCAAGCAACATCGTCGCGATTTTGCGCTCGTCACTGTCCCCACCGTCCTCGAGATTTTTCGAAAGGAATTAAACTAACTCTTTATACTCATTTACTTCTCTTTTCTTCCTAGCTAAAGAAGATTCCTTTTTATTTCTCTTTATGGAAACAATTTATCGATCCTCAAAGCTAAGTAAGAAAAAGGTTAGAATTATGCGGATGAAAAAGAAAAAAAGATAAAAGAAGAGATAATCGTAGAAGAGTGATCGTTCGATCATTCTGGAATCTCCATCGAAAAATGTATATCTATATGTATACTTATATGTTTACCTACATGTATACTTATATGTATACTTACGATTTACGCGAGATGAATTGTATCACAACTTAAACTTTTACAATCGTGGTTCTTGTTAGGGGTGAATACGAAAAAGAAAAAAAGAACTAGCACGAGGAAAGACGATCAAACGAAGTCAAAAGTCTAAGCCAACGATTTACCATGAAGAGACCCGTGTCGACTTTAGTTTCTAGCTTGTGTTTCTTAAATCCCAAGTTTCCGAGAGTGGACAGGACCCACCGAGAAAAGAAGTAGTACAAGCATCGTGGATTATCTAGTGATTCCTAACAAAGCGTGTAACGCGATTTTGTAACTATTTTCTTGCATTTTTTTTTTGTTTTTCTTTCGAAACTCTCAGCAAGATAGTATTACTTATTATCTTTTAATACTTATAGGAGAAAATTCTATCGATCATCATTTATTATCTTCTAATGTTTCGTTAACGCATGTTTGATTTACCGTACTTTAAAGCAAACCTCCATGCGAGTTATCATTATTATTTTCTAAGTCGTTACATCTCAATTCGGAGGCACCAATTGCGATAGCGATTCCATGGCAGGTATCGGCGCTCTACCTGATTTTATTGCACGTCTTGTCTTGCAGCTTTATGTGGCCAACTTGGGCGGAGTCATCCACAGTGGTTCTCATCATCAATCGAATTTTTCTCCTCAAAAAAACTATCTTTCGATGATGTAACAAACAAACAAATTATACGAAGAAATTTATAATAAAAGGTAATTTTTTTCTTTTTTTAATTTGTTGTTAGAGTTTAAACGATTACTTGTATAAATATTATTTTATTTAACACGATTTTGTTCTAGAGAATATATAAAAGTTCTTGAAAATATTCCGATACCTAAATTTTTCTTTCGTACTTTGGCGGTGTGAAATTCAGATAATACGTTTGAAGAAACTCGTAAAAAGCCGTTGTTAAGTATTTATCCACTAAAATGAAAAGTCGTTTTTCCTGCGTTTATTAAATTTGTAAAAGATATCGAAGCTGTACATATAAATGTATATATATATATATATATTTATTTGAGTGTGTGATAGCATTAAAAGAGACATACATTGTTTTATCCAGTATATGTTTAAAATATCGTTGAAACGTTGAGAGCGCGCGTCTTGGCTGTAAACTTTCAATATCGTTGGGAGCATTTTCAAAGCTGAATGCGCACTGCACTCGCTTGATGTTGGTACACGGTTACTTTACGTCAGTATCAAGAGGCACTCAGCATCGAGAGAATTGTGTGCATCCTTAAGGTGAAAGCTGGAGAGATGATAAAAGAGTACAAAAGGAAAAGATAGAAAATAATATCAAAGACTTCAGAATGAAATGTATTTGTAGACGTTCTATTGATCCAAGACTCTGTACTTAAAATCAACTTCTAAATTTGTACTCTTCTTGAAAAAAATGAAAGATACACGCTCCAGTAGACCTTAGAAAAAGATAACGACTTAATAAAATAGAAAAGAAAATTTCTAAAATAATGTTTAATATAAAATTAGACAAGCAATCAATGTTATAAATCAATTTACAAAAAATAATTAAATAACTTCAATATTAAAAATTAGTTCAAATTAATTGATCTCAAATTTCTGACAGAATAAAAAATATAGTTCATTTTTTAAATATTACATTCGAAACTTGTTAATCCTAAAAAATGATCTCAGGAAAACATATGACCACTTATGTGATTAACTGCATGTTGAAATATTCCTGCATTTCATAAACATTTTTAATACTAACATGTTACTCAACATCTAATAATATGCGTATATAAGCATTAAATTGTATATTTCAGTTTAATCGTAGAAACCATAGGTTTTACCGGAACTAATTAGGCGTTTTTGGGAAAGCATAAAAAAAGAATTTTATTTTACACTGAAATTAGTAGTTTTAAGAAACAACAATGTTACATATAAATTTACAAAAAGCAAACAGATACAGTATGGAATTGAAATTGAACCCATCTTTAAAGCCAACTTTTCTTTCTACAACAATACTTGTATTTATCCGTTCTTATCTCTTCTTATACTTTAATAAGTAATATTCCGTTAGTCGTGCTATTCTATTAAATCTAATCTACAAATTAAATTTCAACTTCATACTTTAACTACCCGCCTGTTGTTAATTCATATATTACCTAATTGAAGTATGTAATTCTGCCCTCCTTTGTAATTAACCAGGTCAGTCATAGTTACTTCAGGGTTTAACTAATCATTTCACGAATTAATGAAGTTTACAAAGTAACATCAAAATTTAAATGAATGTCTAATTTTAAGATTTTTTTACTCCATTCCATCACGAAAGTCAGAATTTTTAACGATTCCAAAAATGGGAATATTGGTTCGATTTTTCATTGTTGCTCTAACAAAGTCATGGCTCTCCTTGACACATCGAAGTACACTCGTTACGAATACTTTGTCACAGGGACTACTTTATAACTATTCATACAAACCTGCCATCGCTTTCATTCTTTTCTCCTATTGGCAAGAATGCTTTGTTTCGCTTTTCACTATTGCTAGAAACATCCCACCAACCGAGAAAAGTAAAAAACCATCGTTAAACCAATATTTTCGTATAGATCGACAAGGTGAGTAACATTCCCCATAGAAAGAAGAAAGAATAAATGCAGCCTTGCGTAAATTTCGACATATGCAATATCGATACATGGTTGGAAATCGATAACGCATTGTTCCTTGAGCCCATTATCTCTCTCTCTCTGTTTTTTTCTATTTTTTCTCTCTATTTTTTTTATCTTTCTTCTATAAACGATTGCAAATCTCGACACCAAAACGAAACACGTGCCATTGATGGAAACTAGGAACGTATCCCTTCGAAACAAAAGTATTAAAAAAAGAAAAAGTGACGAGTCATCTAAAACTGTATTAAAACATCGAAATGTATTTCGAAATTAAGACACATTATTGAATACAAAAATCTAATCGTATTATTAATTAACTAAATTAATAATCAAACACAATAAATGATCAACATTAAATTTTATAAATTTTATAAACGCCATAATTTTCGTCAGTAAATTATATTTTTCTTCAATAAAAAACGCTATTTAAACATTTTTGCTGACGATGTTACAAAAGATTTTAATATAGTTTTATAGTTATAATATTCATTCTAATTCAATAATCTTTCCTGGTATCAAAAAACTCATTTGAATCATATCGTTTCATTTTAATTTCACTTTTTCTCTCTTTCAGTGGCGTTAACCCTTCGCTCGCTCCACAAACTCCCTCTTTTTTTCTTCTTTCTTTATATAAATGAACAGGTAGCCTGCAACGAGCGTTTGTCGCACCGTTCAACGCTAGCTGATATTTTCACACGTCATCGTCGACGTTGGTTTCAACTGGCAATGACATATATATATGTACATACATACAATAGCTCCTTTGATGATATTTCCCTTTTAGCATGGGGCAGCCAGAACCGTTCCTACTATATGCGAGTTTGTTGCATGATCAAAAAAAACTGAAAACTTTGAATGTTTTGCTATTTAAAGGACCCTCGTCTATTGACAAGCAATGTTGTAACCATTACGGTTATTCACCACATCGAATTGCTACCACATCGTATTGCTACCACATCAATTTCAATATTACCAACATAACAAAATATCGATAGAAAATAAAATTACTTTTTACAATTATTACATTTTTTACAATATTAGTTAATTTCTTTTTATTCATTCAAAACCATATATTTCACGCATTTATAGGAAGTATAGAAAAGTAAATTTTGCTGAGAGCGAGAAATTTTCAATTAGATTTTTAACTGAACAACGTCGAACTGGTAGTAGCTCGTCGAGTCTCATATAGTGTATTGTCTCTAAAAAGGAAAGAAAAATAATTAAAAAAAGAAAGAGAGAGAGAAGAAAAAAGAAACTCTATTATTGGTTAACTCGATGTACAAGCTCGTTGCTTGAAAGCTTTCCGCAGCAATGACACAAACGATTTTGATTAACTCGTCTTGTTAGAATGTATGTGTTTGTACAAAGCGTAATTAAGTATGCACTCATTTTAATTGTCAATGCATACGTGTAACTGCTATACCTACTCTATGCTATAATCTTGTCGGTTCTTTTTAGACAATGGACATTTGTGCTGAAAATTTGTTGTAAGTTTAAGCAGGTTCATCGACATTCATCTACATTCTCGAGGATACTTCAACCTTCGAGTTTAATTAATTTATCTAATAGAATTAAAAAAAAATAATATTATATTTATAATATATTTTTATTCTCTCGCTTTCGGTATGAATTGTTTCCGACAAAAATGAAAGACTCTTAAATATACTTATATACATATTACATTTATAAAAAAAAGTGCTATTTTACTCCAATAAACTTTCTATCTATAACGACACATTTTATTTATCAATCAATCGAATGTTTTTGTTGTCTGTTAAAATTCCAATAATGCACAAACAAATATTCGTTTATCATATCATACCTTGTTCGCTTCAACAAATTTTAGTATTTACCATCGGACTGTGATGATGGTACGATACAATATAGTTCGTTCGTCGAGACTCTTTAATAATTTTAAAACGAGAGGAGACTTTGTATGGCGCGACTCTCGCGATGAATTACCCAACCCCATTCTCTTTGTAACGTAATCTATCCATCTACGTATGAAAGCGAACGTAGACGCTGACCAGGGGTGCTTTCTAATTTGGCTGTGACAAAAAGCTTTTTCCCTTTGGATCCCAACGCCGACGTCGACATGGAGACATGCATGCGTTCGCTTCAACAACACAGTACCCCATGTGGTAAAAGCACACACTGCTCCATTCTGAAAATATTTCAATCTTAATAACGAATCGAAAAAATTAAATCGAGAATAATATCCTTGACAAATCGAGTATGATCAATCCATTTTTTTTAATCCATTATAATGCATGATTTATATTTTTTTTTTAAATTCTAGGAAAATATATACGATCATTTTAAAATTATAAAACGTATAACGTATGGATGAGATAAAAAAACTAGCCAAATAATATTGCAAGAATACAATTCAACACACTGCGATTAATTCATTTTTAAAATGTCCAATTATACTATATTATATCGATCATACTGTTAACATATCTTTATTTCGTAATCGTATATCTGATCATTTATATATATATATTTATATACGATCATTTTTTGATCATTTTATGACATATATTTCGTTTTGCAACATTTGCAACCCGATCCGAAATAATTATTGAAGTTTTGTTTGTGTTAAATGATATTATTTAAAGATAAGGTATTTATTGTTACGAGAGTCGAGTACTTTCCTTCCTTCGAGTTCTTCGCCATCGCTATAATTTATTCTCTTTTAAATTCAATGCGGAGGAGATCACCGCAAGCGGTTCATAAATCAATGGACACTCCCAAGCGACGGGGTTACGCGCTTTAACGCCACTTTGTGGTTAACCGGGATTAGCGCGTAGAAAATGTGAGTGTCCTTTGACGCGTGCGGGAACGTATTAAGATTTATTTTAATGAACCTTTCGGCCCCGCAATCCGACATTCCTTATGGTGAGACGACCCGAGTTAAATTCTCTCTGTCAGGTAAAAGATTTGCTCCGTACGACTTTACTCTTTTCACTATTGTAACCCCTAACTCAAAGGCTTTTAAATTAAATGTTTAAATGAATAGGTATAGGTATACAATAAATATTTTCATCTATTATAATGTTTCCAACCATAATCAATTATGGAAGTCTGTAATCATAAAGAATTCTTTTAAGAAAAAATTACAATTTAAAATTGCACAAATATATTGTTCCATTTAAAAGCTTAAAGTAATCGTTGTTTCCTTCAAAATACCTCTGACAAAACATTTTCTTAAAAATGTTTTTTAATTCTTTGAAACTTTGAAAGATATTCGTTGGTTTCTTATATTAAAATAACGTCGTTTATGATAAGAAACTTTGAGCATGGTTGAATACACCTGGTTTAAATCCCTTTAACGAAGATGCTGATAGAATACTGAGATGAAATATTAGGAAGTTCGAAGAGAAAGAGAGAGAGAGAGAGAGAGAGAGAGAGATCCGATGAAGGATGACGGGCAAGAGCGATCAAAATGACGCATGATTATTAAAGAGTTAGTTTCAGGAGTCCAAGTGACACCGTACCTCATTGCTTATTCAGGCAGCATACTTTATTAGGGTGGAAGGAAGACAGACACTGCAAGATTATGAGATCGACCTCCGGCCAATGTTCAAGCAGAAACAGAGAAGGACACTCTAGGTTGAAGTCTAAAGAGAGAGAGAGAGAGAGAGAGAGAGAGAGAGAGAGAGAGCACAGAGTATAAGAGAGAAAAAGACAGGTCAAGGTAGAAATGGAGAAAGTGTATGTATGCGTGTGTGTGTGTGCGTGTGTATTTGTATTGAGCAAAAGAGAAAGATAGAGAGATAGAGTCAAGAGAGTCGTAGGAGATAACTCGGATATCTTGTACAGAGGAAACTAGCTAGCTAGCTAGCTAGGAGCGTTTAACTTCTAATTGAATCGTGAATCCAAACGTTAAAACGATGCTACGGAAAGACTTGTCGATTAAATCAACCATACGAAACACCTAATTCGATTATATATATAATATCAATGTCTCTATACATATATAGAAAAATCTATGGATGAACGGCTAAACGACGTACCTTTTTCCAAGTTTCGATCTATTTTTCCCGTGAACTTTGATATTTTTCGAATCAAACTTTTTCCAATTTAAATCGTCAAAGAGTTACAGAACGTCTCCGAGATAAACTTTTCTCGTTACAATATCTACGATACACTGTATCCGCTTGAAATGTAACGAATCCAGTTGCACGTTTGCACAAAATTCAACAAAAAGTAAAAGATAGAGAGAGAGAGAATTCTTTTTTTATTTAATAAAAGTAAGATCAAGTGTCTTATGAAAATGATGATGGGTCATTTTTCTTTCTGTTGAATTAAATTATTATACAATCAATGAATCTATTATCCTTTTCTACATCGTACATTATTGGATAGAATAACTTTTAGTTACGATTATAAACTGTATATTTCCTAAACGATAAACCAGGCTTTCCTAGAATCCTTAAACGAGTAAGTGTAGAAACGAAGCGTATATTAAATTTCTGTAACAGGCGTCGTTTAGAAATTAAGTTTCGTTGAAACTCACGATTGGTAGTCGGAGTTATGGGTCGGTGCGTCTGTCAATCGCGAGCTGAGTTACGGAGAAACACGGTTAGGTAGACGAATTAATCGAATCCCATGCGGTATCGGGAGATAAACTTCGATGAATGAACGATATGTCGCGTCAAAGTCTCTTAACCGCAAATATGTTTCACAAAATAGAGAAATAAATATATTAGTATAACACGTACCTACTATAGTACCAATTAAGTTAACTTTTGAGTATATATATATAGACGCAATCGCTTATGAAACATCAAGTTTCACGAATGAAATAATAATTTATAGAAACATCATTTCGTTTATTTTCATTCGACCAAAATCCTGAGAAAAATCTTTTTGTTTAATATTATTAATTAAAAATTAAAAGTTACAAATTACAAATTACAAATTACAAATTAAAATATTAGAAAAAAAAGAAAAATATTCCCTACGACGAGATGTAATATAATAGATTGGCGATTAATCAATTAATACGCATAATTCGATAATGTACTTAACATTAAAAATAACATTTGGGTATGTAACAAGCAATTACATTATAATATGAATAGAAAGTAACATGTGCTTCGCCGAAAGCTTAATCGATCAATCAACGATAAACATAATCATACTCCTACATTGTCTACGCATTAGAAACAATTATGCATTATGATCTGGACATAAATATAGACGGAAACGTAACATTGCGATCGCATTATAAATGCAGGATATTCAAAAAGCAACGACCGACATGAATCTATACGCCAGACGTGCGAGCATTTACTTGTCAACACGTTTTCGAAGGTCGAATCCACAGTCCAGAATAATTAATTTTACTAATCATGAATTATATAACATGAATATTATTATTCTAAGCGGAATAGCAAATGCCAATATTTGCAGGATTGAGATATCTAATTGCGAGATGAGAATAAAAGAGTGAAATAGCTATTTAAAGAATATATATAATATTAAATAAATACAAAAATATATATATTAATTGTTTATATATTAGATAATAATTAATTAATAAACTTTTACATATATATACAACCCGAATTTTTTGTCTGTGGCTATCAAAAACTCGATTTAATCTGTAATCAACGAATATCAACCTTTACATACAAATTAATAATGAACAATTTTTAGAGATATCAAATTTATTCCAATATCTCAAATTAGAGATGATAATTGCTACAAAGAATTACATCGGTTATCATTATAGGAATAAGATATGTTCTACGCCACTTTGGAAATACAATAAATTTAATTTAAAAAGAATATTGATATGTAACTACAAAGTCCCCACGAGGCATTAATAAATACACAAATACTTTGACTTTACTTCATAGAGGAAAAAGAGAACGCAAACTGAATGAAAGCATAAGAAAAAAATGGAGATAGAGAGAGAGAAGATTGGACAATTTTTTGAGTCGAGATCAGGAGGAAAAGATTGGCAAAGGTGTAGGTTAGCTCGTCCTACACGAAGGGGGCAATCTTGTAGGTGGGCCGCGAAATAAATGCACACGGATTCGAATTTTCGAGCTTTCGAGTATGGAGGAAGACAGTCGACCATTGTCAGGTCGGTCACGTAAACCGGCGCGACACTCGGCATATGAACTATTGGCCGACATCAAGCCCTCGAGCAATTCCTCTTTCGTGCTTGTATTTTCCTCCTTTTTTCTTTCTCTCTCTCTCTCTCTCTCTCTCCCTCCCTCTCTCTCTCCCTCTCCCTCTCTTTCTCACTCTTTTCACCCTCGAGCGCGGCATTTCGCTTTCGGGAATATAACCACGCGAAACGAGTTTCGCCAACCCTCGCGTCTCGAATGTTTAAGAGGAGAGGAACGAGAATTTATCACGCTTCGTGGTTTTATACCGCATGAAGGAGAAAGGAAAGGAAAGGAATAGAAAGAAAAAGGGAAGGAAAAAAGAAAGAAAAAGAGAAAGTGAAAGAGATAAAACTATGGCTCTCTCTTTTGTAATTACGAAGAGTGCCAGGACGATCGTAAAACTTGTCGTAGTTCGTTTACAAGTAATCGGAATGAACTACTAAGGCTCTGCCTTAATCCATGCCTCGTCGAATCATTCTGATCTTTCGTCGTCTTTGAAGACGTACCTAACTGAAGCTTTGATTTTGTAGAAAAAAGAAACGCAATAGTCGTATGGATAGTAAGTAAGTACGAGAACTAAGTACGTTAAGAGGAAGAAACTGGCAAAAAAAAAAAGAAAAAAAACTATGCGAAACGATTTCTTCCTCGTCTTCGTCTTCTTCCTACCTTTTCTTCTTTTTCTCTTCTTCTTCGACCGCTTAAACCCCGTACGATCAAGAAAGAGAAAGAGAAAGAAAAAGAGAGAGAGAGAGAGAGAAAGAAAACGTGTATCGGAATTTTCTCATCTTCGAAGACGGCAATTCCCTCGAGGCTTCGCTCGACTTTCGTCGTCTTCTTCTTCTCCTTCTTCTAATTAAGCTCGCGGAGCAACGCATAATCACGACTATCGAATGATCCAAGAAGGGAGGGTAGAAGAGAAAAGACCAAGCGATCTCGCCGACGAGGACGATTATTTTTAATTCAATCAACGTCGGTCGAAGGAGCAAGCAAGCAAGCGAGCAAGCAAGCAAGCGAGCAAGCAAGCAAGCGAGCAAGCAAGCAAGAGAGCAAGCAAGCGAACCTTTCCACGATGGTCAAGCCTTTCTCTCAACGAGAGAGTCTCTCCTCCCTTGGTTGAGAGCTTGCTGTCGGTGAGTTAGGGGAGTCGTCCGGACGGATTTGAATACGCACATGCCAAATGTCAGGGGTCCGTAAGCGTCCAGCTTCTTACCATCGATCCCCTTCCTTCTCTCTCTCTCTCACCCTCTCTCACTCACTCACTCACTCACTTGAGTGCTCTCTCTTTCTTTCCATCTCTTTCTTTTTGTCTTTTTCTCTCGCTCTCGTTTTCGATCTCACTCTCTCTCCTTCTCTCTCTTGGATCACGTAGCAATAAATAAGGGGAGACGAGACGCAGTAGGACAGTCGCGATGTCGTGCGGAATGCATCGGCTTCTGTCAAACGTTTTGTGAACGAAAGAGGACGAGTAGCGACAACGTTCGTTCGCTCGCCTGCACGAGCCCTCTGCTGATCCGAGCCTAGATTGCATTAAGGCTTTTCCAAAATGAGCGACCTCTACCTTCTCTCTTTCTCTCTCTTTTTCATTCTTATACCTCTTTCTTTCTTCCTATCTTCCCGCCTATCCTTATTCTCTTTCTCTCTTTCTCTCATTTCAGACGACGATCGATTCGAAATTACCAACTCCCAAATTCGGATACGCTCACTCCTCATGAATCTAATCAATCTCTGTCTCCAATTATGCGAAACAATTTTTATTAAATATCCCTTTGATAAGTTAAGAAAATTACAATAAAGAATATTTTAGGGTTCTGATCTACGAAGACGGATTAAACGAGCATGTAACTTGATCATATTTATATTTTCGAATAAACTTATTTATTTTTCTGGGATGTAAGCAATCAAAGTTGAAATTCGTAATCTTAATATTCGTTAAACTCGTTTCATTTCAATAATCATTTTAACGAAGTCGTTTTTTTTACTAAAGAGTCATCGTTTGATGTTACCTAAAAAAGAGAAAGAAAGAGAGAGAGAAAATGAGAAAGAAAATATTTAAACTTAATTCAAGCATAGTCAGCTTTTATTCTCTTCCTTTTATTTCTCCGTTGAAAGAAAAGAAAGGGCTCAATATCAAAATACACGAAAAAATACGCGTAGTGTTGTCAAGAAAATCATAATTTTCTTTACCGAGACCCTCGGGTTAAATTGTATTAGCTATCGAAGATCGAGAATGCTGATTTCAAGAGAATCGAGAGAACCCTCCGTTGTTCTAATATCGAGAAAAGAGAAAAAAAAATACTTACGTTAGCTAGGCTTGATAAAAACCTCGCGGAAATTTGGTCTATCCTACCCTTGGCGTCATGAACGGTCACACACTTTTGTCTTTAACGGGAAGACTTATTTCTTGTCACTACATCACCTATACCATCAGCACTATTACCACTACCACCATCAGGAGCTAATTTCGATGTTGATACAAGACAAGCAGGGTTTCACGCGCTTCGACGAACTTGTCGTCATTGGTATCCCCATGGGTAAACGAACTACTTTCTCTCATCGAAGGGTTTCCCTTCCGTATTCTCCTACTCCTTTTACTACTACTTCTTCTTCTTCTTCTTCTTCTTCTTTTTTGCTTTCTTCACAACCAGCAAGTTCACGCCGAATAAACAATAAAAAAGGAGAGAAAGAGAAATAGAGACCAAAAAGAAAAAAGACAAAAAAATAAAAACGAGGAAGGAAAGAACGGAAAAGTTGAGGAAAAGTTTGAATCGCAAGGGAGCCGCCAGCCGGGATAAACATATTTTCGCGGTTCGTTTATTATTCGAAGTCCCTGTGTGACCTTCTCTCTTGCGATAATATCGTTCCCCGTTGCTGACACCCAACGACGAGAAAGAGACGTCAAATTCTTTCATACCTACCATATGGCTATGGAGAATTTTATACTCGTCTAACGAAAGCAAACGTATACAATGCTTCTACCAAGGAGATAAAGTATTGTCATTTTTAGTCAACGTGTTCGAAATAGCGCAAAGAGGAAAAGTAATGCATTTAGAGATAGATGTATATGCGAGCAACTTTGTCAATTCTTGCAATGAGTTTATTTGTCATGTAAATGGGTATAAGTTTATATCGACTTACAATACTGGACTATGGCCGTGCGGATAATATACGGGAAGCAGAAATCGAGGTGGAACGGATACAACGTCGTTTTCTTTTTTTTATCCTCTCCGTCGTTGACAATCTTTTTTCTCTTAACAGTATCGTTCGTTGTTTGAAATTATTTAAAAATTGTTGAATATATTATCAATACAAATATAGTTTCTATGAAAACAATTTGAAAATTATTACAATTATTATTATTATTATTGATATGAAAAAAAATTGAATTTCTCAAAAATAAATATATTTGAAGACAATTTAGAAAGAAGATTATAATGTTAGAACAAGGTATTATCGTTTAATCTATAACGATGTTGTAACAGCTGTAGCGACTTTACTTTGTTAAATACATACATATGTATGTACGTATGTATTATACTTATTATTCATACGGCTAATACATCATTAAATAATAGAACCGGTCCACTTTAGCTCGAATTTTTAAATAAAAAACGTACATAATGATCACATAACGGAGAAAGACGTGCCCGACTCTAATACCGCTTATTTCTAAACCGTCAGGAGTCCAAATGTATACTGATAACCTACAATTGAATGGGATAAAGTCATATGGTAGATAAAACCGAAAAGCCAATGTAAACTAAGCGCTGTATCGTCGGTGTATCCCCAAGCACAGCCGTCTCTTTAAGAGAAAACGTAATATCGAGTCCCGTTTCCGTTACAGCATATCCTCTCTCTCCTCTCTCTCTCCTCTCTTTCTTTCTTTTCTTCGCGATAGAACCGATAGAACTGATAGAAGCGAAGATTAAAGTGTAAAACCGATTTCAGTCGGCAAAACGAAAAAGATTTATCATGACGGCGAGGTTACGAATCATTGATAACGACGTACGATAAGCCGGCTCGAATACAACGAACGATACTATTCTATCGTAATGTTACTCTAAGCGTTAAAAAAGCGCGAAAGGAATTTCTAAAGGAGATGAATTTACCTGCTAACAAGACACAAGCTCTTCATACTTCGCAATCCGTCGTGTGTGTGTGGTGTTTTCCGTGTAATGAAATAATAAAATTACGAACGGATCGATGTTCTTCTTGTTTCTCTGTTTAAACCCTGCTTTTATCAAATCCGTTCTGTCTATCTCGTATCGTTATTTCCTAAATCGAATCGACATCTATCCAATAAACTTTAATGCTTGACCATTCATTTACATGTCTTCCCAAATTAATGACACTTCTCAAAATTGATCAGAGTTAAGGGAAATAGAGATCGTAACAAAATTAATTTCTTGATTGCAAATCAATGACAATATCTGCTCGTAAACGTCAATTATTTAATTCATCTCTTGGTTCACAGATCTTGTATAGACTACTCAATTAACGGGTACTATACGACCTCTAATTTCATTTCGTACCGAGAACATCGATTAGTCTTCAAACGGGAATAACATTTTTGCCTTTGTTAAAATTAGCAGAAGTATTTCTCTCTGATCTTGAAAAATCTATGCAATACTTGATTGTTCAAAAGGAACATAAGAGAAAGGTAATGGGTAGTAATGAAAAATAGTTCTTTCGGAATAAAATAAGATACGTGTGTCTCTCGATGAAACCTAACACAATTACATACGCATTGGAATCTACAATTAAAAGAGGTATTTAGATTCATTTTCGAAGTTTCCCGAGATCGAACGCGATTATAAGCGAGTAAATCGTATAGAATTCAAAGGAAGTTATTTCCCTTTCGTAAAGGGAACGCAACCGTTGTGTTACGCAGTTGGGATTTATAACCGTGCGGTATTTTTCACAGAGATCGTAAAAAGGACGGAGAAGAGTTCTCGATACCTGATTAAGAAAACCCGAATGTCCTCTCTTGGTTTCATTTATATGCAGTAGGACCTTGTCCTTCGCGATTTCGATGTATGACCGGGCATTGTTAGTGGTTTCGTTCTCCCTCGGCTTGTACCTGAAATCCGTGCAAAAGTATGATCTTTAAGTGCTACATAACCATCGTAAAATTGTCATGGAGCTGTCCGTGAACGCGTATATATCTCTTTTCTCCCTTCGCGAACATTTAAAGCCGAAAACACGGAACTTTTGTTAGTAGGACCATTTGCTTTCGCTTTATGTTTAAGTATACGGCTTATTTCTGAATCATCTTTCTTTCTTTCTTCCTTCCTTCCTTCCTTCCTTCCTTCCTTTTTTCCTTCCTTTGGTTGTAATAGAAAAAATAGTAACGTTAAATAAAAATCATTTACTCGTATTCACGTCATCGCAGTTAAAATTTAAGAAAATTTATAAACTATATTTAAATGTGACCATTTCTGCAAACCGATCTTCGATACAGTACGCGGGATGGTTCGCTACTTCCACTAATTAGAGAATTTCATTTCCTCGACCTACCGACCGAACTTTCGAGACAATAGTTAACACAAAGGGTCTCCTAGAGACCATAAATACTTGCAGCACCTCTAAGCAATTCTCGAGTCACCTAATAGATAAATTGTTTATCGTTTAATGTAGTAGATTGATTCTGAATAGCTGAATTCTTCCATCTTCAAAGACACGTTTAATATTAACGACGCTCTATAACCTAACTTATTATTTTCATATAAGTATATAATATTATAAAGACTTATAACATAATTAATATATGTATTAAACAAATATTAATCTTTGTGTATGAAGTAATAATTAATTTTATGGTAACAAAAAAAATAAAGACATATTATTAATTTGCATAAATTTAAAATTATATTTATAGGATTATAAAGGGTTCAACATAAAATTGGCTACGATAATTAAAAAAGAAAAAAAGAGAGAGAAAGAGTATAAGGGATTTTTCGAAAAGTCTCGTAGCACATTCTGACTCACACATATACTCTTTCGTTTTCTCTCTCTCTCTCTCTCTTTTTCTTTCTCTTTTTCTATTTCTCTTCCACTGGATCTTGTATGTGCGCGCGAGCTTAGGTTGCGCACACACGTGGTGCGGCGCTCGTTAAGCGCAGTGCGATCCCCCGAGATATCGGGCTGGCTTTAAATCAAGTCCCTCTACCTCTCAACTGCTGTGACTGACTTTGAGCCAAGTCCACGGTCCCGCGTATACGTAAAACAAAAGAATCGTTAACGTCGACCATGGCGGTGCGCGGAACCACGGCGCATTCAAATGAGCTATTGACCATTGCAAAAATGACAACAAGAAGAGAGAACGAAGGAGCAAGCGATCCTGCTTTTGCTACCGAGTAGCCTTCGCATCTAAAGGACGCCCCTGTCGTTCGAGAAACCGATCTGACGAGAAACCGATCTGACGAGAAATGAGACCGGTTTGACGGTTAGGCAAAGCCGCGATGTCGATTCCTCGCGTTACAACGACTTTTCGCTGAGATTTCGGTTCGGATTGCAAGTAAACATTTGAACGTATTCACGATGAACTTTTCTTTTTCTAATTTTTCTACACATCTTTCAATCAATGAACTTTTCATTTTTTATCTTTGACTCGGATCAAAGAAATCGGGTATTTATTATAATTATGTAAATATTAGATGAAAATAAAAAAACGTTTAATAATTTATAAGGGAATGTCCAAGTTTCGAAAATGAAACTATTTTAAAATCTTTTTACTTAAAAACTTAATAAAAATGTGATAAGTTTGATTAGCAGGTCTAAAATGACTGTATGAGGGATGACACTAATTAGAATATATTTAATTTCCATAGAATTTATCAGAGTTACTTTTATTCTGTTTAAAATTCGAATAAATAGAATTAACGAATATGCTCCTTTTAGAAAAAGTACAATAATTTAATTAGAGAAGAATTTATTATCACTTAAATTCATATGTGATTCTGTTGCATTAACTATTCCATCGTTAAAACAAGAATGCTTTATGAAACGTGAACGAATTAATAAAGTATCATTGATCTTCTCATATCATAGTCGATAGAATAAAAATGCTTTGCAAACTGCGAACATACTCTAATAAGTAATATCGCGAGCTTAGATACAGGCAAAATGTTCATATTGGCTTCCACATACGTACCTACATATTTGCCGGAAGCGTTTTAAAAAGTATTTAGCTACGTTAATTCTTTCATCCGTTGAATAAAAACGTAGGATTTATGGTAATTTACGCTTAACTAGATCATATATAATACCATACAGTAGATATAACTTTAGTTTGGAACTATTGTACGGCATGTAGAAAATATATTTTAGTGTAATAAAAGATAGAAAAGGAAGAAAATAATATTGGTGAGAAGTAGGGTGGAGGAAGGAAGAGGGGTTACTTACCAACCTCGATAAATCGTGATAATACACAAGCAAAGTATAATAATTTATCGCAAAGTTATTCACCGATAATTTCGGAAGTGCGCTATCCACCACAGCCACTGCACGTCGCGCCGTGCCGTCGCGGTTGCTATCTCGATTTTATTTATTTTCTCTCTTTCTCTTTCGAAGGTCGACGTAATATTTTAATATAACTTGCAACGAGAGCAACCTACGTCTCCGAATCTGTACTCGGTCGTGCTCGAGGGTACGTATCGCATATTCGGTAAAGTAATTACACTGTCGCTCAATCTTTTGGAAGTAGAGATAAGCTAATTTTATTTTTTACTTTTGCAAGTATACCCTTAAAGGCGAATTTAGATTACGAGAGACGAACGAAACGATTAAATGGGCAAACAAACTATGAACGATAAATTATCATACGAAAAAAATTATAAAACTTTAGAAATATAATGAAATCAATAGGATATAAAAATACTTGAGAATACTTACCAACATACCACGGTCGTGGGATGAAATGAACAATTAAAGGAAAGTCGATTCATGGACGAAGAGTTGCCATTTTTAAAATACCATTGGACAAAAGCGAATTCCACGAGAATTTCTCGTAAACGTATATAGACGCATATATATATACACACATATAAAGACTCTTTACGAGTGTACAGAACATAAAGTTCCACGAGTAAGAATTCCAACGGAGCAGGAAACATTATAAAAGGGTAAGGAAAATCTAACGGAGATCTAGCGAAGATCTAACGGATATCGATTCACGAGAAACCTACTTCTAACGAGCCGTGAGTCGTGGACGTATCGTGAAAAGACGAACTCTTCCTCTCTCTTTATCTCTCTCTCTCTCTCTCCCTCTTTCTCCCTCTTTCTCTCTTTCTCTTTTAGAAAGTCAGAGTCGTTTGCGCTTGAACGAAGAATGCGTTGATACAACGGTAATTGGCAGGCCTAGCAAGCGCAGATAGACAACGTGATGGTCGAAAGGTCGTAAGTGGATAGACAAAGTGTCTTGCTAGAGAAACGATGACATCGGCAAAGGGAAAAGATAGAGAAGATCGATAGATAACCTGATCGGCTAAATAGGCGAATAGGTGGATAGATTGGACAGCTGATCAGTAGATTGTGGATTAGATGAACGGATAATCAGCAGATAGAGAAACTCGGAAGCACTTACTAACCGAAGAATAAGATATTTAGTCATTGAACTATATCGTTTGCCGTAGGATAGAATAAATCAAGTTCAAGACTCCCTCGTAAATCCTAATCATTTCAATACTTCTACTAATAATTATTATTACTGTAGTATTAAGTTACAAAAAAAAACAGAAGAGAGAGCGAAAAAATATTGATAATATGATATAATTTCAATATATAAAGCAAAATTTTTCAATCCATCTACGTACAATTTCTCTATAATTTCTTTTTTCTTTAATTAAACTGTACCAAATTTATCTTTTCATCTCATATGAAACGGATTGGAATATGAGAATGCATGTGAAACTTCTTCCTTCATTCTATTTGAAACGGTTGAGTATCGGGTCTTACTGTGTAGGATCTTGATGGACCACTACAACTGTGTAGAATTTTGAAAAAATTGCTTTCTTATCAACTTGAGTCTTCCCTTTTTAGTTCAATGTTATAATTATCGTCACTTAATTATAACGTTTTATGTTAATTCGAACATGTGACATATGTTTAATCGAGTTTTAAAATAAAATTTCTTTTGAAATACTCTATCTGTTTTCAATTTCAACATTTCATATCATTCATTAAAAGACTCGAATGGACGTGTAACAAATCGATATTGTATATCGTGTGCTATCGACGACTGCAGAAGGGGAAAAAGTAAAAAAAAGAGAGAAAGAAACAGAGAGAGAGAGATAGAAGAGTTGAGAATGGCAAGGTCGAATTGGCCGATGTTCAGCTCTATCCTAGAAGGCTGCGCATATCTCCGAATATGATTAGCATATGCATGAAGCGGACCGGACCCCTTTCGGTAACATCGAACGAACGAATAACGCATATGTGTGTAAGGCAGAACGTTTTCCAGCAATGTTGTTGTCATCCTCCATCGTGGAACCCTTTCATCGACAGCACCCCCACTTCTATACCCTACCATATCACATATTTTCAGAGTTGAAACGAGAAAAGCGTCGTAAACAAATGTAGTTCCCTCGCTAGTCGCTTTGCATCACTATTCCTAAACTTCAACAGATAGGGTCCCGTAATTACCTCCTATTTAATTACATCTAGCTAAACAGTTGGACCACGTTCTAGTATAGTAAACTAAGAGGCAAATTAATATTTGTTTGAAAATTCTTAATACTTCCGAGTTGATAATGCAAAATCTAGTCTTTGTACAGGCCACTGGACCGAAACGCAGGAATCCACGAGAGGAATACCAACCGGTTCCGGTATTAACCGTTTCGTGCGAGAATATACATACTTCCGGTTGCAGCCTTCTCTTGAGAAAATAAATCTAAGTCGAGGGGAGAATAAATTTTCTTCACGTGAAAAACTACGAGGTGCATGCTTGTTCGAAAATAGAAGAAGAAGAAGAAGAAAAAAAAAAGAAGTCGATGCTTACAAACTGGAAGTCTAACGTGTCGAAAGAGGATTATAAATGTTATATCTTTTTACGAGAAAATTTCGATGGCATTTGGTAGCGTTTTGAAAGTAATGTTGGCCATTAAAAAGTCTCGAAGAATCGTAGAGAAACATATAGCACGAAACGGTTATTCCTCTTACCGAATACAGTGCACACGTTGCATACATTTTCACGGTGCAGTTTGGAAGATCGCGCGCGCTCGATAAAACTTTCAAGAGATATTTATCTCTCTCTCTCTCTCTCTCTCTCACACACACACACACACTCATTCTTTCTCTTTCTCGGTTTCATAATGCACCAAAGTGGTCGCTCTGCTAGAGTTACAGAGACACACCGAGGACTTTCTCACGTTTCTCTCGTGGAATCCTATCGTCGAACGTCATTGAATCGCAATCCGTTTAATAAATTTCACCGGCTGCGACCAAAATTGACAGTCGATACTTCTTTGTCAAATTATATGCGTTCATATACCTATAACGAATTTCATTCGTATTTTATCGATCGAAATTAATAAAAATAATAAAAAAGGAATCAATAGCAAAACCGTGATGAAAAACATTTTCATGAGTTTGGTAAAAATTCAAAGCTTAAAATAATAAAAGAATTTAATTTAAAATGAAAAGAACCATGTGTGATAAAACGAATCCTAACTTTTTATTCCAATTATTTGAAAGAATTTGGTTATCATTTATTCGATAACTATACGTTCTTGAACCGTCATAGGTAAAAAACGTTTAGGTTTACGTTCACGTAATGAATGATTTCATCATTCTTGCACGCTTAGAAAGATATTTCAATACAATCGTTGAAGTATTCGACAATAAGAGAGGACCGATTAAAAAATCGAAAGTTATACCTCGTGGCGAGGAAACTGCATTACTACACTCACAGCGTAATACGGAGGGTTGCTCGTAATGGGAAACGATTGGCCTTTAATAGTCCACGTCTGATTGGAAACGATCGGTCCCTCTTACGTTTCCTTCTCTTTTGACTACAGTAGAGACCGCTATCCGAAACCAGCAGGCTAAATAGAAAGAAACGTCGTTAATGTAATATGGCCCATACCGTGTGTTACCCAAAACGAGAACCATTTTCCCCTACTCTTGAATTTAATTGCTTTCTATAACACAACGAATTCTCCCACGTAGGAAAAATCAAAGAAATTTCCAATGATTCTAATACCCGTAATAGTATCAATAGTTATCCAATAAAACTCAAAACTTTACAAACTCGTTCTATTTATCGTTACAACCCTGATGCAAGCGAGTATAGATTTATAACAACAATACCATTTACCTTTCACAGAGAGAGAGAGAGAGAGAGAAAGAGAGTCGATTGGATAAAAATTAATTCATACAAAACAATTGAATCGGATAAAGTTATTTCTTTCTCTATCTCTCTCTCTCTCTCTTTCTCTTTGTTCCATTTTTTCTTCTTCTTTTTTTTTTATACAAACAGGAAGAAAAAGTCTCCTCGTTTTACGCTCGTGAAAATCACGAACTTTTCTCATCGACCGATGAATTGGTCACCTGGAAAGGTAATCTACGCTGTTGTGTAAAAGCACTGCCGATGCAAATGGAAAACTGATTGAAAAGTGGTAGCTTAACCGATATGATAGAATATCGATCGAAACNCTTCTTCTAGAGTTTACATCGACGTTCATTTATGTCGGGGATCACGAAAGTATCAAATCCTATCCTCGAAGTTTAATTCTACTTCGTCTTCGTTCCTAGATCATCCGAGGATGGATATTACGCGTTGAAAGGATACGGAATTAAGGGTATATTAATTGTTCCACCAAAAAGAATATCGCCGAGGCTCACGAATACGCCAAGAACAATAGTGAAATTACATGACGAAAAGAGGAACGTCGAGAGAAATACGGACAGGTTATAGAGTGATAGTGATGGTATTGGTCTTGAAAGGTGATGACCGGCGGGGATGAGGAAAGTGGAAGAGAGAGGGTGTTTCCAACAACGCGGTAGTCTCGCAAGCCTAACTTTCCTTTCGCTACCTTCGATGATGCTTCGATGACGCTGAATGCCAAGTTTAGACGATAAACTCCTAACGATTGCTCGTGTGAAACAAATTTGCGAATTGCTCGATATAGGATAACATATATATATATAAGGAAGGTGAGGTAACTTACGAAGTCAAAGGGCTTACCATTCGAATTCCTGTTAGTAAGCTTTGCGTGTCGTTGTCATCGAAATCGGAAACACGCGCAACAACTATCTTCCTTCTATCCAAACTTCGAGACCCGCACCACCCCAAAAAGGGTTGCAAGTTTAAGGGAAAAGAGGGAAGCCATTTAATAATCAGTAAACTAATTACATAACTCGTATACATTCATGCGAGAACGCTTTGGAATTCTTCTTTGGTCGCATGTGCTCCTGTGAATTATTTACAACTAGGATGACCGCTCACCAAAATGGACTTTGAATTTTTAATTAGGGTAGAAACAACTTGTAAGACTGAAAACACATGAAAACTCATTATCGTATTATTATTAAGAGAGTTGGTAGAAGCTATGGCGTTTACATAAGATATTTATCTTTTAGCTTCTTACCAGATTTATTCTCATGGGATTGGGTTTAATTTTAAAAAAGAAAAAGAAAATTTCGCCTTGCAATTTTAACGAAACTCATATAAGTAACAAGCATGACTTAACATTTTTAAATAAAATCTACTACAAGAAACAACTTTATTTTATTTGAAGAAAAAGAAAGTACACAATGTCTCCGCTATACTTTAAAAATGAATCGAAGAACTTTAATTGAGAGAAGAAGAAGAAAACTGTAAAAATTCGTCTATACTTTGAAGAAAAATGTTTATTCTGCTACTTTTTAAGATAGAAATTTTTTTGCTCTAAGAAATAATTAAAAGATTTTATTAGCAATTAATCAGCTAAAAAAATCTTGACTGTTATTATGCAGTTGTGGTTTATCTTCTTTTAATCACTTAACATAACAAAAGGTATAAGTTTTAAGGCTTAAAGATTTGAGTTTACGTGAAAGATATAATTTTTTACAATAGTATGGCATCGCGAAGGAAACAACTTAAAATATGATTTGTAATCTCTCTAATACGGTTCTATTTTTTAATAGTCTTGTTAATTTCAGACAAAATAAAAAGAAATAGTAATGTTATATAATATGTCTTGTGAACTTATCCTAGCTTTGAATAACCAATGAACTCTAAGAATTTAACGAACGTGCACATTGATACTAGCAACGTTTAATCAAATACTGCGGCAGGTAATATACGATCTAGTCGATGAACCTGTTCCAAGCCAAGATTAGCTTCTTTCGTTTTGAAGAAAAATAAATTAGTAAAAAATCAAGATTACAAGAGCTGCAATATTACTTTCTTTATGATCATATATTACGTCTAATCTTAATTTAAAAAAATTAAATAAACATTCATATAAAAGGTGTGTTAACTACATATTTATTTTCATTTCATGATTCTCATAGATTCCGACCAGTCGTTTATGTTTTCATGGTCATTGCAATCAAATGCTTACAAATTTATATATTATCTTGAATTGAATGGTTTCCGTTAATTGATCGACAATACGTAATGAGCCAAAAAGTTAATTTTATTATATTATCAAATACTTACTCTCTCGCGAATTATCTGCAATCACGATCATCTGAATATTAAATAAAATGAAATTGAATAATTAAATGTAGCTTTTAAATAAAAGGAAAATCTTATTACAAAATTGTCAGTTATATAATAGAATTGATTAATATTCAAATATTAATCAATGTTATATATATAACGTAGGAACGTAAAATGAGAGATTATAATAATCTAGTTTAATTATATTAAAAAATAGTAATATCAAAGTACAATAATAAGATATAATAATAACTTCATCATTGATATAAGCTAATATATACGTTAATGCGATTATGATAATGCCAGCACATAATTAATCCCTCACAGGAATAATCAGAATTCAAAAGTTAATTTTCATGGTATTATTCCTATGAAACAAACAAAAATAATAAGATAAAAGAGAGAAAAAGTAAAAATAATTCCGAACGAGTTTTCGTAAAGAAACTTTGTATTTTGAACGCATAAATGTTGCGAAACATTCTATCTACGAAAAGTACGCATATATTTGTGAAAATTCTGAAATTCCGATTACTTATATTCGTACGTCATATTCTATTTGCAGCCGCTACCGATACCGTCGGTGACCGGAGAGTAATCGAAATTCAATCAGAAAGAATTTCAATGTAGGCACTGGTAAACCCTCTATACGTTTTCTGAAAAACGTTTTGATGCGAGGCACTTCTGCCTTCTGGCGATATGTATATATGTAAGTACTTACATATATATACGTACCTATCATACGAAAAACCGAATCATAAATTTGAGATTCACCACTAGCTTTTGCGAGTTTATATTATCACAATCACAAAATCATCGAATACGAACGAAAAAAGGGAATTGACATGGATCAAAAATAGAGAAATTTATAACATTTGGATATCCAATATGATATTCTTCAAATAAAGTATTCATAGCGTTATCGAAAAGAATAGATCAAATTTTGAAGTAAACTTTATTGATATAATTGTCCTAAATATACGTTTTTTACTTTCTGATAAAGTAACTGTAATGATTTTTTATTTATATCATTTTATTTAAAAAAAACAACATGACAATATAAACGTCGCTATAAGTAAATATTCAAATTATTTAATAAATTGTTAACATGCCCTTCAACTTTTAACTTACTCTATTTCTCTGTTTTCTTTTTCCTGCCCTTAATCTTTAACCCGATGAATCTCATTATGAAACGTTCGAATAAGTTAAACGAACGAGCCTACAGGGCGCACAGCTGTTCGCATCGTCGTCCGAGTTGTACAAATTAAAGAAACGAATCGTAGGTTTTTTTCAGTTAAGACATTTCGTGCGACGTCGAATAAACTCCGACCCCGCAACTACGACGATGACGATGACGACGAAAAGAATAAATTTTTTTGAAATGTTCGTTGACACGCCAGGCGACAAAGACTTTTTATTAAAATGCAAAGCGAACGAGCGAGCGTGAGCGTTAAACTCTAGAAAAAAAATAGAGAAAGGGAGAGAGAGAGAGAGAGAGAGAGAAAGAGAGGACTTCGGGAGCCATGGGCTGCCTAAGAGCTGTATATGCAAATTTTATAGGTTAAATGGGCCGGCTGACCGACCACGGAAATAATTATCTCAGTTACCCTGTATTCAGTACCTTAGTCATTCCTCCCGGTCCCGCACCACGCATTCTAGCTCACCGCATCAAGACGCGCGCGCGCATTAAAACACATACATGCGTAAACGAATACACGTGCCACACGGTTTATACCTGGCTTACTTTTTTAAATATTCTCCATAGCACATTAGCTTCATAACACTGTTGTTTATTTTTATTTTCTATGAGATCCAACTAATTTTCAATAAATATATCTAAAAATCTTATATTAAGCAAAAGAAAGAAAGATATACAGAGAAAGTCTATTAAATTAAACGAAAAATAAAAGAAAACATTATTTCTTTCGATACTATACTAAAATGTTAACCCTTTAACAGTCTATCGTAGTATTTAAGTGACTTTACTTCTCTTTCCCTCTAATAAAGCTCTCTCTTCATCGTTCGAAGGATGTACCACCTCTTTGACGATTACTTACTCCCCGAAGAAGGAACTCGAAGGACGATCATTAAACTCGTCGTAAATTCACTGCCAGTGCGTTTTATCGAACCCATGCCCAAATCCATTTTATTCGCTGAATTATTCGATTTAAACATCGAATAACTCGCTTTAGTCTAGACACACGATCGACCCGTGATATCGAACGCGATGTAATTAAGCTCAACCTTGTTACTGTCAAATTATCGTTAAAATTCAAGGATCCAGGAATGAAGTTTAAACGAAATTCAATGGTTCGAGCGACGTTTCCTTTGTTGTAGAAAAAAAGAAAAACAACTAACTTGTACTTCTTATTTTCTTGTTCAAAAGATATTAACTATAATACTATTCGACTACATAGAATTAATTAAATCTATTAAATGAAAGCAAGTTTTGATACGAGCAACATCAATTAATTCGTATGTTGTAGGGAACTTTGGGTCCTTTATTTTGCTACTTAGCTGGGGAATAATTAAGCGTTTGATGATTATCTATTTCCTACATCATAACCAAACGGATCCCTCAACGTCGCTTGCCATCCTGAGTAGTTTGTTCTCATTGACGTCCACCTCATCCTCTCTCTCTCTCTCTCCTCCTCCTCTCTCTCACGAACCACAAACAATCGCCTTTACATAATGACGATATGCTAGCAGATGAACCGGAAATTACTACGAAATCGAGGTTAGTCAGAACGGAGCAACAGAAGCCGAATTGCTACAGTATTACACGCAAACATAACACATAGATCAAACGTATATATATTTACGAACTGATACACGACCTAACAAACGTAAGAGAGAGAGAGAGAGAGACTTGGGTGCGTTTCAGAGGAATATTAGTATCTGCAGTAAATTAGTGTGGGTGAAAGAGACCCTTTCAAGTTTCCAAATATACCACCCCCATTATACCCTCAGTGTGCTTTCCTTCTTGGTGATCAAACGCACAAACGGCCTTTTCTGCATTCGACACTTCGAACAAAATTGTTGTCAATGGTTTTTTTCAATCGACAACGAAAAATGAAATGTCTCGACATACTGTTAAGAAGGGATTTTAAAATAATTACATCAAGATCAAAGTCCATGTACAAGTAGCCGATCATGTATGTATGTATTTATTTAAATTTTTCAAAGTCCTGCAAAAGATTAAAAAAATATTGTATGTTGATTCAGCTTGAAAATATTATAATTAACGTGAAAAAAAATTTGTAATAGCTTTAACATTTCAAAGGAAGGATTTTGTCAAAACTACAAAAACGGACAGATCGTGTTTGCTTCTAACGAATATAATCGGTGATGTTTTATAAAAAACAATTCATTCTCAAAAAGGAGTTATCTTTTAAATTGTCAAATAGGGAGAATCGCGACACTTGCCACTCCACGGTAACCCTTGTTGTTCTTGAAATTTTTTTGTCCAATAGAGTAAGAAAAAAAAGTACTTATAGGAAAAAAAAATAAGAAAAAGGAAAAGAAAAAAGAAAAGAAAAAAAATCGAAATCGAACGTGCGAGGAATTTAACTTTATATCGCGAACGGTCGACCGCTCTCTTTTTTCATCCTCGGGCAAACCCGCAAACTTGTTCTTTAACTTGCGACGAACGAACGTGAGAAAGAATTTAAACAGCGAATCTTCTTCCTCTAGCGGGCAAAGTCTAACTTTAATTCTACGGTTCTCTTCTCTGAGATAATTTACGGTGTAATCAAGTGAAACCTCGTAGAAGATAGGATAGGATCGTTCGAGCCATCGTTGGTGCGCTATACCGTCGCAAACGGAGAGTAAAGAGCAAAAAAGGTTTTTCGATCACAACGGATCTTGATAAAAGTCAAACAATGCTGGCTTTTCATCATTATTCGGACTACGGCGCAGGGATATTGCATCGTTAGCTATACACGTATTGCCTGCATATTAATTTGTCAGTAGATATAGATATTGACGAAAAATGAAAGGTAATCGGCACGAGAAAAATACAAAAATGCAAATAATGCACGATATTGTGCCAACTCCATCGACCAAATTTGTTGTTTTTCTATAAAAAATACTAAACACCCAACAGAAGATCGAGAGAAAAAGAGAGAAAGATAGAAAGAGAGAGAGAGAGAGAGAGAGAAAGAAAATAAAAAAAATCGAAACGCAACGATACGTGAATGAAATTAAACATGGAAAATACGTTTTTCAAACAGTACCAAATGATAACAAAATTCTTTTGTCTCTGATGCGCGTATATACGTGCACGCAACGTTCCAAACTTTTTGACGAGCTACATGAAGCACGTTCAGCTTCGTTGTTACTGATTATTCAATTAAACTTTATGGCAGACGGCAGAAAAAATTGTTGAGTGTGATGAATATTTTATTATATTATAAAAAGCTTTGATACCAGGAATAATCACCGCTAAAGAAAACGGAACATAATCATCAAGAGCTTATCATTAATATTAAACATTTGTCGAAATTTGCACGAGTACTTAAAAATAAAACGACACTTTACTCAGAATTTCAAAATGAATAAAACCAAGACTGCCAATCATCGTATACGAGAATAATTTTAGTTTTAAAATAGTAATTATCATTTTAACGTAACATATACACTAGTACGATAAATTTTACGAACATTGGTACCCCTGAGCTTCTTTTTTTTCCTATTTTAAAAATATTGCTTCTCGATCGATTTCAATCAGTATTCCGTTGGAGAAATAAAAAGTAATCAAAATATATACCCAACGAAAAATATTATTTACATAAATTAAAATTTCGTTCGTCCAAGCGGATAAAGATCTTTGATGCTCAAATCGCTTATCTCGCATGGTACACACATTTCACTTTACAGACCAGTGAAAATAACCATCAAAGTTGTATGGTAATATATTATCCATATAATTAAATATATCGGATAGAGAAATGCTTGCGTACATGGTAAAGCAAACGGGAAATCCATATTAAACCATATCGTTGGAACAAATTATATTGAATCAAATGAAAATTACATCCTTTAAATCGACGCATGTTTTTCGCCAATGCTGCTGACTCGGCTTTAAAATTTTTTAAGGTATATATGCATAAATAACGTTTGAAACATTAATGAGACATTTTTACATCTAATAAGATTTAAAAAACAAATTGAAATTTTAAAGTATATAACTTATTAAATAAAGGTCATTGGTACGATTGGCGACGTCACGATCAAACCAATTTCACAGTCATAAAATAAATGCTACTACAGTTCAATTAGATATAATTATTATAATATGTAATGGCCATAATAAATGTACCGTTCGTTTTACCTAATTACAAGTTCTCTAATTAATCGTTTAACCGAGTAAACGAGGAGAAGTCCTTTGGTACCTTCTAGATTTACAAGCGAGCAAGAAATTTAGTAAGTGCAACCTACTCGGTCTTTGTTATCGGTCTTTTTATCGGCGACTGTTGCTTTCGGTTGCGTGTCCATCCAAGTCGAGTAGAATGGGGTAAGCAAATGAGTGTAAGCAAGAAAAAAAGAGAAAGAGAGAGAAAGAGAGAGAAAAGGAGAATCTCCTCGGATAGCAAACAAATTCATTTATGTGCTTTCTCTCTTTCTCTATCTTGCTTTACATTTGTTTATCCTCGATGTTAAACTTGCTTGCTCTCTTCGTAGACTTCCTGTTATAGAAAACAATTTGACTCCTCTATTTCCTATACTCTTTACCCTTGCATCGAGAATCGCGCTTCTATGAATCAGGAAATATGTAATAAAAAGAAAATAGCTGGAAAAATAAATCATACGTAAGATCAGCTGATCCAATAGCAAATGTTTTTATCATCAAACTTTAAGTGACTGATTTTGATAGAACGATTGATTGATTGATATATTCTATTAATCGTCTGAAAGGTTATCTATATATATATTACGCGTATCCCTTTTGTCTAGCATCACTACATTTCACGCGCTTCCCTTCACTAGTCAATTCGGCACCTTTGTTTTCACGATTTGCATCACTCTTCAGAGACACTCGTACTTCATTCGAGTTCCTATATAATTAAAAACGATCACGTTCGTCAGAATGTCTTTCAAAATCCTTTATTTTCCTTTTTAAAAATGAATCCCTAGTAAAATTGAGGTCTATCGAAAACAAAATTTTAATATATATATAACATATGAAAATAAATGTGACACACACACACACATACTGCTATCGATTATGTCGTAATATAGGAAAAAAAAAAAGTTTAATTTTTAATTAAAACAATACAATACACATAAATCTATAAAGATATCTTAACTCCTCGATGAAGTAAAAGTCATACTTCACGACTTAATATTGTAAATATCGAGTAAAATAATATATAACTCTGTGTGTCGATTGAACAATTATATAATACTTACATTAGTAACACGATGAACTAGGAACAGTTAACGAAACGATCGACCGTCGTTCATAACGGAGGTTCGTAAAGAGGCGTCCCGAAAAAGAAAGAGTTTGCAAAATAATTACACGGCGCGAGATCAGACGGGCGTTAAGACAAGGGTGAAATGAAGTAGGGTGGGAGGGAAGGGAAATGGTAAAAAGTTGAGGGAGGGAAAGAAAAGAAGGAAGGTAGGAGGAGATACGCTTGAAGGAGGGAACGAAGGAACGAAGGAAAAAGCGGTGGAGGGGGGTGAAGAGGGTGGAGGAAAGGAGGAGGGCTGGAACCAACTGTGAAAGTCGTTCGGCAGTGGGAGAATCTGTTTAAGCTTGTCAAAGCGGCGGAACTAGCAGGCGACGTCACTCCAAAGTACAAACTGCAACTCATTCGTTAATTTACGTTGTAGAAGTTATTGCGCGCCCCCAGGGAAACTGTCAATTTATGGCGTGCGCTGCCTGTACCAGTCGTAACGAGAAATTCTCACATACATCAGAGTTATTAATGGATCAGTATCCCGGTGAAGAGCTATGGCAAAGAAAAAGCCGGTACCGGCTAGTTCGATACTCTCTTTCTTTCTCTCTCCGTCTCCCTTTCAGCGTCTGTCTGTATTTCTGTCCATATCTCTCTCTCTCTCTCTCTTTCTTTCTTATTTTCTGTGACTTAAAATCGTACGAATTCCATAATTGCTCTGTAACCTTGTAAGGAACTCGCGAAACGTTCAGCCATCTTTCTTAAAGCTTCTTCTTCTTCTTTTTCTCCTCAAGATTCCTTTCTTTATCTTTTTATTTTCCCTTGCCCTTTCTCTTCCTCTTTCTTTCAGCTTTTGAGCGAGAAGACTCGACTCTTGACTCCTCGTTGGAAATGCAAATTTCCTCAGTGAAACTCGAAAGAGAATTTTTTCTACTCCTTCTCGTTAGCATTTCTTATTATTATTATTATTATTATTATTATTATTTTCTTCGGTGTAACAAATTTTAAAGGTTTTCCATGAGCGTGCTCGAATTTAAGACAAGATAATGAACTTCATAAGAAAATATCTTTCCTCAAACTATCTTTGATAGATACCTACCGACGATGATGATGTATAAAATGCATAGTAGAGCTTAAATATGAAACTTTTGTTAGAAATAACATTCTTAGTTAACGTAAAAACAATTACTTTGCGATTCCATGAACGAAGATAACAAGAAATAGATTAACGTTTGTTCTTACCTCGGTGGAAACGTAATGGCAGTGTTTCTACGACTGCTAAGAGAGTCTGGATATAAAGCAGTTAAAAAAAAAAGAGGGATAGGGTAAAAAGGAATAAGAGAAATTGAATAGAAGAGACAAAAACAATCGCGCATCTCTTTCTCTTAGTCTAAATAAAGTAAAGTAAAAAAAAAAAAGAAAAATCTGAAATAATTCGAAATTTAAGAGAAAACGATGAGGAAATCAAGTACTATCGTTGAATGAAGAGAAAAATAGGAAAAAAGAAGATAAAGATAAGGAGGTGGGCTTGGAAAAGAAGGATCAAGCTATAGAGAAAAAACGAGAGAAGAAACGCCAAGAGTTCCTGAAAATAATTGCTCTGTGACTAACCTCTTCTACTACTACCACCTACAAGTAAAATTATCGTCCTCTTCTTCGTTATCCTTGAGTTGCGTTCGAGAAAATCTCCGAGCCACCAATAAACGTATTTAAAATTGACAAATTTATCGCGCTTCGCTTATTTTTCCCGCAACCTCATCAAATCATTTCACTACGTATAATTCGTCCGAGAGAAAAACTGCTTGGTTAACGACGAACAATTTACTCGCTGAGTGTTTAGCGGAACAATCCTTTGAAGAAGAGGTAATGAGGTCTGAAAGAAAACTCTCGCTTCGATAAGATATTGGGTTCAATCGTTGGTTTCTACCTCACCCTTCTCCTACCTTCTCCTACATTTTGTTCTTTATAAACAGACCCTTAGTCATTTGTAAACCGTATCGTAGATCAAAAACCGATATAACGAGTTTTCTTAAAGTAATTCGACGCAAATATCAACGTAAATATCGATAAACTTACAACGAGATTAATTTCTCGTGATTATTCCTCGACGTCATTATCACGTCGTATCAATTACGTATCAATAAAGAATGAATAAAGTTTCTGTTAAATATTCAACACTTTCTATACCAGCTTAATTTTATATTACTCAACGTTTAAATAATGTAAAATAATATAAATTTAAATAATGTTTAAATAATGTAAATTTGTACCCACGTACAAATAATGTAAAATATCATCTGAATAGAAAATTCTAACTAGGCCATACATGTGTTAAATCGTATCGTACAAAGTTATCATCCAATTTTGTTCTCGTCATACAAGATCGATAATCAAGAAAAATCTACATATAGGATATATATTATATAAATATATTCTAGGAAAAAAAATAATTGATTCCATCTTAAGGTAAAACACAACGTGCCAGTAATATCCTAGTCGTTTCTTTCTCGCGCAAAACTTCGGCCATCCCTGAGCGCGCTTGGTCGATTTAAGCGGAAGTAAAACGCGAGAGTTCGGGAGTAACACAGATGCGTTCGTACGGCTCAACGAGTTAAACCACAAACTCAATTGGACGTCAGAAAGAAACTCTGCAACAAATGGGCGAAGTCTGGTACGGACAGAGCTCCAGCCTTAGTCATTTGACGCCTCATTTCTGTTACCACAAAAAACGAGGTAACGACCGACGACCGTGTACGACCTACAACATGTATCGAGCTTCGACTCGAGCCTTATGTACCTTAGGTACGAATGCGTTGGTTCTGGCGTGGGCGTTCGCGTGTATCAGCCCGACTACCTTTTAGCTAAGAATATGAAAATATAAAGAAAAAAATAGAAAGGATAAAACGATGAAGTGAGAATTACGAAAATCGTAGAAGAAGAAGAAGAAGAATAAAGACGTAAGACCATACCTACCTGACTCATACCTAACAATAAATACCGTATTTAACTTGTTTTATAATTAATTTGAACTTTCAATAGATTAGTAAAAATTATCATAGGCTTATCTTTTGGATCGTGTTACTTTTTTTTTAAATGAAAAAGATGCTTCTAGATTATATGAATGAATTCAAGTGAATATATGCGATAAAAGTAATTATGATAATATAAGAATATTTTTCCCTTAAGATATATAATATTTTTATTTGAAATATAACATAATATCTTATATTTGTTCTGAGAAGAAAAAAGGAATTACTATGAAAATCATTTTTTCTAATTCTTATCTTTGGATATAATAAAGAAGAATAAATTTCTTTTTCTATATACGATGAAGGCGGATTAAAGCAATGTAGCGTATTAGTGTGTAATATTCATACGTTCACGTAAATACTATAAAAATAATATCTCAGCATATAAAAATATTTTCTACGAAAATAAATCTTTCTTGTTGTGCACCATGGAAGATCGGCGTATGCATAAAACAGAATAAACTGATCAACGCTACACCCCCACTTGTTTCACCTCTTCCTTACCATACGTGCACATTTATCGTAATTTCACCGTCGTTTCGTTTTTCTTGTGTTTTCTTAATTCTTTCTCGGTCTTCAAAAAAATGTACCGGTTTTAATAAACTTGCTTCTTTATTGTTTTTTAATGAAGTTATAAGTAATATAGTTTAATGCAAAGGTGTTCCAAAAATGAAATGTTTGAAATTAAACGTACATCTATGTATGTTTAACGCTAAGCGTAAACTGTTTTATGGAATAAAATACTTAAGCTTTTATATGCAGAAGTGCAGTCCTCTAGTATTACAGTAGTAAAAGAGGCAAATTTTGTAGGTAATTTTTAATTTTTGTTATATGGCGACAATTGAATTGTTGGTAGTTTAATAGCTTAAATGATAATAGAAAGGTAGGAAAACAAGGCCCAACACTTGACGATGTTAATAAGCGTAATTATCTCGGTACGACCTGAATCTCGAAAGGCGGTGCGATGTTGAAGAAGCTTCTTCTTCTTTGGCTCTTCTTAGATACGAAGCAGGTGGCATTTGGTAAGGTACTTGAGATGTTTAAAAATGCAGATTGCAACGTATGCGACGGTGACTAGGAAAGCCATTGGAGTCAGCTGAATTCTAAGGAGTTCACTTATCTTGTCGACCGGTTAATGTCGTCTTCAACGAAGCAACCCTTTTAACGCTTCTCGCGCTACCCTTGACACCTACTTCGACTAATAAAGTTGACCAGACAACTAACCAAGAATTAATTAAGATCGTCGAGTCGATCATTTAATTTTATAATATTTTCAATGGTAAAACAAAATTAACATCTTATAATAATAAGATATTATAAATAGAAGTTTCTTATTTTAATTTTCTTATTAATAAAAGATTATCTATATCGATTCGTTCTTGTAACGATATAAATCGGTATATACTTGCAATTAGATACAATATTGAATAACGTAGATTGATGTAATTGTTGAAGTTTATTTTTTAAAATTAAAAAATAAAAATTTCTATATCAGTTTAGCAATGCAATTGATATTTCGTCACGCTTGGTTTAGAAAGTTCCTGTATCCATCCTTCGAGAAAAACAGAGAAGCTCGAGGATGGAAACTTTATAATCATACTACCAATAAAGGAAAATTTTTTCATTTCTACGAATAATAGCTGCTTCATTCTGACCGACAGAATCCTTGGGCTTTCGGAAGAGTCAACGAAGATTCCCTCGACATAGAATTATAATCACGTTCAACGATGAAAGACAGAGACCGAAGAAAACGTATTCGCAGGATAATTCGAGCTTCATCTACCTAAATCTATTATACGATACGACGAAGCGAGGAAGAAGCTAAAAACGTAAGTCCTTTCATTTATTTCCTCTTTCTGAGTTTATCTACCTTAATCTCTATTTATTTGAATTATTTTTTTTTTCAATTTAAAAACAAAGACTTAAAAAAAAAGAAATACTTTCAACGAACTATATAAGAAATACATAAGAATAACTATATAAAAGTTTATTTATTCATTATCTTTATACTTGTGCTTATCTTTTTTATTATAATCATTTGATATCCGCGTCGTATCAGCTTGCATATGATAACCAGTTGAAGTCTTTCTAAAAATCCAGATAAAAAAAAGTTTCATCTTTGTTAGTAATATTTCTATATTTGATTCTACTCTCATAGAGATTCAACAAATTTATCTATCTATTTCAATCTACCCACTTATCTTTCTCGTAAATCGTAAGTATCGACTCTCGTGCACGTCCTTCTCTCATCCTTATTTTCTCTTCATATAGATCTCCTCTACTTGGAAACGTCTCTTGTATTTCCATATGTCTCAAGATGGGATTGGGTTTTATCCATGATCGCATCGAAACGGCTACTACTTGCGGTTTATCGGCCTGAATACCATTTAACAGCGTCTCACCTTTCAACCGATGCCGGCAAGAGTACCACCACTCTGTAAAGCAAAGAACTCGACGAATCCCGAGAGTTCGAATATATAATAGTGCTGGTGCATCGTGCACAGGGTCGTACTCGTGATCAGTCCACGGCGTGGAACGAAACGTAGAAGGAGAGTCTCAACGGACTACTAATTAATCAAGTAAAAAAGTGATTTAATTAGCTCAAAGATACCATATCTAATTACCATGGCCGCAGTGTGGAGAAAGAGGAAGTGAGAGGGAAAGAGAAAGAGAAAGGTTGGAAGGGGTGGAAAGGGAAGGAAAAGAAGAAGGGATAGAAAGATAGAGAGCACGTTAACTTGTTTCGTTTTCATTGCAAATGTGCCGTTGCTTTAACGATTTCATTCGAAGATGGTTCCCAGTAAATTTACCAACTTTCCTCTCTTTCTCTCGTTCGTATAAGTAAATGTATACACATTTGTCCAATGTTATTTAATGTGAAGGACGAATATGCTCACTTTATATGTTTATGTACATAAGCAAACATTGACTAAAACAGTGTAAAGGGAGAAAGAGAAAGAGAAAGAGAAAGAAAAAGAAGGAGAAAGCTCGACGCATGCTTTTGCATGTAATTTATTATGTGCATAATTAGGATAACGTATGACTCGACTGCTTTCCGCTCACAATTAACGAGAGAATATCGGGAACGTTATCACGGTACGACACGGAAGATCAGACGAGTACACGACAAGGTGAGAGTGCTATTTCGCACGACATGCCACTTATATAGCAGATATAAGTGTTGTTCCGACGTATCGATAATTCGTAATAACTCAAGTTCCTGATTTTGGTATCAACTTTTTTTTATCATAATTATATAACCAACAATATATCTATTTTAATTTTTAAAATATCAAAACGATTATTTTATTTCTTCGGTTTATCCAAACATAATAATTTTCATTTTCTCGGTCGTGTTATCAAAAATTATAAGGAAATAATAGTGCATGGATTTTAATTTTGTCTACACGGTGTGAAGAAAAATCTGACATTTTATATAAAAAAATAAAAGGTATATACGTTTGTTATTCTTTATTTAAAATTGTGTTTTTGGCGAATAATAATTTGCTATGTTACGTGCATCGCTATTTTTACAAAGATACTTTAACGCGAAAGAAATTCGAACAAGTATGATAGTAGGACAGTATTAACAACAATAATAAGATAAGTAATATCCAAGAAAGGAAGACAATAAATCGGAACTCTTCATCTTCTCATTCCTTCTTTTACTTCTATGGTGTACCCTTTTGAAGTTGACTGATCGATAATATTACCTCGCGAAATATCCTCGGTACGAGCTGTAAATGGCGAACGGTATAACATTTTAATGGGAAAATTTAAGTCTAAGAGGAGTAAGAAGCATAACTATGAGTATAAAGCGTTACAGGCTCTTCATAAGAGCCCGGCATGTTCGACCATATGCCGCTACTTTGGATTAGGTACACATATTACGTGGAAAGTGTTATTACGATTGGCTGGAGGCACCTTAATTAGTGTTATCAACGAGATAATAATAATGTGAAACGCAGGAACGCACAGGCGGAAATAAAGTATGTATGTATGGCTTAGTTCATAACAGTAATCGAATCTAAATCCACGTATAAGGGTATCTACTAGATGAAAGGCCAGGCCTATTTTCGTTTAGCGAATTTGAACTACGACTTTAATTATCTTGTCTATGTATTTACGTGAGTATATATATAGATATTATATAGGCATATATGGATATATGTACATATATAGGTATTTATATATTTAAAAGGAACACGTCGAGATATTACGAGTACCTACGAGTAATAGAGTATGTATATATATGTACAATGGAACGGCGCGAAGATCTCGTTTATTTACAACTTTTCCTAATGGTTCGATGTTTATCGGAAAGGATAATTTAAATCTTTTAATAATTATTCATGAAGCGTAGCAAGCATTAAACCTGTTCTCGCGTGCGTGTTCGTATCGTAAACCTGCAAGACTATATAGATATCTGGAATATTTCGAGGCGACATAATTGATGCGTCCAAATTTGAGGCAGTTAATCATGCGAACTTACGTATTTTGTTAGGAGATAAAATCAATAAACGAGACTTCCTCGTTTCGGTAGTGAGCCTTCGTCCTCGTTCTCGTCCTCATCCTCATCGTCGTCGTCGTCGTCGTCGTCGTCGTCGTCGTCGTCGCCCCCTTTTTGAATTCAACGTAATGTACGAAGTCCACCCCTTTAACTTTCTCCCCTTTTCTCCCTGGTGATGTAATGGATGCATAAATTATACAGCTTGAAATATGCTAATATTGGGCATAACTTACAGCCGCTATATCGAGCTACGTAATCCAATGAAAAAGTCGCCGACCTGGAAGGAAATTTTAAGAGAGCTGATCATTCCGCAATGACGTATCTTTTCTAGTAGATTCAATAAAATCCTACTACGACACTCTTTATTCATCGAAAAAGCGAACACGTCGGTCCGTCTGCATCCACGTTTCTTCTCGATGTCACCGTACTCGGTTCTCGAGGAATGCATCCGAGAAAAAGAAAGACAGAATGAAATAGAAAGAGAGAATAAAAGAGAAAGAGAGAGAGAGAGAGAGAGAGAAAGAGGGTGCCTGAGAGCACAGCCTCATACGTATCCGTTTCAGTTGTAAATGTTGGGACGCGCGAGAGATAGGCTACTCATGAATATTAATGTAATGGTGCATTAACATTCGACGAATCATTCACGGGTTCTATCAAAGGAACCCACGACACTGTTAGCATCGTCTTACAAACTACTTTTCCAACTGGTCAAAATTAATGACAAAAAAGAAAGAAAAGAAAAAGCGAGAGACATACGTTGAACGTTTTGACAATTGTTATTATGTTTTATTTATGTTTGTTTTGTATGTGAAAAAATTTCAGAAAAAATGATCGAGCCAAAAAATAGGAGTAACGAGTTATAACTTATTTATCATACCTAACAATTTATGTTACACAATATGCTAGATGTATTACATAGTTCGCAAAAATACCTTCAAGAATAGGATATACTTGGCAAAGATCGTGAAAATGTTTTCCTTATGCTCTTCCCTTGGTAGCAGCATCGAAACGTTCTTTTGGTGTCACGGTTAGCAGACCGCTTTAAAGATTACTGCACTCGTAAACAGTGTAAAGCGACGCCTTCCTACCGTTGTTACGCTTCGAGACCGCGCCGTGCTGCTTTTCCACTTGGCTGGTGTTTCCAACGACCTGTGTATTAAGGAGACACGAGAAGACCCTCGTTATGGCAACACCTGTGCGACAATATTAACTCTTTAGCCTTTGGCACGTACTTCCCACAGCACGGCAAATGTAATCGAACAAGACTTCAAGATTATCAAAAACATCAGCTAGTTTTAAGTTATTCGAAAAGAATTAACTCTTTTCAGTGAATATTTTCTTCCGAATTTAAAGGTAATTTGCATCTCATTTTGTGTAACGAGCTATGTGAATTATCACCAAACAGTATGTTGTAAATCATCTCATGATCGTATTAAACATTGACCAAATAGAATTTGTTTGAAAACTATTAGAAGAATATCTTGCAGGCAAAGTTATGACATCGTAAAACAGAAAGAAGAGTCTTATATTCAAATAGAATCCTTATTTGAATGGCTTGATCCTATATGATAGTAAAGTTTGTTGTTTCAAGATTATGCAGAATTAAGTTCGGAAATTTCTTCAGCTTATTTTTGAATTGCCACCCTTCCCCTCTCTCTCTCTCTCTCTCTCTCTCTCTCTCTCTCTCTCTCTCTCTCTCTCTCTCTCAAGTAAAAGATAAGAAGTCGTTAGTCAAGATAACGAATTAGGGAAGTACCAACGGTGCAGGATGAACGTAGCAAGGGTAGAATTCTGCAAAGGTACATTACATTCATTTTACCGAGGTAGGACCGATATATCTAATCATTAGAAATCTGCATAATGGTCAGTTGGCGTGTCTCGTGTATGCACACACACTCACACATACACATACGAGTCGTATAAGAACGACCAATAAGCCAGGTCGTAGTAGACGTCCACAAATACTGGGTAGAGGAAAAATGAAAAATGTCTACCCTCGGTATCGATTAATATTATTAACCTTTTTACAGCATGCCACCACCGTTGCAATGTTCAACATCAAATGCAATATCAATACAGGAGATTTCTAACAATTTGCAATAATATATATGAAATTTGCCCTTTGTAAACTGATGATTCGACTGTAAATAAATCCTCGATATTTGCTATTTAACTTCATATATTACTGTTATTTTTTTATCGTTATGTTTGTTTGGAGTATATATTATATTTCCAATTGCCTATAAATATATTCCTAATAAAAATGACGTAACTTTAGCAAATCTTTTGGACCCGGAATTTAGTCGAATATCTCTCCCAGAACATTACAATACAGGTAGAAAGGAAAATGTGGCGGCATCTATTAAAGCTCGTTTGCATCACCATGTACATTTCGCCGATTATTTCAGATAAGTATATACAAACAGCAAATAATGATAAAATATTAAACAAACTTAAAACATAATTATTGAGTTAAAAATGATGTTAGAAATAAACGAAGATACAATAATAAATTGTTATTCCGTTCGTTACGCAATGAAATTATCTTGATATGGATTAAAATGGCCGAGAAAATGAACTAACGAACAAAAAGCGCAACGAGTGAATAATATATATGCGGAAAACGTATTTTATATTCCCTGTAGAAAGTAAAGAGATATACACTGATATGAATATTATATTTGTAGGCGTACACCATACTCACTATTTTCTTTTAATATCTGATGAATATGAAAAGAGCGCGCACTACTTAAAATAATAACTCCGGTTGATTCCAAATAAAATGTATACCTTGAAACGAGTTCTCCATTTCTTCATAGATATTATAAACAATAGAGATCTCTTAATCGGATCTGTTTAATAGAAAAAAATAAATAATAACGACTAAAGATACAATTCTTTACCTCGTTAAATTAATCGCTTAAGACAAAATTCTTTTCTAATTGAAAAGAAACTAAATTATAAATTAAGAAGAGAATTCACGAATTTAAATATCCAAACAACGTTATCTTTAACCCCAAGCTCTAAGTTAGGTTTTCTCTAACGCGACAGAAAGTTTTTTCTTTGTCGTATTAACGCGATCGTTCAAAGAATGACGAGGCGCTCCCCACGTGAACGTCTTCGCTCTCCTCGGATGAGAGAACGGATGAGTATAGCTGACCTGACACATCCTGCTTTACATATAATGGGGCCCCATAACTTACAATGTATTCAGGCGGTAATATACCGGGACAAGCATTGGCCGGTGTCTGCTGCAACATTGTATCGGTGAAACGTTACGACGCGACGCACAATGGGGGCGAAACTCTTCGAAAGACAGAGAGAGAAAGAGAGAGAGAGAGAGGCAAAGAGAAAGATATATATATATAGAGAGAGAGAGAGAGAAAGAGAGAGGATGAGGGTAACATGCATGAAAATAAAAATAAGCTCGTCTTGTCGAAACATTTGGATCCCACTTAGTGGCGCTCGCACAAAGCATTGATTAATGAACGACATTAAGCGCGACGCGTGGAATCCGCTAAGAATTTAATATGGACAGGCGGTGGGTACGCTGTCTCGACGCATTACCTGCATATTAAGCGCATTTAACGATCCATCTGGTCGACCGTATGCACGCTCGAAAGCGTACAGCTTTTTGGCCTTTATGATTTACACTTTCGGAGCGAAAGTGTCACGTAGGAAGTGTATGCACCTACCTTTGCTTCCCCTCTTTCTCTCTGCCAATGTGCATATAGACGTTTAGCTAATATATAATTTCAATAAACAATAAATAAGAACACTGATTTTCGACAAGATGATTAAGCGATAACAGATGATATAGATAATTAATGATTTAATGGATGTTATATTTTAAGATCTATAAATTTGTTTGAAATTATACGACTACCATTACGAAAAGTCGCTAAACTAAATAGATGCAATATAAAAGATAAAGTAGTCGATGTTAAAATGGTTACAATGATTTAAGCCAAATTTCTATTATATTATATTAACCAAGAATGGGTCGTGTTACACAGGACGTTAGATCTGAAATATATATCGAGTTTCTGTCGGCGACACGTATCAATATTTTTCCTTTTCGCGTCTTTGAAAAAACTGTGTCACCGCATTGGAGGTTATTACCACGTGGTTTCAGCTAGAAATTGTTCGACCGGTCGATACAACCACCGCGATTGTGGGCGAGTGAGCGCGCGCGCGTGCATGGGAATAAAGTCGCACCGTCTATCCCGAAGGAGAGTAAGATACGTGGCCATTCGTTCCCGAACACAATGGCGCGCGATGATGGGCCATCAGTCACTGTTACTCGTTGAGCAAAAAGGCTCGGCCCAAAAATTTTCTACTTCACCGGAACGATAAAAAACAACAACGACGTAAGTCATTTTATAGTTCCGAAACTTCGTTCGTTCGTTTATTCGTTTGTTCGTTCATCCGTTCGTTCGTTCGTTCGTTCGTTCGCCATAGTTCAGGAAAAGAGAATTTCAAATAATTATCATCTCTATAAATAAATAATTCTTCGTAGCGCATCTTCCTAGTCGATGTTTACCCAACGAAAGTTATTCAAGACTCGGTGTAGCGTGAATATATCACGGTAAACGGGCGATTAGTATTCAGTTGATATTGCATTATTCGTTGGCCGACCATATTTCTCCATATGTATTTCGCGTATGCTTAACAAGCATTCGTATATCTATCATTTGTTCCGTATAAGAGCATTCGTAACTAAACGCATCCAACGTAAACATTGAAAGGAATTCGTCGAACATTATCATATCCATATGTCCGAGAAAGTCAAGCATGGATAATGTACGGTTGAAAATGACTGTAGTCTATTATTTAATTGCGAGAGGATTCCATGTTGGAGGAATCTTGGCACAATACAAATACGCATACAGGATAACCTATTTCAATGTACTACATAAACAAATCAAAATAGAACGTATATACATAAATATAGGAATTGAAGATGATTTAGGAAGATTTTTCCAAATCTTTTATGGTTTTCTTCTTCTTTTTTAATATTTTCTCTACAAAAACTTGCTACCTATATTTTATTCCAAAGAACTAATATATACAAGAAATGATAAAGTAGAATTAGTCACTTTTTTACTTGTGTTCCTAAAAAAATAGATATTTTGAATTTTTTTCTTTAGAGATAACAAAACATGGTTGTTAAAAATGTTCTTTGTCATATTTTATCCTTAGCAGAATACAAACTAATCCTTAAATAATTAGATGTTTAAATAAAGAAAAAAAGAAAAAAAAAGAATTAAAATATATCTCTTTGAAAGCATACTGTAAAAAAATTTTAACGCGTCTTTTGCCTGTCCCTATGTATTTTTTCTATTTTTTTTCCTATCTCTTGACCTCTCTTCCCCGGCAAACGTAGAAGCGTGGTCGTTCTTTCGTAAAAGTAGCAACATTTCATTTGGTACGTTACGACTACGCGGTTACCACCTGGACGAGAGTTTAATGTTTTCGTACGTGTAAAGCTCGGGAGACTCGTAAAGCATCGCTTCAACTGCAACAGCCACAACTACGTAATATTTAAGAAAGCTAGCTAGAAAGAAAAGACGAGAAAACGATGTTGCTCCTGGCAGATCTACTTCTCGGGTAATAAAAAGAAACTACTGAATCTCAATTCGTTTTACTTTTAAGGTTTGTAAATCGAGAATCTTCATCCCGAGAAGAAATTAATAAAATACTATTTCAATATAAAAAAAAACATATATTTCATTTTAACAGCATGCTGTTAATGAAAAAAGTTAAACATGTAAAATAACACAATAATAAATTGATCGAAACTGTCGAACACATTCGAAAGGAGAAAGAAATACTTTACGAATTTTCCTTCATCTATTATCGGATTCGCGTTTCGTAAAAGTACGATTTAAACGAGTTTACAAAAAATATGACGATTCGTATCTAGTGAAAACTTACAGCATATCTAAATCCCAACTGGTAGAATGAGATAGTTTGGAAAAACTAGAGCGTAAAATCAACAACCGTGGTTCGGGAATACGGGGAAAAGCGTGAAACAATGGCGAAGAAGGATCATATTGGCAATAATACTCGACGAATAACTTTTTATACCTGCATTCGACGCGACGCGATAGGATTCACGCAAGACTACTTAAAAAAGAGAGAGGAGAAAGAGGGTGGCAGAGAGAGAGAAAGATTGAGTGAGTGAGAGAATGGTTGGTTGGGAAAAGGCGAAGAGGAAAGAAAAAGGCTGAGAGAAAAGAGAGATAGAAAATATGAAAGCGCTTGGCAGTTTGACTTTTGCCGTGCGCCCTGTGCGATACGAACAAATGAATGAAATTCGCACTGTTCGGAATGGTATTGTTCGTGACGTACTGTAATCGATCGTTTCTCGTGAATGCAGCGCGATGGTACTGATAGAAGAAAAAAAAAAGAGGAAGACTGAGAGATAGAGAGAACAAAAAAAAAAATATCGAGAGAAAAGAAAGGGTGCGTGAATGGACGGATACGCCAGAGCCGATTTTTATTACTAGGATTCGCTTTGCCGAGCTTGACAATTCCAACGGGTTTATATGGGATCTCTAAAAAGCGAGGCCCGTAAAGAAGGAAAAGACCTCGTTCATTCGATTGGATTCTCTTCAACGTGATGCGTGCACGAGTTTGTTCCATAGATAAAGAGGATAGTTTAAATTCAGTGATAAGTTCAAAAGCAAGAAGTTTAGAACGAATAATAAAAATTTTCATCAAATGGCAGATAATACACAATGGTCGTCCATAATAATAATGTAATAGTTAGAGAAAAAGAGAGAGAGAGAGAGAGAGAGAGAGAGAGAGAGAGTCATGAGCTTTATGAGTGAACACAGGCGTCAGATATGAAATAACAGGCCCTTCTTTTTAATGAAATGCGCACATGGGTGGCCAGAGTTAATATCAAATATCGATGGTCTGAGTATCGAAATCTCTTATTTTTTTTTGTTTAGTCTGACAACAATTGATCTGATGCTATATCTCAAATGCATAAGAAATATCATAGTGGGGAGGAATTTCAAAGGAATATCTTACAGTGAGAATCTATCGAGCATCGAGAGATAGTGAAAAATAGAATAGAGTGAATATTAAGAAATTAGGGAATGTTGAGAGAGAGAGAGAGTATATCGAGTAATGCGTTATGAGATTATGTGAGTTCGAGAGAAAAATGAGACTTTCAATATATGTATGCATGTATTTGTAATTTCTTAATAAATATACTTTTGACCAGCATCGGTGACACACGTAAGAACTTTTATTTAATCGAAATAAAATACCCTCAGATTCCACAATAATGATTATAATAATAATAATAATGATAATACCAACGATATTAATATAATATATTAATAATGATGATTGTGATACGATAATGTATAATAAAAATTTGAAGAAAAATTTGATTTGTGATAAGAAAATTAGAATAAGAGAGTATTATAAATTTACTAGAATAGAATAAAATTTTATAATTTCTAACATATTTATATAATATAATTTTCGTTAAATACCCATACGTGTTCTTACAGATACTCATCTATCATATTCGTAGTTTTGAAGAAAATTTTAAATCATGGATAAACTTTATTAAAATTGATAAAATATCTTTTAGCAAGATAAGGGTACGATATTTGAGCTGAAACTCGTAGTTAAAATGCAATAAATAAAGGAGACGATCAAACGAACGAGCTTGTTCGTATAAATTTTTAAAAAAACATTCAACAACGTTTACTCGCCTTCGGAAAAGGAACGTCAGTGAGTGTTCGTTTGAAGTTCAAGTTACGATAAAAACGACAAAAACGAGTGTCTTGTTTGCAAGCACAGTTTTTTTTTCAAGAGCTTTCGAGACGAGAAAGAGCCGGGATAAAACGGCTCTTCGATGAGTAAAGAAAAGCCGCGGTAAGCGATCGGATTACTGTCTTTTAAAGGTAAATATCGTCGTATCGAATCACTCGAGACTACGAAACGAAAAAAAATAAGTAAATCTCCGTTGCTAGTTTTTGTTAACGTTTCACGAAGATGAGAAAAGAATGTTTTATAACTCTCATTACGAGATAACTTCCGTCGAGTGAAAATACATTTGAAAGATACAATGTTTGATTCAACGAGAAATCGATTTATAATTGATTAAGTAACACATTGATTCCTCGCGTTTAAAATCCAAAACTACATACAATCCTCCAATAGATCATAATTAAAGAAAAAAATATTATTAAATAATAATAATAATAACAATTCCTTAACCTTTTAATATTTATTCACTATTATAGATAAATTCATTAATATAAGTACACGCAGAAAAATACATTTATTTCGTACCAATGTTAAGCAATAACATAATTTTTAGGGTAATCACAAAGATGCTACTCTAAAAAAAAAAACAAATGATCGATCGAACATTGAATGATTCAAATATTATTATATGAATGAAATGGAAAATATCGAATCGATGTAACATGCGACAACTGTGAGTGTTGTTCGTTTCTAAATTCAAGAAGGATGAATTGTACTCGTCTTTCGATACGAAATACGACAGGTAAAGTAATGCGAGAACATAAATAGAGACTGTAGGAAGAATAGATAGGAAAAGAAAGAGGAGGAAAGGGGGTGATAGTGGCGAAATGCCGAAGAGGGTAGCAGTTGGAAACCGGTTGCGGCGACGCGATCTGTTCGCCGATCTGTCGTTGAGAAGCCGTCCGTAGAATGGCGTTCGTCGATATATTTATGCCCGTTGGAACGTGGTTTTCCCATGCGACGAGAATTACTCGCGTATCTCACGCAGCAACAGCTTTTACCAACCCTCTCTTTCGTTCGTCGTGTTGCTCGATCGGCAAAAATATCAGATCGCCGCCGATAAAAATAACTTGCCCATATTAGAGAACGGGAGAGAGAGAGAGAAAGAGAAGGGAAAAAAAAGAGAGTACGTTTGTTCTCTCGCGTAATGGAATTATTGTTCCGGGAGTAAATCCACACGCGATACTTCGATTACGTCGAATGCACCCCCTACATACTCCACCCTACACCCTATTCCCGATGTTGATGCGTGTAATTCGAGTTTAATCACGACCGCGAATTTGCAGGAGGAACTTTTTTTTATCCAGTTTTATCTTTAGAAAAGGGGAAAACATAGTCGATTGTACCGAGCGACGAATTGTTCGATAAATGGATTAATTTTTTTTCTCCTACCCTTTAGCCTTTATAATAAATTGTAATATAAGAAGATTAATATTTTTTAAAGAGAATTATATTAAGTGTACAAATAACTGATTGCCGTTTTTCAACAATAAAAAAGAATTTATTATGAAAGAATCGTACGTTGAGTTTTAATCAAAGTATTGTCCATCACTAGCCACTACTTTTTCCCATCTTTCTGGTAACATTTGGATATCACGTTTTAAGAATTCTTCATTTTTTGAAGCTATCCACGAATGAATTATCAGAGAATATTTTTATGAACATAAAGTAAAATATATAAGCAATTCTGTACATATTTTACAGTTGTTATTATAATACATAGAGTTTCTAATAAAATAAAATAATCATTTTTAACGACGTAGGTAGTTGCATATGTGAGTCTATGTTAGATATTTGAGGCTCATCGGTAATCGTTAAATGTTTGTTCGCGTTAACGCGCTAATTCATATGGTATATAGAGTCAACTTACCTATCGGAGTTAAGGAAAAGAGACGGAGAGAAAGATACTCGCGAAAGTGAGAAGAGTGGTTAAACTCCAGCCAATATCTTGAATGACTCGACTATTCTCAGCACCTGCTAAGGAATTCCGTTGAGGAATCTTTGGACGCGGAACGATGTCCGAACGCGAGCGAATAGCAACGAAACCGGTACGAAAACGATTCGTAGATGCCACGAGTCTTCTATTTACATACCGTTGCTATATTTATAAGCGATCCACTAAGAAGAACGTTCTTCCTGTCATTCGTCTGGCTCGAAATATCTCCACTTCTTGATATCCGAAATCATAGTTATCGTAATTTATATACATAAGTAATAGTTTCTAACTAAATCTTTCAACGATTTATTTATGAATAATAGATTGTTATAAATAATCATTTGCTGTTTATACGACTTCATTAAAATAAAATATTATATTACATATACATATATATGTAATTAAAAAATACTTGTTGGACAAGACAATATATTTCAAGTAAAACATAAATTTTGTGCAACTCTTGGCAAATTCGTTTCTGAAAATAGTACGAATCTTGGTAAAATATCACGAAACATTAATCAAGTCCCGTTACATTATTACGTGTCTTTCTCTTTCTCGGCAAATAAGAAAAGGAATAAAAAAAAAAAGAATTTTCGTAAGAAGGGAATAAAAGAAGAGCGTATTCCAACAGCAGAAAGAAATAAAGCACGGTAGCATAATTAATCGTGCTTTTTACTTTTCTCACTGGAGAAAAGCGAAAAGCTTTTCTCTTTCTCTCGCTTTCTCTCTCGCTTTCTCTCTCTCTCTTTCTCACTCTCTCTCTCGGTAGCGTCAGCATCATTAGGAGGTCCGATATCAAAGCGGTCGAAACTCGTCCGGAGCGCGTTTGTCTCTCCGGTCTTTGACCCTCGTCGTAGTCAACGACGACGACGACGACGACGACGACGACGACGATTTATCGTGAAAAACTTGGCGCGCAATCCGAAAGCAAAACACGCGTCGAGAGCGGGTCAGTCAGTTTTATATATGCGAGTATAATACTTATATACCTAGGTAGATAGATGTATAGATAAAAAAACATGTTTGAGCATTGAAAAGGACAGAAAGAGAGAAGCGAGAACTAGCTTTTTGCCGTTCAGGCCGTACGCGTGCGTCTGCTCATCCCTCGAGCCAACTCTGAAGCAAACCATCCCCTACGAGGTGAAAATATTTCACATATTTTTGTTGCGAATTAATCCAGCCAGTAATACCGGCTGCCGGCTGAGCGTGTTCGCCACTGAAAATTCTTTCAACAAACATCCCTCTCGGACTCGTACTCTTTCGTTCCCCCGTGAGGGGCAACGAACGTTCTGGTAGCAGCCCTCGTTTGCCGTGCGACGAGCGTAAACGCGACCAACGTGCATCTTGCATATGTGTGTGTATACTTATATATATATATGGTCCTGACCACGGTCGCGAACGTTTGCGAGAACGGGAAAATGCGGAGATCCAGCGAAATGGTCACTCGTAACCCCTTCCCGTTCCTTCCTTCCTTTTACGGCCCTAGGACGATCTCCCAACGCACGCTTTGCCCCTTTTACACTCGGTAGCGTCGTCCTCGGCAGCCACGTACTCGGCACCCTGAAATTCCTCAAGTTTGCCTAGGGACGGAAATTAGTCGGAGCACCGTAATTGCTCGAATGTATGCGTTCGCCCGTTAACGTTATGGTACCTCTCATTACCATCCCAACGGCAGCTGACACACCGAAGCTCTATCCTTTCTCTCTTCGTTCTCTTTCCTTGCCATTCCTCTTATCTTCCTTTTCCCGTTTAACTTCCCTCTCCTACTTGGCAAATTTTAATATCGACTATAAAAACTGCCGAGATAGAGAAATAGAAGAGGAATAAAGAGAAATTGAACGAACAAGAGATACGAACTCTCTCTAGTACATACTTCATTCAAGAATTGTTCTGAACGAAGGAAGTAACGGGGAATGTTTCTAGTGTCCGAGACAAATCCAACAAATTTTGGCGTCAATTTAACGCGGTCGCGTTCGGCGAGAATCCGACGCTTTGGAGATTGGCACATTGAGCTGGCTGGACAACGACGAACCGTCGGCCCGATTCCATTGGGTCATCCCGTTAGTCATGATTAAGCAAATTTCATACCGAAGCTATTAATATTATAGTGGTTGACCGCGCAATGTCCACAAAATTCCCCTAGCTAGTATACAATGCATGCACTGACCCGACAACCGCTGCTACCCGCAAACTTCCCGAAGTTGATTAAATTGTCTCGGAGAAGACCTTTGGTTGGATCACGTCTAGGTCATCCCACCGCTACGGGCTTACTTCGTTTCGATGAATGACCGAATACGTGTTCACCCTATCTTTCACACGCGGACATTTTATTCCTTCAAACAGATAACTTTATACGATCAGTTATTTTGGTTATTTTAGGAAAATACGTGAAAATTTCTTTTATTTTTAAACTCGAATATCTATGAATATAATAAAGTTAGATCAAAATACTCGTTAATAGATATCATCAAAATAATCCTCTTTTCTCGGAATAAGTTTTAATGGAAGGTAAGAATCACATATCGTTCGTTATTAGTTTCGATAGGTCACGACTACGTTATATTCGTCTATGAAATTCTATTCGTTGCCCGAAGAAAGAAAGAAAAAGAGAAAGAGAGGAACTCGAATTAAATACAAATGTTTCTAGCACGCTAGGTACGTGGCACGAAAGCTAAGTCGAGCTAAGCATTCGTAAACACGAAGATTAGTCGACTATCTCTCTACTGAATCTTCGATAACATGGCAGTAATTTTGAAACGTACTAAACGACGAGAAGGAGAAAGAGAGAAAGAGAGAAAGAGAGAAAGAAAGAGGAAGACGAATTTACGTTAAATAGATATAGGTTATGTAGTTACAGGACGTAATGATCGTACGACTACAAAATGTGGCTGTATTGCGTGAGAAAACGAGCTTAAAGTGTGGAATAAAAATTACCTGTCGCGATACGAGATCGAGACTTACATCAAAATTCTAACAAACGCGTTGTTACATTATCTCTCTACCGAAAAATTAGGTCCTATTCGTTAAAATAAAATAATTTCATATAAAAAAATGCATTTCAAAAACAAGAAATATGAATTCATCGGATTATTTTTATTAAGTCAATGTCCTCCTTGATCCATATTTTCATAATCTAGTAATCGTCATGTTTAACACGCCAACACACATTTATTAATGTAACATATTTAAATCGTTCAATAATATATTCTATCTTGGTGTTAAATATAAAATCATGAAAAATAGATCCTGAATTATATATAAAAATATATTAAATTTATTATTAATATAACTAAAATTGTGGTAATTTTAAAACGTAATTAAATGTATAATTAAATTATTCGCTAAATAATATCTAAAATCTACTTTTTCAACTATCATTAATGATAGCGTCAAATATTCTTCAATAATTTAAATATACCAAGTGAAATACAAAATATTTAAATTAAATGCGAAATTCATTTAGAATATGTAGGTAAGATTTGTTTTTTCTAAATTATTTTATCTCGGGTGAATAACCGATAAAACTGTCTTAAAAAATTAACAGCAACTTTGGATCCGATTAAACTTTAGAAATCTTCTAGAACAAGAAGCTTTTAATTAATCTTATCTGTGGTGACGCGAACTTCGAAATTCAATATCGAAAGTATCGACTATATAGATAGGATTAAAGTAAATTTAAAAACAAATTTCTTTCAAGTGCATTATAAAATGTTACACGTACGTTATATTTTATCATGTAAAAACATTCAAAGCGTCAATTATTGTATTAACAAAATAAATGTATAAGTATTAGTTATTTTGATAATCTTATGATATTGAAAAAAAGAAAAACAAAGTTTATCTCTCGTATAATAAATCGCAATCGATAAATTTTGTATTCGATAGATCGATACATGTGATGTTTACTTTTGTTATTTTTAATCGTATATACACGTATAAAAAAAGAAAAGCTTCGAAAATCAATATCATTCATACATATAACATCAGATGTTTCAAATAATTTTGATAAGTATATCTATATTTATTTATGTTTGTTCATTAACAAGGAGGGTAAGTTAGTTTTCTACCGTACCGATCACATGTGTTACACACCACAGGGCAAAAGTATGAGATACTAGCGTTCATCTGCCGAAAAGCTCCATGACTTCTTTGAATAATGGCATTTGCTGTCAAAAGTTTACGGAGTTTAAGTAAAATATACAATGGAACTTGTCGCGTGTCTTTTTCGATGTTCCGACAACCTGTCGCAAGAACATCTCTCGTTCAGACTGCCCGAAAATATTGCTCCAACATCAAAGGTAAACCTGTTCGTTATAACATAACCTTACTTTACACGTCTTCTCCTAAACCGAGTCTTGCATGCTTGTTTATAATTACGACATTTGATCTCTCGATGTAATTATTTCAATATTATTTATATTAAAATATACAATTATTAAATTATGAAAAATATGAAAAATTTACGTTTTCCTATATAAGTTAATGGAGAAAAAAATTCATTACTTGTACGTTTATTTCAAAATTTAAATAATGGATTTTTTTTAACAACCTAATATAAGTTGTTATGACAAATTTAAAATTCGCATATTTACAGCCACAAATCATCCCAAAATAACAGAAAGTTTTACGAAACAGTTGGAAAGGACATCACAATCGTTAGCACAAGAAATGTTAGATAACAAAAGAATAGAAGAAGAAGAGCAAGAAAAAGAAGAACAGACAAAGAGTCGCGAACGTACAAAAAGGCTCATGAAATATAGTTTTATTTTCTTTAGTACAATGACGGGTTTGAGTTTGGGATATATAATATATGAACTTGGGAAACCAATCTATGATGAAAATGGAAATGTAATAGAAGATGAATTTTTTCATTTACCATATTATGAAAAGATTTATAAAAGATTTAGGAGAGAATTAAATTATTATACAAAGGTATAATCCTTTTTAAACATTTGTCAACAACTGAGACCTTTAATTCTTCATTTTAATATTGTTTATCAATTCTTTTACAGCTTATACAAGAACCCAGTAGACCAAAATTGCTTCCTGATCCACTTAAATATCCTTATATTCAACCTCCGTACACATTGGTGCTAGAAGTTAAAGATCTTCTTCTATGTCCAGATTGGACTGTAAGTCTTTTATCAAAAAACATACATGGAATATTTAAGATACTTTTATAAATTAATTGTATAATAGTTTATTAGTAATTTTTTAGTTAAACATTTTTTATTTTTATAATTTGTAGTATGAAACAGGATGGAGATTTAAAAAGAGACCATATGTGGATGAATTCTTAGAAGCTGTTGCACCTCCACAATTCGAAATTGTAGTCTATACAGCTGAACAAGGAATGGTATTGCTTTACTAAATTTATTTGTTAAACTAATAGTAATATTTGGAGGTGTAAATTTTAATCATCAAATTTCAGAATCTGTTTCCTATTTTGGATGCCTTGGATCCTAATGGCTATATAATGTATAGGTTGTTCAGAGATGCAACACGTTTTACGAATGGTCATCATGTTAAAGATCTTACTTCGCTTAATCGTGATCTGAATAAAGTAATCATGATCTATTTTTTATTTAATTTTACTTTAATTTTAATATATTTTACTAACTTTTAGTATTACGTAATAGGTTATTGTAGTTGATTGGGATGATGAAAGTATTAAATATTATCCAGAAAACACGTTAAAACTTAAGAGATGGACAGGCGATGACAATGATAAAAGTTTATATCATTTGGCAGCATTCCTTAAAAGTAAGATAATTGTTTTTTTTTTTTTGGAAGCATATATGCAATTTTTTAAATATTCTTTAAACGTATCAACGTCAGAAGTGATTATGAATTATTTAAATTATAATTTTTCAAAGGATTGATAGAAATTTTGTGATCTATTCATTAATGATTACTTTGTCTTATTTAGCTATATCATTAGCTAACGTGGAAGACGTTAGAGAAGTCCTCAATTATTACAGACAATTCGATGATCCATTAAAGGCATTTAGAGAAAATCAACGTAAATTACTGGTAAATTTAAAATAAAAATTATGTAATATATATTATAGGTGTAATTACAAATTTATTTTCTCTTACTTTTACTTTGATATTAAAATACTTTAGGAACAATTGGAAGAAGAAAATAAAACGCAAAAGGAAAATGGCAAACACCTTACCTCAAGATGGACTCCGTCCTTTTTACGAAATCGCTAGTCAAATTAAATTACGTTATAATGTAAGGTACTTATATAAAAACTAAATATGCGGGATTACACTCATCGTATCATTTTGTTAAAAACTGATCTTACCAATAGTAAATGTACAATTTTTATTATAAAATGAATAAACTATCAGTAAACCCTTACACTATTTTACACCTACTATACACATTAATTTTTGCGAATATTAGCATATAAAAATATCAACGAGAGTATATATTGTATAGAAAATGTTCAAAAATATGTACAGTTTATAAATTATAATACATTATTATTATAATATAACAGCATATTGATGAAATATAAACTTTATATAATAACAATATTTAAAAACGACAACATTACTTTGCACTCTTTTTTTTTCTTTCGATTGATTTTGTTTTGACTTTAGGTAAAAACGGTTCTTCTTCGTTATTATAACTATTATTTAAATATCTACTATCTGGATTTTGAGATACACTTATTAATTCCTGCGTATCTTCTGGTGTACCCATATATTCCATTTCGTCGAGAGAAAACGAAGTAGCTTTATCATTATTCATCTCTAACCAATTTAATACTTTTTGATGAGGAGTCGCTGACAATGAAATGGAAACTTGTTCAGATATTCCCCATACTGCTAAAAGTTCTGACGCCAAAATATCCTCATAAGAGCTTAATTCTTCAATAGATTTTCTCCAATTTTGGTCAAAAGTATCATCCAATTCTTCGTATTGGTCTAATTGTAAGTGTTTATTTTTAAAGCCTAAAATTCAATTTAGAAAGATTTTGATATATATATTCCACTGACTACATTCCCACTGATAATAGATCATTTTTATTAACTTACTTTTATATACATGTTTCATGTCACATTTACTTGACATAGTAATAGGTACAATTGGATTATCTTGTGTCGTTAATGCATGTTCCCAAGCATTTAATGCAGAAATCGCTCTAACTTTAGTTTCAGAATTTTTGTCAAGTATATCTTTGTGAGTAATACATTGATAAAATACATCACCTATAAATTATATTTAAACACATCAAAACAAAATGTATATTTCCAAATCAAAAACAATATTTCTTTCCAGAAATATTATTACATACCTATAGAAGTTTGTACAAAGAAGAATACATCTCCTTTCTGATCAGTTACTAATGTAGAACCAGATTTACATAACTCCAATCTATTTTTCATATACGGATCTAAACATAAACCTTGCAATTGTGCTTCATTCAATGTTTCCTTTATACTTGGTAAAGTTATTGGTAGATTATATGAATGAGGACTCTCATAAGTCCATGTGTTTAAAATCATTAAACTTTCTCCAACCAATGGACTTGACAAAACAAGGATTTCCTCTTCATTCCTACAATTAAATGCTTAATAATTTTCAAGTTGCTATAAGACAATGTAATATTGTTATTACTACTAACCGATTGACAGTAGAAAATAAAAGAGGAGTACTTCGAAATTGATGTGTCCACTTCTGGCTTACGCATTTTTTTGGAGAACGATTATCACATAGCAAAAGATTGTGATATGTACCTACGTATCTACATGAGCTATGTCTACTAACTTTTTCTACTGATAAACTTTCACATTCTTCTAAAAATTGTTTTGGACAAAGTGATAATGATGGTTGATCAAAAGGTATCTACGAAGTTGCATAAAATTATAAAAATTTTTGTCGTTTACATAAATTAAAATTAACGATTCTTAGGTGAAAGATAAGTTAGAATATTTGTTAGAATTACCCTAGTGTCAAGATAATGAAGGCAGCATCTATCAATGAATACCAATACATGTGGATCTAATAATTGATATTTAATACTTCCCCAACTATCGTCCATGACTTTAGAATGAATTACTTTATAACTTGCCACGTTTTTTCTATAAAATATATAAGAAAAATTATATTTCAATAGATTATATATTATATTTAATTCTAATATGCTCTTACTTTCTGTTAACGTTCCATAAAGATAGCATGCGATTTACATCTATTGTACAGAAATAATCTTCAATACATGGGCACATTTCTCCACTAACGTATGGTAATGTGGAAGCTTTTTTATGGAATTCAAATAATTCTACTTTATTTCCTCTTAAAGTTAGCTTATACAGTATACAATGATTTTTGTATCTACCTAAAATTACACCTGTAACAAAAAAAGAATTTAAATTTAAACTAAAAGTATTATTCATACAAACTTAATACATTTTTACATTATAAATGATTATATCACTTTTAAATTACGAATTTATATTCTGCACACATTTGTCATTATAAATGTTGGGCCTCAGTTCATATAATGTACCATCAAGATTAAGTTTATCCGACTTTTGTAATATTGGTTTCCATAATGCATTTTCCATAGGCATTAATGGAGAAGCAACTAAAACAATTTACATATACTTTAAAATAAAAAATCAAGTTTTGTATATGTTAAAAAAGTATAATTTGTGTAAAGGTTATACCTAATTCTCCTACGTAAGGATAAATTAAAATAGTTTGATCACCTAGTGTAACATTAGTTAAACTTCCTCCTGTATAATACCAATTGTAATTCTATTACAAGATAAAATATCGTAAGAATTTTTGACATATAAATTAAAATAATTTGCTGTATTTTATTAATAGTATATTTACCCCTTTTAAATAAGGGTCAGGATCTAATTCAACAAGTTCAGCTAGTTCTGCAACATATCTAGGTAATACAGCACTAGTCAGGTTATCATTATTTTTCAACCATTTTACTCCCTTTTTAGGAGTAGGCCCAAAATCTATAAGATATGAATATATAAATATTTAAATCTAATAGATTAATTATACATATATATAAATAAATATTGTTAATTTTCTATATACCATCTTTACGTTTTTCATAATAATCTAAAATTCTATTTATGTCACTTTTCATATAGGATTTGACTGCAACTGGTTCCAAAGCAGGATCTTCTTCATGTAATACTAAATTTTAAAAACATATAATAACAATTGACAAAAACAATTCTAGTAAGATATATGTAAGATTAAATATAAAATATTTCATTACAACGTTACCAGTACGTGGTAATTTAGCTGGAGGTAGTAATGGTTTAGGTAAATCATGTTCATAAGGAAATTTTTGATAAAATTTCCTAATATAATTCAAATCCCGATTATCAGTACCGAATGATGTATTTAAATTATATCCTGGTACCGTATAATGATCATATTTTTGTAAAAATCCTGGTTTTAATCTTTCCTGTAAATATTTTTCAGCACGTTGGAATGTTTTGGAGATTAAATCACTTCTTTCAACCATTATGTTTACAATGCTTTTAGGTTATGCAGTTCTAATTATATTAGTTTCATCATAATAAGATTTGGTAGAAACAAGTATTTCATTTATTTTAATAATATCCTCAACTCGTTGACTAATTTTAAATAATAAATAAAAAATGTTGTCTTTATCCTTTAACTTAAAATTATTTTATCTCTGATTAAAACTTTTGCACTGACACGTGCTTTTAATTACACATGCGTACTAACTACTTTTCGACAATTAATAGAACTGTATTCCTCAACTAGTGATCCGCAAAAAGCTTATAAGTTTACATATTTATTACATATATTAAGTTAGGGACAAAGAAACCCATCATTTTTAAGTTTATATTAGCGAAAAAATAATAGATTCTTTTTCCCAACCTAATATTTTTAAAACCCTTTAAATTATGACTAATTTTATTACACTTACCTTTAATACTGCTCTAAGAGTTTTTTTTGGGTTATTAGTTTTATTCATAGAATTTATAGAAAATAAATTAAGAAAAATTATTTGAATATTATTCTTTGATTTTCTTGAAATTTTGTTCATTATAAGTTTAATATTTTAGTAATTAATTTACTTTTGTATAGTTTTGTCAATTTTTGTTTTATCATTCTTTGAAAAAAAATATATATACATACTTATTTAATAATTATATATATAATTTATTAATCCCTATAGATCATTTAAATTTGTTAAACACGAAAATAATTATATTTTATTATAAAAATGCTACAATTATAAATTTGGCCTATAATAAAAAAATGTACAAATTTATTGGTCCACCGAGTGTAGTCAATTGAGAAACATAATTTGAGCTTTGCAATGCTTTTATTTGGTTACTCCCTTTGCGTACATTATTTCGCATTGAGAATACATATTCTTCTTGTTCTCACCATCATCTTTCACAAGTTACACAATTCTTTCTTTCATGTTATCTCTGTAGCTGTTGCAGAAGTATAATCATACTTCGATAACACTTCTTGCATAGTTTGCAATACATTAAACAATGTATGCATATTTTCGTATTACACTTTCGCACATTTACATTCTTCGATATCCGATTTCTTCGTAGGGAGTACAGGAAAAGCGTAGGATAAGGGGACGTTTGGAGCATAAGGAGATTAATCTTCGGGGAAGTTAAATTATAATTAGGGAAAATACCATTAAGATAATTCATTAATAATTATAGAAAACAACAAGAAAATAGAGCAGCACTTTTATGCCTTTATATCCAGTTTTGATGTTGTGCAGTATTTTTATAAGTACTCCACTGGTATATATTTTTTTTTCTTTTTCTCTGTTTTTTTCTCTTTGTAATTTCTTCAAAATCTCCAATTGTTTATAACATGTCTACCTTCGTATATGTATCGAATAAACACACAAGAGCTGCATAGTGAATGAGAAATAAAACTGTTCACTAAAGTGACTATCAAAATCAAGAAGCTAATTTCCATTCAAAATTCACATTAAATGATAAAGAGAAAAGCTACAAATGAAAACTTGAAAATTGCTACATCTCTTTTTTTTATCATCCTCAATCGGCGGTGTAAGATATACGCTTTTTTTCTCTTGTTCCTTTTCTTTTTACTCGTCACAGGATTAATAATTACCTAAATGAACATTTAATATTCATTTCACCATTCTCTTTCGTTTATCACTTTTTTCAATTAACTGATCCGTACAAACGACAATGGGATTAATCGTGCCTCTTGGATACATGCATAACAAATTCCACATGCCAAGAGGTTCCATTGTCTCACATTTCTATTTCTGTCTTTATCTCGAAAAAAGTATATCTAAATCAGAAGTCTCCGGTCGTATAACATATAAGCAGCTTTTATTATCCAGTTCACAAGGTAAAAGGACGTAACATTGTCAGTGGCTGGCATCCTAAGCTGCTACTGTGTCTTCTACCAGAAAAAATCATGTTATGAGATACTAATTATTTATGCATATTTACTTAAATATTATGAGGGTTAATAAAATTCAAATACTAATGTCATTACATTAACTATTTCATATACCATATTCAGTTAAGCCTCTCTCTTTTCTAATACAGAAAAAGGTGTACACTATTAGGACAATAATAATCTTTGTGTGATCTATTCAGATTCACGACTTATTTCATTACTACCTACTTATCATTAAACTTTATAGAGGAGGAGGGCTAGCTGAATAAAGGTATAGAAAGTACAACAAAAAATTACAAAAATTACAAAAATTACAAAAAGATTTCAAATTAAAAATTTTAAATATCCAGGTATCTTAAATATTAGTTTGAGATTATGTTGTAATGTTCACATATACATATATAATGTATAAATATTAAAAATTAAATATTTCATGTATGAACAACATTTATAATATATTAGGTTTATAGAGATATAATTATATCTCTATAATTAAAAATAATAGATTTCTTTTTTCCAAACCTAATATTTTTGTAAATAAATTACCTTTTACGTTCGTTGTGTAAAGGTACATTATTTTGTACCCAGCCCACCTGACTCAAAGAAAAGTAATCTTTTTCCACCTTTTCTTGTTCATGAGCAATGGTCTCTTCAGTTTCAACCGGAGAAAAGTGAAAATGATCCTGTTCGGAAATAATTCTGCGTTTTATCGGAGACCGAATGGGCTCGGTTTGAACGCATTTGTCACATTGACGCACCCGGAATTTCAACGTTAAATTCGAAGATGTAGAAGGAATTGGCGAGTTACTTTCCCGATATTCCATATAAGGACTTTCTCCACCAGGTAGATATAACAAATTTCCTGACTCAGATCTTCTATATGCAACCCGTTCTAATGCATTATTAACTGGAAAAGTAGTTCCATCGGCCCAATTGCCATCGTCCTTTATAGGACGAAAATGTGTTCTAGCTGAAGTGAGTAAATCCTCATCTGGTTCAGGAAGGCTATGTATTTTTAAATTTGAACGAGATTCTTTGCGTGTTCCAATAGGAGTTTTACGTGGTGCAACTGGAAAGAAGCAACTACCTTTCTGAGAACTATGACCCAAGGTAGTCAAATTATTGCCAAGTCCTTTCCAACACCAAGGCCCATCAATAACCGTATCTGACCAGTTTATATTGCTTTCTACAATTATTTGTAAAAATGAGTATATGTCTGAAGTAATTTTGCTAAATATTCTAAATGCTTTAATTTTTATAATATCTAACCTGATTTATTCTTATTACTACACTCTTCTACATAATCTTCGATGCTGATTAAATCAATATCCCATGGAATAAGTGGTGAGTCATCAACAACACACTCCTGATATGGTGTATCAGAAGTGCAACCATTATCTGCAGTGGACAAAGTAAAAGTTGTATCGGTAGTATCCGTCGGCCAAAGGGGTCCAGAAGGAATAGAAAGAGTAGGTGCTGCCCAGATAGAAGCTGTATCTTGTGCATTGCCAGGTCCTGAATCCCAAAGTGCTTCTAAACTTTCATCAAA